>CM070546.1:120694659-121339013 GCA_036346405.1 Phyllostachys edulis
GTCATGTAAGTGTATATACAAGATAAATATACTTGAGAAAAACCATTTCACAGACGGTTCTATTATGGAACCGTCGGTGATATAGAACATATCCTGAGCGGTTCCATAATGGGCTGTCGTAATAATATCACTAACGGTTCCATAATAGAACAAATGCAGTGATAAGTCTCTTTATTACTAGGAGCACGGCCACTAGGGTTTGCGCCGCCTAACTTGTCACTCCCCAGCGCATTTACTCCGTTCCCCTCCCCACCTTGACACCGCTGCTCAACCCCGTCGCCGTCGCCGCCAGTTGTGATACCACTCTGCACTGCACAAGACACTCGTACGATAGGAGTATCTTATGTAGTGTCAGGGTTGTGCCACAACTACGGTGACGCCGCCACCCAAGCCACTGGGCTTGGCCCCGTGTGTCGCCTGCGCCGCCATGGCTTGTTCTCCTGCTCGGCCTCCTGCACTAGGGCCCTGGTCGGGCTTTGCTTTCCCCATCCTCCCTCTATTCTCCTCTAGATCTGTTTGTTTAATGTCTTTTGTTGAGTTTTATTTTTATGCTTGAGCCTTAAGTTGTGCCACGATGTTTGTGTGATTTATGCAAGGTGAAGGAGATGGATCGATGAGGGTTGTCTTTGGTGGTGGGGTCGCTTGCCGTGGTTCTTATTTGTCTTGAGGTATCACCCTACCTTCCTCTCTCTCTGCCTCTACCCCTTGTTACGTGATGAAAATGGCTAGTGCTCTGCGATGGATGCCGAGGGCTACTCTTGGTGTGGTGGCGGGTTTGGACACCATTGGTCTTCTTTGTATTCTTTGTTGAACCGCTTTCGATGATGTTAATAGTCTTATCTTTGAAATTGAATTGATAATTAGTTCATATTAATAGTCCCTTGCTCTGTGATGTAATGATGTTAATAGTCTTATCTGAAGTTGAAGTGATAATTAGTTCATATTAATAGTCCCTTGCTCGTGATGTAATGATGTTAATAGTCTTATGCTGAAATTGAATTGATAATTAGTTCATATTAATAGTCCCTTGCTCGTGATGTAAACTGGGGCTATTGGTGTATGTGCATTCTATGCATCTTGCTACAACACCTCTTCATTTGTCTCTCGCTATTCATTTCACCTTTATCTATGTAGCTGTATTCATCTTTGGTAAAGTTCTCCTATCTCTTGCGTCCAGTGCACGTCCTACCATTCCATTCATAATCTCTTCTCTATAAAGTCTCCAAGCAAAGTGGTCGCTTGTGCCATTAAAACCGGCATCATATATATATATATATATATATATATATATATATATATATATATATATATATATATATATATATATATATATATATATATATATATATATATATATATACTCTGACCACTTTAGGAAATTAGTCACGCATCATGAGAAGGATGAGGCGGTATCCATGGGCAACCTCATTGAGCCTCTGCAAGTTTAAAAAGTATGGATGCAAGGAGAGCATCAGGACATCCAATTACGGATGTTGTTAAGTAGGTAATTGGACGTCGCTATGTTGAAAGTGGCGTTGAATCCCGCGGTACTCCGTGGGAAGTGGCATCATCCTTCGACAACCAACAATTCTTGAGCATGTAAAGTCTTTAAATGCTCAAGAACACCAAGGGTTGCTTGGTGTTCTTGATGCCACATTAAACGAATACCGCAAGATCCACGCCACTTTTGAACCTAGGTCCAATTACTCATCGACAACATCCGTGTAATTGGATGTCCTAACGGTCTCTTTGCATCCATGCTTTTTAAACTTGCAGGGGCTCAATTAGGTTGCCCGTGGCTACTGTCTCATCCTTCTCATGCTGCGTGGACGATCCCCCCAAAGTGGTTGAGCGACTACAAACAATATGTATGTATATGTATAAATGTATGTATATGTGTATATATGTATATATATATATATATATATATATATATATATATATATATATATATATATGTATATGTATATATACATGATGCTGGTTTTAATAGCACAAGCGACCACCGCTGGGGCTTTATAGAAAAATCATCACAGACGGTTTGACCACAAACCGCTCGTGATATATACTTATCACAAACAGTTTGTGGTCAAACCGCTCAGTGATAGGTATATATCACGAGCGGTTTGTAGTGAAACCGCTCTATGATAAGTTCATATCACGCACGGTTTCGATTAATAACCGCTCAGGAAAGTATGCATCACAGACGGTTTGAAAACCGTCTGTGATGACCTCATTCATCACTAACCCATAAACTCAGACGGCTCACGAAACCATCTGTGATGACGTTTTGGAATCGTCCGTGAATACCTTTTCTGTAGTAGTGAAGCTCTGGATACTTCCGGCTTGAATGGGACACCAAAGCACAGTGACGTTGCCAGATCGTCGTGGTGTAGTCCAACTACGCTAGTCACTGAGGTAAACACCCCGCACAACATATGGACGTAACCCCATATGGGTGAGATGACGAAAGGGGCGAGATATCTAGAAAGGTTACTCTGACGATTGCTCAACTACATGACTACGGAATCATGTGGGGTAACGGGTATGATTGTCTCTTGTGGGTACAATATACAACCTCTACAGAGTCTAAACTATTTAAACAGTCCCGCCTACGGTCAAAGACAAACAAAGAAATTTACTAGAGTTATTTCTATTTCAAAAACCTTTGTGGTGGGATGAAAAATTTGGTGGGCTCACCTAACCCTGAGATTGGATTTTCCTGGGTTTTCGAACTCAGTGGTGTTGATAAATGGAGGTAGCTCCAACCAAAATAAGCATAAAGATGGAGGTAGCCTCTGCTGTTATTAAATATTGCACAATTACTCTGTTTAATAAAATACAATTTGGTTAAAATGCTAAGTGATAGGAATTTATAATTATGACAATTGAAAACATTGCTTTAGCAAATAAAAGAACACAAGCCATCGTTGTTTAGCCTTGCATGTACAATATTGCGTTGTGTGTATTGGCTCACGAGCACGGAAGTTGTGCTCATTCTCGCTCTTTCTCCAAAAACCCTCAGAAGCAGGAAATCCTGAAGATTACGTTTACTACGAGGATCCAGAAGTTAGAGGCCCAGGAGATGATGAGGAGTAGTTTAGTCCTTTTAGTCTAGATCTCACCACAGTCCAGCTGACTCCGTCGGTGCTTGCGTGCATCCTATATTATCCGAGTTTTTGGGTAATATCGGACGCACACGGGTTTCCTTAGTCGTTTACCTATGAAGAGATGTGCTTTCACTCTTTTGCTTCTGTTGTCGCTTCCACTACTTTTGTTATGTAATCTTTGGCATGTTCGGTCCTTATTACAAAACCTGATCCGATGTAGTCTATGTAAACTCTGATATATTAAATTAATGAATGGTATGGTTTAATTCACGCTATGTATGAAATTATTCAGCAATGTGTCTGTGAGTGCTATTTGCAAAATCCGGATCTGACAAAAGATCTTTTTGGTTAGTGCAACTTTGATAACATTGTCAGGATCATGATCACCAGCATTGATGGTTCTGGAGGTGTCACCAGCATTGATGGTTCTGGAGGTGCCTCTTGATACCTTTCGTACTTGCTTGCTAATGATCTTAATCCCCAAGATCAACAGAGTTAGTTTGTATTTCAGAAAGGGAAAATGGGGAACCAACACGAGTAAAAGATTGGACCTATCTCTGCCCATGTAATCCACGATTTGGTATGCTTTAGTCAGAAACTCAGAAGAAGAAAAAAAAGCAGGGCAATGAATCTGATCTTTACCTCATGGATGACACTCTGAATGTACCTTTTTAACCTTTGATAAATGCCAAGGCAGGGACAATGGCGGCATACTGGCTTCACGAAGCCCACCAGTGATTGACGTGACCGCTCACAAATTAATTAATCTTAATTTATGTGATGCATAATTAATAACTTTATATTTGTGCAAGTAACTTGTTTAAACTTTGATATCTCACTATATATCTTTACACTTCTTTTGCTATATAATTGGAATGGTTCTTAACATATTTCGCAACAATGTGCGGACATTCAACTAGTAATGTAACCAGCAAATTTAAACCGTGCAACCATATATCAACCATATATACAGAGAGAGGAAACAATCGGTTAGTAAACACCACTGCTGCATGGACCCACACCGAGAATTACACGCATGCATGCACGATGATGATGCGTGGGTGCTAAGGGCGTGAGAAGAAACAAAGAGGGGGCTTGGTTCATACTACCTCCTGTTTTAAATACCTGACGTCGTGTAATGCAAATCATAACTACCGAGCGTCATGTAAATCCAAAACGGAGGGAGTACTTGAATTTGGATAGTATGGAGATGAAGAAACGGATAGATTTTTATCTTAACATGTAGTATAAGATTTTAATCCTTTTTTAGCGCGTATACAATCATTGAAATGAAAGAAGGGCCGCGACTTTTGTTGGTGTACACTAGGCTCCGCCGGTACACACAAACCGACGACCGGACCATCCACGCACATGCATCAGCCGCGGCAGCGATCGGCCGCTCTGCAGCCGCGCGTGTACTTGTTTGCCTGCTGCGGTGGGCGGCGGCGGAGGTCGCCCATCTCGCAGTTGCCGAGGACGGAGCAGCTGATCATGTCCTTGGGCATGGCGATGGAGCCCGTCGTCCCGGGGCGGGTCGCGTGGGCCTCCTGGCCCGCCAGCATCAGGCCGACCAGCACCAGGGCCACCAAACCCAGCCGCATGCTCACCTTCTCCATGCAGAACGGAAGATGCGTATGGAGAGAGGTGTGCCTTTATTTGGTCGTTGGCTGGTTAGTTCTCCCGGTGAGCAAGTCTCTCGTGAAGATGTAGAAACGGAGCTTTTTGTAGGAGCTTCTTCCTCGTTCGTCTAAAATACAGGTGGATGAGAGGAAATTTAGGGGCTAGTGTTAGACTGTATAAGCGTCCAGGTGCACGATTCGATGCCACGACAGCAGATCATGCCTACCATAGTTTGCTACTAGAAACCTGTACGCGCCATTGGCGCGCAGAGGTGGAAACGTGCGATTGTGATCAGGACAAAGAAATTGCCAGAGAGACCGTATACAACATCAGAAACCGTAATAGATGAACAAGAATGCGCTCTATGAGTCTATATATGTTCTTGTTACTCTTTTGAGATTTCATGTTCTTATAGTATGATGTGGAAAACGTACAGTTCAAAGGTTGGTGTGGAGCTTTATTTGACATTCTCAAACATTCGATCTCCCAGGGAAGCTGCCTTATAGAGGACGACATGGATCCGATTAATCTCTCATGTTGAAATAACCTCTGGAGCTAACCACAGCTTCACCTTTGTGTCCACTGCAGGAGTCGCTAAAACCAATGTAGGAACGCCACGTGAAGAAATCAACACTAACGTGATCTAGGAATCATAAACACGTGTTTACTTAGACCAGCAGTACCTTCAAGCTAGAATTCTTTAAGCAAAAAAGTAACATAACATATATCTTCATTTTCTAAAAGGTGACAAGAATATGGATCAGCATGAGACATGATGTGCATCGACCCAAATAGAAGCTGTGTTTGCATATGGCTCTATAGAACATCAAATGTTTATCGATCACTCTTGTAGTGTGCTAAGGATTGGCAAACTCCGGAGATACAATATAAAGTACATGCCATTTTATTTACACTACTAAAGCGAAAGGGGTTCATGAAATTAAATAAATTAAATCAATAAAGACTCGATTTGAGCCTTATAAATTAAAATTATCATCTGGAATTGTTAAGTGGAGTACAAGCGATGGCCGCTTATATGATGTGAGTATACGCAGAGAATATGTCATTTCAAAGCGTGTATCGAAGTGGCAATGATCACATACAAAAAGGTGGAAGCAATTGCTCAATATATCACCTTGAATAACTCACAAATGAAAATTGGTGAAATTCTAAGGAAATAATATGATCAATCTTCTCAAGACAATAAAAAGCTGAGGTTATCTATTCTGCTGCTGTAGTTATAATAAAATATCAACTTGGACAAGAAAATATTTAACTATATATTTAGATCACTCTAAGTGGCATTTGGTTAAATAGACTAATCCCATACATACTCATTACCCATACGTTTTTTTGGAGCCCTCTATTTCTCAAAAGAACCTGAAGAGGGTTCACCCTAGCAAATAGGAACATTACACACCTTTATGTGCTTTTTCAATTGTATCCAAAATTGCACCAGCTTTTGCAGATAACTACTGAAAGGCTGATCCATTTGTTGCAGCCAGAACTTTGCCACCAGGAGAGGTGCTCATGTGATTATAGTGGTAAACAGAATCTTTTGAATCATGTAGTGGAGTTGGCAAAATTATCATTTTTTTTGGATCCTCGTCAAGGTGACAACTTACTACAAAAGGAAGAGAAATTATCAATTCTTGAGAAACAGTAGAGAACCATTATATTTGAGGGAAAATAATAAAGGATAAGCACATAGATTTATATATGGCAGAATCTGCCAAATGTGCATTTTCATTAGGATACATGTAAATATGCACGAATGTAAATTCGTGGTGTTATTGATAAAATAATACAGCATCTAACTGATAACGAAAAAGATGGTAATTGTTGAGAAGTAACAATACTTCAGAAAAGAACTGCTGAGAAACAGTAGAGAAGCACTATATGTGAGGGAAAAGAGTAAAGGATAAGCACAGACTTATATATGGCAGAATCTGCAAAATATGCATTTTCATATAGACACATGTAAACATGCACGACTGTAAATTCGCGGTGTTATTGATCAAATAATACAACATCTAAATGATAACGAAAAAGGCGGTAATAGTTGAGAAGTAACAATACTTCAGAAAAGACCACATAATTAGGCAAGCAACATCTTTGGCCACTGCATCTCAATAGTCTAAAAACGTCTTTTTCTAATGGAATAGGTGATTAATTGATAATTTTTTTCACAGAAAAGAAATATCTTTCAACTTTGTGAAGAAAGACACAAATAAAACTATAGATATACTATCGTTTTATGCAAATCGAGCATTAAGCTAAGGACCGAGGAAAATAATGGAGGTAAGTAGATATAAAGCATACCATCGATGTTCCATATTCGAATATAACCATCCTTCAATGCAGTAATAATCTGTTTGGAATTTGGAGTGAAACAAAAGGCATTGCAAAATGATCCAATGCACTTGAGTTGGTCCTCAGTAACGCATATGCTGCCAAAAAGCTACCTCGAAAACAAACTTAGTTTCTCTTGATTGTAACAAAGCGATTATAAGCACCAATAGTGAACTTCATTAGACATAAAATGAGTGGATGGGAAGCATACCCAAGAAATTTTTGTGACATCCGAAAAACCGACTTGACAAATATTTGATTATAGCCTTCACCTCGTTTCTTTTGGCGTTGACAAGTCCTTTATGAATTGAGAAAACACTGAGCTCTTCTTGGATGCTCAGACAACATCACGAATCTCAGATTCAACTTTGTCCAACACATTTGCTTTGGGCTGCTTTGAAGGAGCAGTGCACTAGCATAGTTTCCTATGCCACCGTCTGAGCTTCTAAACCTATTGTGGCACAAAGAACACAACTTATAAGATTACAAGGAGCATCTTAGGACAAAACAAGCACGGCTCAAGCCGCCAACTAAGTGACCAACCAATAAATTGAGTGGAGAAGTACTAATCCACGATAGGTACAAATTATGTAGAGATATAAGATCAAGAAAATACAGCAAGCAATGCCATGGAACTCTTTTGTCATGCAATTACTACATCAAGAAAATACAAGTAAATGAGACATGAACAACGCTTCCTTGAAGCGGAGATAAATGAGTTGGATCAAGTGATCCACCGATCCACACTTCAGATATGACCACAACCCGTGATGGTAGTAAGCATAATTACATTCAATAGAAGATAAAAAGTATCCAACACTAGTACATCATTAAATTTTCCAACAATAGAGCATTCAAGGCCATAGTCCCACATTGAACAAAAAAGGCATTGATATGTTTCTTGAGCAGATAATGAAAACAATGCATGATTCTTATGTTCCCAAAAATGGGTTTATCGAGTAGTCTGTCAAAGACTCACGCCGAACATATAAATATAAAAGGATATCTGGCGGTCTTAAACTACATCCGCACACCACGAGAAATGCAAGAATCCAATGAAATGCTTGGTTTCATCGTTACCTTGATTTGCTTTGGCGGGCTTAGCCACCGCGACATAAATCCCTTGAGCCCGCACCATAACCAAGATGTCAAACACACACAAAAAGAAAAAAGAAAAATCACACGAAACGATTGGACAGACGGAGATTAAAATCGAGGAAAAATACCGAAAATATTAGGAACATAAGACAGAGACCTAGATCGGCTAAGGGATTCATGAAGCATCGAAATCTAGAAAAAGAGACATCTTTTAACAAAGGAGGGGGAGCGGGAAGGAACCGGACTGGGCGACGGCCATGAGGTGAGCGCGGAGGTGTGGGAGGCCGGATCTCGAGGTGCTGCCGCCATTTCGAGGCGAGGGAGGGGGGACGACAAGCGGAGTGGAGGACTCGCTTCTTTGGCGTTAGCGAGGGAAAGCGACCAAAGAATCGAGAAGATGACGACGGAAGGCGGCGAGAGGAGCACGTGGGAGAGCACATGGCGAGCGGAGCGATAGCGAGAAAGAGCTAGCCCCGACGGACGGCGACAAAGAGCGGTGCGGAAATCTGACGGTCCAGAAAAACGGGGCTACGTGGCCTTCCTGCCCAAGCCTTAAATCTGCGCCCTTTTATATAAGGAGATGCTATACTTGGCATGTATCTTAACCACTTATGGTTGATTAGCGCTAATCGCTAATGTATGCGTGATCAATGAAATCAATGTATGCGAGGACCCAAAGATTTGCTCGGGTGGTCACCACCGTCGCTGCGGTACTGTCTGGTTCGATCCTCGGGATCGACCCCGCACACCTCATTTTCCGGGTGGTGTACGAATAGTAAGCACATAGGTGGGTGTGTTCAGTGATCAAAGCGTGTATGCCCGTGTCTCGTGGGGTCTAGCCCCCGCTCTAGATTAGGCGTGTATTAAAGATGCACCCACGTGTGGGTGTAGGTGTGGGTGTGAGTGCGGTGTGTATGCGTGAGTACGTCTGGTATATACTCTAAAAAACAGAATCAATGTATGCGTGATTTCCTCCGCTATCATGGTATCTATGTTTACTTGTACCATATATATTAGTACTATATTTAGTGCTCTCTTCCTTGTGTACCCTTTTTTTTTCTCCTTGTCAATTTCTGACTTTTTTTTGCTGATTTAATTTCTGACTTTTTAAAACCTTTTCATAACGATTTTGGCTACATTCTTGTTGTATAGGAACAACACCTTTTGGCAATGCTTAAGGTGGTCCGTACCGGCAGCTAGCCAGAGCTAAGCGGCTGCGTTCAATACGGCAAAAATGCATGCGCTATGTGAAGCTCTGCAGCGTCAAACAAGCGAGTGCCCAAGTGTCTAAAGGCTATTAGGAGGTTACCTAAGCTAAGTGGATGCTCGAGGAAGCTGGGAGCTGGCTGAAGCACCGTCGGTGCCGAAGAAGACATCGACGGCGACACAGTCCAACGATGAGAGAAGATTCTGAGGAGAACCAAGATGAGTGAATGCTCGGGATAGCTCAAGGATCTTAAGAGCATGCTATAGGAGCAAGGAATCGGACAATGCCTTGCCAGATCAAGGTAGGAGATGAAAAGTTGCTTCATGGCCGAAAATGGTCCAATCCTCAAATTAACAAGATCCTGCCATGCATTGTTGAAATTGGTTGAGGGGAAAACTTTATGATGTCTTAAGACACAATGTGACGCGCAAAGTTGAGGATAATACCTTCTAGAGGCTAGTAATGGCATAAGGGTGTCCACGGGTGCTCGCTCTAGGGCTTCTCAGAGCACGAAGATGGACAGTGAGCTACAAGGCAAGGTAGGAGCTCGCATTAGCAAAAATGGAGAAGGCATTGAAGGTAAAGGAGAGGAGAACCATGCGGGTGAAGCTTACCCAAGCAATGCATGCGGGAGAGCACCTCTTTCCTCAGCCATTGAGAGGAAAGATGGCAAATTGAGAGGGGTGCGAGGGGTATTATCCCCGGGCGTTGATGGCAATGAAGGCGACATGAAGTGGAGAAGCTCCAGGAGTGGTTGCATGTGGCGGTGGCTCACGGTGTTGACGGATCACCAACGGCACGGAGCAGGCGAGCGCGGTCGCGTGGCGAGGAACTCCTGCGCGAGGAAGACAACGAAGCTGACAATGCGGGCCTACCGTGTCAGTGAAACAAAGTGGCGTGTGCGCGAGGGTGGCTCGGTGCGATGGGTGGGTTCTGACGGGACAGTTCAATCCCGAATGGACGGCTCAGATTCAAAGGGGAGTTCGGACTGGTCCAAATAGTTGCAAGATCTGGTCCATCGAATTTCAAACAGATGGCTCGCACGAGGTGCATTTAGTTGATTCGATCGAGTCAACTCGCCGAGTCAGACTCGAGCCCGAGGAACAGTACGCGCTGGTTAGGTCTAGGGTTTGACTGATTTAAATTCAAATAATTCAACTTTGACCAGGCCACTAAAATAGAAATAAAATCCTAAAAATCTGAAATAAATCAGAGGTGTTCCTGAGTTGACCTAGTTCCTATAAAAATTCTTAAACCTTAATGTTCATGTTATATTTTGTTCAGTTTAAATTCAAACCCGAGATAGGTTATTGAATTGTATTTGAATTTTCTGAGGTTTAAAACTATTCCCAAAAATTTAGGAAAAATTATATTAATTATTTATAATTATTAAAGTATTTGAATAAATTATTTATAGAGGATTACCAAAAGGTGTTGTTCCTGTTTTCTTTTGGAGTTGAATTTCGAAGTGTAGGTTTAACACTTGTTTGGGATTTTCCTAGTGCAATAAATATGCAAAAGTTTATAAGGCATGATGCATGCTGTTGAGATGCATCCTAATTATCATTAATAAACTTGGGGATGTGACACTGCTAGGGCTATGCATGCTAGAATTGGCGAGGATGAATAAGGTTGACCTCATGCGTGAGAGAGAATCACTGAAAACATAATTTTTTGAAAACTTTGTGAGGTATGTAAGGCCAAACTCCACAAAATTTGAAACACACCTTCCTAAGGATATTAGGAACCTATTCCAAGTGGAGATTGAGTAGATCCACGACAAAGTTTTGACCTTTTTCAGTTTTACTAGAAGGAGGGTTCAAAACCCGCAAAAACCAAAAACATGATCCAAATCTTGCTCGTGGGGATTGATGATTTAGATGATCTTAGATGTATTCCCACACATCATAGCAAGGTAAAAGAGGGCACAAAACAAACCAAAAACCACAGAATCAAGGAAGCATCCAAAATCATCAAAAGAGAAGGAAAGCACATGAAGACACATCTTTGAACAAACACCCATAGATTGATTCACGATTTGATCTTTGGTTCTGACCACTCCATCCATGGAGGACAAAACTCAATCCATGAGCACACAACTCAACACATCTTCCTAGAACCCTAAGCCTCTTCTCTTTCTCCTAAGCCCTAAGACAAACTAGGGTTTATCATGAAGTGCTTCACTTGGTCGCCTAACACCCCTCTATTTATAGGAGGCCTAGAGCTTCTAGAAGACTTAACCTAATGGGCTCCGTTAAGGCCCAATACAAGCGGGTTACACACACACGCATCTCAAAGCGTCGTCTTCACTTTTCTTGACCTAATCCACTTCTTGACGCACCGTCTTGCGCCGCGGGTTGGCATTAGGTCACCAAGGCGGTATTTGGTGAAATTGCCAAAATACCCCTTCTCGATCTTTTCCAAGACCGAGTCCAAAGCTGCTAAACACATCCATGCTTCGCCACGTGTAGGTTGATCCATCGGGCTCTCATCGTGTCGGCAAGTCTCTCCCATCCGGTTCCCACCGGACCACCTTGGCACTTGCACCGACCCCCGCACCGCTTGATCCAACCAGTCGCACCGAACTGCCTGTTCGGTCACTTTCATCCATTCTGCGCCATGCTTGAGTCACTTGACCTCACCCGGCATCCATGATCGTTCTGGACCTCAGCTCTCCAAGCTTAGTCCCGATCCTCCTCGCCGTTGACCGTCGTTGACCTCCAAGCCACCTGCACAGCAATAGACAAGCAAACACGAATCTGGGAACAAGTTCTTCACAACTTGACCCACGTTAGCCAAAACATGCAATATGCAACACATATGCAATATCAAACAAGGATATGACCTATTCCAAAATCAATTCACAACTAATATCATCATTCTGCACAAAAACCGGTCAGACCGCCATTCTGGCCGGTCTGACCGCCCCTGGGACTGAACCAGAAAATCAATTGAAGATAAGGCGGTCGGCCGCCGATTTGCTTGCCTCGATCACACACACCGGTCTGACCGCCACACAGAAACCGGTCTGACCGCCTGAGACCTGACAGATTCAGTAACTTTGACGAAAACGATTGAAACTTCAAACCAAAAGCAACATTGCCAATTGTTTCATCATCCTAAGATCATGGGCATATCCCCATGATATCCACACTCTGTAACCAAACAAAGAAAAAAGTCATTGTTCAATGACAACACTAGCGTGACATTTCTTTTAAAAACAAACATTATTGCAACTTAAAGAAGTTGTTTCATATAGACTAACAAAAAAAGAAAAGATGTACTAAGATTGCACATTGCTAAACACTGAAATTTTAACAATAATGATGTGTGGTTTTTTTAACTGGTGGAATTTCCAAAGGCATATATGTGCTTTGCTTTTTTTATCTAGCTAGCTGAGCCCTACAAAGAAACTGACACAAAAGACAGAGACAAAAGAATTATTCTAGGCCAGACAAAATCAGCTAGCCATGGTGAACCCATACAAAAGACAGAGACAAAAGAATTATTCTAACCTGAACAAAAAAAATCCTAACCATTATGAACCCCTACAAAACACAGCAACAAATGCAATATTTTCTGCAAGACAAAAACGTGCATGCTTAAATTTGAACTCTGAATTAACTAAAGCAAAGTTTTTCTTACATGCACTGCAATCCATATGCTAAGAGGTTAAATCTTTATAACCAATGCATGCATAAAATTATTAAATTCTTAATCCTAATATACTCATTCAATCTAAACTTTGCTTTACAACAAATTTCAAATACAGATAGATAACATTAAAAATGATGTAAAGAAGTACCGCAAATAATGCACAACTCCTATGCAACTTTATACCTGAGAGCAGGTGTGTGCTACCAATCCTGAAGAAAAAACATCAGTGCAATGCAACAAGGCCTACAAAGGAAATTATTATAACATACACAAAAAATTTATTATAGTCTACACAAAAGAAAAATATAAAATGAAGTTATATAGGAGTGCATAAAGTAATATAAAATGAAGCATAGTACTTAGTACTTAATCAGCGGCAATATATCATCTAAAATGTTAACTAATACCTGCGCCTCATCTTCTGCTTTGGCACTGGGAATGTACTTCTCTCTCTCTCTCTCTCTCTCTCTCTCTCTCTCTCTCTCAAAGTGGATTTCTGGCGAAGACACGAGCACAGTGCGTTCCTGGACCCGAAGATTCTATTTTTGTCGGTGTGAGGTGACGGGGACGATGAACACAGCCAGAACGGTGCGGCGATGAGTCCACCGGGCTCGGAGGGGACGGAATCGCTGACATCGCATCCGACGAACTTCGCTTCAATGCAAGTTCAGAGAGCTAAGTGGCACAACCTCGCAAATTCTGGGGGCTGAGAAAGTAAAATGCAAGTTCAGTGAGCTAAGTAGCACAATCTCATAAGTTCAGGGACATACAGTATAATTTTCTCTTTATTTTTTATTGAACTATTCGGATTTCCTGCCTTCTCTCAATATAAGTGGAGAACAATATTATATAAAGTAAAGACACTCCGATTCAAAATATTCTCAGATTGAAACCTTAAGCACAATGATTTGAACTGCCCGCATGCATGGATCAAATAAAAAACAACTTGCCCAAAAATAACTATACATAGACTAAAATCTGAAAGGAAAAAACATATTAATGGGTAAGCAATAGTGTGTACCAGGGTGTTGTCGCTTATTATGGAATAGGTACAAATCTAAAATGGAATAGTCTTGAGGTATTTTGGGATATTTTGTGGATTACTTGAATTTTTAATGGGTAAGCAATAGTGTGTACCATAAGTGTTGTGGCTTATTATGGAATAGGTACCTGGTGGATGGCACATAGATGGACAAAAACAATGGATAGGTAACGGTACTTTTGCAGATGTCCTTGTGGTATTAGCTAGGAACGCAGATACAAAACAATTAAATGGGTTGGTCATCTTCTCATGGTTGGTGAAATTTCCCTTTGAAGTATCAACCTAAGCATGAATTAGCTGGTATTGTTATCTAATGCAGTAATTTTTGTTCTAATTTTATTTACACTAGTTAAGTGCATGTGTTACTACGAAACATCTTATAAATGTAATAGTTTATCAATTAAAGTAGATATAATATATCTCAATTCGTCAAGAAGCGCGGAGCAGAGCAGAAGAGCAGGGGCGGATAGGAGGAAGTGAGGCCCGTATAGATCCGGCCGATCGAAGCATCGACGGGGGGAGAGGGCAGAGGCGCGCACGGAGCATAGCAGAAGAGTGGGGGTGGAGGTGAGGGCACAAAGGAGGAAAACGCGTAGGCGGCGTCACAGGTGATGCTGGGAGAGGAGGAGTAGGGAGCACACGATGTGATGAGATAGTTTCCTGATAACGTGACCCACATGTTAGTAGAGCGAAACAGAGGTGGAAAGGTGGTAGGACAGATGACCACCAACTCTGATATAACCCTCTTATATGTGTGTGTGTTGCCTCGTGCGTACAATGATCGATGTACTCCTTTGGCTACAAAATTTTGGACTGTATGTACAGCTGTAGCCATGATCCTCTGATATGTAAGAAAGTGGCTAGCTATTTCTGAGAAATGTTACTTTGTGTCGGTGCCGTTTGTTCCACCTGTACAAGTATTTAGAGTTCAAAGTTCGCAGTATATATTGTTGGAACCCAGTTTTTCCCAGTTAATAAATTGTTGGAACCATGTTTGTAACTTTGTATTCCATGTGCAGTCATTAGATAGGATCGATGTTTCTCTCTCTCTCTCTCTCTCTCTCTCTCTCTTTGTGGCAAAGAAAAGGCTATAGAATCACTCAATCACATTTGGAGGATTACATCCATCGTTTGATCTCCTAAGACGCCACACATGATCTCTACTACTTAAAAATTAGAGTTAATGATCATCTATTCTCCCACCCTCTTCATCCATCTATAGAAAAATTGAATGCCAACGTGTGGGCCCTTCTCTTCTCTGGCGTGATTAACTTTCTCGGGAGCTCCTGCCTTTACTTTTTTTCCTTCAACGTAGATCTGAAAAACCTGCTCACATATGCTCGCAGCCGATCAGCACCAACTGTGCCCACACCCTGCGATCTGAAAACTTCGGTGCACTCGACAGCAGCGAGTATTCATCTGGAACAAGCGCCAAAGATCTCTTTGGTTAGTGCTGCTTTGATACCATTGTCAGGATCATGATCACCAGCATTGATGGTTCTGGAAGTGCCTCTGAATACCTTTCGTACATGCTTGCTAATGATCTTAATCCCCAAGATCAATAGAGTTATTTTGTATTTCAGAGAGGGGAAATGGAGAACCAAGACGAGTAAATTAAACATTGGACCTATCTCTGCCCATGTAATCCACGATTTGTTATGCTTTAGTCAGAAACTCAGGAAAAAAAGCACGGGCAATGAATCTGATCTTTACCTTATGAGTGACACTCCGAATGTACCTTTTTAACCTTTGATAAATGCCAAGGCAGGGACAATGGCGACATACTGGCTTCACGAGCCCACCAGTGATTGTCGTGACCGCTCACAAATTAATTAACCTTAATTTATGTGATGCACAATTACACACATGTATAAAGAGAGAGGAAACAATCGGTTAGTAAACACGCACTGCGGCATGGACCCCACACCGAGAATTACACACATTGCATGCACGATGATGATGTGTGGGTGCTAAGGGCGTGAGAAGAAACAAAGAGGGGGCTTGGTTCATACTTGAAATTGGGTAGTATGGAGATGAAGAAACGGGTATACTTTTATCTTAAACATGTGGTATAAGATTTCAATCTTTTATTAGAGCATGTAAAATCACTAAAATGAAAGAAGGCCGCGACTCTTGTTGGTGTACACTAGGCTCCGCCGGTACACACAAAACGACGCCCGGCCCATGCACGCACATGCATCAGCCGCCGCGGCAGCCATCGGCCGGGTTGCAGCCGCGCGTGTAATTGTTTGCCTGCTGCGGTGGGCTGCGGAGGTCGCCCTTCTCGCAGTTGCCGAGGACGGAGCAGTCGATCATGTCCTTGGGCATGGCGATGGTGCCCGTCGTCCCGGGGCGGGTCGCGTGGGCCTCCTGGCCCGCCAGCATCAGGCCGACCAGCACCAGGGCCACCAAACCCAGCCGCATGCTCACCTTCTCCATGCAGAACGGAAGATGTGTATGGAGAGAGGTGTGCCTTTATTTGGTCGTTGGTTGGTCTCTCGTGAAGATGTAGAAACGGAGCTTTTTATAGGAGCTTCTTCCTCGTTCGTCTAAAATACAGGTGGATGAGAGGAAATTTAGGGGCTAGTGTTAGACTGTATAAGCGTCCAGGTGCATGATTCTATGCCACGACAGCAGATCATGCCTGCCATAGCTTGCTATGCTATACTTGGCATGTATCTTAACCACTTATGGTTGATTAGCGCTAATAGCAAATGTACGTGAGATCAATGGAATCAATGTATGCTCATGCAGGCGTGATTAATGGAATCAATGTATGCGTGATTTCTTCCGCTATCTATCATGGTATCAATCTATCTTTACTTGTACCTTCCTTGTGTACCCTTTTTTTTTCTCCTTGTCAATTTACAGCTTTTTTTCTGCGACGAATTTACAGCTTTTTAAAACCTTTTCATACCGATTTTGACTACATTCTTGTTGTAACTCTGTTATCAAGAACTGGACCGCAGAAGAAAATATGTCAAGAAGAAAAAGGAGCTTTGCATGTTACTACCAGTTATAACGTGATACATATAAGTTGTACAGAAAATATTTCCAACAAGATTATAGGTGCGATGGAACTCAAATATATTTACGTGGATTTTTTGGGAACTTCTACATACCTCACAAAGTTTTCAAAAAATTATGTTTTCAGTGATTCTCTCTCACGCAAGAGGTCAACCTTATTCATCCTCGCCAATTCTAGCATGCATAGCCCTAGCAATGTGTCATATTGTCTCTTGATTGACAACGGATGATTACCTTGTAGACAAACTCAGAACCGTAAGAACAATACAAGAACACAAGAACAGAATAGTAGATTGAACACAGAGATATGATGGGACTTATGGCTTCTCTTTATTTATGGCTTTTCTTTATTGCTCTTCTGTAAACGGTAGTATAATTGTTGGGGTCCCCCCTCCTTTATATAGACTACTGGATGGATGAGGAGCCCATCGTGGGCCAGAACTGCCGAGCCTAGGCCCGGTTCCTTAACACTCCCCCTTGGGCACTCATCTGACATGTTTATGTCTCATCAAAACTCCATAAAAACCCAGTGGGAAAAATTTAAAGAAAAAGTACATAAAACACGTTCTGCTATGCTGCACGAATTGCTTCATTAAAAACCTTAACCGAGAAACTTCAGGAAAACTCGTCAAGAGAAAAAGAGTACAATCCACCCAATTTTATTTAATCTCCAGGATTTATTCTTTGGGTACTCGATTTTCGTGATCAAGCTTTCGAAGGGTATGCCTTTTCAAAGCCGGACCTTTCTAACACTTTCTGAGTGTAGGTTGACTGATGCACTAATATCCCTTTAGGGGCATGCTCAAACTGCAAGCCTAAACAATATTTGGCTCTACCCAAATCTTTCATTTCGAACTTCGACTCCAGGTAAGAGTTTGCTTTATTAATACCTTCCAGGGTTCCAATGATATTTAGATCATCTTCATACACTGAGATTATACAAAATCTATCCTGAAATCATTGTATAAATACATAGGGATTATTCTCATTGTCCGTGTAGTCTTTCTTGCATAGAAAGTCGCCTCAAGCGATTATACCACATCCTGTCTGGTTGCTTAAGTCCGTACAGTGACTTTCTGAGTTTCACACTATACAGATTTCCATTTGCTCTGTCTTAGTTCGGAACAGGGATACATTCAGGTACCTTCATATAAATGTCTGAATCCAAGTTTCCGTAAAGGTATGCAGTTACCACATCCATCAATTTCATTTTTAAATTCAGGTTTACTGCCATTGAGATTAAATATCTAAAGGTAGTTCCACCCATGGCCGGGGAATAGGTTTCTTCATAATCAACTCCTGGTCGTTGAGTGAAACCTTGTGCAACGAGCCTTGCTTTATGTCTTACAACTTCATTATTTTCATTTCTCTTTCAAACAAATACTCACTTATACCCTATGGGGTGAACATGGGGAGGCGTGCGGCTTACAGGCCCAAACACCTCTCTTTTATTCGGAGATAATAATTCTGTTTCTATTGCCTTCTTCCAATCTTTCCAATCTGATCTTTTCTTACATTCAGCTAGCGATGCAGGCTCTGGATCAAGATCAATGATTGTGATAATTTTCTTTGCAAAATAAATATCGACATTGGTTGTTGTTCTATTAATAGATTCTCCTGTGGTCACATAATTTATAGCTATTTCTTCATAGGAAGATTCTTCTAATGCTTCTACTCGCTCACCGCTGCTTCCAATTGCGGGGGCAAGTCTCTTTAGTTTTTCAGCTCCGACGTGTACGCACACATCCATACTGATGTCTCCCTCTGTGGGAATATTCAAATCTAGTATGCCTTTTACTGAAGGTTCCATACTGGTGCCATCTCTCAATTGGCTCTCCTTCTGGTTCTGGGGAACTTCAGTGATCGGCTGTCAAGTCCTTCTTATCCTTTTTTTCGCCAGGCATCCCCGGTTACTTGGGATTCGAGGGGCCGGAGTTCTCGTCCTTTTATTCTGAGGCCTCTGGACGGGATTAGGGGTACCTTCAATTTTCTTTGAAATTTCAACCCTCTCCAGTGCATTGCATGCAGGCACATGCGACTTGGTCACGCTCTTCAAATCACTAAAGTGGTCAGATGTACAGTTGATTCGCTAATGCTTGCAAATCAATTATCTTTTGGACTTTAATTATCTTATAGACTTCTCTATTTGCTTCACTAGTGTGTGGGTCATGTGCATGTATTTCAATTATCTTCTTGACTTCTCTATTTCCTGATATTTTTCATCAACGGGTTGATTTCCTCTCCCTAATAATGGAAAACAATCGTCAACAAATATGCTATCAGCGGAGCGGGCTGCATGCAAATCTCCTGTCATGGGGTTCAAATACCTGATTATGGATGATGTCTCATAACCAACGTATATACCAGACATTTGGAGAGGGCCCATTGCAGTTCGCTACGATGGTGGTATAGGTACATAAACCTTGCAACCAAATCTGCGAAGATGAGAAATTTTCGGTGTTGACCCTTACGCTAGTTGCATAGGTGAATGGATGTTATATGCAGTGGTCTAAAATTGATGAGAGTTGCTGCGTGCAGGACTGCATGTCCCCAACATGCAGTTGGTAAATTACAATTCTTCAAAGGTAATCGGGTAATAAATGTAATCCTTTTAAGTAATGCCTTTGTTAGTCCATGCGGGGTGTGGACATGCAGTACATAATGCTCAACGGTAATTCCCATTTTCATGCAATAATCATCAAATGCCTTTGAAATAATTCTTCGGTGTTGTCCGTTCTGGTGGACTTCACATGATGATCAGGGAAGTTATTCTTAATTTTAATTATCTGTGAGATTAGCTATGCAAAAGCGTAGTTTCTCGTAGACAATAAACATACATGCGATCATTTCGAGAAAGCATCGATGAGCACCATAAAATACCTAAATGGCCCTGACATGGGCTATATAGGACCACAAATGTCTCTCTAGATACGGTCCAAGAATGCAGGGACTTCATCATTCGCTTTTAGAGCAGAAGTTCTAGTTATTAATTTCCCGGTGGCATATGCGGGGCACACAAAATCTTCCTGATTCGGGAAATTCATTACATTGACATTATGTCCCTGTGAATTGTTAATTATATTTCTCAGCATCCTAAGACCTGGGTGGCATAATCTATCATGCCGGAGATAGAAAAGTTCAGAGCTTCTAAATACGGTTTTCAGGGCAGCATAGGCTGCAGGTGCCGTAATATGGTATAGCCCAATTTCAAATGAAGGAAGTCATTTTAATACTATTTTTTTACTTTCTTCACGCTTTGTAATCAGTAGGTATTCCTTACCATACTCTTCTTCAGTCTCTACGTGGAAACCATTAGCGCGAATATCCTTGAGAGTTCTAGTCGATTCTGGGTACAACAAGCCTTATTTAATGACCAAAGTTGTGCCCACTAGGAGTATAATTGTGGCCCTTCCTAAGCCTATTATACAAGTATCGCTGCCTGCGATTGTTATAAGACTACCAGCATTCTTGCTGATCGACTGAAAGATTTTGTCACTCTCAAGGTGGTATTCGTTGTGTCGCTATCCTGCTAAGCACACTTCCTCCATAGGGCGCTACACGCGTTCTAATACTTCAAATATCAAAACATAACTTGCTATTATAAATACAGAAAAATAAGCCTTGCAGGACTCATCATGAGAATTTAATACTTTGCTCTTCTAGAACTTACAACCATTATTCAAAGTTCTATCATAATCACAAACTACAATTGACTGTAAAAGATCTAAGTGCAATACGTGCAACAGATCGAATCAGCGAATTATGTAGAAACTTTTGCCTGAATCTGCTCCATGATGATCTTCTCCTCTTGGGAAACTACGGCTACAGCCGCTGCGATGTCCAAAGGATGGGTGATGGGGACTGCTACTAGGCTATCCACATCCATTAGTGCAACTAATGGCCGTGGATCCTCCGTGCTTGCAATGGCGAGGTGTGCCTCATGCTATCCTTTGCCCTTTTTCTTAGACTGTAAAACATCAATAACGTGCGACCCACGACCTTACCCTTCTTGCCCCTCTCCTTTGTGAGAGGCTTCCTCCCCTTGTACCTGCTAGCATTAGCTTCATAGCCAATATTGCTACTAGGCGGCTGTGGGATGTAGTTCTTCCTTAAAACATCATCTTGAGCTTTTGCAACTTGCATAATGTCAATCAATGTGGCATACTTCTTGTAGCCGTCTTGATGATAGTTGCCTACGAATTGTACCGCATTTGGGTGAAAGGTAAAGAGAGTCTTCTCAATCTTCTGCTCATCCGTGATTACCTTACCACAGAATTGAAGACTGGTACAAATTCTGGCCATGCTAGGTCGGTTCTTCGAATTCCTAGTTCGTGATGCCAGTCATCTTCATATTCATGCAAAGAGTTCGTAATATTACTGCTGGCAATTTACATAAAATAGTTGCAAAAATTCTCATAATGCTCTTCGAACTCCCGATTCGTGATCCCGTATTTTTCTATGCATTTTTCATGATTTACTGCTATTTTCAGTGATTAAAAGTAAATATGCACAATCACAAATAATCAAAACAGAAAATACAATATATAAATTACATAAAAATAATAATAACAAAGTTAAACATGCTTCAAATGCTCAAAAAGACTCAAAACTTGAATTCCCGAGGCCCTTTTTTGCTGGAATATGATTTTTGGCGAATTCTGCAATTTTCAGGGGCTTAACCGCTAAATTTCTATTCTAAGAAATTTTCGTGCAATTTTCAGAGAGTCCGAGGGCCTTCTTTCAAAAATTCCTTATTCGCGTAAGGATCCTTGAAATTTTCAGAATCC
The DNA here is from genome assembly GCA_036346405.1 of Phyllostachys edulis. Lineage (NCBI taxonomy): Eukaryota > Viridiplantae > Streptophyta > Magnoliopsida > Poales > Poaceae > Phyllostachys > Phyllostachys edulis. The sequence continues at coordinate 120,716,560 of CM070546.1, forward strand.
CAAAGGACCTTTTTGTAAAATCTCCTTTTGCAGTTTTCTCCTTTTTTTTTCTTTCCGAAAACGTTCGGACCGACCGAAATTTTCTTCGGCCGGCCTTTCCTTTGGCCTATTGGAGCCCAACCGGTGGCCTACTAAAACCAGTGCACCGAGTCCCCAAAGGCGGCAGCGCTATTGCTTCATGGGCGGTGTGTAGGCGCTGCGGGAGCCGTGGCCTCCGGCGAGCGTGCGGCCCGGCTCGGTGGCACAAAGGCGGTCGTGCAGCGGTGCCTATGTGCTTGCGAGTACACCACGACGGCTCGGGGGTGGCACGCGGCTTCAGCCCTGCGTTGGAGGGCCGGTGAGGCTCGGCTCAACTGTGTGGTCGGTGCGGGAGCTTGTGCGGTGGCGGTGGCGTTCTGGCGAGGCGGCAGCATGAGGTGGTGCTCGTGTGGGAGCGTGGCGGATCGGCGGATGCGATGGCACCTTGTGTGATGAGGTAGGCGCGTGGTGCGGCTACGATGCAATCTGGCCGGTGCCGGGTGTCTCCAGGCCGGGGAGGGCCCTTGCGGGGCGGCGCAGAGGTGCGGCGCTATGGGCGAGATGGCGCGGCGGCGATCGGGAGCTGGCGGCTATAGGCGGCTAGCGGTCGGCGCATCTTGTAGTGGACTCACGCGGCCGCCAGTCGCGGTGAGGTGGCGTCGCGACGCGGCCTTGGGTGCTATACCGCGAGCACACGTCGCGGAGGTGGGTGCGTCCGGCGCTTGCGGGTGAGGCGACACGGGCTCCTGGCACCGTGTGCAGGCATGGATGCGTGGCCAAGCGTAGTGGCGGTGTCGCGGCCGTAGAGGGCTGTGGCGAGGCGATGTCGGCCGCGCAATGGAAGCAGCTCAGTCGATGATGGCCGTCTTGGCGGCGGTGTCGGCCGGCGGTGGTGCGGCTCGGGCGGTGATGGCCCGTCTTGGCGGTCTTGCGCGGCGGTGGTGCCGACCGCCTTTTGTTGGTTTTGTGCATCTGAGTACTACTGTTCATACAATTACCTATCGGCTTGGCCGATGACTTCAAGTTGGCTCGCGGTAGATTAGAACATTTTTGCAATCCACAGTGCAATTATCATCTACTCTTTCATGCAATCTACCGATCGGCATTATGCCGGCGACTTCAAGTCGGCTCGCGGTAGATTAGAACGTATTTGCACCGTATGATAAAACAATCTAGAAAGCAACAATTGCGGAATTGAAAGCGATCTAGAAAAACGATTCGACCTACGAGTGTCGTTCTTTGACGGTTACCTTTCGATCTAAGGAGAGTCGATCGTGCTGATAACGTGTTGAGAAACCGTTGCTGGCGAGTTCAGTCCAAGCAATTACCTCATAGACAAAATCAGAATCGTAAGAACAATGCAAGAACACAAGAACAGAATATTAGATTGAACACAGAGATATGAGGAGACTTCTAGCTTCTCTTTATTGCTCTTTTGTAAACGGTAGTACAATGGTTGGGATCCCCCCTCCTTTATATAGGCTATTGGATAGATGAGGAGCCCATCATGGGCCAGGACTGCTGGCCTGGGCCCAGTTCCTTAACATTAGCCACATGAAGCTCCCTACTTGTCCAGTTATTGTCTTACATTTTCTACAATAGCAACCAAGTAATTGTCAAGCTAGTTCTTGTCTTACAACATCCTCGAGTCTTGAGGGACTTCGGGCTTACATCCGCCGGCGTTGCACTACCCCCCTCGATCTCCTTACATTGAATTTTGGATTAATTCCCTATATGCCATTGGAATTTTACGAAATTCCTGAATGTGTCACTAACACGTGAGACCAAGTCCCACAAATCAGTGACACAAGAAGTGACATATAAGAGATAAGACAAACTTTCGATAGAATATAAAGGACTTCCCACATAGTATGTTGTACGTACCCATCCTCCCCAGGAAGTCAGGTCTGCTCTTTTTTTTCCAAAGAAACAGCAAGAATGCTATTATTGCATTAAAGAAAGGAGTTGTTCAAGACAAATAAACCAGAGAAAAAGAAACTAGGACAAAGAAGCAGGAAAAAGAAGAGAGAAGAAGAAGAGAGAGAAAAGAAAAAAAAAGAACTTATTTACAAAGATTTTCCCCTCCTAGGTTAGCCCTCCAACGTGAGAATCCTCCCCTCCCCCCCCCCCCGGTGCAGGTAGGTCTGCAGCTTGGTCGCCCCACTATGCGTCCATGCCCAGGCCTCTTCTTTGATGACCGCCATCAGCCCCACTGGCCTCTGTCGGAGGTGTTGAAAAATCAACATATTTCTTTCTTTCCAGATCTGCACACAAGATAAGAATTATCAACGAGCCTTGGCCTTTCTTGTAAATGTCATCTGTGGAATGGAAAATGTTAGTCCACCAGTCCACCATCTTGAGACGAGATGTCCAGTGGATTGGATTTAGGTTGGCTCGTTGCACCCATATGGCCACTAAGGACCAGATTTGTTTGGCATAAGAACACTCTACGAACAGGTGCATAGCTGTCTCCGGGTTGGTTGTACATAATAGACACCAGTGATCATTTTGCATATGGTGGTGTGCAAGGACGTCCGCCGTCGATAGTCGGTGCTGAATGAAGGTCCATGCGAAGATTTTACTTTTTTTACGGTGTCCAGACATTCGAAATAAGCTTTTGAAAATGGGCCTCCACTGCCCCAAGAATTGCGCATGTCAGGTCTGCTCTTACGAGCCACAATCTTTACGAAATGTAAGAATGCAATTAACAATTAATGGGCACATAATGCGCTTTTCCTACCGAAACAAGTGTTCAACATCTCTTCATGCCTTTGTCGCCGAGGCATGTCTTGTGACAATTGGCGCGGTCACACGCGGATTGTAAACCACTGATGTGTGTGTTGTATTTGTTCATTGGCTACCATTCCTGGTTCCTTGATAATGTCTACTTGTGTTGGATAGTTCCACGAATGAATTCAGGGCTTCAAATGGTACCAGCAGACTCGGATTTGTCTCAGGGAAATGGGTATAAAATCACATCGATCGATGGATTACATAAAATGATTTCCATGATCTTCACGTGTCTTAAGTCACCATATATGACATAATAAGATGGTACATATATACTGACACCACAGGAAATTGTCTTTGGTTAGTGCGACATGGACGCGGCACCGAGAGAAATACACGCAGTGACACAGGGTCATCTCCGAAAATAAGGCATAGACTCATGCATCAATCGCGGCACCCGTTGATCTTGTTGCAGCCGCGCGTGGACGCGTTGGCCTCCTGTGGCATCCAGAGTTCGGCGGCGTTGGTCTTGTCGCAGTGGCCGAGGACGGTGCAGTTGGTCGTGCGGTCGGGCACGGCGACAGTGGGCTTTGCGGGCCGCGCCGCAGGAGCCTCCAGGTTGGCCTCCAGCGGCATCCAGAGTTGGGCGGTGGGCTTCGCGGGCCGCGCCGCGTGGACCTCCTGACCGGCCAGCATTAGGCCGACCAAGGCCACGGCCACCAGAGCCAGCCGCATGGTCACCCTCTCCATATATGATTTAATTTCTTCTCGTGTCGTTTAACGAAGGGAAAGAATATGGAGAGGTGTTTGGTTTTCCTGATGTGTGCATTGTGGAGATGTAGAGAAGAGGCTTTTATAGGAGTTTCTCGTCCAAAATATGAGTGGACGAGAGGAGATTCAGAGCCTATGGTACTATGTTTAGTGTTTTGTTTTTAATGAATACTATTTGCTTAGTTTTTTTTTACAAGGTGACGGCGAGGCAGAGCAGAGATGGCGCCACATCCAGCGCAAATGATGTCGGAGCTGGACGACATGTGGTGCAAGATCGAACTCATCAGCAACGCATGCATGCACGTGATCGATATATATAGCAGGGTTCTAGACAGTGGCAGAGCTAGGAATTTAACAATGAGGGTGCACAGTTTAAGATTAAAAAAAAAATCTTGTACGACATATATGTAATTTCACAAGTCCAACACATTTACACAAAAGAGTTCGAAATTAGTTAACAATACAATACAAATAGTTCAAATAAAATCTTACATGAATAAAAGAGTCCTAAATAGCTAATGAAAATCACAATACCACACGACGCGATCTCATTCCTTGGAAACACTTGATTATATCATCATCACTAACCTTCGAGAAGATATCTCATTTTATAAATGTGACTAAACAATCATTCAATACTTAATCGCTCATACTATTTCTCAACTTGTTCTTCACAAGATTCATCGCCGAAAATACTCTTTCAACGCTAAATGCGTTGCCATAGTAGGAGCAATACCAATTTGAGAAGCAAGCACACTAAATTGTAAATGTCATGCTTTCTTGTTTCAATAAGATTAGTAGAAAGCTCACCGAGATTCTTTAGGCCCTTAAATCTATCATTGCTTCACATATCATCAATGAAGTTATCAAGTTGGAAAGAAAGTCTCATTAAATCCGTGTTTGAAAAATCATTGGGATAAAAGTTGACAAGGCTAAGCATTTTGTCCCTATCATAAGAAGCAAATGAATTCAGAGAATTTAAAGTGGACATGCAAACAAGCAACTCCATATTAACCTTGTCAAACCGATTGTCAAGCTCTTGGAGAACATTATCAATAATGCCAAGATACACTTCCTTTCTAAAATAATCATCATTTGTTTGTTTTGGGTAAAAACGTGATGATCTTCCATAAGACACATATCTACTATCCGGCTTAGGAACTTTGATGCCATATTTAGTGCAAAATGATGTTACCTTTTCTTGAAAAAATTCTTCCCACCCATCGCACCTCATTCATTGCATTCTATCATTAGCTAAATTAACAAGTGCCATAGCATTAATAGTATCTTAGTCTCTCTTTTGCAAAGACTAAGACAACTCATCTTAGTATCTAAGTATGACAAACATCAAGTGTGCATTGAAAACAAAGTCAAATGACTCAAAGGCTCCCACCATAGTATGTATTTTTGGCCAATCATTCTTCTGTGAGGGGTCTTTTCCAAGCTGTACGAGTACTTTGCGGATTGTTGAATACATACCAATAATATGCAAAATAGTTCTATAATGAGAACCCCAAGGTGTGTCACTGGGTCTAGCTAACCCCATCTCTTGATTTAATCTCCGTCCACTTTCTATCTCACCCAATTCTAGTACTTCCAAAATTTCTTAGGTTGAATTGCTAAAATTTAACCACTCTAAGTACCAATTACTTATACCTATACATAGTTTAAAAAATTACATGATTTTTTTGGGGTGCCTGTGCACCACAGGCACCCCCCTGCCGCCGCCCATGGTTCTAGAGACCTGAGGAAATAGGGGCCGATGACTACAGCACATGCAACTGAAATTTTATGAAAACCCAGTTCACCTTTTCAGTTCATTGGATCACCATCCAATGGTTGTCTACGTTGTTTCTGTTGCTGTGTTGTGATGATTTGTTTTGGGCTGACTTGTTCTTTATTGGGCCAGAATTTTGATATGGGCTGATCCGTTAACTGTCGAAAAGTGGTACAATGTCCACTATTTTTCAATTGGGCTTTAGTATTCTAGTGTGACCGAGCAAATGTTACCCACGACCTTAGTATTTTCCAATGCTGGCCCGTTAAGAGAGTTGGGCTTTGGGCTCTATCGAGCTGTTGTAACAGCCCAAAAAATTACAAATATAAAAAAATTGAGCCCATATCATTGGGGTATGTAAGAAACAAAGCTATCAGCTCAAATATACTGAAAACTGAAAAGAAATTAAAAATACAGCAACATAACGTGACAAGGGGCTTGTTTATCAATGTCTCTAGATATGCATAATCCAAGAACAACATACAACTCTGCTGGTTCATCTCATAGAGGAAAACATCAACTCTAAGACATAACAATCGTGCCATTCTTTCTTCTTCTTACACTTGTTCATCTCCAAATTACAAATTTCCATATGCCAGCACAATTCACACTGGAAATTTAAGTGCCATCCTCCGTAGTGTGTCATTCCATCCTTACAGGAACCAAAAAAAAAATCCTATCCTATACAAAAAAAATTCCTAAATTTGGTGAACCCCTTATAAAACATAGATCAATAAGAGAAAACGAGATTAACAAAATCTAGACAAAAAGATTTGTGAACCCCTATAACTTATTCAAATAATTTTAGTTGATTATACAAACAAATAAAAGTTGCGGATCCATTGAACTAAAATTTCAGGATACCAAAAACTATAAATTTAATTGAAAAGGCATGCAAGTTCATATCAATCGAGTTGATTCATTCAGAAATTTCCTACGAAAGCATATGGTTTGAAGAAATAGAAGTTACACACCAAATGAACTAAAATTGCAACACATTAAAACTGAAATTTTAATAAATAATTTATGCAAGTTGAAACATATTTGGTAACATCATAGAGTTTTCCTTTACAAAAGCTGACCGAGTCCTTGACCTGGGAGACCGGTCAGTACGAACCCAAACCGGCGCTCAGTTCGGCCTTGAAATTTCTCAGCAAATCAAGAAAAACTCCCTTCTGGAAAAAGCTGACCGCTCCTTTGGTTCGGGAGGCCGGTCAGTCCGGCCAAACAACGCCAGTCAGTCCGGCCAATAGGATAAAGCATATTTAAATAAAGGCCAGACAATTCAAATGAATCCAAAATTTAAACCAAGTAAGATTGAGTATTTGTGGCATCATTCGCTTTCAAGCTACTAGATTTATGATCTCTCTTCATAGTACGGCTTTCTACGCTAACAAACTGGTCTTTTATCCTTCATTCTCCTAGACTAGTAAAACTAAGAAAAGGTCCTATCAACTAGATACCTTTACCTTTAGTGAGATGAGATCCTTTAGCGCTCTTCCGTCTTAGTCAAATAATAAATCTAGTAACTTCTTGATAAAGCGAGTTAGTACAAAACACATGGTTGTCTATAATTACCAAAACGCCGCCTAGATTCTTAAGCCCTTGGCTTTATAACACGCGGACGAGTATCTACAAGACACTAGGAGTATACCAGAGTGACGCGGAGCAAAGGAGGTGGCCGGTCGACAGTGAACCGAGGCAGCGGCGAGGTGCTCCACGTGGAGGGCTCACTGGAGATGGTGGGGAAGCTCGAGGTGGCTTGGAGAAGCTTGAGGATGTCCTCCGGTGCTCCTAGTGCAAAGGATTGGCTCGAGGTTCACCATGGTTGAAATGGCAGCGAAAGCGGTGTTGTCGACCGGAGACGAAGAAGAAACCGCGATTCGGCAGTTCCTGTGGATCAAAGAGTGAATTGAGTGAGGGGAAAGGTTCCTCATTCTTTGGAACACATGATGTCGAATATAGAGTGAAGAAAAACCCTTCGAGCGGCGGGAATGGTGGTGGTGGCGTGGCAGCCAAGGTAGAGCTCGAGCTCTCCGGGTGTTTGAGCTCAACCGAGGAGAAGGAAAGGGAGGAGAATGACGAGAATGGTGAGGAAAGGGAGTAGAAGAGCTCTAGGTGGCTTTATATAGCTAGGAGGGCAGAGGAACATGAGGGAGAGTGTGAGTGCCCGTGGGCAATGGCGGCGACACCCTCGGGTGTACGGGTAGGGATGGGGCAAGCTAGGGCAGGCATGGGCAAGCGAAGGTGACGGCGAAGGCATGGGCACGGAGAAGAAACTGGGGGCGCGGCCAAAACGGTGGGCACACGGCGATGAACTTGCGAGCGTGTGCTGGTGAGGCGAGCGGAGGTGGACGAAGCTCCCTGCCGATGGGGCCTACTGTCAGCGAGAAGGAGTGAGGAGATTAGGTTAGGGTTTTGGATTTACAGCTGAATTGTTTGACGAATTTTTATACCGAGCAAATGACCTCAGAATTTTATGAAAATTTTTGTGAGGGCTCTTGTCCTAATTTCATTTCTTATGTAAAATTTTCAGAAGTTTATATCTTCTACGATTTTCTCTAAAATTCTTACAAGTTTCTATTTTTATGTATTTGTATTTGTTATTCTTAACAAAGGTTCATGTTTAATAAATTTTCCGTGGGCATTTATGCTCAATCATTTTTATTTTGTTTTAACCAAATTTTCTTTAAGTGCGTGTTTGTTTATATTTCAATATTTGCTTTTAAACAAAAGTTCCAATTGCAAACAGGGGTAGATTTTTCATATGCAAAATGATCAATGTGTTTTTTAATGCATTTATAATATGTATTTCCAAAATACAGATCTTGGGATGTTACAGACTCAAGATATTCTCCGATTGAAACCTTAAGCCCAATGCTTTGAACTGCCTGCATGCATGGATTAAATTTAAAAAAACATTTTGCCCAAAATATAACTATACACAGACTAAAATCTGAAAGGAAAAAACATATTAATGGGTAAACAATAGTGGGTACCATAAGTGTTGTGGATTATTATGGAACAGGTACAAATCTAAAATGGAATAGTCTTGAGGTATTTTTGGGATATTTTGTGGATTATGGAACAGGTACCTGGTGGATGACACGTAGATGGATAAAAGGGCTAGATAGGTAACAGTACTTTTGCAGATGTGCTCGTCGTATTAGCTAGGAACACAGATACAAAACAATTAAATGGTAGGTCATCTTCTCATGGTTGGTGAAATTTTCCTTTGAAGTATCAACCTGAGCATGAATTAGCTGGTATTGTTATCTAATGCAGTACTTTTTGTGCTAATTTTATTTACATGTTAAAAGTCATTTATTCAGTAGTTCAGGGTTTTTTATTTACATGTTAAAAGTCATTTATGCAATAGTTCAGGGTTATCTTGTCTTCTCATAATCCATTCGATTGCTTCTAGATTTATTGTGAGGAAAGGAGCTCCTAGTCTGAAAGCTACAAAGATCGAGAACAAAATTGGTTTCAGAGTGGTTCAGAATGGTGATATAGTTTTAAGAACGTGTTTGTCCCTGAGGAAGACCGATTGCTAGGTGTCAACTCATTTCAGGATATAAGCAAGGCCGGTACTGATCGCATTTTTCTGGTTTTGCTAAATCATTATGTTGTCCCGTGGAGTAATCCAATTTTGGTACCGATTTTTAACTGCCCAAACAGGTCCTAGCTATTTCACGTATCATGGTGGCGCGGCAACCAATTGGTATATCATTGATGTGTGCAATCGATATGGATCACCTTATCATTTTACACTTCTTTATGCCACATAATGTGTATTTCAGTACAATTTGAAATAGGTATTTGAAAGAAAGGAAACAGTTTGGGTTTCCTCTAGCAGCTTTTCAGCTGAACCAAGAAAGGCTTCTCGTTGGCTGGCGTCTATGCAAAGCTTTGAGTCGGGGAAAATGACACCAGGTCATGTTAGTTTGGGGAAGGTTTGTGACTTATCTGGCAAAGGCACTCTTCCTCTGAACTATGTGTTGCTTTGATATATCAGTGGTTATAACATTTTATTCCCGACTGTCACATTTAGGCTTGGACTTCCCGAATGGCTCGTGATTCGTGAGGTGGTGTCTATTGGTCGAGAATTGCTGGGTGGAAATGGGATTTTGACTGATTTTCTAGTACCAAAGGTAGATAGAGAGACCTGATATTGAATACTCACATGGCTAGTTGTTATGATAGTGCCTTACACCTCAAATCATTCGTACGATGTTTGATTATTTTCATGATTGTCACAATCTTTGCAGGCATTATGCGTTCTGGAGCCAATTTGCTCATATGTAGGCACATACGTCATCAACAGCCTGGTGACTGGTAGAGAAATCACTGGGATTGGGAGCTTCAAACCTGCTGCATTAGTGAAAGCTCGGTTGTAGTTTTCTAAAGCTAAAGCTGCAAGGATGTGATGTTTCTTCTGATGTTGTTACTATGACAAGAAAATAAAATCAGCCCCTCCTCATAATCTGATGATTGAAAGAAGAGCTACAGCACTATAACTTGATGGGGGACCAAAGGGGCAGCGGAAGATTCAACGCGCTAGCATTCACAAGGGAACAGAAAGAAATTAGGGCAAATTTTTTATGTCACTGTAAATGTTTCGGATCCTTGATATGTTGTTGTAAAGTGATATCTCCATTTCATGTTATTGTAAAATCGAAATCATACTCTTTTTATGCCACTGTCATCACATTTGTTAAATTTTCCCCGTCAACCTTTTCCAAAATACCCAAACTACTCTCATTTCTTTCTTCTCCTTCCTCCATTTCTTTTCTTCCTTTCTTGCTTCTCTCTCCTCCAGTTCACCTGTCTTTTCCGCCTCTCTTGACCTATGCGGCCGCCGTTGCCCTGGCTGGCGGGCGGGCTCCTTCGCTTTCGGCCGCCTACCCCTCCCCATCGTAGGCTCCTTTGCCACGCCCTCTTCCTCCTCTCCCCCCCTCCTCCTCCCCGCCTCCAGTGTTGCCCACGCCCACCACTTTGTGGCACCCGTTCTTGAGGGCATGTGCTAGTAGCATCCAGGTATCGACCCTCGTGAGGCTAGGCGACATTGTTGAGACCGACCGCCTCCCCCTCCAACGTGCGAGACCGCGCCATGGACATCGTCGACCACTTCAGTAGCCGCGTCACCATAGGCAACGTTGCCTCCCGCGTCGGTCTGCAGCTCACCTGAGCCGCGCTGCCGCCATGGGCGAGCTCACGTGAGCACACCACCACCTCATCCTAGCGCTGTGTTCGTTGTTGTAGTCGTCGATATCAACGTCGTCGCCGGTGCTTCTACGTCCGAAAGACGGTTGCCTCCCTCGGCCGCAATGGCCCGCTCATAGCTTGAGGAGGCTAAGAGAGAATGAGAAGAGGGGGTGAGAGGAAGAAGAAAGTCACTTGCATGTGAGAAAGATGTTACTTTGTAATAGTAGATCAGAGCTTCAAAATATTGTAGTGACATATATTTTTTTTCAATAAAAAAAAGAGATTCGTCACACTAGCTTAGTTGTTGGATGCTTGGATAGAGGTTGCCCGCACCGTGGAGTAGACGGCGACGGCGACGGCGTGAACAATGCCACGTGTTGCGTCCTCCCCGCGGAGAGGCTCCAGGCCCGGGAGATAAATGGCCACATGACGAAAAGAAGAGATCCACGCGGACTCGCGGAAAGGCAAGCGCCATCGAGTGCCCACCCGAATGGTCCACGGCTCCAAGCCACCGTTGTGTTGCCGTAGCTGCGGACTTGCTGCTCGGTTGGCGCGATAACTACGCACGCGGTGGCCACTGAACCACGTGACGTGTTGATGCCCTTCTCCGGTGCGCCGCTCTGTCGCCTGGGCCCCACTAGCCAGCCGTCTTACGCACAGCTTCGATTTCTTGTAGGTGCACGGTGTTGTCTTCCAGAAACGGAGGACGCGAGCGTGTTTTTTTGACCTGTGGGCGTGGTGGGCTCCACCTGCAAGGAAAAGGTAAGTTCCATGGGGACTCGCGCCACTTGGCGAGCGGCGAGCCATGGAACATCCAGTAAGGAAGGACAGGTTACGTAGCTTCAGGGGAACATAGCCTAGCCGCTAGTAGTGATCAGCAAAGCTAACGGCCCCTTCGGTGGGTCCCACAGATCGGGCGGTCCACATGGTAGTGTATCGCTTCGCGTCAAACCAGGCGTGAGCGGGGCCGCTCGGCATGGGCGTATCGCATCTGACACCCACCGACTTGTGGCCCCAGAATGAACACTAAGGACTAAGCATCAACGGAAATCCAAATGTTTTTCCCCTCCTTCCGTAAGCCAAGAATCCATAATTTCCGTGCAAAACTTCCTAAACCACACACAAACTCTTACTCGGTTCTTGCATGCAAAAAAAATGCAATTATCATTTATTTCGTACTAGAGCTTCAACCAAATCCCAAAGTAAAGACTACGAGAAACAGAAATGAATCCTTCGTATTGAAGGGTTCATTGTAAAGAATCCAAGCGACATGCATTAGAAGCTAATCTCTATCATCTGATTGCAAGGAAAAGTTTCATATCAATTGTTACAGTATTCTCTCGCTACAGTAAATTATTTATCTGTTTCTACAGTATTTATTGCGCCTACCAAGTATTATTACTCACAGTCACCGTCACTGTTTACACCATAATCATCTACGTTACAGCATTACAGCATAAAGACTTAAAGAGTACCTGGATCCTCCAGAAACACACGAAAGCACCTAAAAGAGGACAATGTCGTGAGTAAAAAAAAGGAGGACAATGCGATATGACCATGCCAAGGGCCCCGCTCACGTAGATCCATGTGCGTATGGTATATGTGGATAGATGCGATTTTCACGTCTTACGATCTTATCATATCTATCGACATATACCATACGTACATGTACCGTATCTACATCTGTATACTAATACTTGTCAGCGTCGTGGTCTCCTACTTGTCCAGTTGTCCTCAACTCCCGGGCCCCAGCTCCTCGGTGTGCCCCTTATCCTTCGCTGACACGTGGGACTGCGAGCTGGAAAAGAGATAATAAAAGGAGCCTTTTATTTTGGGTCGTAAAGACCCAGGTGTGACAAGGCTGTGGGCCCCAATCCCCACGCGAGGCGCTTTCCCGTTCTCCGCCCCCGCCCAACGCCGCAGCAAGCACCTCCTCCTCTATAAATACCTCTCCTTGCTTCCACCTCCCTTCTTCCCTTCCCACACGGACAAATTCTCTCGTTTGTTTAGAGCGACGCGAACAGCAGAGGTTGCGTCTCCGCCCCGAAGTTCCGTACAGGGATACCGCCCCCGGAATTCCGCGCGAATCGGGCCGGATCGCGTCGACTTGGGCCCCGGATCGATCGCCCCGCGAGGTACTGCCCTTCGATTTGCTTGTTGTTTCGGATTATTCTGCTGTTCTAGCCTAGTTTTGATGCGATTGACCCCTGTTGTGGCACGATCGGTGGCTTGATTCGACGAGATGTTTTTTTATCGGGAAATACTTATCTAGATGTCGATGGTTAATTGGTGATTGGTGATTTCGGCTCTATATGGTATTATGTATAGTTGTTGGTCGATTTGTACTAGTTGGTATGCGAGAATCGAGATGATCTTAGCGAGGGGGAGAGGATTTGCTGACCCATTTGGCTAATTTCTTATGGTTTTGTGCTGCATCGCGGGTAAACGACCTTATAAATGTGACCCGAGTGGCAAGTTGGGGGGATTTCAGGGTGTGATTCTGCATCACCTCGATTGAATATAGTAGAGTTGGTCATTTACATGCCTAGATTGCCCCATCTACCAACTAATCGCTGATTTACGTTCCCTAACATGCCCAAAAGCTTTTTAAAAAAAGCAAACAGGTGGATTCCATCGTGATTGGTTTGTTTAATCGCCAGCTTTCTCCATATGGTCTCTTGCTTATGTAAGAGGTGTGTCGCAAGCTGTTCGCAGTGATCATGTTGGTTACCACAGCTAACGAATTCTAAAAATAATATGTTTTACTTGTGCATCTCTTTGCTGCTAAGTATGCCGTTGTTTTCTCAGTTGCCATGACTATCTGATACCAGTATACCACCACGACCTTCCTCGGATGATCACTTTGTGAATTCTTCAACAAACTGTAGCGAAGTTAAAATTCTACAGCCCCAGATTGCTGTTAGAAGCGAACATATATACTCCACTTAGGGGCCAATGTTCCCTCTTTTGGTGTCAGTTCTTCACATTTGCATTTTTTTTACTCCAATAAGTACTGTCATGTCCTCGGCGTATTCTGGTTCTCCTTATTTGATATTTTGTAGCATCTCTATGCAATTCTTTTGTGTTAGTCAGAAATGGCGCAAAAACCATTATTTATGCTGAAATGCAGGTTAGGGTGAGATTTCGCTTCGACCATAATATACTTCGTCGAAAGCAGTGGAATGAGATTTACTAGAGTTTGATTTTCAATCTTTGGGGATGTGATTTGACTGTTTTCTTCTAACTTCAAACTGGACTAATTTGGGAGTTAGTTTGGGTAATCCATTTCTTTCAGAAAAATGATGGCCAGGTTAGTGAATAATCCCAAAAATGCTGTAGCTGCAATCTTGAGATTTATGTTGGTTACTGTTGGCTTATCATTATATTGTGAGAATCTACAGTTACCTTTTTCTTTAAATATACTTTTTCTAACTATAATTCTGTATCCTTATACATTTATTACTTCCTCCCCTTAGCTCCTCAGGTCCCTTACTGTCTGTGCTAAATCATAAGACAAGACTATTTGTTCTAGAGGATTATAGTCTAACTATTTTGGCAGCAGTGGTATACACGATCATTTGGACTAAGCTATTAATGGCATTGTAGGTGCTAGATGACCCTTGTATGACATCTTGATTTTAATATATCAAGAATATACTAAGGTCAAACAGATGGATATGAATATATGATGGGTGCCTTGATTTATTCATGTCCCTTTCTGGTGCTAACTGCTGCAGTAGGAAATGGAAGAGCTCTTCCAATTTCTAATGTGCCTTTGGAAGACTTGTATCCTTTGTCCTTAGTAGGGTCGTACTCAGCATCCGCATTGCAGTAGCGTCATCCTCAAAATGAGGGAAGGCACTAGTTTTGAGTTTGGGAAAACGGGGGCTTAGTAATGTAGGACTGGATGTCAAGAGATAACTAGGACCCTTAAAACAAAGCAGAACTGCAGTCTGTCTCCAATTTGCATGGCAAGGATATTGTTTGCTGGTTATTGTTTGAGAGAAATTCAAACTAGATTGGTTGCTCATGTAGAAATGAGGTGGATTTACCAATAAACAGAGGAAGGGTGCAAATGCTTCCGCCGAAGGATCTTACAAATGTCATGTGTGGCATCTATTGCTCGGTGCATATCCTCATCCAGTGATGACATGCAATTTTCACCCACATTCATGAAATTATGCTGCTCTTTCGAAGCTGGTAGATAGTCCACAGCTTCACGCTACATATTGTCCCTTACATGGCCATTTTTTGTTCCTTTTTTCTTGTATTATGTACAAAATCTCTCCCCATGACATTTTGACAATGTCTTCCCTGCCATGTAAAGTTTAAATAATGTAGCAAGTTTTATTATACATATATTTACTAGGAATGTACAAAAAAAGCTGTAGTACTGGAAGGAATACTATGATATACAGTGTGGTTGTAAATCCACTTGATCTTTTGGCTACTTATTTTGGTATCAAGTATCAACAATACAGATATTCACTTTTTTTGGCTTTTTACCATTGAAGGTTAGTTATTTCACCTGATATTGTCCTGTGGCCCCCCTTTGATCTTCCTGGTACTTACAATGTTTTTAGAAAGTTATCTAGAGCAAGTACTGCAAATCTGCAATATCATATTAGTATTACACATTACTGACAACTGACATTGTTTGTCTAAAACTAGGAGAAAATGAGCACTTTAGTCTTGGTATCTTATTTCTACATGTTTTTTTTCTAGCCTCCCCGAGTTTCCAAACCACTACGATCTTCTAAACTTTTACTTGGGAATTGTCAGGGCGCATAATGGCATATTTTAAATGCCATGTTAGATGAGTTTTGTCATATACAATTTTTTTGTCAGTTTATATCTATGATTCTATTTGAATGATAAGGACACTTATAAAGTGTAAGATCTGTACATGTGATTAACAGTTCACTATATAACATTATATTGCATTTATCTGTCAAGGAAATGGATTATCAATTTATCATTTGGATTTTATATTCTATTTGCCAGTGGTGTCAGTAAGTAAACATCAAGCAAATGTGGTTCTTCCATGTTTTTTAATCTGGCCTTTGTAGTTTTAGGCATGCTTATCAAGTCGTCGACTAGTCGACGACTAGTCGGCAAGTCGCCGGAGAACAACCGATTGGAGGTGCCGACTCGACTTGCGCCAGCAAGTTGGGCAACTGATAGACTAGTCGTCAACTTGCCGGTTGCCGGTCGACTAGTCGACCAGTCGGAGGTAAGTCAGGTGATTGGGACGTGGGGCCCGGCTATCAGAGGCAGTGGCAAAGAGGTAAGAGGGAGTGAGTGAGGGAGTGAGGTAGGGCAGTCGAGGGCTCACGCGTGACTCCAGGTCCAATCGCCGCCGCCCTCGGAGGGAGCTCCCACCATGCCGCCGGCCTTTGTCGCCATCGCCCTCTCCCTTCGTCAGAGGCTCACAGCAACAACTCCCTTGGCCCGCGGGAGGAGGTGAAGGCCGCAGCCCCCGCTGTCCTCGGCCACCGTCCGTCGCCCAGCTTTGCCGCCTCACCACCGTCCGCCTCCGGCTCCAGATCCAGTCGCCCTCCTCTAGGCCTCCCTCCATCCAGCCCCTCCTCTGGCCTCCACCTCCATCCTCGGCTCCCCCTCCCTATTGGCCTCCACCTCCTCCCTTCTCCCGCCTCCTCCTCGTGGCGATGGTGCAGGAGCTGTGAAAAGGCCGGGAGGGAGGCCGAGGGCAAGCTGGTCGCCCTTTGGAGATCGGGAGGGGGAGCGGCCGAGGGAGGGGGAGGTGGGAAGAAGGGGGAGCTCGGGCAGAGGAGTGGAGGCGACTAGTGTTGGGGGAGCTCGGGTAGAGGAGTTTGCTAGTTGCTACATGTGTACATACTATATATCATATGAACAGTACCTGTCGACTAGTCGGCAAGTCGGTCACTGGGAGAGTAGTGTCGACTTGCCGACTTAATAACCTTGGTTTTAGGAGTTGGTGAAGTTCTGAATTCTTGTACTTTTGTTATTCCAGTAGATTTTGCTGTCTGTTGTTACGCCCATTCAAAATTGTAGTGTCTGTGATTCATGATCCATGTACCAGCGATCAAACATTGTAATATGGAAGTTGCACTTGTATGACTTCAATATGTGCTGTTATTTATATGTTTTGGTCTGACTTGCAACAATCAGTAGCTAAGTAACATCCATGTTGAACTTAATGTTAATGTATTGTTTCATATGGATCTACAATGTAGTATGACGCTAAATTATTGATATTGATTCAGTTTGTGATTTCCAGGTTAAGGGCAACCATACTGGACTGTTTGTTTTATGGCTAGACATCATCACAACCATCTCCAGCTGCCAGAGATGGATCATATCCAACCCAGAAACGCGTCACTCAACGAACCCCTGCCTTTAGGTAGCTTGACTTCATCAATACTCTTCTGCTGTAAATGTATCTGAATTGTGATAAATTAATATGTTTATTTTTTTAATATCAGGTCAGAAGCTATTTGTGCATGCTGGAAGTGATGCACCCCTTAGAATTGGTCCTTCAGGCAACGGGAGTGTGGCAACTATATCAAATGACCTTCCATCTTCAAGTCGTGCTGCGCAATATCCAGGTCATAGAGTAGGGGACACAGGGACTTCACATGTTCCATTTGTTCACTATCCTGCTGGAAGCTCCAGTAGTCATTTACCCTACGATGGTCAACCTGAACCTGCTCTAAGTTATTCACATAGATCTGAAGAAGGCTTTGCTCCAGTGAGTTCCCATGTGGACAACAGAAGGGCTGCAATAAAACGAAAAAATACCGTCATAAATCCTCTGGATGGGATCAATGTAGGTGGTTATTATGTTGGAAGCTCTTCCAATACTCAGTTCTCTAATTATGTGCTGCCAAATCCTACTCCACTTACTGAGCCCTTACATCCTCAAATGCCTTTAAGCATTGGCCCAAGCAATTGGAATGACCAGCGCCTAGCTAATCAAGAAGGACCTCAGAGGAATGTTAGAGCACGCCACAATCGTACCAATATTTCATTAGAACCTAGACCAGCTTCAACTGCATGTGTTTCCTTAACTACACCAGTGGAAAGGAACCAAGCACCTTTTTCTGTGCCAACTAGAACCGTACCTTCAGGTAAGTTAATGCTTAGTTTTTTTTAACTTAGTAGTTAATGCTTAGTTAAATGTGCTAGATTTGTCTTTGTTGTCTGTCTGATGTACTTACCTGCATTGCACTTAACAATTAACATCCCTCGAAGTCTTTGGTTCGCATAATAATTAATAAATGGTGGAACCAAACATAAGTCATCTAAGTTATGGTATGGAGTGTCTTTTATGACTTGATTTAAAACATGATACTTACCTGCTGCTTGATTTCAATCTTGTGCTGCAGTTTACCTGAAAAATGTGGATTATTAGTGTCCCTAATCTTCTATATGATTTAAGTTTATCTCGTTGTTCATGCTTACAGCACATGTGTTTTGATGGTTGTGTAGGTGCCACTGGAATCACGAGCAGGGCTTTTAGGGAGAGACCTTACTATCCTGCTATGCAAAGCAGCAACCCTAGTGTTGCTGCTGTCCCAACTGTCCATGGTTCTTTTGACAGTGGAATATTTACCAATGGTGGTTATGCTCCTAGTGCTGTTCATAGCATTACTGTTCCTAGCTATGGTCATCCATCTTCTGCAGCTCCCTCCAGCTCTAGAGCAATTCCCCGTGAGGTGGTCATTCCGAGCAATCCACCTGCTAGCTCTGCAGCCACCTCTACATCGGTGAGGGTTGGTCAGCCATTTCCTATCGGAGCTGCTGCATCTTCTAGACATGCAAGGCATGTATCCCTAGGGCATGCTAACAGTGGAAGGAACAGAAGGGCGAGGGGCTCATACTATGGTTTTCATCCGTTGATGATTGAGGCAGAGGTAGATACTTCTTTCCAGTTTTCACGTAATTAAGTTTGTATCGATGTGAATTTGAGTTCTGAACTGATCTAGCTGCTATGCTATTTGTGAAGCGATTTATGATGCTGGACCAGTTGGTTTTCAATGAATCAAGAGAAGCAGGTGACCCCCACAGGGACATGAGACTGGACATTGATAGCATGAGTTATGAGGTAGAAAGACCTGCCTTTTGCTTCTCCATGCCTCTATGCCTCCTGCACCAGAAATTTGAGGCTCTTTCTTAACTTTCGCTTTTGCTATGAACAGGACCTGTTGGTGTTGGGAGAATTTATTGGTAACGTCAACACAGGCTTGGCCGACGAAAAAATTTCAGGTTGTGTGAGAGAAGTGGTCTGTTGCAGTTCTGATCAAATGCAAAGCGATCAGGATGATGGGAGCTGTGCGATTTGCCTGGTACAATTTTCTTCGGCTGCTTTCTGCTAAATTGCCAGTTCCATGTTGAACAATTTACAACCATGCTCTGAAAACTTTGCCCAATTCTGACTTATGATGGATGGATTCTGACAGGAGGAATACAAAGACAAGGATTTGCTGGGAATACTGAAATGCAGTCACGACTTCCACGCTGATTGCATCAAGAAGTGGTTGCAGGTGAAGAATTCATGCCCGATATGCAAAGCAGCTGCGGCTTAGGACTTAGTAGACACCAGAGGAAGCAAATAACCATATTCCTCTCCATTTATTTTATGGTCAGGTCAAATTACGTCATTTAATTCTTGTGCGTCTTAGCCATGTAAATAAGTGCGCTAAGGTGAATTATTTTGTGGGTTGCAGTAGCTGAAATCCGTTTTCTTGTAGTATAACTTTTGACAAGCAATTGCCAAAGAAATGAAGTATTAATTCAGTTACATGATGTTCATTTCTTCAGCCATCTTCTCTTGGATGAATGCCTGTGCTCTGTGATGAGAGGGGTGACGGTGAAGTTGCTTAGATCAAGTCATATAAAGATAAGACTAAATACAACTTCTACA
Source organism: Phyllostachys edulis (assembly GCA_036346405.1). Taxonomy (NCBI): domain Eukaryota; kingdom Viridiplantae; phylum Streptophyta; class Magnoliopsida; order Poales; family Poaceae; genus Phyllostachys; species Phyllostachys edulis. Next base: position 120,735,969 of record CM070546.1, read on the forward strand.
ATATATTGTTTCTTGAGTTTGTCTCTGTGTGACCCTATGATTTTTAAATTATAGCATGAAAAAAAATATTTGTTATAGACAACCATTCATACAATAGTATTTTGTTAGACATCTACACTCTCTTCTCTATATCAGTAATAATCATACGTGTCAAAGCTTATAGATGACTGACATCACATCGTTGTATATGCCCTTAGTATCTTGGTATGTGACACACATCAAATTTTGCCCATACGTATATATGAATAATGATATGGGTCAAATGGTAGCGTCTATAGCAATGGAAACTCCAGACTCCGAAGTATGGAGAACCAGTTCATACATGCTTGGCACGTCTCGATTCAACTAGTCGGTGATAAATTGGCACTTCGGGATAGAGCGATAGCGAGTGATTGTTAAAATGGTACTGTTGGTGTGCGCAATAGCAAAACTAGTATCCCACACATCAAAAGAAAAAAATAGCACCTTGTCCGTGCCCTAAAGGACCGGATTTGTCGTGCAGGTGACACATGACCTCGTCCGGCCCATAGGAGCGCGGATTCCCTCCCCCATAAAAGGCTAAGATTGTAGGAATTTCTAAATATAGCAAATAAACTCTAAAAATTATGATTTTTTTTTGTAAAGGCTTCTCACAGTGTGCTTGCCTATGTAAATTTTTTTCAGAATTTTATCGGTTCTAGATGGTGGCGATCACCTCCGCTAGTGGGCACCAGGGGCGAAGGTGGAAGGAGGAGGTGACCACCGATGAGGAGCATGGACTATATGTAGGGCTATTCATTTTCGAACCGAACCAATTAAACTGTACCGAAAATAGAAATCTGGTTTTTTGGTATTTCGGTTATTTCGATCTAAACCGAAAAAAACCGAACTATGTCTACGCGCGCAACTTTGGTTGAGGACCTCGGACGCTCGCGCAGTCATGCTCGGTTCGGCCCATTGGCAGCAAAACAATTAGCCCATTGGCACTTGGCAGTGAAGCAAACAGCCCAATTAGTGATTTAGTGTGGTGGACTGAATAGTGAATACTGATGGTGTATTAGTGTAGTAGACTAGTAGTGTCCTGCTGGGCTGGGTGCTGGCCTGCTGCTTGCTTTGCTGCGGACTGCGGTTCAGACTACAGCGCTCGGTTGTATTTGATACAAATTTAACACAGCTACATGAAAATTGCATGTTAAAACATGTACAGAAACCATAAAGTAATACTTATTTGAACAGCCAGTAGAAAGGTACACTATTTCCTCATGTAGCCAGAAGACAAGTAATAAGAGAGAGAGACTCCTCAAGGCACTTGTTGATCTTATAATTGTAGTATACATGTCTGTGTCATTTTAAGACTTAATAAATTTTTTGTACAGGATGCATAACTGCTAACCTAACCGTAATTATTGATTGGCATATGTGCTGTCTTTAGGACACATCAGTGAGTGATATTCAGATGCAAAAATTGCCTCTGCAATCATGTACTGGTCAACTTAAATAGTTAAATGAAATCATCAGTACCAACTCTTGCTGGTTGCTGCGGTGCATAGTGCATAGTATACTGCTGCTGCATAGTGCTGTCGGCTACCGCCTGCCACTACGTGCAACGTCGCCGTTCGTAATTCGTGTCAATTTTGGTAAATATGGTATTTACCGATATTGTACCCAAAAACTTGGAATTTACCGAAACCAAACAATATTTTTAAAAACATTGTATTTACCGAACTAACAATACTGTATTTACCGTATATACCGAACTGAAAAAACACCTCTAACTATATGTGACAAGATAACTCTGTTTTAAGTTTTAACTTTTGCAATATTTGTATGGTAGCTCTTCGGTGGCGTTTGGTTTAGGCACATGCAATGGTAATCGAATGAGAATACACTGTAATTGGTGGGGGGAACGGATGATTACTAAATATGTTTGGTTCAAGTGCGGAATTTACAGTGTTTGGTTTGGAACGCTGTAATCAAAATACAGAAGTGGCTGATGACCTGAGCTCCACACCAAACAATGAATGATCCGATCAATATGGTGTATGTGTATGAACACTGCTACAATTTCCCAACCTAAAAAACTCCACAGATTACAACAAGTGTGTCACACATCACAAGATACTATCGAAAATTTCTGTTGAAAAAGACAAAGCAACTTGAGCACACACCAGGAGATAACTTAGGGTTCGTCCGGTCTGGAGATTGATGGGCCAGGGTTTACGCATGAAGATGTTGATGCTGGTGTCGAAGCAGTTGGCGGCGTGGTCTCGATGCTGAGGGAGACGAGGTGGCGCCGACAGCAGCTAGTGCTTGGCCCAGCGTGCGCCACCAAGAGATGGGCGAGGCACTAGCGTGCAGAGGCGAGGGGGCCACGCATGGGAGGTGGGAGGCGAGGAGGGGATCGCACCTGGGTTGGGAGGCGACAAGGGGGTCGAGCGAAAGGAGGGGGTCGAGACGAGGAAGCGACGGGTAACGGGATTTGATACCATTTGATCACAAAATAATTTCTATGGCACCGGTCTTAAATACTCGATACGTAGCATCGGTGCTATATAATGTATCAGCTCTAGATACACGATAGGTACATCTAGGTCCGGTGTCACATAGCACCGGTGTCAATAGAAAAAAAAATCCCTCGATATGGAGAGTGGAGAGTAAGTTTGGCAACCATTGGAGGGGGAATGGGAGCTTAGGAGGATGTTTGCAGAGACATTGGGCATGGGCATGGGAGTTTGTTTTTTTGAATCCTAATCCCCTGTTTGACAAGAGTAATGGAAAATAGTGGGGAATTAATTTCTAGCTTGGAATAAGTTATGACGAAGGGCTGAGAAGCATTCACTTTCTATAAATGAACAATTCACTTTCAATTATCACTACCAGGGGAGTTAGACCCTCAATCCCCTAATCTCCATCCCATACCCACCTTACCCCAAATTATGATCCCCTCTCACCAATTTCCTCCAACCAAACAAGCCGTAAAGGGACGTGAGTTGGGCTTACAGGGTATCCGATTACGGGCCTCCCGAACCAAACATAATCTAAGGGAATCCATTTACAGTGTAATCCCATTACACCAAAAAGTGACCCAACCAAACAGCTTCTTGGTCTTTTTGGATTGTGGCACTATTAGGATTATTATGTATGTATATCTGGTAAATTACTAGTAGCTTATTTTCTGGATTTATTTAAGCATGGGATGACAATTTGTAAGAGGTGGTTTCTTGTGGTTGTTGGATGACTCTTTCTTTTGCCCTGGAGCGGGGAGAGAGAGAGAGAGAGAGAGAGTTTAACATGCCAATTGTCAAAGAAGATTAACTATCAAGTGGTTTACATGTTCATGTCTCGAGCCAGCTGAGTAGTTAAGAGGCAGCTCTCTGCCAGTTTTACCTCTTCTGGGTGAAAGGTTTGATGTTAGAAATCTGCGAGATCATACCGTGATACGTGATGATGAAGTTGCTTAGGAAAAAAACATTTTTGTGTCTATTAACTTTGGTTTCAAGATTTGTAGATGTTTGAGCTGCAAGACTGTTGGTTATTGGCACACCGCACACGAGACTTTCTGTATAAAAAAACTGATAATTCTGCTTGCTATTGACATTGGTATATATGTGGCTATGTGCACCCGTGCATGTACATGTGTGGAGGATCTTGTATATGATCCTAGTCTTTGTGTTAAACAATTGGTATCGGTGTCGAGGTGCTTGTGGATCAAACTATCGATCTGAGCAAATTATCAGATTTGCTGTCAGACAGCCGACGGTCTGATCGGCCCTCGTGGCGGTTTAAACGGCCCAAGAGTGGCGGTCAGATCGGCCAAGGCTAGCGGTCAGACCGGTCGGGGATGAAAAAGTTGAATTTTGAGGAATATGATCAAACACTTATGTGTGAACGTTTGGAGGAGTGTTTGCACCAGGTCTCACGAAAATGGAGACTCAAGGCAAAACAAGATAGAGTTTTGCCGAAATGTCTAGAGAGGGTGTTTACTAGGACTTGGGAAAATTTTGGGAGCGGTCTGACCAGCTGTTGGTTAGACTGGCCAAAGAGTGGCGATCAGACCGACCAGGGTGTGTTCATGCATCGAGAATGTGGTGGCCATTGTGGAATTGGCTAAAGTTATGGGTGTCAATGCATAGGTGTTACATAATGCATTTTTGGCTACATGTGTCAAGTTATGAGGAACTTATGTCCAGAATCGATTTCTTAATCTATTGTTGTACAGGTGGTTTGGAGTCAATTACGGTCAACAGCAAGGATAGTTGGGACTAGGCTAGAAGAGCCAAGGTCTAGAACGATCGAAGATGCCGAGTGAAGTCATTGGACTCAAGTATAGCGCAAGATGGTCAAGAACGGCCGAACGAGAAGTTCGATGCAACAGGTTGTATCAAGTGGCTTGAGGGTCGGTGTTAGTGCCATGGTGGTTCCGGTGAGAGCCGGATAGGAGAGACTTGCCGACATGAAAAGAGTCATTGATGAACTTATGTGTGGCAAAGCATGAGATTGCTTCATGTTGATTGGACTCGGCTTTTGAGAATGATCGAGAAGGGGTATTTTGGTATCTTCGCCAAAATACCGTGTTGGTGAAATTAGAGAAACCGCGATGCGGGACAATGCAAAGGAGAGACGGTTTTGGTCAAGAGAAGCTGAAGATCACGAAGAGAGATTCGGGAGACCCGGATTGTCATCCGCTTTGAGAAGCGTGTATGAGTGTAGACTCATTTGTGTGTGGGATTAACTGGTGCTCGATAAGGTTTTCTCTCTAGACCTAGTCTCCACTGTAAAAGGGAGGGTGCAGGATTTGAACCTCCATCCATCCAAGTCTTGGAAACTCAAAAAAAAAATTTAGGGAAAGAGAAGGAAATAAAGGAGTCTAGGGTTTGATAGATATAGATTGAAAAATTGGGTACTCAAGTGTGAGCATTTGTCCTCCATTGTGGAGTGGTTGTAAACCTACAATCCATCTAATCAATCCAATCAAGATTGCTCTAAGATGAGTTCTATCTTGTTCTTATTCTCTCTTTGATAATTTTAGGGTTTTTGTGTTCCAAGGATTTTGACTGGATCTTTTACTGTGATCTCGCTTACTAGGACTTGTGAGATCTGATTTAAGGTCATCTTGACCATCTTCCACCCATGAGCAAGCTTTTGGATTAAGTTTGTGTTTTCCTCAAGTTTTTTTTGCCTTTTTGACCTCGATCAAAAAAATCGTGGAACCTTGGCTTCAATCGTCGATTGGAATAGGTTCCTGATCTTCTTGATGAGCCATGTCTGAAATCTTAGAGGATTTGGATATCAGAATCAAAAGTTAGATCGATTTGTGGATCCCTTGGGTTGTTATTCTTGCAGCCAGCGGTCAAACCGGCCTACCGGGCGGTTTGACCAGCCAGTGGTCAGACTAGACCCAACGGTCAAACTGTCTGATGGGTATTAAGCTTAGGGTTTTTTGGTTTCAACGCAATATTTTCATTGTGTTCTCGTGCCTTGGATCTTCATAGATTTCTATTGGACCGGAACGGTGACTAAAAGGGGGAGAATAGGATCACTACTCTTTTTCGACCCCCGACGGTATTCAACTCCTTCTTCACTCCGGTAGCTATGAAAGTTATGATGATAAGAGAACAAGCACAGCGGAAGTCTTGCGTTGAAACTGACGAATCCCTACATCGAAGATCTACGACCAGTCTCATTACCGTTGGTCGGTCGGTCTGACTGCTCGGACTGGTGGTCTGACCGCTGGTTGCAAGAACAGCAACCCGCAAAGATCACAAAACGACCTAACTTTTAATCTGGTAATCAAAATCCCCTGATATTTTAACCATAGCTCATCAAGAAGGTCAGGAACATATTCCAATTGACGATCGGAACAATCAAAGCCAAGGTTCCACGAATTTCTTGGATGAGATCAAGAAAACACAAGAACCGAGAAAATTCAAATTTTGATCCAAAAACTTGCTCGTAGGTTGATGATAATCAAGATGACCCTAAATGGATTCTCACATGTCCTAGTAAGCTAGATCACAACAAAAGACCTAAGGACAACCAAATGAACACACAAAATCTCAAAGGCATCAAAGAGAGAGCAAGACCAAGAGAGAACTCATCTTAGAGCAAATCTTGCTTGGATTGATTTAAGAGATTGTTTGTTTACAACCATTCCACCATAGAGAACAAATCCTTGACACTTAAACATTCAATCAATCCATCTCCCTCAAACCCTAGCCTCCTCTATTTCCACTTTCCCCAGATCACAAATTAATGTTTCTACTTGGAAATGTCTTGGATGAAGTGCAAATCCTACACATCGTCCTTTTCTAGTAGAGGTTAGGTCTAGAGAGAAAATTTTATCGGGCGCCAGTTAAGCCCACACACAAACAGGTCTACACTTACGCACGCTTTTCAAAGCGGACGACAAACCGAGCTTCCCGAACCTGTCTCTTCGTGATCTTCATCTTCTCTTGACCTAAACCGTCTCTCCTTACGCTGTCTTGCGCCGTGGTTTCTCCAAATGTCACCAACCCGGTATTTTAGTGAAGATACCAAATTACCCCTTCTCGATCCTTCTCCGAAGATCGAGTCCAATCATCGTGAAGCAATCCCATGCTTCACCGCGTGTAGGTTGATCAATGACTCTTTTCATGTCAGCAAGTCTCTCCCATCTGGCTTCCACCGGAACCACCATGGCACATGCACCGACCCCGCGCCACTTGATGCAACCTATCGCACCGAACTTCCCGTTCGGTCATCCTTGCTTATCTTGCGCCATGCTTGAGTCCAATGATTTCACCCGACATCCTCGATTGTTATATACCTCAACTCTCCTAGCCTAGTCCCGATCATCCTCGCCGTTGACCGTCGTTGACTCCAAGCCACCTGGACAATAATAGACCAAGAAATTGATTCCGGATATAAGTTCTTCGCAACTTGACCTACATTAGCCAAAACATGTATTATGCAACGCATATGCACTGAAATCCATGACTTTGGCCAATTCCATGAAGTTCACCGCCTTCCCAGAGCATGAACTCGGTTCTCGGTCGGGCCAATCGACCATCGATCTAACCGTCTCTGGCCGGTCGGGATCAGTCGACAACGACCGTTAGAACACCCAAAGACTTAGCCAAATTTTTAGCCCTAAAAATCTGCACCCTCTTTGGAATTTTCAAACTCTATATAGTTTCGGCTCGAAATTCTAATTCCAATGAAATCAAGTGCAAACACATCCTCTTACCATCCTTCACATGTAATCTTTAGCCGATTTCCAAAGTTCACATTTTTCACCTTTTAGCCGGTCAGACCGCCGCAGGTTAGACCACCGCATGCTGCCGGTCAGAACGCTCAAAGACTTAGCTAAATTTTTAGCTCTGAAAATCTGCACCCTCTAGAATTTTCAAGCTCTATCTAGTTTTGGCTCGAAACTCTAATTCCAATGAAATCAAGTATAAACACATCCACTCACCATCCTTCGTACGTGATTTTTTGGCCGATTTCTAAAATTCACATTTTTCACCTTTCGGCCGATTAGACCGCTGACACTGGCCGGTCCGACTGCCACCATGGCCGATCAGACCGCCTATGCGTGACAACAGTCTAAAACTTTTATTAAAATGAGGGTTTATCTAAAAGTCTTGATGCTATTGTCAATTGTTCAACACGCTAAGATTATAATCGTATCCCCATGATCTTCACACTTTTATTGGTATTGAAGTGATAAAGAAGTTGAATACCGTTGATGGTACAAAAGATAGATGCTCATATTCACTTCCCTCTAATGGCTTATTCGGTCCAACAACATGGATGCACCACCGTACTGACAGAGATGGTTGGGTCAAATGTTAGCATCTGTAGCAGGCTAAAGCATACCGGAACCTCCTGTGTGCATGATGCGTCTCGAATTCTCGATCCTAGTTGTCAGTTGGCTGTGGTATTTGTTCCCAAGCTGAAAGAACAAAATGACCTTTCCTACTCTCCAGAATTGTCGTTAGACGCACCACCAATTCATTTCTTGAAAGATACGCACCAGCTATCCATTAATTACTTTGGGGAGTTAGAAGATATATGATGTATGAAATGTTTTTTTACTAATGTGCTAGAGAACAAATAATGGCAAATTTGCCTATAGTTGCTTCCTTCCTCAAAGCAAAACCTCACTACCCGACAAACTATTGTACTCAATTTCAGGTGGAATGTGTATACTAGTGCCTGTCTGCCGGATACATATGTTTCAATCATCTGAATTTGAGAAATCTCAAGGGGAAAAATGCACCCAAAAAAAAACAGCAGGGCAGGATCTGGGATTTGCTGGGTTACGGTTTTCTGAACACGGATTGTACATCGAGACTTCATACTGTACTAGTTCCTACAGTCTAACTAGCAAAGTACCCTTTTTCAGAAGTAGTAAAGCAACATGTTGTTTTAGATGACTAATAAATTACCCACTTAATCACCTGGCTAGCTAGGATCCAACATCCAAGCTCTTGTCCCCATGTTTAGTTATTGATTTGGATTATCTTTTCAGCTACTTTGGTCCTACTGAAAGAACAAACCAGCTCCCACAAAACATGGCAAAACGAGGTCATCTCCTCCTGCCAAAATAAAGCTGCCTTGTCCAATCTCTCCAGCCTATCACTGAGACACTGACCCTCCCTCACACACAAAACATCACCATCATTACCACCTTGATTGTCAAAACAATATGAAAGACAGAAAGAAGAGTAAGATGGAAATTGTCCAGATCTCAAGACTTAAGCCCACTACACTAGATGCTGCACTTGCTGCTGCCTGAAGCAACCCAGCTGTTAGCCTGTTCCACCTTGGCAACTCACCTCAGTGTTTGGTGCCCCGTAACTGTAAAGACTTACCCCCACAAACCCTGCACCCACCATGCACCTCTCTTACACCTCACTCCTCCCTGGCCTCCCCAACCACCTTATTATAAGCCACAACATCACACACCTCTCGATCTCACTCACATTGTCACATTGAGTTGCATTGCATGCACAAAGCCCATCACAACCAATAGCAATCACCAAACACATTGCAAGAAGCAAGTAATACACCATGCAAGCCATGCAGAGACTTGTGCTCCTCATCATTCTGTCACTAGGCATCACGGCGACGGCGCAGGGCCCCGCGGCCGCGCCCGCCTCGCCGACGCCGCCGACGCCGACCCTGCCGCGCCTGCGCCGGCGGCCGGGACGACGAACATCACGGGGGTGCTGGCCAAGGCCGGGCAGTTCAACACGTTCATCCGGCTGCTCCGGTCTACGGGCGTGGCGGAGCAGATCGACAACCAGCTCAACAGCTCCCGCAACGGCATGACGGTGTTCGCGCCGACGGACAACGCCTTCACCTCGCTCAAGTCCGGCACGCTCAACTCGCTGTCCGACCAGCAGAAGAACGCGCTCATCCAGTACCACATCCTCTCCACGCTGATCCCCATGTCGCAGTTCGACACCGTGAGCAACCCGCTCCGGACGCAAGCCGGCAACAACTCGCCGGGGCAGTACCCGCTCAACGTGACGGCCGAGGGCCAGCAGGTGAACATCTCCACCGGGGTGGTCGACGCCACCGTCGATAACACGCTGTACACCGGGGACAACCTCGTGGTCTACCAGGTGAACAAGGTGCTGCTGCCAATGGCGATCTACGGGTCGGCCGCGCCCGCGCCCGCGCCGCTGGCGCCGGCGAAGAAGGGGAAGACACCGTCGTCGGTCGCGGACGCGCCCGACGCCGACGCATCGCCGGACGCAACCGCGTCTCATGCGGCGGCGAGGGTGACGGGGGGTGGTCTCGGGGTGGTTCTTGCGTTGGCGGGCGTCTGGTGGGGGATGTGACGACGATGAGTGTGAGTGAGGTCTCTGTATGCCATTGATACGATCATTTTTTTGTTTACTTTTCAAAAGGTGTTGTTCTTTTCTTAATTGTTCTGGCCATTTTTGTTTGATTTGTTCTTCGTTAAACCATTGCCATTGTAATTTCTAGGAGTATGTAATGTGATGTATTATTGTCGTCCCATTTTTATGTAATGCTACTAAATAGATATGAGTTGTGTATAATTCGTGGTATGTATCATGGAGGGCACGTTTCTCAGGTCTTCTCTGCATAGATATAGCCTGCAGAAGAATTCAGAACGGCCAATATATCTACGTCGATATTATGAACGGTTTGAACACGGACGCTAATGAGTAATGACTAATTGGGCTGCGCTATTACTCGTCCGCGGAAAATAATCCTATAGGACCTGGTCCACAATTCTATCAAGGTAGACCAACTCCATCATGTGACACGTGTATATTCACGAATCTCAAAGCATACAGCCTCATAAAATCCATCAATCTTTCTTGCACCTATCAAGGAGAATTTATGAGGATGTGCGTTTTGAGATTAGCAAATATACACGTGTCACATGGTGAAGTTGGTCCACCTTGATGAAGTTATGGACCAGGTCCTATAGGATTATTTTTCCTTGTCCGCGCGCGGTCCGTGAGGTGAGGAGGAGACGCGCGCGCGCGGAGAAAGCAGAGGAGACGGACCGTGGAAGAAAAAAATCTGTTTTTTTTGTCACTTGTCTTTTCAGTTTTGGTTTTTGTTACTGTTTTTTTTTTACTAATTGGTTCTTTTTAGATATGTATATAGCTTAGGGTGTTCTTTGCATATTGATCTGTCATGTATACGCTATATTGGTCCTTTTGTCCATTGAAATAGATCAAGATTCATATCATTCCAACAGTTCTATGCCACTAGAATTATGAACATCTATTGATTTTGCCACTATTAGCCTACCTTTTACCAAAATTCCAGAATTACCCGTCCCCTTCTCTCCCCTTATGTCCAAAATTATCTTCATATTACTATCCAACAAGATGAATTGAGGTCCACGACTGACGGCAATGGTGGTGGAGCTCGAGATCGAGGAAAACGGGCCGGCGGGGCGGTGGGCGACGGGATCCAGCGGATCGAGCCTGGATTGATCGTCGTCGGCGACGTCCTCGTCGCACCGCCACCCTCTTTAGGCTTCCCCGAGCATGTCGTCCACGAGTGCGCCTCCGTCCTGCCTTGGGATGCCGCTATGCTGCCGGCTCCACCGACTCCGTCGCCGCCCCTGGGCGTCGCATCCCTGCTACGGCCACGATGGACGAGCTAGAGCACCGCTGCGACATCGAGCGGACTAGACAGCCCTAGTGCTGCGAGGTGGCCAGCAGCATGACGGTGGGGTTCTGTCTGCTGCCGGCGGAGCTATGTTTTCACGCGGTCCGAAATGAACTGATAGATATGAAAAGTTGGGATGAACTGAGGTCCTTCTCAATGGTATTTGATTGAAAATTCGAGATATTTCAAAGGGCAAAAGAGTCCCTTCCGCTCATTCAACAGGTATTGACTTTGTCAGAACGACACTTTCTGAAGAAATTTTGAATCCAATGACGTGGTATCAATTATACGAAAAGCAATAGCAAAAACCAAAATTGCAAAATTGCTGAAACTCGAATCATAATCTTGACAGCAGTGTAGTAATCGTGCGCTTTGCAAAGATCTGTCAGACGCTTCTCTCTCTCTGTAGCGTTGACCCACAAACTGACATTCAGTGTCAGGTTTGTAAGCTAACGGAACCAGGTTTATCCATGCCTTCCAGTGGTACCTTTTTCCATCACGGATCTGCTCCTCTGTGGAAGGAAGACAGTAATCGCTTTCTCTTCTGGGCGTAGATAAACCGTGATCATCTCGAGTAGTCTTTTGCTCCATCCTCTAAACTACGAGTGGTGGGAGTAGGATTTCGATTTTCCCGACAAGCGGGAAAGTTTGAAAGGTTAGTTAAGAGGAGATAAATCTTTTAGAAGAACAACACAAGTTTTTCAAGTCTAAAGTAAGGTAAGGTAGCAAGAGAGGAAAAGAGACATGACAATTTAATACTTATATTTTTGTTTTGAGAATTCTTTTGTAGTTTTTGAAATTATTAGTTTTAAAGGTCTTCAACCTATAACCAAGCTAAGGTCTCAACTTACGGGCAAGTCGGCTCGATACCACTTTTGTAACGACCGAAACTAGGGATCGCTAGAATCTTTACTAGCGTCCGGGATGTGCAACAGAAGCCGTGGTTTCACAAGCAAGCAAGCGTTACAACAAAAACAGACACTTTTATTACACAGCGAATAGGGCTTAATGGCCCGTTTAAAAGCTTAAGCAAAGGCGTCGAGTCTAAAGTAATATAATACACTTGCAAAAGAATTGCTAGAACCACGAGAAGCTTGAGCGAACGAGACCCTAGTACCAAAGGTCGTCGAAGTCTCAGGTTCTTCTTGTTAAGTGAGAGAACACTGGATCTTCCCAAAACTCTTACATTGATTGATTTAAGCAAGAATGAGTACAACTACCGTGACTCAACAAATCGCAGAATTCTACTTATGCTTTGTATGTTGGAATCACCCATGAACACACTTCATTAACCTAAGCACGGTGTATTGAATAACATTGATTACAAGAGTTGCCCAACTTTACCCACACGATATCACAGACTCATATTGCCACGCAACATGTTTGCGACAACCGAGTAAGGATAACAAAGCCTTTTCACCGCTTATCCTTTTTAGTCTCTACCCTAGAGATCTTAATCCCTCGGGAGACCACGGCCAATAGGACTTCCCTGGTTGAGGATCAGTGTCCGTCCGACTTTGATGCTATAGATATTCAATTGGATGAAGCGATGTACTCGCGTCCTGCCTTAGCACAAGGTTCTTGACTTGCAAATGTGGCGATGGCCCAACTATGTTGCTCCGCCTCTTGCCGATGACCCATTTTACCAAGTATATTGGGTTGCCCAACTCAATGGACCGACCCTCAACTTACACCCAAAACTGGCCTAAAGCCAACATTCCCAATGATATTTAGAACAGAGGTTTTCATGACTTAGCGAATATTTACTAATATTTTATGTGAACCAAGGTTGTCGAGGTAAATATGGCTTACAAGAATAGGTGGTTTAATTGCGAGGTGGCCAGCAGCATGACGGTGGGGTTCTGTCTGCTGCCGGCGGAGCTATGTTTTCACGCGGTCCGAAATGAACTGATAGATATGAAAAGTTGGGATGAACTGAGGTCCTTCTCAATGGTATTTGATTGAAAATTCGAGATATTTCAAAGGGCAAAAGAGTCCCTTCCGCTCATTCAACAGGTATTGACTTTGTCAGAACGACACTTTCTGAAGAAATTTTTGAATCCAATGACGTGGTATCAATTATACGAAAAGCAATAGCAAAAAACCAAAATTGCAAAATTGCTGGCAACAAAAACCGAATTTTTTCCATCGTGGAATCGCGGGCGAGTACGCGAGGGCGCGCGCGTGGTAAGCCAAGCGCCCCAAGCCTGCACGACCGTCGGCGAGTGCTAAGAAACGACGGATCGCGCGCGCGCGGCCGCCTTAGCGGCACGGCACGGCTATTTTCCTGCGCCTTGCTGCGCTTTGCGCGCGCGTGGTCGTACGTGCTCGTGCCGTCGGCCTGTCACGTCACTCGGTGGTCTATGCACGCAGTGCTTCGGCGCACGCAAAGCAGCGGGACCGGGCCGGCGCAAGCGCTTGGGTTGCAGGCTTGCAGCTGGCTGGTACTAATCAAGACCGAATTCACAGCTAAAAAGGCTAAACAAAGTGTGACTGTGAGTTACATCTGTTTGTTAATTAGTCGAAAATGCATCGCAGCAGCACGTAGCGTAATATTAGACGTGCAGCTGCTGAGCTGCTTCTTGTCAATGACATCATATGTTAGAAAACGCTCTAGAAACAGCGAATATATTAATCAAGAATATATGAGACAGATTTTGCATGGTAAACCAAGCGTAAGAAAAAACAAGCGCACAAGGGCGTTGATCAATTACATGAGTAGAGTTTTTTTAAACCAATAGAAGCCCTATCGTTTATTTTTAGGAGAGGGGAATACAACACCGGTTCAAATAGGAATACACCATAGACATGAAAGTCTTTGCTGGAAACACGAAAGAAGCACCACAAACAACAGGCTAGAGGCAAACGCCACCTGGCACCACATCCAAACACCAACAGCTCTCTCTCACGCAGTACCACCCATACATCGAGCGCAATGGTGATGTGCCGCACCCGCGCGCCCCAACACCAGTCAGCGAACGCAACGCTTGCCGCACTATACGAGTAGAGTTACAAGAAGTAGATTTTGCAATGATGTGTCAACAAATCCCGTGTGGCTACAAATGATATATAGAAAGATAAAAATAACAAAACCGCCGAATATACTCTAGGTCGACATAGAAGCCGCTGACCCACTCCTACAAACCATCCTCCCGTAAACATAGTACGCGCTATGGCCACTAACGAAAACCGTTTTGGATATTGACACGGTTCTTAAAACGGAACATTGACTACTAATTTCTATTGTAACATATTGAGTAAAGTACATTGTGGGTCTCTAAACTTAGCAGGGGGGGTGCACTTGGGTCCATAATCTATGAAAGTGTCTAATCCGGTACCTAATCTATTTAAATGGGTCATAGTAGGTCCAAAACAGTCCGGGCTGGTATTGATCAGTGACGTGAAAGGTTGACCCGACCTAATCCGACCGGCGTGGCTCCACCTCTCCCTTCACCACCTTTCCCCTCCTCTCTCTCCCCACTCTTCCCAAATCGGCGGTGTGCTCTCACGGGGTCAAGAATGGCGGCATCTCGGCGGTGTTCATGGCGGAGTGCTCCCACTCCTTCCACTTCCCTTGCATCGCCGCCCACGCCCGCTCCACCTTCTCCGCGCCTCTCGCCCTGTCGCTTTCTGCTCGTGGCGCCAAGTCCCTTCTCGCCTCCTCTCGCTTCCATCGCCCCTCCGCCCCTACGGTCACCATCGACGATAATGCCGAGAACCGCTCCCCCCACCACAAGCGCAGGATCTCCGATGACTCCGGCCGCAATACGCTGCCCTCGTCCATCGTCCCCAAGGTGTACGATGACGACGGGCCTCTCCTGGCGCCCAAGGTTGTTGCCGCCAACGGTGGGTTCAACCCGATCCCAGAGGATGACGAGGTTGACTCGGGAAGGGAGGGCAAGTTTAGGGGCTTCTTCCCACACAGCCGCGACTAAGGAGCGGGCTGGCGGTGACCGTGGCACCTGAGGCTGCGTTGGTGTCGTCCGGTCGGAGGCATGGCAAGTACATGGTTGCCGTGAAGGTGAAGGCGCCCGGGCTGCGGTTGTCAGCTTCGCGGCGCGCGCCCATTGATGGGCGAGAAGCTACAGACGCTGAAGCGAGGGATGTGGCTAGTCATCGCGTCGCCGGCCAGTAAACCGCCTCTCCATCGCCTTCTCTGCCGTTGCGGCGGATGTCAAGGCAGGGCAACAATCGGCGCGCCGGATCGTGGATCGGCTCATGGTGTGCCCCATCGCAGCAGGGCAAGAGCAGCAGAATGAATACTGACGACGACACCTTCGCAAGGCCACCAAGGTCCTCGAGGACCGCCACGATCAAGAACCTTGCCGCCACGGTGATGCTCTTGTCGGACACGCAGCAACAACAAGATCACCATACTCTCGCCGCATAAGCAACTCCTCCGCCACACACTTCACCCACGGAGATCCCCATTAGGCCGGAGACAAGCCGGTGGTGGCCGAGGAGCCCCCCGTGGAGCACGCCGCAAAATGCCTCAGCGCCCTTGTCAGCATCGTCATGCAGGAGGTGCACTTGGACCTCGCCTTCCCTACGGGGGAGATCACGGCGGTGTACTCCAGCGGTCCCTGGCAGCAAGCCGTGGCCCTCGCCGGCAGCAACGGCGGAGTGGCGCTGTCACGACCTTGACCACCGGGAGGTCCCGAACAGTCCCAGGAGCACCCCGAAGGGAGGTCCTGAGACGGTCTGGACCTTAGGGAGGTCGAAGTCCTGACCTGGAAGCACCCCAAAGGAGGACTTCTGAGACGACCGGACCTCCGGGAGGTCGCGGCCAGTCCCAGGAGCACCCCGAAGGGAGGTCCCGAAACCTCTGTGCACAACCGAGCTAGTCCCAAGGACCAACAGCTAGCTTACACAGTGAACAAAAGTGGTAACATCTATCAACACATCTTTATTAAAATATCAACAGAGTTGTTTACAAGGGTGGCTTAACAGCCAATAAGCAAAACACAGCGGAACAAGAGCAGAGGTCCACACGATTCACCACAGGCAATCGTCTGGAGGTCGCAGCCTAGTCGTCCTGGAGGTCTTCTGGCTCATCGAAGACGTCCTCTCCTGCTCAACAGAATCAAGCAAGAGTGAGCACAACAACCGTGCTCGCAAGTC
Organism: Phyllostachys edulis; assembly: GCA_036346405.1. Classification (NCBI taxonomy): domain Eukaryota; kingdom Viridiplantae; phylum Streptophyta; class Magnoliopsida; order Poales; family Poaceae; genus Phyllostachys; species Phyllostachys edulis. Next base: position 120,752,214 of record CM070546.1, read on the forward strand.
ACACCCGTTAAGTAACAGATTGAATGCATACATACAAGGAAATCTCAAAGGAGGTCTTATAGGGTTGTCTTTGTATAAAGCCAAGTTTGTTTCCAAATATAAGTACTAAGTTCTAAAGCAGTTATACTATAACTAAAATTCATTTTCTAAAACAGTTTTATAGTTGGATAACATTCATCAACAAGTGGTGAAGGTTACCCTCCTATCACAAGGCTCCCCGCCCGAACCCATTTGGATAGACATCCAAAACCAGCTCATAAAGTCTTTTGAAAACAAAACTAAATATCTAACTTTGAATGGCTTCGCTAGCATGTCTATGACCGTGGACACGGCTATTCGAATAGTTTTATGCTCTACAGAGGTGTGCAGTTTTACCCACATGAGATAATCAACTTAAACTGTCCGCTCACACACTTCCAAAGGTGTGTGACTAAGAAATTATCACAAGACCTTTACAAAGCATCATTCTACCGCAGTTCACCCTTGCTAAGGTTTCGCCCTACCCTGCGGATAGAAACCCGCCGAGATTAAGGGCCCCCTCTTGCGCTAGGTGGGACTAACATGTCATAAAACGACTACCCACCTCATCGACAGGATCAACCGCGATGGAACTTTGCAAATTAGTCATCCAGGTCCCGTCCATACAGGACATGTGGTTGCACGGTGGGGCTAGCAAGTTGCGACTCGAAGACCGGTCCTTAATTGACTTGGGCGGCATTCCAACAGAACCCTAGGCCTTGATCATAGAAATGACTCGATCTCGTGCATGAACATGCACCCCATCCAAGCAACCAATTCGCCCAAGTCCAAACCAATTTTTCTTTTTTGCTTTGCTTTACAAAAATATTTTGCAAACTACCACGACAACCCAATGTCGTGGATTAAAACATTTAGACATCATTGGTCTTTTGGTAGTAAAACTCCCAAAATAAAATTTTTGGTCTAAGCTTGACTAAGCACAGATTTTTGCAACATGTTAGTTCATACTAATGTACCAACTAGCTCCTTACTACGATGACAAGGGATGATCGGATCAATAATCAAATTCGGGTGTACAAAGGAACTAGGAATAACTATAAAGTTAAACAGGGATTTAAATTACTTGAATTGAAATAAGCATATAGTAATAATTTGAAACAGAACTTAAATAATTTGAGATACTAGGTGCAATATGATCAAGGGTGTAACTTGCCTTGCTCAGAAGCCTGGGGTCTTCCTCCTCAAAGAACTCGGGCTCCCCAGAGACGTTGCAATCTATACGAGAGAACAAAAGCGAACTCGACTAAATATCAAATAAAATCCAAAGTACTCTAAAAGAAACTCAAAACCCAAACCAACAGAAAAACACTGGGCTAAAGCAGGCTCTCAGGAGGGGGCTCGACTCACTGGGAGGAGGTCCAACAGAGAGGGTGGTCTTTGTAAAAGATCAGGGAGGTGGTCTTTGCAAAAAGACCAAAGAGGTTCTGAGGAGATACGACTACTTCAACGTGGTCATATGAACAAGGGAGAGAACAGGGCACAAGGAAACTCACCAAGGCCGAGAAAGAGACGGAGGAAGGAGGGGAGGTCAATGGACGGCGGTGGCGGTTGAAGCCGGCGCAGACACTCCGGTGGGTCCTCCGACGACAAGAAGGCGGCGAAGGAGGCTCCGGCGGAGTTCTCGGCGACGAAGCTTCAACGCAGTGCAACTGGGCAAGAGTAAAAAGAGATAAGTGTGGAAAAAAGTGATGATAGAGGGCCACTCAAGCTGTTTATAGCCTGAGAAGGAGGAGAAAGAGAGTCACTAAAAAACTCAGAGACGGATGGGTCAAAGGTAGGTAGGAGACAGGGCAAGTGTCACGATCGAACTGGTGAAGGATAACAAGACAAGATATGCTAAGAAGGAAGGGGACAAGAAGGGAGAATAAGGTGTCACGCAAGTGACCACGTAAGTAACCGCATTTAATGTGACACAACCAGCATTAAATGCACAAGTGACTTATGTGGTGGAGAAAAATAAAGGTGAGTAGGACTGACATGTGGAGCCAGTCAAACTCGAGAAACAGTTCAGTCAAAGGGGGGTGATCGTGATTAATGGGGAGGTCATGACCAAGAAAGGAGTTCGTGACCATCAAGGGTGGTCTTGGCCGCAAAGGTGGTATTTGCAAAAAGATCGAGAAAGGTGGTCTTTGCAAAAAGACCAAAGGTCCTGCGGAGGAGGTCCTGAGGACAAGGAGGTCTAGATTGAGAGGGAGGTCTGGACGAGAGGGAGTGGTCCGGACGGCAAAGAGGTCTCAACTCAAGGGGAGGTCCAAAGGGAGGTCCAAACACAGGGAAGGTCTGGTCACGGGAGGAGGTCCAAAGGAAGAGATCCTGAGTGGTCCCGATGAGTCCACGCAGGTGCTCCTGAGGAGGTCCTGACGGTCAAGATGAACTCGAAGGAAATCCTGACAGTCAAGATGAACTCGAAGGAGATTTTAACGGTCAAGATGAAATCAAGAGAGGTTCAATTGGACACAGGGAGGTCCAAATGAACAAGAGGGGTTCAAATGGACACGAGGAGGTCCAAATGAACAAGAGGGAGGTTCAAATGGATACGGGGAGGTCCAAATGAACAAATGGGAGGTTCAAATGGACACGGGGATGTCCAAATGAACAAAGGGGAGGTTCAAATGAACACAAGGTAGTCCAAATGAACACGAGGGAGGAAAGAAGGTTGAACAAGAGAGTTCCAGAAGGGAGGAATTCAACCCGAATTTGAACTTCAGAACTCAAGGATGTTTGAAACACCAACCCGAGCTAGAACGCCTCGGGAATGGTCTTGACCCAAGAGAAAATCAAACCGAAGGGGTGGTCTGAACTGGGAGGGAGGTCCGAACCACAAGGGAGGTCTAGACCCTCAGATCCAAACAAAGGGAGGTCTGGACCCTCAGATCCAAACGAAGGGAGGTCTGGACCCTCAGATCCAAACGAAGGGAGGAGGGAGGAGGTCCAAAGAAAAAAGAGAGAACTGGGCCGAAGGAGAGCACGGAGCGAACAAAGAAAAGGAAGAACTCCAACAAACTCGAAAAGAAACCGAACTGATTTAGTTGAAATTTGATTTAGTCCTTTAAAGCTCTTTTAAAATCTCAAGTTAAGTTTTAAACTCTCATCAAAACCAAATGGTTCTTTTTATTTTAAAAATTCAACAAGGCTCAGAAAAAACAGAACGTTACAAACCTACCCCCCTTAAGGGAATCTCGTCCCCGAGATTCAGACTGGGTTAGCCTTGAGGTCTTCTTCTCGCTCCCATGTAGCTTCTTCCTTTGAGTGGTTACTCCACTGGACCTTGCATGAACAGAGTACTATGCTCCTGGTGATGCGCTCGGCGACTTCAAGGATCTTTATTGGCTGCTCCACATAGGTGAGGTCCTCTTGAAGGTCGATGCTCTCTAGAGTGGTCTGTTCTGATGGAACCCGAAGACACTTTTTCAGCTGGGAGACGTGGAAGACATTGTGAACTGCTAACAAAGATACCGGTAGCTCTAGCTGATAGGCCACTTCCCCCTTTTTATCCACAATCTTATATGGTCCAACAAACCTCGGTGCAAGCTTTCCCCTGACCTGAAATCTCCTTACTCCTCTAAGTGGAGTTACTCTGAGGTATACAAAGTCTCCAACATCAAAGGGATAGCTCTTTTATCGGGATTGAGCCACTCTCAATCGTTCCCTTATTAGCTTCACTTTGCTTTCCACATCCTTGATCAAATCCGGCCCATAGAGCTGATGTTCTCTTACTTGATCCCAGAGGAGATGTGTTCTACAAGGTCTGCCATACAAAGCCTCAAAGGGAGACATTTGTAAGCTGGCCTGGTAGCTATTGTTGTAAGAGAACTCAGCATGAGGGAGGTTCTGATTCTAGCTCTTCCCAAAATCTAGGGCACAAGCTCGAAACATGTCTTCGAGAATCTGGTTCACTCTCTCTGTCTGCCCATCCGTTTGGAGATGATAAGCTGTGCTGAAGTTGAGTTTGGTTCCCAGGGCTTCATGCAAGCTCTTCCAAAACCTTGAGGTGAATTGAGAACCTCTGTCTGACACGATCCTTTTGGGTACATCATGCAAACATACGATCCTGGCCATGTACAGCTCTGCCAGCTTACTACTTCGGTAGGTGGTCTTGACTGATATGAAGTGCGCCACCTTGGTCAAGCGGTCGATCACCACCCAGATAGAGTCATAACCCGATTGGGTCTTGGGAAATCCAGTGATGAAGTCCATGCCCACTTGCTCCTACTTCCACTCGGGAATAGGCAAAGGTTGCAACAACTTGGCTGGTCTTTGATGTTCGACTTTGACTCTCTGGCATACATCACACTGATCAACAAATTTAGCAATCTCCCACTTCATACTAACCTACCAAAACTTCTTCTTTCATTGGAGTTTTCGTGGATTCGCTTTATTTGTTTGGTTCTTTTCGCACGTGTAGGATCCGGTTGTCCTGAAGAGTTCTTGGACCCGGCAACCTCGACTGAAACAGCTCAACCCTTCACTGGAGGCAAGTCATAGACCTTTGATCATGTTGAACCTATTTTGCAAAAAGTATATTGTTTTGTTATAAACATGCATGGCTAGTTTTATAGAAAAATGGTTTTAGGAGTAGTTAATTACCACTTGTCAAAATGACTCCTTGGTACGATTGAATACAACATGTTGACATGTACCCTTGTATACCCGTAGGATGGGTTATTTTAGTTGGATGTCTTTGTATACCAACATGGATGCGTTTTTTTGCTTAGACCTGCTCTAAGTAGCCGATGGTCTCTCGCTCTCATGATTCAACAAATATTACTTTACCCCAGCGCACATGATTTGTGACATGAGTTGGCACGGTCTGTGTTGCTGATTAATGCGAAGTGTGGCCTGTGTGTTGCCACGACATTTGTTGCTGCTATAACTAAAATTTGTGTGCCAGGACTAGGGTGGTCTTTTGGCCGGGTTGAACCCAACAATGATAAACTTAACTAATGAACTATGGAACTATGGCATGTGTTACCATGGCATGTGGTGCCGCTAATAAAATTTGAGTGCCATGACCTGGGTGGCCATTTGGCCGGGTAGAACCAGGAAAAAAAACAATTTATGTTCGGATGAGTTGGCAGGAAGTGAGTAGTGGGTGCTGTGTGCGCAGTGGGTTGTGGATAGACTCGCCTGAGCAGCCAACTAAGAACTTAACCTTATACGCCATTGATCTGGGGTCACTCCCGTGCAACCACAAGTCCATTATGTGGTGGTCCTGGCCAACTAATTAGCAATACTTTGACTTGGTTCTGTTTTAGATGGGAACGGCGCAAGATGGAGCCTGTGTGGCGAAACCTTAGCAAGCAGAGCCGATTCGGAGTAGAGCTTTGTAAAGGCCTTGTCACGTGCTCTAGACTGCTTACCAAAGGAAGTGAGCAAGGGCATCGACGGATGTCCAACCAACTAGAGAAGTTGTGTCTTGTGGGTAAAGCTGTACACCTCTGCAGAGTGTAAAATCTATTCGAATAGCAGTGTCCTCGGTTAGGGACATGCCCGGATTCTTTCACGCAAGGGGTAGTTTGTTTTCTCAAAATGTGGTCGTGGTTGGTTCGGTGTGGTTGGTCTCATGACCTGGGTGGTCGTGGGTGGTCTGGGCACCCGACCTGGGTGGTCATGTGATGTTTTCAAAGAAAACTTGTTTACTTATGTATTAGTTTTTGTCTACTTATGCTTTGCAATCTACTTATTGTATTTCTGTTAAATGTTGCTTTCTAGTTGCTAGGGGTGGGCATTTTTACACCGAAACCGAATTAATCGAATATATCAGTTTATTCTATTTTTGGTGTCCGGTTCAGTTTTTATTTTGGATCTATTCGGTGTTCGGTGTTAGGTTCGGTTTCTAACTCCGAAAAACTGAATACACCGAATAGGTCGAACAAATCATTCCCAGGCTCCCTAGTCCCCTATGTAGCCCACAGCTCACACCTCCCAGCCGAAACCCAAGGCCCAACTGGTCAATTCCTAGTCCAAGTGAACCCTTAACATTCTTCATGTCTTCTCCAACACACATCAGTTCGACAGTTCCCATCCCTAATTCCAATCCAGCACCTAACCCTAGCCGTGAGTGTCCAAGTCACCAAGCCACCGCCGTCCAAGCATGAGGCGTCCACCAAGGCGAAGCGAAGCAATGGGCAAGGCGGTGGGAGAGGAGGTGGGTGACAGCAAGAACTACGAGGCGGTGAGCTGGCGAGTGGCGATGGGCAACGCTGCGACGGCAAGAAGCCAAGAAGGAGGAGCTGAGGAGATGATGGACCGACGACCACGAAGCTGTGCCACGCCAAGTCACTAAGTTAGGAAAGATCCGTAAGAGATTCATGAAGAATTGAAGTGTGCAAGTGCAATGTGTAATTGTGTATTTTACAAGAGAACTAGAGAAGGCCCAGAACAACAGAAGGGAAGGTCCAGAGTTTGTGTTTGGTGCTTTACTGGCATACTGCTATTTAACTTCAAAATTTCGAATTTTGGTGATGTTAAGTACTTAAGTAATATTTGGTGATGTTAAGTGCTGCTGAGTGATAATATTTCGGTATACCGAATAAACCGAATCGAAATATTTCAGTTTATTAGGTTCGATTTATAATTTATGGTTGGTTAATTCGGTTGGCAATTTCCAAAAACTGAAATAAATCCATACCGAATAAACAGAACAAAAAAACCCCATATAAACCGAATGTCCACCCGTAGTAGTTGCATCCTGTTCATCTTAGCACGGTGTATCCTATTGTAATCTCATTCAATATAAACATAAAACCATAATTATTATTCTCTTTAGAAAAAGGCTTAAACATATCTAAAATCCCTGTCTCCTCTATGTCACGTCTTTCGACAAATGTCCATTCCATTTCCGATGTGCTTCTACACGGCGATTTTGTTGTTTGGGTTAGTAAAACAAACTTACGACGTAATGTCGTGCAAATTACGAATAATTTTTTTTTAAAAAAACAAGAATCTCGTGTAAAAATATGCAAAGAGACATCTCGCAAAAAGAAGAAAAGAAGAAAGAAATGGATAAAGGAATTCGGCATGCAGCGAATTTAAGCCCAACGTTATGGGCAATGGACTGTGTCCAGCTGAACTCTAGCGAGCCTAAAGGAAACGCAAAAATATCCGGGCCAAACTATAAATGAACGAAATGTCTTGGATCTGATCTGACTGCATAAGCTACTGCTCAATTCCTCACGAATCTCGCGCGCACCACCACCGTCTCCGGCGAGCATCTCACCGCCGGCCATGCCGTCCTCCTACGCCGCCGCCGCCGCAGGCGCGTCCTCTTCTCGCAAGACGATACCTTTCGCCACAGCCACCTCCACCTCCACCACCCGTCCACCAACACCCTCACCCTCACCGGCACCCGCGCCCTCGCAGGCAAACCCTAGCCCCTCCTCCGATTCTGACCCCTCTTCCTACTCCTCCGGGGATGAGACCGATCTCACCGCCTGCGACTCGGCGACCGCCTCCGTCGTCTCCACCTACCTCTCCGTCGCGGGCGAAGGCGCCGACCTCTCGAAGGTCGGCATCTTCCTCAACTCCGCCGCGCGCCGCCGATCGCCGCCGTGCCTGATCTGCTTGGACCCCATACGCCCCTCCGACCCCGTCTGGTCCTGCTCCGCCTCCTGCTTCGCCCTCCTCCACCTCCCCTGTATCCAGTCATGGGCCCACCAGTCAGCATCCGCCGCGCCCTCGCCAACCTGGGGCTGCCCCAAGTGCCGCTTCCCATACCCCAAATCCCAGACCCCCACCTCCTACCTCTGCTTCTGCTCCAAGACGGTAGACCCGGCTGCGGACCCCTGGATCCTTCCCCACACCTGTGGTGACGTCTGTGGCCGCCGCCTCAATGCAAATCCCGACTCCGGCTGTGAGCACACCTGCCTCCTGCTTTGCCACCCTGGACCATGTCCACCATGCCCGACTGTTGTCCCTAACGCGCTGTGCTTTTGTGGGGCGCACCGTGAGCCCAGACGCTGCGCACATCAGCGTTATTCTTGTCCTGGGAAATGTAATAAACGCCTTACCTGTGGACTCCACTGGTGTCCGGTGGATTGCCATGACGGGCCCTGTCCGCCGTGTGCAGTTCAGGGGAATCACAATTGTGAGTGTGGAGAGACAACGGAGGAGAGGTTGTGCTCAGAAAGGGTTTACCAGTGCAAGAGGGAATGTGATGGGATGCTGGAGTGCGGTAAGCATAGGTGTGAGAGGGGGTGCCATGGTGGAAAGTGTGGGGAATGCCCGCTCCGTGGGCGTCGGACTTGCCCATGTGGGAAGAGGGATTATCCAAGGTTGGAGTGTGATGCAGAGGCTGCCACATGTGGATCGACTTGTGAGAAGGTGCTTGGGTGTGGGCGGCACAAGTGCCCTGAGCGGTGCCACCGTGGCCCGTGTGCTGAGACCTGCCGGCTTGTGATCACAAAATCCTGCCGTTGTGGGGGTCTGAAGAAGGAGGTAAACATCTTATACAACATGTTTGTGATGACAAGTTGACAACCTTGTAAGAAGTAAGCAAGTCAGATATTTGATCAAACCATTCGAGCAGTTAAATTAAACTAGGAATTCCTTGATTTTCTAAAATGCGAAAGGAAATTACAGACACTATCAGCACCTAATTTGCAGAATGTCATCATCAAGCAATTACTAGATGTAATGATCAGTTGTTGAACAGCAAAATTTACACAGTTCTCCTTAGCTCAATGGACCTACAATGGATGTTTGGAGGCCTATGTGCTTCAAATTGTTTTTGAGTTTGAAGCTTTGACACTTCGATGCAAACTACCTATCAGCGTAATAATAAGTAGCGATTTCTCAATTTTCATTCTCCTCAATCTAGTCCAGTAGTAATGCTATAGCTTGTTAGGTATACTTCTATGTTGTTAGGAAGCAAACACTTAAATTTTCTCGTTCTGTCGTTCATGTGATGAACTGCATCAGGTACCCTGCTACCAAGAATTGACCTGTGAAAGGAAATGTCACCGTCTACGAGACTGTGGCCGCCATGCTTGTAAACGACGTTGTTGTGCTGGGGATTGCCTACCCTGCTCAGAGGTACATCTTTTTTTGGCATGATATTTGGTGCCTATCAAAGTATCAACTAAAAGAAGATATTTCTGTTTGTAGATTTGTGATAGGAGGCTCAGATGTGGCAACCATAAATGTCTCTCGCCATGCCACAGGTATTGTCCGAATGAAAGATGCATCCTTGGCTTGCCATATGCTATTGTTCAATGCTACTTGCATTGCTACATCTACATGCCTACATGTATATGCTCCCATTTTGATCTCCAAATGCAAAGAATGTTGTTTTGCTCTGAAACAGTTTCATTTGCCTTTCTGGATGGAAAATCTTGTGTTTTTAGTATCGAGGCTATCTTAATGCTCAAATATTATTGGTTAATTTTTCTGAACTGCTAAAATTTGTAGTAACATTTTGTTCCTTTTGTTTACCAGAGGTGCTTGTTCACCTTGTCCTTTGATGAAGACCATCTCATGCTTCTGTGGGAAAACATACTTTGAGGTTGAACTCGGTAGACTCTTAATTCTGCTGTTCATTTATTTGTACTACAATCATTTTTACATGATTTTGTGCACTTCACTAAATGTCAATTCTTGCTCCAATTCCATCATAAACTACAAGTTTCTCCTCGTGCAAAAAGAGAGGGAGAGAAAAAGAAATAGAAGTGTGTATCCTGACTCAACTTCTGTAAATTACTAATGTGTTAAATAAGTTGTACCATTGTTGCCAAGTTTCATTTCAAAGATTTATATGCATCTCTATTGTAGGTTCCTTGTGGGACCGAGAAGAATCAGAAACCACCCAAATGCTCAAAAAAATGCAATATAGATCGCCTTTGTAGACATAGGCTTGACTGCCGGGTAAAGTGTTCTGTCTCTTTGCTTTAACATTGTCATTACTCATTGACGATAATCTCTTGATAATTTTCAGGATATATGATATAGTTTAATTCGTCTTTCAGTTGTTTGTCATTTTTTCTTTGTTAGAAATTTTTTCCGGTGAATGTAGTTACATGCCATTTCTGAATACTTTAATTTCTTTTGCTGTTATAAATTGGTCCTCGAGAATTTACTTGATATTTAATCTCCTTCCTTTAGCCCCATAAATGCCACTATGGAGCCTGTCCACCTTGCAAACTGATCTGTGGGGAAGAATTTTCTTGTGGCCACAAGTGTAAAGAAAGGTTTGTGTTTCAACTAATATGCTGAGTGGGATTGTCGTAGTCTACCCATGAGTTTAACTTCCTCTGATGTCTAACAATCTTAGCACTCTACCCAGGTGTCATGGCTCTGTTCCTCCTCCGAACCCTGAGTTCACACTGAAACCAATGAAAAAGAAAATGGAAAAGCATATAGAATGTACACCTGGAACACCATGCCCACCATGCCAAGAAGTTGTTTTGGTGCCATGCTTTGGACAGCATCTTGGCCAAGAGCGTGCAGTAAGTTTTCAACGACATGACCATCTTTTGGTCAATTTATGCCTCTCTCTCACGCGCGCTCTTGTACACCAGAATAATTTCTTTCTGTGTATCTTTTTTCAGATGCTTTGCTCCAAAAGGAGGCAATTTCCCTGTCAGCATTTATGCGGAAACCCTCTCCATTGTGGCAACCATTATTGTACAAAGGCTTGCCATGTGTTAGAGATCCCATCGAATCAGTCTGAAGGTGATACCATATTATCTCTCAATAGAGAGAACGCACTTGCTGAGCCTTGTGAAGAATGCGACCTTGCGTGTCAAAGGGTCAGTTCTTTGTTTTCCTTTGCAATACCTTCAGTTTAGTTCTGTTTACAAACTTTAATGTGAAAAGGCTAGTGGGGCTCCATATCCTTCTTTTAAGCTTGGTGCATGATATTTACTTTTAATGCTTCTTTCAGGTTAGAGAACCTCCTTGTTCACATCCTTGCCCTTTGCCATGCCATCTGAATGATTGTCCACCTTGCAAAGTCCTTGTTAAAAGACCATGCCATTGCGGTGCTATGGTACACCCTTTTGAGTGTGTGTATTATAACAACTTAAATGCCAAGGAACAGCTGAAAGTAAGGTCCTGTGGTGGCCCATGTCATAGGTCAGTTACTTATCCTTGTCCTCAGTTCCTAATTATTTCTGTCCTGAATGTTGGCAAAATTTTCTGTGTAACTTAACTGTAACCCAAACTTCCATAATTGGATTAATAATGTCATAGTACTAAGTTCATGTTCTTTATGGCATTGGGCAGGAAATTACCAAACTGCCCCCATCTGTGCTCAGAAATATGTCATCCTGGTCATTGCCCGTCAGTTGATCAGTGCATGAAAAAGGTATGGTTCTCAGCATGCAATATGAGAAGTTTTTTGATAATTTTTTATTTTTTATTCATTGCTTAGTCAAAAGTTTATCCGCAATTTAATTTGGTAATTTCAAGCTATCTTTTGTTACACGTATTTATTCCTATACATATATGATATCTATCAAGGTCAATGTCCGTTGTGCATGCAACACCCTGAAAAAGGAGTGGATATGTCAAGATGTTCTCAAGGAATACCGTAGGTCTGGTCGTGATCCAAAAGAAGTACCTAAAGGTCAGTTTGGAGTTGGCCTACTTGCCTGTGGTGGAGATTGCACGAAAAAGGTGAAAGTTTCAGATTCAGAGTTGCATCTCCGGAAAAATCAGGAGATCAAGGTACCAGCAGATCTTACCATCATAGCCAAATTTTGTGATTGCTGCACTGTTATCGAACAATTGAATTTTATAGTTACTATTGAATTTGTGCTCATTTCCCGTAATTTCCATTTAGATCCCTGCTGTGGAAGTTGCAAATGTGCCCAAACGTAGGAAGAGGCGTGACCGTGGACAAGAAACTGTTCAAATTTCGAAATTCCAGGTGTGTAAAATACAGATATGCTGCTTGGTTATTGGATTCGCTAAAGTATGTCCTCCTCACAACAAATTTATATTTTTGCAGGAAATGAAGGCTCGTGTGTTGAAATGTCTCCTGGTTATTTTGCTGTCGATGATCGTTGCAGCTGGGCTCTACCTGTTGGGAAAAGGTGTTTGCCGGCTTTCAGATTGGATGAACGAAATGGAAGAGCAGAGGGCCAGGCAAAGGCATCCGAGGGCTACAAGGTTGTAAAATTAAGGTTTATAGAGGTTCTTGTGTGTCGAATAATCAGAATTGAGATGTGGTTCAATGCATAGCGCCATAGCGGTTCACCGTCGGGATTCAGTTTTGGTCCTTTTGGAAGCAGGCTAAGTGAAAGATGTCATTGTTTTGTTCCTTACTTGTATCAACTTTAGAAAATCAACAACTTTGTATTTTGTTTGCATCATGTGTTTAAGTGAGTTACTGTAAATGATCAAACGCTGTCGTTAATATATCCATTGCCACTCCTGTGAGTTACGAAAACATCCATTAACAGGATATAGCCAACTGCATTTCTGTACTGTACTGTACTGCTGTCATTTGTGTGCCGTCGCATTGTTAGCATACAGCTGCTGTGCTGCAATAACATTGTAGATTATTTTCCCCTGGGTGCTTATCCAAGGTCATTAGTAGCAGCAGGTTCTTGATGTCCTCATATCACTGTAGCAAACACCATAGATTTTCCAATCCTGGATTCTTGGTCAAGGAAAAAAAAAGGAGGAAAAAAAGGGAAACACATATGACGAATATACTACGAGAGGACCTCTTTATAATTTTATAGATTTTGAAGGGCACACACGCAAAGCTGCAAAATCTTAACATTTCCCTAGTGGTGGCCAGACGAGCCGCCCGACACGTCACGACATGGCTCGTGCTGGCCTGGGCACGATTAGGCCTGGCACGTTAAGGTCTGGGCACTATTTGGGTTGTGTTGTGTCGGCCCGTGGGTTAGGGTGCTGACCCAAGCACGGCATGCCGGCCTCTCGGATCGTGTCGGGTCGGCTCAGGCACGTTTAGCTTGATGAGCCGGGGTGACCCGTTTAGCCTATCTCAGCCCAATTTTTTTTAAAAAAATTCTAGAAAAATCCAAAAAATATATAGAATTAAAAAACAAGGATTAAATTTGTAAAAAAAAGAGTTCTATACACATAAAAAGAGACAAACATATTCAAAATGTAATAAAGCGCTTTATTAATGTTTACATGGTTACATCGTTAAAACATTTGTCAAGTAAAAACTCAATATGAGAAAATATTGGCAAAAGAAAAAAGAGTATAGCCTATAGTTCTGCATACATCCATGTTCTAAGTGTCGTTGTCTAGGTACAGATTTTCGAACACATATGTTAACTCTGTATTTTCTACAGAGTATTGTGTTCGCGTATCAGCTTGTTCCTCGTTCTTCATAGTTAGAAATATCTCCACCATCACCCCCAAATCCTCTGTGTATTTCTGAACCAGTCTCATGATCAGTAACTAGTTCACGCAGTAAACAAATATGGTAAGATCCATAAATCGCACAACTTTATTAATAAATACTAGGTTTATTACAAGAAAGGCTTACAAGCCAACAATAAAGAACACATCGAAAGACGAAGAAGAAGTAGTAGAGTCCAGCTAATCTTCCACAGGCAATCGACTGGGGGTAGCACCATAGTCGTCGAGATCCACATCGGTAGTGAAGTCTTTCTCCTTTGAAATTTATTTGTATTAAGCAAGGGCGAGCACAAATAACCGTGCTTCGCAAGTTACACCCATAACAGAGGTAATGCATGTATGGATATTATCAAAGGAAAGCTTACAGGGTTATTTGTGCAAAAGAAATATTTGACATCTTAAATACAATAGTGAGTTCAAAAGCAGTTATACTATATCTAAAATCAAATTTTATTTTTACTCATTATTTCTCAAGTGTAGGATAAACCTCCGTACATAAGTGGTGAAGGACAACCCCCCTTACACCAGGCTTTCTGCCCAAATTTCCCATATGGAATAAATATTCATGAAATTATTATTGTCAAAACATTTTTAAAACAAAACCAAAGTCTAATCCGTGAAATGCTTTGCTCAGCATGTCTATGACCGTGGACACAGCTATTCGAATAGTTTTACACTCTATAGAGGTTGTACAACTTTACCCATAAAAGATAATCAACTTTTAATGTCCACTCACACACTTCCGTAGGTGTGCGACTAAGTGATTATCACAAGGCTTTTACAATGCGTCATCCCAAAGTAGTTATGCCCGCTAAGGTTTCGCTACCGTAGGCTTTGCACCAAACGATAACCCCCTCTTGCGCCATATGAGTATTAACAATAAATTTTCACGACACTCACATAACTGGATGGCACAACCACATTGAAACATTGCAAATTAGTTAGCAGGTCTGTCCCACTCCAGACTTGTGGTAGTACGGAAAGGCTTTACAATCTGCAGCTCACAGACCGGCCCTTAATTGACTGGGTGACTTCCAAAACAATCCCTGGGCCTCAAACATTCGCTGAATTGAGTCCGTGTATAAACTTGCACCCACCATCTATCCATTTCGCATAAGTCCAAACTAGTTTTTCATTTTATTTTCATTTTCAAACTTCCATGGCACACCAATGCTATGGATACAATTTAAACAACATTTGATTTTTGGTTGAAAATTCCCAAACTGAATAATTTTGGGTCTAAGCATGACTAAGCATAATTTTTCCCAAAATGTTCTAGTTTATACTATTGAATAAACTAGATTTTCATCTAAGGTGTCAAGATATGTTTGATTCAATGTCAAAATTGGCTATACAATGGAATTGGGATTAACTACAATTAAAAACAGGAATTTAAATTATATTGAATAGAAATAAGTATGCGGTAATAATTTAAATAATTTAAAATATTGGGATCAAACATGATCAAAGATGTAACTTGGCTTCCTCAAATTCTTCTTCTTCAACTAACTCAGGTTCCTCAGAATCGTCGAAATCTAAACGTGAAATTAAGCCAAATTCAAACAAAATTCAAATAAACTCCAAATTAAATAAATTTAGTCCTGGGAGGTAGATATTGAATTTATATGAATTTAGAAATAAGAATCGACGGAATCGAAGTTCGTATGAAGGAGAACGAACATCCAGAAGTTTGATGTCATAAGAAATGATAGGATTCCGAAAATACTGTTCACTTCCAAGTACTATTCGCCTCTAAGACTTCACGTGGTCGAAAGGAGTTATGACTACCTAGTCAAAGGAGTTACGACTACCTGGTTGAAGGAGGTTTCAACTACACTAGTCGAATGAAGGTTTCGACTTTACTAGTCGAAGGAGATTTCGACTACACTGGTCGAAGGAAATTTCGACTACCTGGTCAAAGGAAGGTTTTGACCACCTGGTCGAAAGGAGTTTCGGCTACAGGAGGGGCACGAGTCCCCGTGGTCGTCGGCGCTACGCACCACATGAGCCACGCGAAGGTGCGCAAAAAGAAGGGGAGATGACGCTAAACCTTATGCGTTACCTCACGGCGGCGGAGCAAATGGAGTGGCTGACGGCGAGAGGTTTTGCGGGGGCGGAGTTAGGTCGACGGCAGCAAGGGCGTTCCGGTGGTCCTTGGTCGAAGATGACACACGCACAAGGTAGACGGCGTCGAGGCGATGTCGGGGATGTAGACGAAGACGACAGAGTGTGCTCGTTGGCGGTGGAATCGATGGCGGAAGAGCTTCGGGCGGCGTGACTTCAACTTCAAATTCCGGCGAACTCGAAGAGATTGGGGCAAGGTGAGTGGCGGTGTTGGGATCAGACGGAGATGGCACACCCGGGGCGTCCTTTTTATAGCAGAAGGGTGAGGCCAGAGCGGCGTGGAGCGCAAGAAGCTCCCGCCGAGTCAATGGCAGATTCTGGGGAATTGATGGCCGGAGAAGGAAAGCGGAGGCCGTAACGGGCATGGTGATGACACGACGTCATAAATGCGACGCGATTATGGGGATTGAAGATAGGAAAGGAAGGGGGAGTGGTGGTAATGGACGAGCGGTTGATTGTGGCTTTAAATGTGCACGAAATCTCGAGGATCCAGTGACGATTTGGCCGAGTAAGGAAAGCTCCGATTCAAATCAATGGCGGACTGCGCGAGCGAGAAAGGAAGGTGCTCGCGGAGAAGAAGGAAGGGTTGACGAGGGGGAAAACGTGGCGCTGGCCCCACATGGCGGTGGAAGGAAGAGGCGGGTGAGAGAGAGAGACTAACGAGGTGGGTCCACCCGTCAGTGGGAGAAAAAGGGGAGAGGTAGAGCGAGCTGGGCCAAAAAAATGGGCCGAGCTCGGAAGAACAGTGAGGGGTCGAGGAAGATTTGGCCCAATTACTGTTCCCTGATTTTTAACTGATTTAGTGATTTAAATAATTCAGTTAATTCATTTAGGCTTTAGAAAATGGCAAATAAAGTCCAAAATTATGGAAAAATTCACAGAAATTCTCTGAGTTATTTTGGACTTGAAAAAAATATTTCCAATTCATAATTGGTAATTAAGTTTTGCAAATAATTTATTTTGGCTTTAAAATAATTAGGGAAAGCTTTTAAAATTCCATAAAGTAATTAAATTTTCCTTTTCAACTTTAAATCCAAGAAAATCCTAGAAAACTCAATAAATTTTATTTTTGACTTTTAAAATCTTGGAAATTCAAGAAAACCAGGAAAACTCTTTAAGAACTCAGAAAATCCAATAAAATAATAACTTTATTAATTTTATTTTTTGTAACAAAACTTTGGGTTGTTACATGAGATATGTTCTTGTCTCCTCCAATATTCTTTCAGAAAGACTGAAAACAGACTCAGAGAAAACTGTGGAGACAAGGACTGTTAACACATCATGTGCTAATATGAATAGTACATGATATGTTATCTTATGGTTATGCCACCATTGCAAAAATTTTAAACCTATCTGAGTTAAATCCATCGTATCGCTGTCCAGATAGGTGGATAGTTCCCCACTCCTTAGGTGGGAGATTGGTCTTGCTTGAGGTGGTGGTGTAGAATCTAAACCACTAGATCTAGAGGAGGAACCTGCACCCCAGATCTTGCCCCACACATTTGCCTTGTTAACTGTGGTGGGTGCTACTGGAGGTCGTTGCAAGCGAACTCCCTGAAGTTTATGTTCGTAGCTTTGAAAAAGCTATGAAAATTTAGCACGAACATTTGCAAAATAGTTAGAGTAGTCTTGGCCTGCAGCATCACTAAGAAGTTCAAGAACATTAGCAAATCCTTGAATTTTAGCTCTAGGATCTAAAATAAATGCAAATGCATATGTGAATGGGATTTCTCTCCAATATTTTAAGTATTTTGATTTCATAGCAACGATAGCCTCTCATAAGACTATTTCATTTTGATATGCCTTCAAGTGCCTAGCAATCTGTAGAATACTATGCACAATAATACGAGATGTTGGATAATGCACAACGGATAAAGCAACAATGGAGTCATAAAAAAGTTCCAAAAGCTGAAGTATCTTCTCAACAACAAACCAATGCTGCTAAGTTAATAGTACACTACCATCAGGGCTATGAAAATGCATTTCAATAAAAACAGAAAAAGTGTTCTCATATGGTATAAGACTCATAAGCATCAAGAAAGTAGAGTTTCATCTTACCGGCATGTCCAAACCAAATTTTCTTGGATGTACGCCCATTGCCCTGAAAAAGTTCTTATATGCTGCAATTCGTTGGTTAGAATGATTTAAGAAAGATATCGCATTGCAGAAAGCTTTAATATACGGATCCACCCTCTTCAACCTGCATTTTACTATAAGGTTAATAATGTGACAAGCGCATTGCTGATGTAGCAAGAAAGATTTGGCATATGTACTCAACAATGGAGTGAGAATATCCATTGCATATGTACTCAACAATGGAGTGAGAATATCCATTGCCCTAGAGTTTGCAGCGGCGTTGTCAGAAGTTATTAAGAATATTTTGTTTATAAGACAAAAGTCTTCCACGACTTTGATAATACAGTCTACAATATTTTCACCTGTGTGTGCTATATCAATAATTTTGAACTCTATAATTCTTTTTCCATTTCCCAACTCTCATTCGCATAATGAGCAACTATACTAAGGTAATTCTCCCTAGCTCGACCACTCCATATGTCTAAGGTCAAAGCCACCGAAAACGTACATGTACTAAATAGTTCTTTTAATTTATCATGGCGTTCATTATAATATTTAACTAAATCCCTACTCATGATCTATCTAGAAACGGTAGAAAATCTAGAATTATGCGCAGTTCTTATGTAATTTTCAAAACATTTTGACTCCCTAAAGTTTAAAGGTAAATCCTCCGAAACAATTAAACGGCAAAGAGATTGACAAGCTACCCCAGGGTTGTAGTTCCAGTTACGTACCATACCGTCGGGGTTGTACTAAAGCTGTGTCTGCCTCATCACCAATCTTTGTCTTACTTTACATCTTGCAGCATGTCTAATCAAGTGCCCCGTTCCACCTAAAGGCTTTGCAGGCAATTCAAGTTTACAAATTTTACAAACGACGTATCTTACCAGAGCTCCTTGTGTGTCTTCCTTGGTTGTCCTATCGAAATCTTCCCATACTCCCGATGTAGTCGACCTAAATCTCTTTGCATCAGTGGTTACGGACGTAGATGCTGCCGTAAAGCCTGATGATGGCATTCCGCCTACTTGGTCTTGCGGTTGGCTTGAGCCATCAAGATTCTCGAAGGATGCAAGGTTCTTTGATGAAATCCCAAAATCACTAGTAGAAAAACTATTGTAATTTCCCATCACGAAAACTGCAAATCGAAACTTGCACTATTAATAATTACATCGTAGTATAACAAATAATAACAATAAAAATATGCAAAAAAATAATATTGTACCTCTTTTGACGACTTGCTGTCGGATTTCGAATTTTCGAAAATTTGGCAAAGATTTTTCGAATTTTGCCAAATTATCACACAAAGAATCTAAATTTACATAACAGAATTCGTAGAAGAGATTGAGGAATGGATGTGTGCTGAATAGGGGGTATGGTGACTATTTATAGAAAAAAATTCAGGATTTTTTGAATTTTTATGGCATTTTTAAACCTTCCAACGGCTAAAAAACAGTCAAATTATTCAAAATTCCAACTGTCAACCGAGCCTAATAGGCTAATTGTGCTTGTCGAGCCGTACCCAGCGTGCCTAACAACACTAAACGGGCCCGCCAGACGTTAAGACGTCTTGCTGCATGCCGCCTCCTCCTCAACAACTTCCTCCTAGGCATCGATCGCGCCCATTGCATTGTCTTCTTTGCCCAGTAGTGCCTCGTACCATGTCAGAACATCCCAAATGTATAAATGGGTATGTGTTTTAAATGTAAGAAAATGTGTAAAAATTAAAACTTTTCTCACATCTTGAAACTCTTGAACTCTTCCATAATTCTTGTCAAGAGTTGTGGAATTCAAAAACCTAAACCTCCTGTTGACTAAAGTCAACCCCTTTATCAACTTGGCAAGAATCTGGTATTCAACTCTTGGAAATATTTTTCCTTGGTTCTAGGGATGATGTGGGACCCCTCTGGAAAATTTCATAATGTTTAGGAATTATTTGATAAATTTTGGAGGTAAGTCAAACCCTAGAACAGCCTTGATGAATTTCTTGAGGAAATTGCAGTGCATAAAAACCTCTGGAGATTTTATGTAAGGTTAATCCTAGAGTGAGGAAGCTCCGGTTAAAATTTCAGAATTTTTGGAGTTAGTTTGCTACCTCTAAAAATTCCTCCAACCTCAGCCTTCAAATTTAAATTCAAATCTGGCACTATTCCTTGGGTCCGAGCCGCTTTCCAAGCGGGTCGAACCCAACCGCGCGGCCAGCTCAACCGTGCCCCTCCCCGCGCGAGGTTGTGCCCGTTGGATCAAAATCAACGACCACGACCTCCACCTCAAGACCTCCCAGCTCAGCCGAGCTCCACCCCCGCGCGAGGTCGTGTCCGTTGGATCCGCATCCAACAGCCACGACCTCCCCTATCCTCTAGTCACCGTTAGATCAAGATCTCACGACCACGACCTCCCTTCTCTGTCGTGCGCCCTAACTAGACCTCCCCTCGTCGTTGTGCGCCGTTGGATCAAAATCCAACAGTCACGACCTCCCACCTCTGTTTGTAGCCGTGGGATTAAAATCCAACAGCCACGACCTCTCCACCTCTTTTCCGCGTCGTGTGCAACCGCCACGACCTCCTACCTCTATTCGTAGCCGTTGGATTGAAATCCAACCGCCACGACCTCCCTCGTTGTTAGCGCCGTTGGATTGAAATCCATGACCACGACCTCCTTTGTGTCGTGCGCAAAGCCCACGACCTCCGCCTCGTGGTGTGCCATTGATTAAAATCCAATGACCATGACCTCCCTTTCATTGTGCGCCCTTGGATGTAAATCTAATGGCCACGACCTCCCCTTGCGCCATGCGCAATGGCCATGACCTCCCTCCTCTGTTCAGCGCCTTTGGATGTAAATCCAACGGTCCTGACCTCCTTCTCTGTTGTGCGTCTTTGGATTAAAATCCAGCGGCCACGACCTCCCTTTGCGTCGTGTGCAACATCCACGACCTCCCATCAATACTGTGCGCCCTTGGATGTAAATCCAATGGCCACGACCTCCCTTCTTTGATGTGCGCCGTTGGATTAACATCCAACAGCCACGACCTCCCCTCGCTTGTCCGCGTCGCGCGCAGTGGTCCAGACCTCCCACCTAGGTTCTGCGCCATTGGATGCAGATCCAACGGCTGCGACCTCCTATCTCCTTCAGCGCGCGGCCTTCCCTTTTCGTTTCGTAGCCGCCCGATGTGAATCCAACGGCTGTGACCTCCCCTTTTCTTTGCGCCACCGTGCGATGAAGATCCTGTGGTCGCGACCTCCCCCTTCCTCTTCAGACCTCCCCGAGTCGGATCCTACGGCTGCGAGCTCCCCCTTTTTCTTATCCAACGGCTGATCTCTATCGCCTGTTCTTCTCCTTCCTCGGTCACGTGCGCGTGCGCCATGGCAAGAGGAGGGCAGTGCCCTGTCACCTCCCAACAGCTCTTTTGCTGCTAGCATTAAATGCTGGTAAGCCTTCCGCCCCTAGGTCCTGCTCTGACCTGCCCCTATCCCCTCCACGTCCTTGTGGCGCCATGGACCGAGCCATGGGCTAAGCTCACCATGGAGCTTAACCCTAGCTCATGGCCTCTGCTCCCCAGCTTTATAAGGTCCCTTAGTACCTCCTTGGCACTCTTTAAACACCACTTAGCTTCTCCTCTACTCTTTGGAGCTCAAGCACCCGTGAGCCCCTTGGCCGCCATTGTTGCACCTCGGAGCTCCTCGGTGCCGACTGGGTTCCAGGGGTCCTTCCTCAGCTCTCTGTGCTTCCTCTTGAGCCCCTCATCACCTTAGTGCTTTCCCCTAACTCAATTTGGGTTTGCTCCCACAGGAGTGACTTGAAGCTGGAGTTTGGAGCTTGCGGCCGTGAGCTCTCCCTTCTTCGTCAAGTCCGGTAAGGACCTCCCCCTTTCAATTCCTTGCTCTAGGAGCATCTCCTAGCTATATGGAATACATCTTGATGACCCGGTGCGGTTAATTATGCCCAGGTCCTCTTCTCTACTTTGTCTTCCTCGGCGCCGGCAAGGTCCTTCGTCGCCGGAGCTGCTCAACCCTTCCCAGTTCCTCCGCGACCTCTAGGTAACCTTCTGGTAGTCCCTTAGAGCTGGGCACTCACTTGAATGAACCACTGCGGAGCTCTTTGTGCTGTTGTCATTTTGGCCGTGTGCTACCGCTGCGTCGCCCTCTCGGCCGGCGCTCGTCCACCATCATTTGGTGTGAATGGTATCGATGGGCAAGATCGCTATTGCGCACCGTGCACTGCACCCATTCGCACCGCCATGGCCTGAGTCGCCAGCGGTGGCCATATCTTTGCCGTTGGTTTCGTTGTCGGACGAAACCGACAACTGTAGCGATGTCCCTGAGCCATCCAGCTTTAGATCTGCGGGCAAGATCTCGCGGGGCCATGTGCGTGCGCTGTGTCACGTTGGTTGCGAGCCGTCCATCTCGCGATCAACGGTCACGAACTCCGCCTCCTTCGTGCGCGGGGTTTCCAAACGCGCCGCGCGTGATCCAACTCAGGCTGTTGGATTCAAGATCAACGGCCCATGTTCGTTGGACCTGCGCGGGCGCGAGCGCGCGATGCCGCAGGACTTGAGCCGTTGGATCCAAGATCCATGGCCCATGTTCGTCGATCTCGCGCAGACGAGCGCGCGTTGCCGGTAGGTCTTGGGCCGTCCGATCCAGGATCAACGGCCCAGCTTCGCCCGTGTCATTTTGGAATTTAGGTTTTCCCGATGGAATTATTTGTAAACTGAAAAAGGTAATAAACTTTGAAAATGCATAACTATTTCATTTTAGCTCCTTTTGAGTTGATTCAAATTTTGGTAGCTCTGGTTTGAAATAAAATTTAATCTAAAAATGGTTGTAAGTATAGTTCGGCTCTAGAAAATGGATTGGGAAATTGGTTTCAAAATTAGCTTTTAATGTTGCTATAAAAATTGCAATTAACTTGTAAAATGCATAAGTAATTCTCTATAGATCCTTTTTGAGTGAATCCAATTGTGTTGGCTTCCTCTATTAGTGAAATAAATGGTAGAATAGGATTTAGGCATGTCACTGTTTTCAAAAGAATTGTGGGTGCATGTTTCTTGTGCTCTTTTGCATGTCTTTGAAAAATCATAAAACATGCATCATAGCTCCAAATGAGGTGAATTCAATTGTGTTATTCATCTCATGAGATACTTGACTTACCATAAAAATCCCAGGTGCAGCACCTCTGTGGAAAATTGTGCTAGAGAATTTAATTCAGATGAACAGTAACCGATTTGAATTTTCCAGCATTTTCCAGGCTGAGCAGATTTGTTTTGGCCATATCTTTTGCATTGAGAATCCAAATCAATTGGTTCTTATTGCTAAATTCTTTAAAAATCGTGCTCTTGCTGCTGTAAAAATTTCAGAGCATTTGGAGCAAGTTTGCTGTGGAGTCCTTTCGGTTTTCTTCGTTCTTATCGGTTCTTTTTCGCTTTTTCGTTAGGTGCCGATGAGTGTGTTGATCCCATGAGTGATCCTGTGCAGCATAGTGAACAGCCCCAGCAAGGCAAGCAGTTTGATCATATCCCGTTAATCCCATTACTTTTAAAGTCTAATACTTTGTTTACCTTGTATGTATGCATGCTTACTTTGTGTTAAATTATCGATTAGTTGAGCCTATAGATGCATACTCTGTAGGTAAATGTTCATTCTCTACTACTAAGCCTAAGATTATCTTGTTGTGATTTAAAGTTCGATGGATGAACTCTTATCACTTAGTAGTTTACGTGATGATGCTTAGAAATGCTTAGATAACAGTAGAAATGAGCGGTTGTCGACATTATGTCGATGACCTTGATCACACAAAAAATATTATTCCATTATGTCCAACTTGTGCTTTATTACTTTGTAAAGAAATAAAAACGAAAACCAAATTGTTTCATGACTTGGGCACAATGGATGTTGGTGTGATTTGTTGGGTGTGAATGGAATGGTGCCTAGGTCCCCAAGGACCGAGTTACTTGTGTCACTAAGCCAAGCGCTTTTGCGTGCTAACCACACGAGGGTATTGGGAACCCCTCTTGGCTAAGTACTTTGGGAGGTATCAATTATGGGTCGCAGGTGGTTAAAACTGTCTTTATAAGGGGAAGAGCACCCGCAGTTGCTTAGGCTGGGCCGGTGTCTCCTATCCTTCGGGTTGTCGCGACTCTTAATTAGCATCGTTCATTAGAAATGCCTCGTAGGACTTAGCCGTACCGGCATACCAAAGGAAGTGTGTTAAATAGCTTGGCGAAAAGGCGGTCTAGCGTGTGGGTACATTGGTACACCCCTGCAGGGTTAAAACTATTCGAATAGCATCGTCCTAGGTTATGGACATGCTTGGTAAGGTCGTGCAAGAACTAGACTAAACATTTAATTAAAACTTGTTGGGTGGTATGAATTGGGTAATTCATGCTATTGTTGTGGTGACTATTGGGTTAGTCACTTCCAGGTTATTCTTCTGTTGTTATTATTATTGTATCGCTGTTACTTCAACATTTAAAAATGCTTTGTCAAATTGCTTTGAATATATTACATTATTGTAAATGAAAACTTGTTTTATGCTAAAATGAGCCTAAAGCCTTCCACTTAAATAAAGCTTGCATGTAGCATATGTATAGGTCTGTTATCTTTACACGTCAGTCTTGCAAGTACATTTTTGTATTCATTTGCTTTGCTTAATAACTTTGTTGCAGAGGAGGTGGAGCCCCAAGGGCCCTACTTTTATGAGATGTGCTGTGGTTGGGACGACTAGGTTGGTGGCATGGTTGGTTGGCTTGTGGGCTAGAGGCAAATCATATGGCCTTCTTTTGTTTATCACCATCTTATGGCTTTTGCTTCCGCTGTTGTTTATCTTCCTTAGTTGTATTTGGCCGGTCAGCCCCTTTTGTAATAACTTTTGCTATTATGTATATCTTTTATTAATCTAGTTCGTGCTTTGGTTCTATGTCTTGAATAGAATTGATGCATGATTTTGTAAAGAGGTGTGTATACTATATTTCTGGGAAGTATACATATCTCGAAAACACGGGTTATTTTGTTTGTGATACTAGAGTCAATAGATGACTAAGTGTTATAAGCTAAATAAATCGGGATCCTCACACATGCCGAACTAAACACGATACTGTATATACCGTGCCAAGTCGAGCTGCTGAGCAAGATACTAACCCAAACATAGAACATCAGGTCGTGCCATGCCGAACCAACTATAGTGTGGCCGTGTGGGCTGTGCCATGTCAGCCGAGCCGAGTCCTGTGCCACTTTTACACTCCTTCCGCGAACCGCCACCGTCACCACCGCCCACCACCTCGCCGGAGAAGAGGAGTCGTGCCCCTGCTCGCCACTGCCATGGACGCTGCCTCTGGCCGCGGTGCCTCACCGCCCCGCTCCGTCGAGGACATCTTCAAGGACTACCGCGCCCGCCGCTCCGCCATCCTCCGCGCCCTCACCCACGGTCAGTGGACTCCCTCCCTCGCTCCCCCCTACCCCCGTCCCGAATTCTAACCCTAGTTGGGCGGAGCCTAACCGCGTCCGATTGCACCGCAGACGTCGAGGACTTCTACGCGCAGTGCGATCCAGGTGAGTGACCTTCGTCGCCTATCGAATCGACGCGATTATTCCCTTGTTCGTCTCCGCCGTCGCGAATTGCGGCGTGACTGATTTGGGTTGGGGGAGCAGAGAAGGAGAACCTGTGCCTGTACGGCTACGCGAACGAGGCGTGGGAAGTGGCGCTGCCGGCGGAGGAGGTGCCGACGGAGCTGCCGGAGCCGGCGCTGGGCATCAACTTCGCGCGCGACGGCATGAACCGGCGAGACTGGCTTGCGCTCGTCGCGGTACACTCCGGCTCATGGCTCCTCTCCGTCGCCTTTTACTACGCTGCTCGGCTCAATCGCAACGACAGGTACGCAGCCCCCGATCCCCACTGTCTTACTCTTCTCATCATGGTGTTACTGTTGGAATTTGATGCTTGTGTTGTCGTATAGTGTCATGGCAATTCAGAGGAGTTGAAAGCTTTGGTTTTTCTTTCTCAATTTTTTAACAGTGTAAAATTTGCAATAAATTAGGTTACTGTGTGATAAGGTAAATGGTCTCACATAAGAATAGTTTGATCAAAAGGAGATGTATTTGCTCGTTGTCTGTAATGTTACTGGGAGTCTGGGATACATAGTTCGAATTTCGAAAGCTGTCTCCTTTCTTTGGAGGATTTCATCTTGGCTCTGTAAGTAGTGGTTTTCACGCAAAGGTCACAGCTGTTATTTTCTGTGATAGTATATGTGTGGTAGAAAGTCTCGGTCGTGCCTGCGTTCAGCAGAGGTTCACATGCACAAAAAGCAACAATCTTGAGGGCTTTATGCAAGTTTTCTTGTGTTGTTTACGGTGAGTTGTTGGAGAAAGATACGGGTATGAGCTTTCAAAAGTACTTGGGAATAGGTAGTCGCTTTCATGTTATTCTATAATGGTAAAGAGATTTGAATTCTGACAGCCGCATGCTTGTACTAGAGTCTACCAATATCTTGGCATACTAGTTATCTGCAATGTTTCTATGCTCTAGTGGAGAAAAACTAAGTGCTTGTGTTCTGTAAGTAATGGTTCCGGTGTACTTGGGGCTGCTTAAGCCTTGATGATTTGCTTAATGCTAACTCGATGCATGAAGGGAAAAATAATATTTTGTGTCAGTTGGAAATTTGACCAATTGCCATCAGTTTAATGTATCTTGTTAAATTTATTTGATGATTTTGTAGGAGCTGATAGAGACATGGTATGAGTTCTTAATTGCATCCCAGTAGTTGAACTACCCCCATGTGGAGAAATTCCAAACTTTTCGGTAATGGAAGGCACCTCATTTTAGAGCTCGAAGCTTTCATTATGGATTTAGAACATCAGAGGGTTTTTTTTTGTTCCAGTTGTGTTTATCAAACTTTCCTGCAAAATATTATCTTTGATATTCTTTTCTTGATTTATATTCTATACCCAACTCAACCCATGGATGGAAGCAAGACAGCCCTCTTAATTTTGTGATTGAGGCAGCTGTATTGTTTGAGTTTGTCTGGAATCTGGATAGGATCAGTAGCTAGCTGAGTTACATCAAGTAGGTGGTTCTGGTTATTCATTGCAACAATACGCACCGTATACTAAAGGAGTTTACTTTCTTAGATATTCAAGTAGGTGGTTCTGGTTATTCATTGCACGGATGCACATGCCCATGGGCATGCACACCCTATCCGCACACATTTAACTAAGGGCATGCTGTCTTTTGTGCTGAGATTTGAGAGTGTGCAGTCTGCAGTTCTTTGTTTTGTAAATTAGTAAATTACTCATAAATTATTCTTGTTTGCAAGTCATATTAGCATCTGAGTGGTCACCTCTTGGTATGTCCGCTTCTTGTGGACTAACTAGTTTAATCAACGCCAACCAAAGTCAGCAATTCAGCATGAAAAATTTCAGTTCTTGTTGCACCAAGAGTGCCACCTCTCACTAAACCTTCCCAGGCTTTTGTCAGTCTAGGTTGCCACTTGACAGTGTCTCTTCTATCTCTTTATTCGATGATGGTAGTAGTATCTCCATGTTCTGAGGATAGTAATAGTAGTATTTCATTACAGAATTCAATGTAAATGCAAAAGATATGCGGCATTGTATTAGTATAGTTGATTTCCTGTTTTCGTAAGATAGCATGTGGTGCTGATATCTGATTGTTTTCACTTTCAATTCCAATAGGAAGCATTTGTTTGGTATGATTAATGACTTGCCAACTGTTTATTAAGTTGTCTCCCGTGTGAGACAATCTAGGGAGAGATCCAGTATGGACAATGGTGGTGAAGCTAAACCCTGGACAAAGGTAAACATTGTATGCAATTGCTGCTACCAATATTTTCCCCTATCTTCAGTTTGCTTTTTCACCCCAGCAACCACATGATGCGCAGATAGAAAATAGTGCCAAGGCAGCCGATAATGTTTGTGGAGAAGATGACAGTGATCACGATGAAACCCTATGCGGAACCTGCCGTGGAATATATAGCGCAGATGAGTTCTGGATCGGATGCGATGTGTGTGAAAGTTGGTATCACGGCAAATGCGTGAAGATTACTCCTGCAAAGGCAGAAAGCATAAAACAATATAAATGCCCAAGCTGCAGCTCAAAGAGAGCTAGGCCACAGTAGCAGCAACGGTGGCGTCGGTGGCAGAGGCAGCTTTCAGATGTGTGCATCAGTAGCGGCGGTGATGGCGGCATTGCAAAGTTCCCAGCAGGAGCAGCAGAAGAGTTGAGTAACTTGAGTGAGGCTTCGTTTACAAGATTACTACCATCTTGCTATCTTCATTGTACCTTATGTTTACTTTGCATATGATGATGCTAATATGAGGAAAGGTGAGACATATTATGTGTTATAACCTCCTAATATTTGACGCCCGGAAGCGGGCTAACTCGTTAAGTCAGCGAGTGTGTATGCCCTTCGGAGTTCAGACAAGGGGCAGAAGAGAAAGGAAATCCGTGTAAGGTTTACACATCCTTACTCCAGAGGGAGGAATCAGAGGAACTATGGGAAAGGAAAACGTTGCTCACCCAAGTCTACTGTCATGTGGGGCCTACGACCGATAAGTGTAATTTTTCTCGCACTGACTTATATGCTTCGATCCATTGCTACCTTTAAACAACGGTCAGTGGCAATGATACAAATCCCGAAACCGGAGAAAAACCCGTCTAGCTGCTGGTAACAGTTAAAAAAAACCAGTTAAAATTCGAATATGAAAAATTGAATTTGGGATGTTTTAAACCCGGAAACCGGAACTGTTACCATTCAAAAACCGGAAAACCACTTCAAAAAACCAAAAAAACGCTTCAAAAAACCAGACAAATTGCTACCAAAACCGGAAAAACAAAGAAACCGGTTATAGGTAATTAGTAATTAAAATAATGCAAATATTAATTAGAAAGTGTTTAATGAAGTAACAGTTCTAATACATAAGGAGTCCAAGTCCAAGCCTCCAAGGTGCTTTCCAGGATTCCCTACTGCTGCCAAGGTTCTTTCTAAGATTTCAACTAGCATGTACTAGTTATGCTAGATTGTCTAAAAAATGTTAGGATTTAGGAGTAAAATAATTCGAGCATATTTAGCTCATACAATAGGTAATCTAGCACAAAAAGGCTTAAATCAACCTACGAAGTGTATTATGGAGTTATAAATTTAAATTTGAAAAAGTTCAAACGTTTTTTTTTTCTCTCGTTTCCCACCGTTTTTTTTCCGGATAACTGCCGGGGTTTTTTCCCCACGGTGGTGGCATATTATAAGCTTAAGGTGATTACGGAGTTGTGCCTTACAGCGCTGGCACGCGCTAGTACGAGTAATGGATCTTGCAAAAAAAACAAAAAGGGTTATAATATTTACATCAAGTGATAGTTGTCGCTTCAAAGTTCTCCCAATTCTAATTCTTTTCTATTTGACACGAAGCGATAGAGGCTATATTACCTGAGCAAAAATGGCCACTAGCCCATTGTAACATTTTAAAATTCTGTTATCAAAAATAAAATTAATAAAGTTATTATTACCTGAGTTTCAATATCGTTTTCTTAATTTTATTGAATTTCCTAGTTTTAAATGGCAAAAGTAAAATTTATTAAGTTTTCGAGATTTTATTGGATTTAAAGTGAAAAATAAAATTTAATTATTTTTACGAATTTTCTCGATTTTAAAAGGTTTTTTTTCTATTTTCTAGAAATAAAAATAAATTATGTGCAAAAATAAAAGCCAACTTTAAGTTGTAATTATTTTTTATTAAGTTCAAAATAATTCAAGGAATTTATGTGAATTTTTCTAGAATTTTTTAACTCTATTTGCAATATTCTAAAAAAGCCAAATTGAATTAACTCTTTTCGTGAAATCTTTAATCAATTTAAAACCCGGAAAAGCCATTGGGCCGAATTTATTTGGCCCATTTCCGTTTTTCCCACGCTTCCGGCCCAACCTCCCAGCCTCTCGAACCGCTTAGCCCGCCAGCCACCCCGTCCCTCTCCCCACTCCACTGACGGCCGGGTCCCACCAAATGTTAGCCTCCTCCCACCTTCGTTCTTCTTCCTCGCGGTGTCCCGAACGGCTCAGCCATTAGCGCCTTCCGAAGCTTTCCAAACCGAGGCAATCTTGCCATAATCAACGCGAAATTGTTGGCTTTTAAATGCCGTACCAATCCCGCGGCCGTTATTACCTTCTCTCTTTCCTTATTCACCATCAATTCCTTTTATTCCAGCAACAATGCCATTCGGACCTTCTTGCGCCTTACGGTGATTCAAACCTCCCTGGCCACTATATAAGTGCGCCTTAGGAGCACCTTTTCACGCTCATCCCAATGCCCAAGATCCGCTAGCACCCCTCTCCTCTAGCATCCATATTTTGAGTTTTCACGGTGGTACCCGAAGCTCGGTTCTTCGTCGTCTTCGGCATCGTCAGGCCCTTTCCGGCGACCCTGATCCCCATCGCCGCATCATCGTTGACCCCGTGTGCGCACTCTTCCAACCCAAGGACCCTCGCAGCGCTATCTTCGTCGGAGCCCTAAAACCACCACCGTCAACCTCAACGACGACGACCTTTTCGTCGTGCCCTCAAACATCTTTGGTAAGCACCGAATTCGCCCTAATCTCCTCTCGTGTTTGCGCACCTTCGTTGTGGCGACCTGGCCAGGGGAATCACCCGAGAAGTCCTCCAAGACCTCCCTGGGAGTCCACCAGGACCTCCCAGGAGGTCCTAAGGACCTCTCGGGCAGTCCTCCTAGGCCTCCCAGGAGGTCGAGGAACTGACCCGAGGAGGTCTTGAGGTTCAGGACCTCCCCAAGAGCCACGACCAAACCTGGGGAGGTCCAGAGATCAACCCGAGGAGGTCATGGGACTTGGAGAAGTCCTAACCCTTCCTGTGATCCGAACCAGTCCCAAGAATCAATGGCTGGTTCACACAGCATACATAAGTGGCAGCATACATCAGCGCAAACTTTATTATCACAAAAGACTTGATTACAAGATTTGCTTACAGACCAACAATAGCAAAATACACAGCGGAACAAAAGTCAAGTCCATCCAATACACCACAGGCAAATGGCCGGAGGGCGCGGCCTAATTATTCTGGTCCTCATCATCTTCAAAGGAGTCCTCTCCTGCTCAAAAATTAGTTTCAAGCAAGAGTGAGCACAACAACCGTGCTCGCAAGTTACACCCGTGGGGTAACAAAATGACATGCAACCATGGATATTCAAAGGAAGGCATAATATGGTTGATTTGCGTAAAGCTAAGTTTCTTTCAAATACATATACTAAGTTTTAAGGCAGTTATACAATAACTAAAATTCATCTTTCAAATTCAATTTTTCAGTTGGATAACATTCACCATCAAATGGTGAAGGACACCCACCTGTCACAAGGTTCCCCGCCCAAACCATGGGATAGAAATCCCAAAAACAGTTTATCCAAAACCTTTTGAAAACAAAACCAATATCTAACTTTGAGTGGTCTTTGCCAGCACTTCTATGACCGTGGACACGACTATTTGAATAGTTTTCACTCTGTAGAGGTTGTACACTTTACCCACACGATATGATTCCTCTAGTTTGTTTAATACCACCTCTCACTGCCGAAAGTAAGAGGTCTAGAGTTCATGACAAGGCCTTTACAATGCATCATTCCATCACAGCCCCTCCTCGCTAAGGTTTCGCTTCCATTGGAAAGAAACCCGTCGGAAAAGCCCCCTTTTGCGCTAGTGGGAAACATAGGTTATAAAAGACCATTGGCCATAAAAGGCCTCCCACACATCAAAGTGGAACAACTGCGGTGGAACTTTGTAAATTAATTGGCCAGGTCTCGCACCCCATTCTGGAGACATGTGGTTGTACGGTGAGGCATAGCCCATTATAGGCATAGCAAAGGAACGCTCAAAGGCCGGTCCTCAAATGACTATGGTGACAACCTCAGAACCCCTGAGCCTCAACTCTACCCAAGTTGAGCTCGTGCGTGGACATGCACCAACCAAGCAACCAAGTCGCCCTAGTCCAAAACCATTTTCCATTTGTCGGCTTTTCATAAACCTTTAGAAGCTTCCATGACAACCCAATGCCATGGCTTAAAACCTTTAAAGAGCAGTTGGTGATATTGGTAAAATTCCCCAAATCAAATACTTTGGGTCTAAGCAAGACTAAGCGTAAGATTTCACAATTTCTCCTGGTTCACACTATTGTATCAACCAGATTTTATCTAGGGTAACAACAAGTGTGGTTTAATTTCAATGTTGGCCATACAAGGGAGATAGGCATAGCTATGAGTTTAAAGATAGGTATTGAAATAACTTAGTAAAGTAAGCATGCATAAGCCTTTGAAATAGAACATAATAATATGAAATAATGGGTGCAACATGGTCAAGTGTGTAACTTGCCTTGCTCAAAGGCCTGGATGTCTTCTTCTTCGGCGAGCTCTTGCTCCTCAGTGTCTTCACAATCTACACGAGGAAACCAAAACAACTCAACACAAAGCTCAAATAAGATCCAAAGAAACTTTAATGAAACTCCAAAATAAAACCAACAAAGAGGCTAGGTCGGTTTGGGGGAGGTTCAAGGAGCTTGCTGGAGGAGGTCCGAAGCTTTTAGGAGGAGGTCCAGAGAGCTTTGGAGGAGGTCCAAGAGCTTGCTGGAGGAGCTAGAGAGTGGAAATGAGCAAAAGGGTAAAGAGGAAGGGCTGCCTAAGCTTATATAGCCAGAGCCGCCCAGATTTCCATGGGTACACATGTTCAAGAGTTAGTGAAAAGGACAATGGGAGTAGGCAAAAGATGGGACAAAAGAATAGCACGGGTGCTGCAAAAAGGTAGTAGCATTTAATGCGACACAACAGGCATTAAATGCTTTGAGGACTTCCAAGTGCATAGGACATGGTCAAAGGATAAAGAAAGAGGTCGTGACTGACAAATAGGGCCAGTTAAAGCTCAAGGGGAGGTCCAAAGGACACACTCCGGTAGCACCGGTTGTTACAAAGTAGTATGGAATTTCCAGAACACATGTTTTTGGAAGCTCGGTTTTACACTGGAGCGGTATGACCGTGAGTTCAATGGCGGTAGTACCGCATAGCGGCAATACTGCGCTGGTACGGTATGAAATTTCCAGAGGGACAATATTAGAGAGATCAAAGCAAGGGGAAAGTGCAAAGGGGTCTAGAGAGGTTCCAACAGAATAGAGAATGAGTTCAACTGATCATGAGGGAGGATTAGACTTGGGGAGGTTTAAGCCAAAGAAGAACCAACGGGGGAGGTTTGGACCAGGGGAGGTCCAAGCACTTGGGAGGTCTAAACCTAAGGAGGTCTGGTCTAGAGAAGAACAAATCAAGCAAAGAAAGGGAGAAATCACCAAAGCTCCCACAAACCCAACAAACCTTTCAAGAGTTTTAGTTGAAGTTTGAGTTAGTCAATTGAAATCCATTCTGAAATTTCAAGTTATGCTTTGAATTCTCATTAAAACAAAACGGTTCTTTTTATTTTGGAAAATTCAAAAAGGCTCTGAAAATCAGGGTGTTACAAACCTACCCCCCCTTAAGGGAATCTCGACCCCGAGATTCAAGCTTGGCCAGCAAAGAGGTAGGGATAGTTAGTCTTGAGATCTTCCTCTTTCTCCCATGTGGCTTCACTTTTTGGATGATGGCTCCACTGGACTTTGTATGATCGGATGGTCCTGCTCCTAGTAACACGCTCTGCAACGGCAAGGATCTTGATTGGCTGCTCCACATAAGTGAGGTCTTCTTGGAGATCAATGCTCTCTAGGGTGGTTTGATCCTCTAGTACCCGAAGACATTTCCTTAGCTGTGATACATGGAAGACATTGTGCACTGCTGATAAAGATTCTGGAAGTTCTAGTTGATAGGCCACTTCACTTTGCCTTGCTAAGACCTTGTATGGTCCGACAAATCTTGGTGCTAACTGCCCTTTAGTCTGAAATCTTCTAACTCCCCAAAGTGGCGTTACTCTGAGGTAGACGAAGTCTCCAACTTCAAAAGATAATTCCCTTCAACGGTTGTCTGCATAGCTCTTTTGTCAGGACTGAGCTACCCTCAATCATTCCTTTATCAACTTCACCTTGTCTTCGGCATCCTTGATCAATTCAGGGCCATGGAGCTGATGTTCTCCAACCTCATCCCACAGAAGGGGTGTTGTACATGGTATACCGTACAGAGCTTCAAAAGGGGACATCTGCAAGCTAACTTGATAACTATTGTTATATGAGAACTCAGCATAGGGCAAATTCTTGTCCCAGCTCTTTCCAAAATCTAGAGCACAAGCCCTGAGCATGTCTTCAAGGATTTGGTTTACTCTCTCTGTCCGCCCATCGGTTTGAGGGTGATAAGCTGTGCTAAAGTTGAGTTTAGTCCCTAAAGCTTCATGTAAGCTTTTCCAAAACCTTGAAGTGAACTGAGATCCTCTGTCTGACACTGTTCTTTTGGGCATCCCATGCAAACAAACAATTTTGGCCATGTATAAATCTGCCAATATATTACTTAAATAGGTGGTCTTGACTGGTATGAAGTGTGCTACCTTAGTCAAACGGTCAACCACCACCCATATGGAGTCATATCTTGATTGGGTCCTAAGCAGTCTAGTAATGAAGTCCATACCCACTTGCTCCCACTTCCATTCAGGAATTAGCAATGGTTGCAATAAACCGACTGGTCTTTGGTGCTCAGCTTTAACTCTTTGACATACATCACATTGAGCAACATATCCAGCAATCTCTTGCTTCATACTGACCCACCAATACCTTTCTTTGAGGTCTTGATACATTTTGGTGCTGCCTAGATGAATGGAATAGGGTGATCCGTGAGCTTCCTCCAAGATGAGTTGCTTGATTTCTTGGTGATTTGGCACACAAACACAACTGCCAAACCACACTACCCCCTGTTCATCTTCAGAGAACCCTAGGGCTTTACCTCTTCTCATATTCCTCTTAATCTCTTGGATGTCTTCATCTTCTTCTTGATGCTCTTTGATCTGATCCAGAATAGTTGGGTGCACCTCCAAGGTGTTTACACAACCTTGGTCTACAATCTCCAAGTTGAGATGTTTCAGCTCTTCATATAATGTTGGCTGTTGTTCTTGAACCATCAGAGTATTGCAATATCCCTTTCGACTCAAAGCATCTGTCACCACGTTGGCCTTGCCTGGGTGATAGTGAATTCCAAGGTCATAGTCCTTAATCAACGCTAACCATCTCCTTTGCCTAAGGTTAAGTTTTGATTGGGTGAATATATACTTCAAACTTTTGTGGTCTGTGTATATCTCACAGCGATTACCAATGAGATAGTGTCGCCAAATCTTCAAAGCATGCATAATTGCAGCCAATTCCAGATCATGTGTTGGGTAGTTTTCCTCATGAGGTCTCAACTATCTAGATGCATATGCCACTACCTTTCCTTCTTGCATTAATACACATCCAAGACCTTGATGAGAGGCATCACAAAATACCTCAAAATCTTTATGTATGTCTGGCAGGACTAAAACAGGGGCTGTGACAAGCCTTTTCTTCAATTCTTGAAAGTTTTGCTCACATGTTCCAGTCCATTCGAATTTCTTTTCCTTCTTCAGGAGCTGAGTAAGAGGTCTAGCAATCTTGGAGAACCCTTCATTAAACCTTCTGTAATAGCCGGCTAGACCAAGAAAACTCCACACTTCAGTTACTATCTTGGGTGGTCTCCATTCTACCACAGCTTTAACTTTGGAAGGGTCTACTGCTACTCCCTTGGCCGATACAATATGACCAAGGAAAGCCACTTGTCTTAACCAGAACTCACACTTACTAAATTTGGCATAGAGCTGTTGCTCTCTAAGCCTTTCCAAAACAGCTCTAAGGTGGTCTTCATGTTCTTCCCTATTCTTGGAGTAGACAAGGATATCATCAATGAATACAACTACAAACTTATCCAGAAAGTCCATAAATACTTTGTTCATCATATTCATGAAATAAGCTGGTGCATTTGTCAACCTAAATGACATTACAATGAACTCATATAGCCCATACCTTATGGTAAAAGCAGTTTTGGGAATGTCCTCTGGTCTAATCTTTAATTGGTGGTAACCAGACCTTAAGTCGATTTTAGAGAACACACTTGCTCCTTTTAATTGGTCAAAGAGGTCATCTATCCTGGGCAATGGATACTTGTTCTTAATGATGACCTCATTAAGTGACCTATAGTCTACACACATCCTTAAGCTACCATCTTTCTTCTTGACGAACAGAACTGGGGCTCCCCAAGGTGAAGAGCTTGGTTGAATGAATTCTTTGTCTTTCAGGTCTTTGATTTGTTTCTTCAACTCTACCAACTCATTGGCTGTCATCCTGTATGGTCTTTTTGATATTAGAGCAGTCCCAGGGACAAGATCAATTAGGAAGGATATGTCTCTATCTGGTGGCATACCAGGCAGTTCCTCAGGGAACACATCTAAGCATTCTTTGACCACTGGGAGGTCTTCTAACTTCACTTCCTTCAAATTGGTCAGGGGAGGCTTGCATCAGGGGAGGTCTTAGGTCTAAATTCTACTTGGATCCCTTGATCATTGGTGAGTGTGATGGACTTGCTAGCACAGTCTATTTGATCTTTATTCTTGGCTAGCCAATCTATTCCAAGGATCACATCTAAACCTTGGGGGTACAAAACTATCAAGTCTGCAAGGAAGGGGACTCCAGAGATCTCCAAGGTAAGATTTGGGCATAAGGAACTAGTCCTCATTTCTGAGCCCGGAGCATGAATTAGCATAGGATTAACTAAAGGAGTTATAGATAACCCACATTTCCCCACAAACTTGCTTGAAACAAAAGAGTGAGAAGCTCCCGAATCGAATAAAACCAGTGCTGGTACAGAATTTACAAGGAACGTATCAAGGACTACATCAGGTGCTGCTTGTGCCTCCTTAGCCGTGACATATGTGACATGGCCCTTTGTGAATTGCACTGCTGGCTTCACACTTGATGCACTGCCCCATGATGGAGCTCCCTGATTGATCGAGTCAGCGTAAGCTTCTCGCTTCTTTGGGCACTTGTTGGCATAGTGCCCCACCTCATTGCAAAAGAAGCAAGTCACCCCAGCTGAGGAGGTTGTGGAAGTCTTCTTTTGGAGCTGGCTTCCAGGGGAGTTCTTCTGGTAACTTGATTTACTTGAGTGCTGTGATATCCCAGAGGCTCTTGAGGAGGAGGTCTGGGAGGTCTTGCGCTGTGAGGGCTGAGACTGGGAGGTCCTAGGCTTAGGAAAACCCCCCAAGGTTGAACCTCTGTGCAACTTTCTTTCTTTTTCGGTTCTCCATCTCTTGGAGCTTGCTCTCTTGCCGAATAGCCTTGCTAACAAGCTGTTGAAAATCAGAGTGTTCCTGGGCAATAAGGAGAACTGAGATCTCATCCTTGAGCCCCTCCAAGAAGTGCTCTTGCGTAGCTTCATCTGAAGCAACATCTTCAGGAGTATATCGAGCCAAGTGGTTAAATTTATGCAGGTATTCATTGACAGTGCTACTGCCCTGACGCAAGGAACGAAATTCCTTCCTCTTCAAAGACATCATGTCCGGATGAATATGGGCACGACGAAAAGCTTGCACAAACTCACCTCACGTGATGGTTTGAGCATCAGCATGTGATTGGCTAAAATTATCCCACCATTCAGAGGCTGGGCCACTAAGTTGATGGGAGGCAAATAAGACCCTCTCATGGTCTGAGCATTGGATCATGTCCAATTTTCTGCCCACTGCCCTAAGCCAATCATCAGCTTCCATTGGCTCAGAGCTGCTGGAAAAGGTTGGAGGGCGCAACCTCATGAATTCTGCAATGCTGGCTCTTGGAGGAGGTAGAACTTGAGCTTGCGGTTGAGCTGCTGCTGCTGCTGCTTGCAATGATTGAGTGTTGGCAATTGACTGGGAGAGCAAATTTATAAGCTGAGCTTGATTAGCCATCATCTGGGCCCAGCTAGGACCTTCTGTTGGAGGAGGTGGTGGTTGTGGGGATGGATTCTCTGGCACACCCTCAACTCCTCTATTCTGATTGCTCCACCAAGCTGGGTTCTCGGGCTCATCCTCCGCTTGCCTATTTCGATTGCTTGAGCTGCCACTACTATTTCTAGTGGTGACCATTTTGTTTGAGCTCCAGAGGCTGAGGAAAGAAAAGAAAGGCCAAGGGGACAGGTAAAATAACCCACTCAACAAAGCAAACAGAAGGAAAAAACTCTTTCAAAAACTATAATAAGTAAATATCATTCTACTCGCTTCTTACCGCTTGGAGGAGGTCTTAAATACCAAGCCTAACCAAGAGAACGCTAATAGAGTTTTTCAAAGGTAAGAGTGATTACAATTAATATTGTTAAACGGTGCAAAGAAAGAAGCAAGGTAAGAAGGGACACCAGAAGGGCGGGGGGTAAGAGCAAAAAGATGACCCAGATAAGATAGAACACTTTATTCTTCTTTGTTGTATAAAATAAACTTTAAAATTCTACTACCATTATACTAGGTTGCGTCCTATAGACAGGATGCTCTGATACCACTTGTGGCGACCCGGCCAGGGGCATCACCCGAGAGGTCCTCCAAGACCTCCCTGGGAGTCCACCAGGACCTCCCAGGAGGTCCCAAGAACCTCTCGGGCAGTCCTCCCAAGCCTCCCAGGAGGTCCAGCCGGACCTTCTGGAGGTCCAGGGAACTAACCCGATGAGGTCTTGAGGTTCAGGACCTCCCCAAGAGCCACGGCCAAACCTGGGGAGGTCCAGAGACCAACCTGAGGAGGTCATGGGACTTGGAGAAGTCCTAACCCTTCCTGTGATCCGAACCAGTCCCAAGGATCAATGACTAGTTCACACAGCATACATAAGTGGCAGCATACATCAGCTCAAACTTTATTATCACAAAAGAGTTGATTACAAGATTTGCTTACAGACCGACAATAGCAAAATACACAGCGGAACAAAAGTCAAGTCCATCCAATACACCACAGGCAATTGGCTGGAGGGCGTGGCCTAATTATTCTAGTCCTCATCATCTTCAAAGGAGTCCTCTCCTGCTCAAAAATTAGTTTCAAGCAAGAGTGAGCACAACAACCGTTCTCGCAAGTTACATCCGTGGGGTAACAAAATGACATGCCTACATGGATATTCAAAGGAAGGCATAATATGGTTGATTTGCGTAAAGCTAAGTTTCTTTCAAATACATATACTTGACATGCATACATGGATATTCAAAGGAAGGCATAATATGGTTGATTTGCGTAAAGCTAAGTTTCTTTCAAATACATATACTAAGTCTCAAGGCAGTTATACAATAACTAAAATTCATCTTTCAAATTCAATTTTTCAGTTGGATAACATTCATCATCAAATGGTGAAGGATACCCTCCTGTCACAAGGTTCCCCGCCCAAACCATGGGATAGAAATCCCAAAAACAGTTTATCCAAAACCTTTTGAAAACAAAACCAATATCTATCTTTGAGTGGTCTTTGCCAGCACGTCCATTACCGTGGACACGGCTATTCGAATAGCTTTCACTCTGCAGAGGTTGTACACTTTACCCACATGACATGATTCCTCTAGTTTGTTTGGCATTCGTCAATACCACCTCTCACTGTCGAAAGTAAGAGGTCTAGAGTTCATGACAAGGCCTTTACAATGCATCATTCCACCACAGCCCCTCCTCGCTAAGGTTTCGCTTCCATTGGATAGAAACCCACCCGAAAAGCCCCCTCTTGCGCCAGTGGGAAACATATTTTATAAAAGACCATTAGCCATAAAAGACCTCCCACACATCAAAATGGAACAACCGCGGTGGAACTTTGCAAATTAATTGGCCAGGTCCCGCGCCCCATTCTGGAGACATGTGGTTGTACGGTGAGGCATAACCCATTATAGGCATAGCAAAGGGACACTCAAAGGCCGGTCCTCAAATGACTAGGGTGACAACCTCAGAACCCCTGAGCCTCAACTCTACCCAAGTTGAGCTCGTGCATGGACATGCACCAACCAAGCAACCAAGTCGCCCCAGTCCAAAACCATTTTCGATTTGTCGGCTTTTCATAAACCTTTAGAAGCTTCCATGACAACCCAATGCCATGGCTTAAAATCTTTAAAGAGCAGTTGGTCATATTGGTAAAATTCCCCAAATCAAATACTTTGGGTCTAAGCAAGACTAAGCGTAAGATTTCACAATTTCTCCTGGTTCACACTATTGTATCAACCAGATTTTATCTAGGGTAACAACAAGTGTGGTTTAATTTCAATGTTGGCCATACAAGGGAGATAGGCATAGCTATGAGTTTAAAGATAGGTATTGAAATAACTTAGTAAAGTAAGCATGCATAAGCCTTTGAAACAAAACATAGTAATATGAAATAATAGGTGCAACATAGTCAAGGGTGTAACTTGCCTTGCTCAAAGGCCTAGATGTCTTCTTCTTCGGAGAGCTCTTGCTCCTCAGTGTCTTCACAATCTATATGAGGAAACCAAAGCAACTCAATACAAAGCTCAAATAAGATCCAAAGAAACTTTAATGAAACTCCAAAATAAAACCAACAGAGAGGCTAGGTCGGTTTGGAGGAGGTTCAAGGAGCTTGCTGGAGGAGGTCCGAAGCTTTCAGGAGGAGGTCCAGAGAGGTTTGGAGGAGGTCCAAGAGCTTGCTGGAGGAGCTAGAGAGTGGAAATGAGTAAAAGGGTAAAGAGGAAGGGCTGCCCAAGCTTATATAGCTAGAGCCGCCCAGATTTCCATGGGTACACATGTTCAAGAGTTGGTGAAAAGGACAATGGAAGCAGGCAAAAGATGGGACAAAAGAATAGCACTGGTGCTGCAAAAAGGTAGTAGCATTTAATGCGACACAACAGATATTAAATGCTTTGAGGACTTCCAAGTGCATAGGACATGGTCAAAGGATAAAGAAAGAGGTTGTGATTGACAAATGGGGCCAGTCAAAGCTCAAGGGGAGGTCCGACGGACAGGAGGTCCAAAGGACACAACAACTGGGAGGTCCTGACAGCCAGATCAAATCAAGGCTAAAGGACACGGTAATACCGCAAGTTGGGAAGTGATACTACCGCACTCCGGTAGCACCGGTTGTTACAAAGCGGTATGGAATTTCCAGAACACATGTTTTTGGAAGCTCGGTTTTACCCTGGAGTGGTATGACCGTGATTTCAATGGCGGTAGTACCGCATACCAATAATACCACGCTGGTGCGGTATGAAATTTCTAGAGGGACAATATTACAGAGATCAAAGCAAGGGGAAAGTCCAAAGGGGCCTAGAGAGGTTCCAACAAATGGGGCCAGTCAAAGCTCAAGGGGAGGTCCGACGGACAGGAGGTCCAAAGGACACAACAACTGGGAGGTCCTGACAGCCAGATCAAATCAAGGCTAAAGGACACGGTAATACCGCAAGTTGGGAAGCGATACTACCGCACTCCGGTAGCACCGGTTGTTACAAAGCGGTATGGAATTTCCAGAACACATGTTTTTGGAAGCTCGGTTTTACCCTGGAGTGGTATGACCGTGATTTCAATGGCGGTAGTACCGCATACCAATAATACCACGCTGGTGCGGTATGAAATTTCTAGAGGGACAATATTACAGAGATCAAAGCAAGGGGAAAGTCCAAAGGGGCCTAGAGAGGTTCCAACAGAATAGAGGATGAGTTCAACTGATCATGAGGGAGGATTAGACCTGGGGAGGTTTAAGCCAAATAAGAACCAACGATGAAGGTTTGGACCAGGGGAGGTCCAAGCACTTGGGAGGTCTAGACCTTAGGAGGTCTGGTCCAGAGAAGAACAAATCAAGCAAAGAAAGGGAGAAATCACCAAAGCTCCCACAAACCCAACAAATCTTTCAAGAGTTTTAGTTGAAGTTTGAGTTAGTCAATTGAAATCTATTCTGAAATTTCAAGTTAAGCTTTGAATTCTCATCAAAACAAAACGGTTCTTTTTTATTTGGGAAAATTCAAAAAGGCTCTGAAAATCAGGGTGTTACATTCACGTAGCGCGTAGCGCCGACGACCTTGGAGGACTTCGTGCCATCCTGTAGTCGAAACCGTGGTCATAGTCGTATCTTTTTCGACCAGTATGGTCGTAGCCCTTCAACCAGTGTGGTCGTAACCCTTCGACTAGGTGGTCGTAACCTCTTTCTGAGGACTCGTTCTCCTTCGTTCGCGCTCTGATTCAAGTGATTCCAAATTTTAAATTCCTATAAACTAAGATCTAGCTAACTAAACCAAATTTTCTTAATTTGGAGATCATTTGAATTTTATTTGAATTTGGCTTATTTTTCGCGTATAGATTTTGACGACTTCGGAGAGTCAGATTTTGACGTCGTTTCAGAACAATGATTAATCAAGCAAGGCAAGTTACATCTTTGATCATGTTTTACCCTATTATTTCAAATTATTTATTTTATTTTAAATTATTACTGCATGCTTATGTAATACCCCGAGTATAATTTTGAGAGAATGTATTATTCGGAAAAGGGAAATTTATTCAATTTTCGAGTGCAATATAGTTTAGAGAGGGATTTCTCCTAACAAAGAAAGTATCCAACATCAATTATGTAATATCCTGTTTAACATTAGAGAATTAATTGAAATGAGAAAGGTATTTAACAAGAATTAAAAAGAGAAATAAGATTTTTAGAGGAGAAATAATCTTGGGCTTTCGGCCCACGTTGTTTGGCCCAAGTGGGAAGTTGGTTTAAGAAGGGGGCAACCAAACCCTAGGCAGATTTTACTGTAGCACACGGCTACTGTAGCATGCCGCCACTGTAGCAACCCTCCTCCCCTTGCTGCCACGCCCTCCATGTCGCCCCCTTTGCTGCTCCTTGCTGCCGGCCATCGGGAGGAAGAAGAAGGGAGAGAGGAGGAGAAAAGGAGAACTTCTTCGTGGGTTTTGTTCTTTA
The DNA here is from genome assembly GCA_036346405.1 of Phyllostachys edulis. NCBI lineage: Eukaryota > Viridiplantae > Streptophyta > Magnoliopsida > Poales > Poaceae > Phyllostachys > Phyllostachys edulis. The sequence goes on from CM070546.1 coordinate 120,794,651, forward strand.
TCTTCCTGCGATTCTTCAAGGGTAACAAAGTGTTTTCTTCGCTATTTGAATCGTATTAGATGCAAATTTGATTACGTTTAGTGGATCGAATCCATACTGCGAATAGAACCGATTCTGTCCTGTAGTTTGGTCGTCTGTTTTCATGTGCTTAGCTTTCTGTGGAATCAAAGTTCACTCAATTCTGATTTACGGTTTGAAAGATATGATGGATTATTTCCTGCTGTGCAGAAATTCTGACGGGAATTAAAGTCGCAATGTTCATCAAATATGTTTAAGTTAGGATCTGATTCAGGATTGTTGCCCAAAATGTGTTCTGTAGATAATTTTATCGTCTTTCTAGATTGTTAAAGAACACTCCATTCGGATTTGTAGAATAAAAGTTATGAACATTTCAATCTGACTGTCCAGATTATTTGTCAGGTTCTGATAGTAGTTTTGAACCATGTGCCACTTTTTGTTAAAGGCTAAATCTGAGCTTCATGCCAAATATACTTTTTAAGATATTGTTCTTAGCTTTCCAGAATGATAAGAATAGTGGATTTTGGTTAACCCAATAAAAAATTATGATTGTTTCTTTACTGCTGTCCAGTTTTATCGTCCTGCTAGACTATCGGTTTAATTGGATAGATCAACCATGTGAACCTTGGGTTTAGGAGGTTGCGATTAAGCGTTTCGAGTAGCGTCCTTTTCACGTTGTTTCTTATTCAAGCAATTAAATTGTGTAGGAGGAGGGAATTCGAGATTAGTGGTTTCATCCTTGCCTCCTAACGTATCGTAGTTCGAAAGGCAAGTACAACTGAATTGTCTTGATTGTTGTTTGTTTCACTTGACGGGTGAATATGCAATGGGTAATTCCGGTATTTCTTGTTTCCATTCAACGTCGATGACCTTTCCGCCGCGCCCTCTCGCATCTTTGGTAAGCACCGAATTCGCCCTAATCTCCTCTCGTGTTTGCACACCTTCGCGTAGCTCGCCGTGGCGCGTAGCGTCGGTGACCTTGGAGGACCCCGTGCCCTCCTATAGTCGAAACCATGGTCGTAGTCGTAGCTCTTTCGACCAGTGTGGTCGTAACCTCCTTCCGAAGACTCGTCCTCCTTCGTTCGAGCTCCGATTCAAGTAATTCAAATTTCTAAATTCATATAAAATCAAGATCTAGCTAACTAAACCAAAGTTTCTTATTTTGGAGTTCATTTGAATTTTATTTGAATTTGGCTTATTTTCACGTATAGATTTCAACGACTTCGGAGAGTCAGATTTCGACATCATTTCAGAACAACGATTAATCAAGCAAGGCAAGTTACATATTTGATCATGTCTGACCCTATTATTTCAAATTATTTGTTCCGTTTTAAATTATTACTGTATGCTTATTTATATTCAGTTATTTAAATTCTTATTTTAAATTTATAGATATGTTTAAATCCTTTGTATGACCAATGTTGATATCTGAATCGAATATATTATCACCCTAGATAAAACCTAGTTGATACGATAGTATGAACTAGGACTATTTGAAAATATTGTGCAAAGACATGTTTAGACCAAAAATATTTAGTTTGGGGAATTTTAGCTAAATAATCAACTATTGTTTAAAAGTCTATGTCATTGGTTTGTCATGGAAGATTTTGCAAATGATTTTGAAAAGTAAAAGGAAAAATTGGTTTGGATTTGGGTGAGATGGATGTTTGGATGGTGCACGTTGATGCACGAGATCGAGTCATTTATATGATCGAGATCTAGAGGTTATTTTGGAAGTCGCTCTAGTCAGTTAAGGACCGGTCTTCGAGCTGCATCTTGCTAAGTCCCATTGTGCTACCACAAGTCCGGAGTGGGGATGACTAGGCTAAATAATCTGCAACATTCCACCGTAGTTGTGCCTGGTTGCGTGTGTGTTTTTGTGATCTATTTTGATGTATTCCCACATGACACAAGAGGAGGCCTTAAATTCAGCGAATGGTCCAATCCCAAAGAAACGAAACCTTAACGAAACATAACTACATTAGGATGACGCACATATGACTGATCCCCATTGATTCTGTAACTGCAAGCAGATACACTAATCGCCGCCACCGATCACCAAGCAACCGATCCCCATTGTTTCTGTAACTGCAAGCAGATGATATCGACAAACAGGATACACTAATCGCCGCCACCGATCACCAAGCAACACTAATCCCCACCCAACCGGTGCGAGCCTACCACCCGATTGATCGCAAACCGGCGAAAATATAAGCACAAAATACCCAATTTCTCGTGCACGCGTTCCTCCTTCCGTCCTAACTCGATCAAAACCTCACAAATTTCTCGACCCCGAAATAAACACACACATGTCGATGTCGAACGCATCACGAATTGGAGCGAAACGAACTGAGAAACAACAGAATTTGGGAGTTGGATTCAAGGGAAGACGCGGAGGAGGCGGTGAGCGAAGGAGACAACTGATGCTGTATACGACTCCGACTCCACTCTGGGTAGGGGCGGCTTCTTTATTGATTAAACAGGGTAATTCGTTAACGAGGTTTTGGATACAAGCTGGAATTCCACTAAGCCAAACCGCAATATGCATTCTACGTTTTGCTAACAGGGAGCATTTTTTTGTATCCGTGGTTGGTTTTCTTAGTTGTTTGTGGTATTAGAATTTGTTGTCGCTGTCTGGTCATGAGCAGATGTTCTTGTACCTGTTAGAGGTTTTCTTAGTTGTTTTTATGGTGTAAACAGCTATTCTGGTATATGACAGGATCATCAGTGTTGTACTTTTTTTCTTCTTAATGAAATGACATGCAAAGGTTTTGCATGTTCTTGAAGAAAAAAAATGCCCAGCTAAAAATGCAACCAACTATGACAGATTTGTAACAACAACATCAGTGGAAGAGACGGAGAATTCGTGTACCGAAGTAAAAAAACTGAGAACAGCTCAAGCAAGAAATTTTTTTTTGAATGAAACCAGCAGGAGATTTGCCTGTTATATTAATAGAGAAGAGGCGGAGCGAAGCCGCACCGAACCAAGGTTAAGGACCAAAAACCTTAATTACAAGGAACTAAAACACTCCAAAGAAAAAGCCCCAGCAAGGAACCAAGCTCTCCCCTCCTCTTTGATCTATGCAAGGAGATCTAGGGGAGCTGAAGATCTATTGTTAAAGATTCTCGTGTTTCGCTCCTTCCAAAGCTCCCAAGCGATAAGAATCATGGTCGTCGTCCTGGTCTTCCTGAGAGAACCTGACGCCTTAGCCACGTTGGTCCATCAATCAAGGATGTTCATGCAAGGGGGCCAGTTGGAGGGTTGGAGGCTATCCGTACCCATCCAGTAAGCCATAAGCTTCCAAATACGACCAGAGAAGCGACAAAGCGCAAGAAGGTGCAAGGCTGATTCCAGAGTGTGTCTGTAGAGGGGGCAGAAACGGTGATTTGGCCATCCCCTTGCTTCGACCTGTCTGAGGTCCAGAGTCTGTTTTGAATTGCTAACCGAGCGAAGAGTTTGCCCTTCGGAGGGGCTTGGGTTTGCCAGATCAATGGTTTGAAGTTGGTCGCTATGGAACCCAAGAAGTGTAAAGAGTAGGCTGATCTTGAGGAGTAGGTTCCATTCTGACTTTGTTTCCAAGAAATCTCGTCAGGGGTGCCTTGAGTCAGATGAATTTGGTTGATTTTGGTCCACAGTCGTATGAATTGATCGATGTGAAGGGCTGAGAATCCCGTCGTGAGGTTGAAGTCCTGTACCCACCTCCTATTCTGTAAGGCCGAGAACACAGTCTGGTGCTTGCGGGAAGAAGATGCAAAAATCAGGGGGTTTTTGTCTTAAATAGGAGCATACTTGCCTCTATTATGATATTGACTTACTCCTAATCATGGAGTGAAAGGACCATATTGTGACATTGACCAATTATTTACGGATGACTATTTTGACTGCTCGCAACCGAAAAGCAACCAGTGCTTATTCTGAAACATCTCAATTACCAGTAGGTTGTACAACATCAGGAGCAAATTAGCAATACTCCCAAAACGTCAGTGCAATTCGCGTCGTCTGCTTCCGCTTTCTTTATTTGAACGTATCAGAAACACACTCCAAAGATCATCACATCAAGCGGGACCGATTGCATTTGCAGGACCGCGCCCACGTTCACCCGGAAGAACAATGCTCGCAACCGGTTCCTGTGAATTGGAGAGGAAAATACGAGCGAATTAGGCATATCGATATTATTCGACGCCTTTCGGCGTGAGTTAAGTCGTCAGTGAGATTGGGGCTTTAGCGAGGGAGACGGTGTGACTTGCCTTGGCCATGGGCTTTCCTGCAGAAATGCTCAAGCAATATGAGCCCCTCCGCCGGACGGTGGAGGAACCTCGTGCCCGCACCATGGATGGTCACCAACGTCGGCCGTCAGACACCTCGCTCCACCCGCCAACTGACAGCGTGCATATTGAGCCCGATTAATGTGCAAATTCTGCACACACACACACACATGCTTAACGTTCGAGAAAAAAATACAATTAAGTGTTTTTCTCCGGTGACAGTCGGTGTCCTCACTGGAATTGTTGTACCAAGCGTACCAGCTTATGTTGGTCTCAAGGCCCAGAGAACCAATGGAGCGCCGTTCCCTTGCTACATGCATGTGTAACAGGAACGTATGCATGACGTACAGGGCAGCATATCAGGTGCACAAGCACCATTTGGTGCACATATGGAAAAACTTTTTGTTTAGGTATCAAATTAGCATAAAAAATTCTGAAAAAAATTCTAGATGTAATTTATGGTGTTTTGTTCCACCCTTTAAAATTTGAAGTTCAAACTCAAAGTATGTTAGAAGATACAAAAAGAGAAGTTTCTTGTGAATAGTAACATTTGCCTGTTTTTTTCCAAAGCACCATTTGATCTATCATATGTCGAAATTTCTTTTTTGTATCTTCTAACATACTTTGAGTTTGAACTTCAAATTTTAAAGGGTGGAATAAAACATCATAAATTGCATCTAGAATTTTTTTCAGAATTTTTTATGCTAATTTGATACCCAAATAAAAAGTTTTCCCATTTGTACACCAAATGAGCTTTGTGCACCTGATATGCAGCCGACGTACAGAACCTATAGATATCTAAACTACAAGGAATTGCAATAGATAATGTACGTGCGTAGAAACTTCTTGCACCGGTGATGTCTGAATTTGTGATTAATTGACAAAAGCGAATTAGGCCGCTAGTATGAATTACGCACGAGCCATTAGCTCTCCTCATCTATAACAGGCACAGAATCGAAGGACCACGCACGCATTTATTTCTGCGGTTGTTATTTTTGCAAGTGCTATAAGGACATCTCCGATATTTGTCTCTAACATATGCTACATTATCTTTAGAGACAACATCTTTAATAGATAGTCTCTAGCACACTCTCCAACATTTATATTTTATAATTTTCTTTTGAAACGGAGCTACATGTCAACTAGAGTAGATTAATGTACCATGTCTTGTTTCGCGTGCACGACAATCTCTTCAGGAAGAGACAACATGTGCTCTCTCTCTTCCCTCTCTCTCCTCCTCGTAGGATTTTGTTGACGTGGCATAGCTTAGAGACGACAATGAATACACTATTAGAGATACCCTGGACTTCACCGATGTAAGATGTGAATGCCCCTGCGTTTTCAGTAACCAGTACAAGTAAGGGCAGCGCAAGACACTGCGTAGCAATGTCTATAGCCTGCCACTTCAGATAGAAAACAAGACTAAAAACAACACTCTCAATGCATAACATATCTATTGGTGGGTTCGGACAATAAATATTCCCTCCGTCTCCCTCGCACAGACCTCCCCTTTCCCCCACCGATCCATCCGTCGCCGCCCATCTTCTACCCCGTCGGCCGCCGCCTCCTCCCAAATCCGGTTAGATTTGCGCCGATAACATCCAGGGGCAGCTGCGACAACAGGCGGCGGCGACAACAATGAAGACAACCATGGATACGGCAGCAATCTAGGCTATGTCGGTGACGCGAGCGGGCGGCACGGGCAACTCACGCGTGGGAGGCACGAGCGCACAGGCAGGGCGAAGCTTGGCATCTCGCGTGCAACTCCGCTTCGGCGAGGAGCACGACTAGCGGCTTGACGGCAAGGAGCGCAGCGAGCATCTCGACAGCATGGTGCGTGGCACATCTGCCCTTCCGCCACCTCCTCCCCCCTTCCTCTGCTCGCCTCCTCTCGGATCCACACGGGTTTGCACCGGCAGCGCCTAGAACCGACCGGACCTAAGACGTAACAGCGGTGGAGGCTCAACTACGAGGCGGCACGGGATGCGATGGCTGGCATGCGACGGTGCCGGTAGACAAGGTGGCACTGTTTAATACGTAGACACCACCCTCCTCCCCAATGCAAGTTTTTGTTGTTTATTGTGTGTTGGGTTGTGATCCCAGGCTATATATTGCATGAGACTGCTTCGTTTTCTCTCTCTTCTTTAATTTCCCCCACCTCAGCATCAATTCTAGTTGGCATGCTAATTAATTCTATGGGAGCATTGGGACTGCCCATGTACAAGCATAGAGAATTTTGTAGTTTCTTATGCAGTAGTCGACTGTAACATAAAAAACAAGACAAATTATACATAAAGAAGGTGTTTATAGAGACATATAAAAAGACAACGCATTTTAGAAGCTGTCTTTAGTGCGTGATATAGAGAGATACTATAGACAGCAGTTGACTATACCATTGCACATGCCCTAAGGAGTTTGGTGGGTTTAGAATTCCATATCATACATAAGAATTTTTAAACTCCATAGCCAAGACCATTTATTAATTTACTACAGAAATTTGTGCATTAAGCATGTATGTTATATGTCTTTTTACGAGAAATACACTCTCTCGCAAACCCAACGGTTTATACATTCGTAGCTTTTCAGAAGAAATGGAAGCTCTCGAGCGCCCTCATTTCCATCCTTTTATTCTGCCCGGAACATATATCGGCCGGAGATGTAGCACTCAAAGATCATCATGTTCCGTAGGAAGGAGAATGACGCTGGCATTTGATTCCTGCAAAAATTATGAAGACAAACATCTTTCAGGCGCCAATATGTGCCTAACATCATTCTTTCTATGAGCTAAGTTTGTGTGCCGGTAAAACTTGCCTTAGGCATGGGTTCGTCCCGCAGGAAATGCTGGAACACCATGAGCGCCTCCGCCGGACGGTGCCGGGGAACCTCGTGCCCCGCGCCACGGACGGTCACGAAGGTCAGGCCTTTATACACCATACTCCACCCTCCAACCTATAATACAACATATATAGTCAGGCAGAAATGCTTCATTGCCCTTCTTTAATGAAATAATGGCAGCTCTCCTACATTTCTCTAAAAAAAAATTGTTTCATTACAATGTGCAATTGTTCAGAATTCTGTCCTGTGACACTAACTAACCTCAGTAGGAACCCTGTACCAGGGATACCAACTAGTTGTGACAGGAAGGCCCAGAGCAGCAAGAGAGCGCCTGGTTGAACTCAATGGCACTGCAGTGTCTGTGTCACCACTGCAAACACAAAGGAACTTGATTTACACCACCAAGAAATTAATTGAAGATATTTACATATTTTACACATGTTCTAGAAGATAAAGAAACTCACAGAAAGCATGGATTAGCTTACCTCAAGACCCACACCTTGAGGCCAGCTCCAATGAGCTCCTTGTAGATGGGGAGCATGGATGCGGGTGAATCCGTCCAGTTTCCGTTTATGAACATGCTGCAATAATGTCACACCCATACCAATCATTCAGTACGTCAGTATACATATCTGCAGTGCGACGTGAAATGATAGGATCGTATGAACAGATGGATTAGATAGATGGAATAATAATACAGACTTGCATGCCACCCATGGGTTCTTGATGCCGGTGACATTGGCGTGCATAGCCTTCTGCACCTCGGGGCGGTTCAGGTACGCCGTCGTGTAGACGGCGGAGCAGGCGTCGTATGCGGGCACCAGCCATGGCTGACCTCGATCACAAGTCACAAACAGGCATCGATCATATCGTTCGTGTGCCAAATTAATCTAGCTGAACTAGCTAAAACCATGAGGTTTCTTGATCAGAAAACTGATGAATGGATGGAATTTACTTACACGGCGTCCCTTGAGCCTGCGCGCGAACGGCCTCGGCTGGTCGCACGGCGGCGTGTAGATGCTGTAGACGTCGATGTTGCCTTGCTCGACGAGGGCGGCCTCCCAGAGTTTCTTGCACTCCGGCGACGTGTGGATGAAGGAGTTACCGGCGCACACCTTCAACGAGCTCTCCAAGATCTCGTCGGCGATGAGGCCGTGGTGCCACCAGTACTCGAACATCCCGAGGATGTCGTTGTTGTCGTCGGTGAGCCCGTTTCCTACCTGGATGGATACATGATGCATTTGATCATTCAGTTGTGATGACATTATTTTGTCAGTAAAAACTCTACGAAAATCACATGATCATCTCAGTTATACCATGAAACCTTTGAAATTGATGATAGGCTTCTCTACGCCTATGTTCTTCCTGTACACAAGCTGGGACAACTCAGGCACGTAGTGACCTAGAAAATAGCTTACAAATTAATACACGACATGGTGATGGTGTATGTACGGAATTTGGTTGGATTACTTTTATAGTACTTGTATGCGAGGTTGCCAGAATCACGATCCTAAATCGAGGTTGTTCAGCACGATCGCGAATCGTATGGTCGACGTAGAATCTAAAATCTTATCTGATTCTGCCAAAGAAATATTTTTTAAATCTACTTGTATTTTAACACTTCTATATTTTTTAAACTATACTTTTAGAACTTTTGTTTAGCAAAATGCAGTGCAAATGAAAGATCATTTGTTATTTATGCAAATTATATTGGACATGAAGAAATAAAAAGTTAAAATTTACGATGAAAGGGACATATACAAATAATTATTTATAATAAATCACTAGAATGAGTAAAATCGGGTAGGATCATATGAAAATTTTGATCATGATTCTACAAAAAAAATTGTCAGGATCGTAATAATATTAAGATTCTACTATAGGATCAGATCAGTCTAGTCAATCTGGGTTGTAGAAACGTAGGGATCGTATGCCTAGAATCAAGAGTCTGACAACCTTGCTTGTACGTGTGATTTTTTTTTCAGAATTTTATGTTTATGTGTGAATTGTGATGTGAAACTGAAAAGGGTGGTCGAATTATTAGGTGGAAAAGATACGTATTTTTTGCCTCTTTAATAATAACAGTTTTGCTACTTTTAAGTTGCCTGAAATTTTCTTAAGTTTAAGTCATTTGTTGTGATCATTGGATTTGTGTAGAGACTGGTGTGTCATATGATTGGATATTGATCCAATAGATGTCATATGATTAGATATTGATCCAATTGATGAAAAAAATAACTTATACTTAAGAAATTTTCTAGCAACTTATGAATAGACAGTCCCTAATAATAATTGCTTGCCTGCGTAGCTCTCTCCGGCAATGTAGAAATCGCGGTATTTGTACTGCGGGAATCTCTCGAACCAGTTCACCAAGAAAGTATACGCGTCATGAGCTGCAACAAAGAAATCATAGCATAAAATTAATGTATAATAACCTATATATACATATACTGAGTCAACTGATCACATACAAAAAAGATGACCACATGCATGTTTGTCACCGACCCGTTCTATTGTCGCCGACGATGAGGTCGGAGCTGGTGTTGGAGTACGAGAACCCGACGCCGGCCGGCGACTCCAAGAACAGTATGTTCGCCGCTGCATTCACGTACGTCAACTGAATATATATCATCACCAATAGAATTCCAAAATGTATCATTCGTTCAAAAAAACAAGCCGTTTTAGAATAGAAACTTGAGTTATCGATGTCTTTTAAAATATTTAGATTAGATGTATGGAAAACAAAATTGTAGATTCGTCTCGAAGAGTACTTTCATAATATTATAATTTGTTAGGTTTTACAAATATATTATAATAGTAATTAGTAGTCGTATTGTAAGAACCGTGTCGTGTTCACGTCCAAAACGACTTTTTTTAACTGAAGGGAGTAATTAGTTTCCTCTTTTGATCGCGGTATTCATTAATTACCTTTGTTCCATGCATACTCGTTGAGGGACAACGACTGGCCGTCGGAGTTGACCTGGAACACGCCGAGCTCCTCGAACCCGCCGAAGCCGACGGAGGAGCACCCGGGCCCGCCATTCAACCAGAGCACGAGCGGCGCGGCGGCGCGGTCGGCGACGTCTGCCTCGAGGAGCCAGTAGTAGAGCGCGCGGCCGGCCGGCGAGTCGACGGTCACGTAGCCGGCGTACATGTCGAAAGCCGCGGCGTTCTTCTGTCCCGGCAGCGCGTCGATGCGGTCGTGCACCTGGTCGGCCGGCACGGACCCACATGCCAGCGGCAGCAAGAGCGCTAATGCTAGCAGGACAACGGCGTGGCAGGGAGAATACCTAGAGCTCGCCATGTTCCAATTGGTAGTAGTGCTACTGTTGAGAGTTACGGCCACTCCTTAATTTACTTGCTACAGGTTGGTCGCCGGAAGATCCCCTTATGTAGGAGTGAGCGAAGCTGATTAACTAATCGCATACGTAATTGTCTGTGTCGACGTCCTATAATTAGCAATTGAGTGTGATAACCGAAAATAACTCTGTTGAGAAATCGAGCCCGGTTTTTCTTGTTTGCAACAGAGGTTGCGTCCACATGCTTTCAGTTACCTTTATTCATTCTATTTGCAGTAAATTGTAATGTGGCTCTAATACTTGTGGTTTTCTGCCTCGTATGGTGGTTATTTCATTCTGAATCTACGAAAGTAGTTTGTAGAGTTGATAAAAATAACAAAACGTCCCTGCATGTTTTGCTTTCGTAATTATTCTCCCTTAAATTTAGCAAAGACGTTTGGGTCAACTAAAACAATACAAACAAAGTACACGAGAAATGTGTGATATTTCTCCTCATCTGAAACAACATTTTCCCCCCAGATTTTTACCGCAAAGTTCACGGAGAGATCTACAAGGCAACAGCACTGATGTTATCACGATCGAAATGAACTTAATGGACTCAACACTAAAGACATTACGCACTGTACTCCAGTAAAATGGAAAATTTCATTTTGAGGAGAAACAATAGAGAGAACCTATATATTGTATAAATATATACTAAGATAATTAAAAGAGGCAGAATTTTTACTTTTGGGTAACCTATGTAATCCCTATGTTCTCAGACTGAATAATGCAGTTAAAATTTTAAAACTTTGACCCTTAATACATATAAAAGTATTTATATTTATCACGTGAAAACGATGTAGATTTATAATCGAAAAGTACTTTCACATCATTATATTTTAAAGATGTTTTTATAACATATAATTAGAACAAACAATGGTTAAAGGTGTGAATGTGAGGACCCTCAAATTGAATTCGTTTTAAATTAAAAGATTATATATACCAGAGGTATAATTTTTAACAAGGAACGGACCCAATTTCAAGTTTCTGGATATATGTCTCACATTAGTTCCCAAGATCAATGACTAATGTGCACATATCCTAAACAACATTGTACAAAGTCATACAAAGGCCATATATTTATTTATAACAGTAATTTACAAGACCAGTGTTTCAGTACATAAGTTACATATGTGACCAACGGTCAACTAAAAACAAAAGTCTACAGCAGAAACAAATATAAACACCAAAAGATATCACCAAGTGTGTCCAACACCTGCAGGCAACTAAGTGGAGGAAGAAACAGCCTCATTCGTTAGCGTCACCATAATCGATACTAACAGGTGGGATCGTAAGCATAATCGTCCTCACCTGCAACAAGTGGTTAATTCAACTGAGTACAGAAGGTACTCGCAAGACTTACACAAACTAATAAAAGAAAGCGTTTAGTAGAATCTATCTAAAGGATTAGAAATTATATATGTTAAAGGCTGTCCAAAGGAAAGCCTATAATGACATTAGTTTTGCATTAAGTAACAAGTTTTATTCTGACACTTTCTAATTTTTGCAAAGGCCATTTTATAACAAGTTTGGACTAAAAACATCAAGCAACTTTGATATAACCATAAATCAAAACATATCAAAGTGACTGTCCACTTTGACTAGCTAACATCCATGAGCAACCATTCATGCCGATACCAAATATACACATGTCAATTTTATTTCAGAGTCTAAGAGCATGTAGTGTGACGTCAACTGTCTGTAAGACTTGCCATGTAGGAAATTAGATGACATAGATGAGAGAGAGGGAGCATAGAGAATTGTTCCGTCTCTCATGCAGTAGTCGACTTTAACACAAGAAACAAGAGACATTATACATGAAGGAGTTGTCTATAGAGACATATAAAAAGACAACCCATTGTAGGAGCTGTCTTTAGTACTGTCTATAGATGACATGGAGAGGTACTATAGACTGCAGTTGTCTATACCATTGTACATGCCCTAACAATGATGTCTATCAAAACCAAGTACTGTCCATAACTGGAGACACGGCTATTCGAATAGTTTTAACCCTGCAGGGGTGTACATCTTTACCCACACGACTCCATAACCGGGGACACGGATATTCGAATAGTTTTAACCCTACAGGGGTGTACATCTTTACTCAGCGATGATGCAGGGGGTGGCACTCAGGGACAGTGGGAGAGGCGGCACTCAAGGATTGACGTTGTAAAGCGGCCATGGGATAGAAGATGGGCGGCGGCAGATGGATCGGTGGGGAAAAGGGGAGGTCTGTGCGAGGGAGAGGGAGGGAATATTTATTGTCCAAACCCACCAATAGATATGTTATGCATTGAGAGTGTTGTTTTTAGTCTTGTTTTCTATCTGAAGTGGCAGGCTATAGACATTGCTACGCAGTGTCTTGCACTGTACTTAGGGCATCTCCAATAGTTAGAGATAACCTTGTCTCTAATATATGCTACATCATTCTTAGAGACAACATCTCCAATAGATAGTCTCTAGCACACTCTCCAACATTTATATTTTATAATTTTCTTTTGAAACGGGCCGATATGTCAACTAGAGTACATTAGTGTATCATGTCTTGTTTCGCGTGCACGATAGTCTCTTCAAGAAGAGACGACTTGTGCTCTCTCTCCTCCACATAAGATTTTGTTGATGTGGCATAGCTAAGAGATGACAATAAATACACTATTGGAGATGCCTTTACTTGTACTGATTACTGAAACCGCAGGGGCATTCACATCTTACATCGGTGAAGTCCAGCCTACGTAGAGCATCTACAATAGTTTGTTTCTTAACTTGTTACTAAGAGGAGAGAGAGTACTCAATCTAATAAAAAGAAACAAGTCTTCCAATAGATTGTTTCTTGAGCTTGTGTCTAATACTTTAATTGCTACAAGTATGTATGATTCTTGATGATCAATAATGAAGTACAACTTTGTGGCCTACATGTTTTAGCTCATTTATCATATCAATAATGAAGTCGGGCTGCACAAATGATCTGGTGTATATTTTGCTTTAAGACAGTGGGACCCACAAAACACGTTTTTAGGTAACAAGTAAGTCTCCAATAGAGTATTTAGTTGTTTCTTGTGTCTTGGCATTAACAATTTGCTAGTTTCTTCATCTACAAACAACATCATATTCTCTCCTCCACATCACCTAAATGCTGATGTGGCAACCCTTTACTAGCAGCTGACGTGGACTGTTGTAGATGCTCTTATGACACTTGCAAAAATAACAACCGCAGAAATAACGTGCGTGGTCCTTCGATTCCATCCTTTTATTCTGCCCGGAACATATATCGGCCGGAGATGTAGCACTCAAAGATCACCACGTTGAGTAGGAAGGAGAATGACGCTGGCATTTGGTGCCTGCAAAAATTATGAAGAGAAACATCTTTCAGGCGCCAATATATGCCTAACATCATTCTTTCTATGAGCTAAGTTTGTGTGCGGGTAAAACTTGCCTTAGGCATGGGTTCGTCCCGCAGGAAATGCTGGAACACCATGAGCGCCTCCGCCGGACGGTGCCGGGGAACCTCGTGCCCCGCGCCGCGGACGGTCACGAAGGTCAGGCCTTTATACCCCACACTCCACCCTCCAACCTATAATACAGCATATATAGTCAGGCAAAAATGCTTCATTGCCCTTCTTTAATGAAATAATGGCAGCTCTCCTGCCATTTCTCTAAAAAAAAATTGTTTCATTACAATGTGCAATTGTTCAAAATTCTGTTCTGTGACACTAACTAACCTCAGTAGGAACCCTGTACCAGGGATACCAACTAGTTGTGACAGGACGGCCCAGAGCAGCAAGAGAGCGCCTGGTTGAACTCAATGGCACTGCAGCGTCTGTGTCACCACTGCAAACAAACATAAAGGAACTTGATTTGCACCACCAAGAAATTAATCGAAGATATTTACATATTTTACACATGTTCTAGAAGATAAAGAAACCCACAGAAAGCATGGATTAGCTTACCTCAAGACCCACACCTTGAGGCCAGCTCCAATGAGCTCCTTGTAGATGGGGAGCATGGATGCGGGTGAATCCGTCCACTCTCCGTTTATGAACATGCTGCAATAATGTCACACCCATGTCAATCATTCAGTACGTCAGTATACATATCTGCAGTGCGACGTGAAATGGTAGGATCGTATGAAAAGATGAATTAGATAGATGGAATAATAATACAGACTTGCATGCCACCCATGGGTTCTTGATGCCGGTGACATTGGCGTGCATAGCCTTCTGCACCTCGGGACGGTTCAGGTACGCCGTCGTGTAGACGGCGGAGCAGGCGTCGTATGCGGGCACCAGCCATGGCTGACCTCGATCACAAGTCACAAACAAGCATCGATCATACCGTTCGTGTGTCAAATTAATCTAGCTGAACTAGCTAAAACCATGAGGTTTCTTGATCAGAAAACTGATGAATGGATGGAATTGACTTACACGGCGTCCCTTGAGCCTGCGCGCGAACTGGCTCGGCTGGTCGCACGGTGGCGTGTAGATGCTGTAGACGTCGATGTTGCCTTGCTCGTCGAGGGCGGCATCCCAGAGTTTCTTGCACTCCGGCGACGTGTGGATGAAGGAGTTACCGGCGCACACCTTCAACGAGCTCTCCAAGATCTCGTCGGCGATGAGGCCGTGGTGCCACCAGTACTCGAACATCCCGAGGATGTCGTTGTTGTCGTCGGTGAGCCCGTTTCCTACCTGGATGGATACATGATGCATTTGATCATTCAGTTGTGATGACATTATTTTGTCAGTAAAAACTCTCTACGAAAATCACATGATCATCTCAGTTATACCATGAAACCTTTGAAGTTGATGAAGGGCTTCTCTACGCCTATGTTCTTCCGGTACACAAGTTGGGACAGCTGAGGCGCATAGTGACCTGCAAATAACGAATATATATACGAGCATGCGTGTTACAATGGCATATATTGCATGATGCGTATGATCTGAAAAAGTTATTCAGTTTCCCCCCATAGTTTCGTTTCGTTAATTACCCGCGTAACTCTCCCCGGCGATGTAGAAATCGCGGTACTTGTACTGCGGGAATCTCTCGAACCAGTTCACCAAGAAAGCGTACGCGTCATGAGCTGCAAGATTTTGCAAACAGGTCACTGGGAAACTGCGTGCCAAGCAGAAGCAGAGTTTAAGCTGAACTGCTACCGACCCGTTCTATTGTCGCCGACGATGAGGTCGGAGCTGGTGTTGGAGTACGAGAACCCGACGCCGGCCGGCGACTCCAGGAACAGTACGTTCGCCGCTGCGTGCATTAATTCACATGTGCATTACTCGCAGATTTTGAATGAATCATGCACACTGTACGTACGTGTCTAATACTTTTTTTAATCATACGTATCTACACGCCTCCGACCGTATGAATGCATGCATCGTGTACGTAGCAACAGCGCGTACCTTTGTTCCATGCGTACTCGTTGAGGGACAGCGACCGGCCGTCGGTGTTGACCCGGAACGCGCCGAGCTCCTCGAGCCCGCCGTAGCCGACGGAGGAGCAGCCGGGCCCGCCGTTCAGCCAGAGCACGAGCGGCGCGGTGGCGGGGTCGCCGGCGGCGGCCTCGAGGAGCCAGTAGAAGAGCGCGCGGCCCGCCGTCTCGTCGACGGTCACGTAGCCGGAGTACATCTCGAACGCCACGTTCGGCTGCCCCAGCAGCGCGCCGATGCGGTCGTTCAGCTGGTCCACCAGCACGGACCCACATGCCAGTGGCAATAAGAGCGCTAATGCAAATAGTACACTGTGCCGGGCAGTAGAGGAGTAACCAGAGCAAGCCATGCCGGCGTTCGTTATTTGTATTACGACTTACAAGCACAAACTTACAATGTTATACACTACGTTTGCTGCACGAGGGCTCTTTATATAGGAACTGAAGTGATTACTTAATGCATTAGTTAATTAGCTAGAACTACATGTTTGTATCTCTGTTCAATACTTCAATAAGTTTTTCTTTTCTTTTTTGAGAATCTCAATACTTCAATAAGAAGGACAGGGGGAGCTCGTGGCCAGCTTAGGTGTCAGGGTGCCTGCGCGAGGTGCAGAAGAAGGACAGGGGGAGCTCGTGGCCAGCTCAGGTGTCAGGGTGCCTGCGCGAGGTGCAGAGGGCAGGCGGGCGCTTGCGGCTGGTGCTGGCCCGGCCGGGTGGAGGTAGAAGAAGACAGGGGGAAGGGAGCCGGACCAGACGGGCTGAAATGGGGGAGATGGGCCGATCAAGGGAGAAAGGGGAATGGGCCAGCGGCCTAAGGGACTTGTGGGCTGAGCCTGAGAACGGAATAGGGCTGAGCCCAAAAAGAGGGGAGGGCGAAGGAGAAGGGGCCCAAAACTGAAAAGACGAATTCAAACTGAATTTTTGAATTCAGAAATTTGCTAAAAGGTTTGAAACAAGCTAGAAGCTAGAAGATTTTGAAATTATTTGATAATTTGACATACATTTTGAAAATTAAGAGCCAAATGAAATTACTATTTGTCGTTCGAAAATGGGACGTTACAATTTCACTCATATCTTATTATTAATTAACTAGTTTATTAGTACAAAACTTATAATTTCTAAAGTATCTGCTAGTTTTCTATCTTTTTTTCTTCAAGATATGACTGAAGAATGGCACGGCAGCCTGTTTTTTTTCTTCTGTAAAGCTCTTGTATAGTTTAATCTTTTTCCCTCATTTGTAGCTTTGGCTGACCACGATAGATGTAAAATGGTTAAAACTGCGTATTCTAGTTAGTACATGTCATGTTTGGAGTGTATTTTGGAAGTTTTCACAAATTAAAAATTATGCATGCTCCATTTGTGGCAACTTTAATCAGGTATAACAAAGAATAGAACATAAAAAAATTAAAAGTGGCATTGGATCGGCCTAAGCAAATTGTAGAGGGTACAATCTCTCATAATTCAAAATTCATTTCCAATCAACATCACAGAAAATAGCTACAACTTACAATTTACATCTGAAAATCATCATGAAAGAAAATATTGCAATTAGGGAGTTCTTGAACTGATGTTGTCATTTCAACAATCATCAGTAACTAGAGATACAAAACTGTACGTCTAAACTGTCTCGCATAGATTCCGTAGAATGCACTCAAGGGTCGAGACTTGCATGTTTCCTATATCCTGTAATGTATTGCTGCAATCTTTGAGCTTACTTGATCTTGTCGACGCTGAATTCCATAGCAAATCGTTTGCTTACAAATTCCCGTAATACTTCAGTACCATTATAATGGCTGATTGTTGAGACCATTATACTTCAGTACCGTTCAGCTTGACATCGTAGTATGATATGATCAATTGTCTCTAATGCTGGGCAAAGATCACAGTGAGGATTCGTTATCCAATGCTTATTTATCATATTATCTTTAGCGTTGAGTCTTCCCCTGAAAGCTAGCTATAAGAAGATTTTGTATCTGTGTGGGATTGATATGTGCCAGACATAATCTGACGCTCTCCATTTTAGGCCATGGCACGACGGAGTTCTATAAATTTATGATGTAGTTACTTCGGCTATTGTCGATGCGATGACTCTTTGGTCTAAAGTTCCATGCATGAGTTGATGTTCAGATACAGCCTGTAGTAAAGCCTGGTATTCTAAGAGTGCCTGCTGCAAAAGGACCGAGTGAAGTGAAACCACCCAGGTGTTATCCACAAACTGTGAGTTGACTGTGCAATTCAGATTAGTTGCATATGTGAATAGAATGGGAAAGCATAGATATAATCTTCCTGTTGAGGTCCAATGGTCTTTCTAGAATGAAGTAGTCCTTCCATCCCCGATTATGACCTTTGTCATTTGTGAAGTTGTCTCGATAACAGCTGCCAGCGTTTTCCAAATTGTTGTGTCTGCTTGGCGGGGTTGCACAGGTATGTGACCTCGGATATATTGACGTCTTAACCAATTGAAGCAAGGTTCGATTGAGTTCGATAATAACTTTCCTGTTAATTTCATGATCAAGGCTTTGTTATGACTTCGTAAATCATGGATTCCTAAACCTCCTTGCTCTTTGGACAGTACCATTGTGGTCCAAGCGACCAAACATTGTCCACCTTGAATCTCCTTATCTCCCTTCCAAAGAAAGGCTCTCCTAATTTTGTCTAGAGCTTCTATGCTGCGCTCTGGCCATTGCATGTAACTCATGTAATATGTAGGTATTGCTAATAGTACCGAGTTTATCATTAATACTCTCCCTCCCCAAGATAGCAATTTGGGTATCCATCCTGCCAGTCTTCTGTCTATTTTGTCAATAATTGGTTGCAACAGACTGTGAGGTATCTTGCTAGTGGATAAAGGTAGTCCTAAGTAGTTGCATGGCAGTAAGCTGAGAGTACATTGCAAGGTGTTGGCAGCTAGAGTGGCCTCCTGTTGCGACATGTGAATGGGTACTAAAATACTCTTATGGTAGTTAATCTTCAATCCTGAAAAAAGTGCAAACAAATCGAGGAGCTCTTTGAGAATCACCGCCTGTTGTGTTGTACCCTTGAGTAGAATTAAAGTGTCATCCGCATATTGTAAGGTGAGTGGTGCCTCTTGTATATCCAGGGGGTGTAGAATCTGCCCATCCGTGTGTGCTCGTACAATATTCTTTGGAGGATATCTGCCACTATGATGAAAAGATATGGTGAGAGCGGGTCTCCTTGTCGCACCCCTCGCTTGTAATTAATTTGGTACCCCACTGCTCCGTTGACAAGAATTTGCACTTTGCTGGAGGTGAGAATAGTATGTATCCATTGTACCCCGTTGCTGTCGAAACCACGATGTTGTAGTGTCTGAATAATACATTTCCAGTTTAGTGTGTCAAAAGCTTTATGGAAGTCTAATTTGAGCACCAACATTGGCTCTTCCTTTTCAAAGCACATTGGACCAGTTCTGAGGCAAATAAGAAATTATCTATGATTGATCTTTCTGTGATGAATCTGGATTGCATAGGACTAATGAGATTTTTGACTTTTGGCTACAGCCTGTTGGCCAGACTTTGCTAATGAGCTTGGGTATACTATGCAGCAGAGAAATAGGTCTGAAATCCTTGATTTGCATCGGTGTCTCACTTTTCGGTATCAATGTGACATAAGCATTATTTATCCCTCACAAGTCCAGCTTATTGGCATGTAAGTCCGAAAAATGTGTAAGAGATCTTGCTTAATAATGCTCAAGAATTTCTTGTAAAACTCATTAGTGAATTCGTCCGGTCCTGGACTTTTGTTGTTCAGGGAGCGTAAAATTGCATTTGCTATCTCTTCCCAAGTGAAGCAATCGGAGGGAGCCTGCAGATTTTCATCCTGCTGGTAAAGATGTGTAAGGTTAATTGTTGGAGACCATGGACCTTCTGTATTAAGAAGATCCCTGAAATAATCTGTCACAATTTTTAATTTGGAGGCATTGTCGTAATGTTCAATTCCATTCTTCACAAGGACTTTTATGTTGTTCCTTCGGTGATTAATAGATGAAGCCACATGGAAGAATTGTGTGTCCTCATCCCCCAACTTGCACCAATTAACGTTTGCTTGACGCTTCCACTTCAGGGCCCAAAACCATATTAGTTCTTGAATATGTTTTCTAACATTCCTTCTGAAGATAAATTCTAGGGTTGTGAGCAGTCTCCATTCCTCCATACTATCAAAGTATTCTAATGTGGTCCTAGTATTGTCAAGTTGAGTTGGCAGGCTATGATTTTTCCTTGACCGTGCTCTGATTTTTGCCCGTAGTCGTCTTAGTTTTAGGTTGGCTATGGAGACACTAGCTAAGTTTCTAGTCCCTCGTGTCCCGCTCTGCATTACTAAATTCTCAAAGTCTGGCATGTGTAGCCAGTAATTTTCCAGTCTGAAAAGCCTTGAAGATTGTAAATTGGTTTTGATTTGAAACGTAATTGGAGAGTGGTCTAATGTTGTCGCTACCTCTGATTTTGCGGATATGTCCAAGAATGTTTGGCTCCAATCTGTATCAATTAGAATCCTGTCTAGTTTGACCATAGTTGAATTTCTCCTCTTGTTTGTCCAGGTGTATCTTTTGTTTGGAGTTTCCACTTCTAGCAAGCCTTGATATTGTATCCATGCATCAAAAATAGACATGTCAGCCCAATTTATGTTGTCATTGTTCTTCTCATATGCATATCTATATATGTTGAAGTCTCCAAGTATCATCCAAGGTCCCGATAAGTGATGTCTTAAATCAGATAGTCTATCAAAGAATGTCCGACGGGTGTTGTCTTCGCATGGGGCATACACATTGGTGATGTAAAACTGAATGTTGTCAGAATTTAAAGAGAAGGCTAGTGTTAACGACCACTCGTCAACTTGTATCATAGATGCATCAAGATTTTTATGACACCAAACCGTGAGTGTGCCTCCTGACACTTGAATAGATGGGTGATAATGATATTTCCTTAATCTGGGAGGTAAGAAGTTTAATGTTAGTCAGTTTGGTTTCTTGAATGCAAACTATATCCGGTTGAAAGTCCAGCAAAGTCCGAAAGTCCGGCAACGATGGGTGATAATGATTACTTATGCCTAATCATGGAGTGAAAGGGCCATATTGTGACATTGACCAATTATTTACAGATGATTATTTTGACTGGTGCAACCGAAAAGCAACCAGTGCTTATTCTGAAACATCTCAATTACCAGTAGGTTGTACAACATCAGGAGCAAACTAGCAATACTCCCAAAACGCCAGTGCAATTCGCGTCGTGTGCTTCCGCTTTCTTTATTTGAACGTATCAGAAACACACTCCAAAGATCATCACATCAAGCGGGACCGATTGCAGTTGCAGGACCGCGCCCACGTTCAGCCGGAAGAACAACGCTCGCAACCGGTGCCTGCGAATTGGAGAGGAAAACACGAGCGAATTAGGCATATCAGATATTATTCAGACGCTGCTCGACGTGAGTAAACTGTCAGGTGAGATTGGGGCTTTAGCAGAGCGAGACGGTGTGACTTGCCTTGGGCATGGGCTTTCCCTGCAGGAAATGCTCAAACAGCGCGAGCCCCTCCGCCGGACGGTGGAGGGGAACCTCGTGCCCCGCACTGCGGATGGTCACCAACGTCAGGCCGTCGTACACCTCGCTCCACCCGCCAACCTGACAGCGTGCATATTGAGCCCGATTAATGTGCAAATTCTGCACACACACACACATGCTTAACGTTCAGAAAAAAATACAATTAAGTGTTTTTCTCCAGCGACAGTCAGACTGACCTCAGTGGAATTGTTGTACCAAGGGTACCAGCTAATGTTGGTCTCAAGGCCCAGAGAACCAATGGAGCGCCTACTTGCGCTCACCGGCACGACCGAATCGGTGTCTCCACTGCAAAACAGCGAGATTCGACAGCTGCTTTAGATCAAGAAGCAGAAAAGGAAAGATATGTACATTCGTTGTCGGGGATAAATTAATGCAGGAACGCAAATGGCAAATCGTGTATCACTGTAGTCAACCTGAAGACCCAGATCTTGAGGCCGGCAGATATGAGCTCTCTGTAAATGGGGAGCATGGACTTGGGTGACTCCTTCCAGTTCTCGTTTACCACGAAGCTGCACACACACACCCAAATCAGTCAGTTTGCAGCAATTAAGTTGCAGTATGTAAGATCGATCGTATGAAGAGATGGACGCATGCAGCAAGGGACACGAACTTGCAGCCTGCCCATGGGTAGTCTATGCCGGTGACATTGGCGTGGAGAGCCTTCTGCACCTCGGCACGGTTCAGGTACGCCTCCGTGTAGACTGACGAGCAGGGGTCGTATGCCCGGAGCATCCACGGCTGGACGTGTTCGTAACAGCCGTTTACATGTCAGGTTTTATTGATTTTGTTAGAGTCGTAACTTGTTATTCAGAAAGTAGAATCTGAAACTGATTCAGATAGCTGATGTTCCATCATTGAAACTATCATGCATATCAGAATCTTAATCAGAACTATGCTGTGAGTTATATACTGAACCAGTCAATTTCCGAGGAGCTCGATCACTTACGTAGCGTCCCTTGGGCCTGCGTCGGCTTGTGCCCAGCGTGGATTGGGGGCACGGCGGCGTGTAGATGCTGTAAAGGTCGATGTTGCCCTGCTCGTCGGCGGCCTCGTCCATGAGCTTCTGGCACTCCTCCGTCGGGTGCTCGGAGTAGTTGTCGGGGCACTCCTCCATCAGGCTCTTGAACGTCTTGTCGCCGATGAGGCCGTGGTGCCACCAGTACTCGAACGTCCCGATGTAGTCGTTGTAGTCGTCGATCACGCCGTTCCCTACCTACATGCATGTTGTAACAGGAAGAGAACCTATAGATATCTAAACTACAAGGAATTGCGATAGATAATGTACGCGCGTACAAACTTCTTGCACCGGTGATGTCTGAATTTGTGATTAATTGACAACAGCGAATTAGGCCTCGTTTCGAACGCAGGAACTGTTTCCCGTAAAATTCCTGCGTTCTTTCTAAACGGGAGGCAGTATATCTTAGTTTTCCCGTACCATGAAACCTTTGAAGTTGATGAAGGGCTTCTCTACGCCTATGTTCTTCCTGTACACAAGTTGGGACAGCTGAGGCACATAGTGACCTGCAAATAACGAATATATATACGAGCATGCGTGTTACAATGGCATATATATATTGCATGATTGGTATGATCTGAAAAAGTTATTCAGTTTCCCCCCCATAGTTTCGTTAATTACCTGCGTAACTCTCCCCGGCGATGTAGAAATCGCGGTACTTGTACTGCGGGAATCTCTCGAACCAGTTCACCAAGAAAGCGTACGCGTCATGAGCTGCAAGATTTTGCAAACAGGTCACTGGGAAACTGCGTGCCAAGCAGAAGCAGAGTTTAAGCAGAACTGCTACCGACCCGTTCTATTGTCGCCGACGATGAGGTCGGAGCTGGTGTTGGAGTACGAGAACCCGACGCCGGCCGGCGACTCCAGGAACAGTACGTTCGCCGCTGCGTGCAGTAATTCACATGTGCATTACTCGCAGATTTTGAATGAATCATGCACACTGTACGTACGTGTCTAATACTTTTTTAAATCATACGTATCTACACGCCTCCGACCGTATGCATGCATGCATCGTGTACGTAGTAACAGCGCGTACCTTTGTTCCATGCGTACTCATTGAGGGACAGCGACCGGCCGTCGGTGTTGACCCGGAACGCGCCGAGCTCCTCAAGCCCGCCGTAGCCGACGGAGGAGCAGCCGGGCCCGCCGTTCAGCCAGAGCACGAGCGGCGCCTTGGCGGGGTCGCCGGCGGCGGCCTCGAGGAGCCAGTAGAAGAGCGCGCGGCCCGCCGTCTCGTCGACGGTCACGTAGCCGGAGTACATCTCGAACGCCACGTTCGGCTGCCCCGGCAGCGCGCCGATGCGGTCGTTCAGCTGGTCCGCCGGCACGGACCCACATGCCAGTGGCAATAAGAGCGCTAATGTAAGTAGTACACTGTGCCGGGCAGTAGAGGAGTAACCAGAGCAAGCCATGCCGGCGTTCGTTATTTGTATTACGACTTACAAGCACAAACTTACAATGTTATACACTACGTTTGCCCTCACGAGGGCTCTTTATATAGGAACTGAAGTGATTACTTAATGCACGAGTTAATTAGCTAGAACTACATGTTTGTATCTCTGTTCAATACTTCAATAAGTTTTTTTTTTTTGGAGAATCTCAATACTTCAATAAGTTAAAGAGTAGCTATTCAATGATCGATTCAGGGATATGATAATCGAATCGAGGAAAACGTGGTAGGGCCGTATCTGCGTGGCGGGTACAGGGAGATGTCTGTGTCATTACTACTTTACTACTAGCTAGCTAGATCAACGAAATAAAAGCATATTTGGATGTCCAGGACCAGGAGATATTTCTTTCTCCCCACCTATATGCGATATTTCTTATATTAAATAATTATTTTATGAAAAATATTTTATTAATAACCTCTCATCAAATTTATTTCTAAATGTGTCACTTTTAGTCGTGTGACAAATACGCACTGTCACCCCTATCAATCCTGACGTGGCCAAACCCTACCACTCCACTGGTGATGGCATGGCGGTGTTGGTTCATTTTGTTTTTGCTCGACACTGGACCTACCTCGTGGTGTGTCAGTGTTGTTTGTCGCACCACGGATGGTGATGTGTCTAAAAATATCTAAAAACGTTAGTTTGGGAAATAAAATTGACGATAGATTATTAATAAAAATAAATAAAAAATAGGTTAAATAACAAAAATGTTCCAGGCTAGCAACACCAAATCACAAACTGCCCTTCAATTCCTCCGAGAGACACCGTAAGCATTGTGATTGCCTTGTCACGTACTTTTACACGTGCTTTTACGTAGATCACTATTGGAAATATACATAGCGGTACGCGTGGATCAAATTCAAGTGCTCAAACACGTCGATCTCACACTAGATGCCTCGATCGCATGAATCCACCAAGACAGAGTCGCTTATTCGCATCACGCCATGTCGCCATCGCATATGTTTCCGTAATCTTACGTATAATTGACAGCCACCTTGTGTAGCACGGGGAAACACATCCTCTGACTTCACAGAGTAAAGTCAGGGATGAACAGTGCGGTGACATTCCGTAGGTCTGAACCGTTGGATTTGAGAAGAAGCGGCCGGATCAGCATTCTGATGATGCTCTGAAGACTCGTGAGCGATACCTTTGCTACTGATGCTTTTGCTGAGTGTTTTGAGAACAGTGCGCACCTCGATCTCGGCCTCTCATTTTTGATCCAACGGCCTGTACACAATGTCACCGCACTGTTCATCCCTGAATTTACTCTGTAAAGTCAGAGGATGCGTTTCCGTAGCACGGAGAGTCGGACCACTGCCTGTATGCAACAAAGCATTGTTCCTTTGTGCTAGCCAGTGGTGGATCTAGAACGAAATTGATCGGGTCAATATATATATATATATTACCATATGCGTGTGGAGTCATTGGGCTTAAACTGCAGGGTGCACACCTATACGTATGTGAATTTTGATGAGACAAAATAACTTTGGACCCGATGTCCTATGTACCCCGTAGCTTTATGTGAATCCACCCCTCATGCTAGGTAGGAAAAAGAGGCGAATCTGGCATCCATTGATATGCACTTTGGCTCTCGCTCCATTGACTCATGTAGACGCGGCCTCGTCAAACAGTCGATACCATGCATTGTGTCAATCACTCCAACTCTAAGGACCTGTTTGGTACGGTTGTGGCTTTTCTGAAAAGCAGCTTCCGACTAGGCTGCATGGCTGAACGGTTGAGCTAAAAAATTTTGGTATTTGACTGTTTGGCTTTTAGGTAGGCTGGCTGCAGCTTCTGAGATAGAAAATGTCTGAAATGCCCATTAGACAAGTAATAGCATGTTTGATGCCATTTAACGGCAATTAACCCAATTGGCGGCAATTAATGATATTTAGCGACAACTAACGACTATTAACGACAATTGACGGCAAAGAAAAAGTTGCAACCAGCACGGCCACACCCACCTTTTCATGATGATATCACATTTCAAGTTTTGTACTTTCGATATCGCTCAGATCTTATTATCAATTAACTAGTTTATTAGTACAAAACTTATAATTTCTAAAGTTTCTGCTGGTTTTCTATCTTTTTTCTTCATGATATGATTGAAGAATAGCATGACCGCCTGCTTTTTTTTTTTTTTGTAAAGCTCTTGTATAGTTTAATCTTTTTTCCGCATTTGTAGCTTTGGCTGACCACGATAGATGTAAAATGGTTAAAACTGCGTATTCTAGTTAGTACATGTCATGTTTGGAGTGTATTTTGGAAGTTTTCACAAATTAAAAATTATGCATGCGCCATTTGTGGCAACTTTAATCAGGTATGATAAAGAATAGAACATAAAAAAAATTAAAAGGGGCATTGGATCGGCCTAAGGAAATTGTGGAGGGTACAATCTCTCATAATTCAAAATTCATTTCCAATCAACATCACAGAAAATAGCTACAACTTACAATTTACATCTGAAAATCATCATGAAATACAATATTGCAATTAGGGAGTTCTTGAACTAATGTTGTCATTTCAACAATCATCAGTAACTAGAGATACAAAACTGTACGTCTAAACTATCTCGCATAGATTCCGTAGAATGCACTCAAGGGTCGAGACTAGCATGTTTCCTATATCCAGTAATGTATTGCTACAATCTTCGAGCTTACTTGATCCTGTCGACGCTGAATTCCATAGCAAATCGTTTGGTTACAAATTCCCGTAATACTGTAGTACCATTATAATGGCTGATTGCTGAGACCATATTATTCTGCAAAATTACACTGACAGAGAAATCTTGATAAAACATCATTTTCCATTATGATTGGTTGGGTCGCTAGCCATGGGAGCAGCAGAGATGAGTGATGATCAATGAACATATTAGAACGAGAAAAATGCAACTAACATAGATCATCCGTGATTGTACTCTCAGCCTGCAATGAAACAACAGTTCCAATGGCTGAAGAAAAGGTTGTAGAGAATTTCTAATATGGCTAGATTTTTTTTTTGTAGTACAAGAGTTGCTTTGAAGTCTGCTAGTGTAGCTTTAGTCACTTGTGGCAATCTGGGACCATCATCCTCGACTCAGCTAAAACATTCTCCTACAGAAGTATAGGGCATTAAGATACAGTTTAAAAGACTCCATATTAAGACGCAACTTGCATGAGATGCAACGGTACTTGCTCTAAAAAAACACTTGCATAAAAGATCTTGGACATGCTGAATCTCACACTACTATAAAAGAAGCTAATACTTGACGCCTCATCACAAACGGTTGATCAAAACCGTTAGTATTAAATACAATCACAGACGGTTTTGGTTTAGTGGCTGTCTGTGTTACTGGCTGCACTATAAACCATTTGTGTAAAGGTAATATCACAGGCGGTTCATGTTGAAAACCGTTTGTGATACTACTAAATATCACAGACGGTGTTTTCCTAAAACCGTCTGTGATACTTCTTGTTTGTGATAATTTACTCATCACAGACGGTTTGTATTAAAAACCGTCTGTGATAATTTCACTTATTCCATACTCAACCCTCACAGTTTTGTCTTAAATTCCAGATCTGTTCTCACAGCAGGCTGCTGCTTTGAGGAGGTGGGGCTTTGAGGCTATTTGGTGAAAGGAGACTGCAGAAGAGGTGGGAAGATTATTATTTACATCTAGCATGGTATTAGCTTACTGTCTTAATCCAAACACCTTCTCTCTATTAGTTCACTCTTTTAAAGGAAGAGTGATTGTAGATCCATTTCTTCTTGACTATCTATGGTTAGTAATTTGTTCCTAATTGCATTATATTCTAGATCTAGCTTGGTAAAGGGAGAATTGAAAATGATTTAGATCTAGCTTGATGTAGAAAGAAGATTATTAACATCTAGCATGGTTTAGGGTTTAGTCAATTCCTATTCTATTTCTACTTAATTCAATTTAATTAATTCTTGTTACATATAGCTACTTTTGATCATATGAGAACCGTGTGAGTGAAGAGTACATTAATGACATGTCTGCTCTTACAAGAGTTGGCGAGGAGGATATGTTGAATAAGGGGTGGAATATATATACTGTCCATGCGTTGACTACGAGAATCTAAAGATGTTTAAGAACCGAGTGCAAATCGAAACACACTTAATTTGAAGGAGTTTCAAAAAGGAATATACATGTTGGACCAGTCACAGTGAAGAGTGGATTATACAAAAAGGTAGTAATAACGACATCGCCGACGAAGTCAACGATATGCCGCCGGATAATGTCGATTGTGGTTCCGATTTGAATAGGCTGCACAATGACAATCTGATCAGATGTTTCGTGATGTAGAAGGGAACTGTGATGAGAGAGAGTATGTTAAATTCTGGGGCTTGATGGAGGAATCGGAAAAACCTTTGTTCACATGCTGCAAGTCGAAGTACACAAGGTTGTCTTCCGCGCTTGAACTACTAAAATTGAAGACAAGCAACAGCTGGTCTGACAAGAGTTTCACGACGCTGTTAGGTCTCTTAGCGGATATGCTTCCGAAGGGAAACGAGTTGCCCAAAACCACCTACAAAGCCAAGAAGGTTCTTTGTCCATTAGGAATGGAAGTTGAAAGAATATATGCATGTTCGAACAACTATATCCTCTACCGTAAAGAGTATACGAACATGTATGTATGTCCGGTGTGCAACGCATCCCGATACAAGCGTAAGAATCAATTAGATGATGGCGAGGGAAGGTGAAAAAAGGACCTCCTGTTAAGGTGGCGTGATATCTTCTTGTAATTCCCCATTTGAAGCGGTTTTTTGTGAACCCAAAGCAGGCAAAACTGCTGCGTTGGAACTCGGAGGAGCAAAAGAATGATAGAAAGTTAAGACACCCTACTGATTCCACCCAGTGGAGAAACATCGATAGGAGATTTGTAGATTTCGGTGCGGAACTGAGGAATATAAGGTTTGGATTGAGTACAGATGGA
The DNA here is from genome assembly GCA_036346405.1 of Phyllostachys edulis. Taxonomy (NCBI): domain Eukaryota; kingdom Viridiplantae; phylum Streptophyta; class Magnoliopsida; order Poales; family Poaceae; genus Phyllostachys; species Phyllostachys edulis. The sequence continues at coordinate 120,823,510 of CM070546.1, forward strand.
ATGAATCCTTTCGGTAACATGAGCAGCCAACATAGCACTTGATCCGTGACTCTCCGTATCTACAAGCTTCCTCCTTGGTTGTGTATGAAGCGGAAGTATATTTTGCGGTCGATACTTATCCAAGGGCCGAAGTAACCTGAGAATGATATTGATGTGTACTTAGCACTATTGATGGAAGATCTAAAAATACTGCAGATCGAAGGGGTACAGGTATGGGATGCGTACAAACAAGAGAATTTCACGTTACGCTCCTTGTTGTTCTACACCACAAATGATTATCCTGCCCTTACTAATCTGTCGAACCAGAGTATAAAAGGGGCCAAAGCATGTACTCACTGTTTAGATAATACCGAAAGTGTGTGGCTGAAGCACTCACGCAAAACTGTGCACATACGTCACTGTAGGTTCCTTCAGAGGGCTCACCCATACCACAGGATGAAGAAACAATTCGACGGAGAGAAGGAGGACAGTTCAGCTCCAAGTCATTTAAGTGGAAAAGAGGTCTACGATATGGTTAAGGATTTAGATGTTGTGCTCGAAAAGGAACGTAAATCGATGACCCATGAGAAGAACATCTAGAAGAAGATATCAATATTTTAGGACTTACCTTATTGGGAGCACCTAGAAGTTCGCCACTGCATTGACGTCATGCACGTAGAGAAGAATGTATGTGACAGCTTGATTGGTCTCTTACTGAATATTCATGACAAAACAAAAGATGGTATCAATGCATGGCTTGACTTGGTTGATATGGACATCAAACCTGGGTTAGCACCGACAAAGACCGATAAAGGACGAACGTACCTTTTCCCTGCTTGTTACACTCTGTTCATGGCCGAGAGAACTGAACTATACCAGTGCTTACATGGTGTGAATGTTTTGTCCGGTTAATCCGCCAATATGAAGAAACTTGTTTCGATGGAAGATTTGAAGTTAATTGGCATGAAGTCTCATGATTGTCATGTGCTGATGACACAGATGCTCCCTGTTGCAATTAGAAGTATTTTTTTCGATCAAGGTTTGAGAGACAATCATGAGGCTGTGTTATTTCTTTAACATAATTGCTCAGATGGTCATTGATCCCAAAGGACTAGATGCTCTGCAGGATGAGGTGATGACGACTCTATGTCATCTTGAGATGTATTTCCTGCTGTCGTTTTTCGATATCATGGTCCATCTCATTGTACACATTGTGAGGAGATAAAGATGTGCGAGCCCGTATTTCTACGTAGCATATACCCGTTCGAGAGGTTCATGGGAATTCTCAAGTCCTATGTACGGAATCGATCTCAGCCGGAGGGTAGTATCGTCGAAGGTTATACAACCTAAGAGGTCATTGAGTCATGCGTCAATTACATGGCTCAGGTCGAACCGATAGGTGTGCCTCGATCTCACCATAAGGGGAGGCTCAAGGGTATCAGGTTCATTAGAAGGAAAGCAATCACTCCAGATATGGATGTGTATGCTTAAGCCCATTTCACAGTCTTGCAACACATGACAGAAGCGTCCCCGTATATCAACCAGCACAAGGACGTGCTTCGGCAACAGAATCCGAAGCAGCCGGATGTTTGGATCACGAGACAACACAACAGTCAGTTCAATCAATGGTTGAAGGAGCGACTCGCTAGGAGCTCGTCAAGAGATATGCTGACATGGTTGCCAAAACGGTCAACATTTACAGTTGTGACATTGCAAGGATATGACATAAACGGATACACATTCTATACGCAGGCTCAGGATATAAGGAGCACTAATGAAAGCATCTAGGCCCTTAAAAATTGTTTTGGTAATTAATGCCAATATGTGAATATGGGACTAACATGTTTATTGAGTATTTACAAGGTTAAGTCCTAGTGGTGAATATAACAACCTGGAGATGCATGATAAAGGTCAACATGAAGATCTATATGGTTCAAAGACAAGGTACAAGTAGTCTATGATCCTTTTTATATTTACCGGTCTTAGGAGAAAAGGATGAAAGACCAGGTTTTCGGTTAAATGCCGTACTATTAAGAGGGATCATGACTAGTAGCTTGATAGTATGTTCTTATGCCATTTAGATCAATATAGGATCATGCATATACTTAGAATTTGTTTTGAAAGCCAATTTTGCATTTCTCAGAAATATCAGTAGTACCGACGTGTTGTTGGCGGTACTACTGCTCAACGGTATGACTGGGATAGTAGTGTGGTACTACCGCAACTTGGTTGGACCAAAGATTAGTTGGCGGTACGTATTTTCCAGATTGACCCCTTTTGAGCATGTTGCTTACCTTGAGGTGCGGTAGTATCGAGGTTTTGAGCATACTCAAGCCTGTGCCCTTAGGCACAGGCACCTCAAACCCACACTCCACGAGTGTGTGGACCCATGCCCGTCCAATACATGACGGGGATCTCATGCCCGTCCAATGTATGATGGAGACCTCAAAAGAAACAATGCTTGGTTACCACGTAGTCCAAGATTCAGGAATGAATGCTATGATGCAAAGAACTTCATATTCTCAATTCAACATGAAAGAATAATAATCATCAGCAATATCATATATATACTTTCATAAGTAAACCATGGCAATTATCATGAATATAGCATCACAATTCACCCCACACTGCTTGCACTTGCCTCAACCGCGAGAAAGATGATGACGGGAAGACTCTAACCCCGGTTCTCACCACCACCTAGCAACCGTAAAGTCTACTAAGAATACCATTCAAAAGTACTCAGCATAGCAATGAAATAAAATAAAATCAATCACTCCTATTTGTAACTCGAAACTTTATCGATACCCTCCAAATACCAGCCTGTCCAAACAAACAGCTATCAAAGAAAAACTATAACTTTTGAGTCAAAATTCCAAAAGTCATGAACCCAAATTCCCTAGAATCTACACACGCATATCTAAAACTCCTCAGGTGACCAAAAAATCAAATTATTCCATCTAAATCTTTGTTTTTAACTCCAAAGATAGTTCTGTCATCTTCGGTACTACCGACTTAGGAATTTCGTATATTTTAATTGGTACATCCAAACCCACTGTTCTAAGACAATCTAGAAACTACAGAGAACTAGCTTCCTCAATAAATTTGTTACAATTTTCCCAATTGTGCAACAAAGGTTGCTAACAGACTAGTCTTTCTCTACTATCCACAACAGAAGGACAGACTACAACATTAACTTCAAAAATTCATATCTTTCGTTCTAAATGTCCAAAAATTATGAACTTGATCTCCCTGGAAACATCATAAAGTTATATACATAACTCATGGGGATCAAATGACTAAATTCATCTATCTATAGACCCTAATTCACAGAACTACGCTCACTGCCCGAATCCAAAGACTGAATAAGCACCCAAACTTGTAAAAATCATAACTAATTCATTATCCAACCAAAAATTGTGAATTAATACTTCCAGAAAGCCCACGTAATTCCCCACATAACTCTAGCAGGCCCAAACCTCTAATTTCGCACTGAACAAGACCTAATCTGCCGAATAAGACGACTGTAGAATACCGACTCAATCTCAGCAGTATCAACGAATCACTAAACGACATCATCTCCTCAAAAATACTTAGACTAACAGTGAGGATTAGAAATATTACCCTAGAAGATACGAATGACTCGCTGGAGATCCCTCACAAAGAACTCCTTCTTCCTCTTCCTTCTCCTCTCTTCTTCCTTCTCTTTCCTCTTCCTTATGGCCGGCAACAATGGAGAAGCACTGGAGGAAAGGGGGCACCACCATGGAGGAGACGGATGTGCTACAGTATCACTGTGCTACAGTGATGGTGTCGCTACAGTACCCCCTGGGCGTGCTACAGTGCTTGGGGGTGCTAGGGTTTAGTCCCCCCCCCACATGGGCCCAAAGAGCTATGGGCCAAAGGCCCGAGTTCTAAAACTCCTCCAAAATTCTGAATTTTCCTTTTCTAATTATATTTAATTTTAATACTAGTCACTTATATGTTTTATGTTTGAACAGGATATTACATCTATACTACTTTGTATGTATCTCCTAACTTCACCCAGTTGGCATGGATGACAGGGACTTGGTATTTGGATTGCCACAGGCATGAGTTTGAGCTTATCTTAAGGACAAAGTTCAGCAAATATAAGAAGATCTATGACAGGCCTGCTCTTTTGGTTCCAGCTTGGACAGAGTATTATGATCAAAATGCTAGATATACTCCAGGAAAGATAAGCGGTCTCCTGCCTATTCCCAGTTTGGTCAACAGGATCATCAACCATACCATTCTACCAAAGAGCAAGAACTTTGATGCTGTTAGAGGACATGCTTGGAACTTGATAGACAATATTATGCATGGGAGGAAGTTTGATGTGATAGATGTGATCCTTCGTGAAATTGCCTCTTCCAAGAATGATCGAGTCAAAAGAATTAATTATGCTCCCTACATTATGGCTTTGATCCTCCGGAAGACTGATTATCAAGGAGGCTTGGGATCTACCCAAAAGCAATACAAGCCACGTGAGGGTCCTCCTATCCTTACAGTTGCTCGTGCTCAGTTCCAGCAAAGGGAAGCTGCTCAAGAAGATGCTTAAGAAGAAGGACAAGTTTCTCTTGTTCAGATTTATTCAGTTATTCTGGAGATTAAAAATACTCAGCAAGAGATTAGAAATTCTCAGCAAGAATTTCAATTTGAAACCAACAACAGGCTGGCTGCATTGACAGATAGTGTGACTGCTCTTGAGCAAGCCTTAATGACTCCAGATCGCTATGGACGACGTCGCCTCAACACACCTCCAAGGGCTTCATCCTCTCAAGCTCCACCACCTCAGGATTCGGCTGCATGATGACTTTTTGGTATTTTGATGCGAAAGGGGGAGAAGTTAGGAGGAGAAAGGCTTGAAAGATTAAGGGGGAGTCAAGACTAATGCTACTATCTATTATATTGTCTATGTTGAACATGTTGTGCTTAATACTTGGAACTTGTGTGCTTGTAATAGCCTAGTTTAAACAGTGTTATGGTTTTATGTTCTCTTGTCTTTATGGTATCTTGTTGAACTTGGTGCTTATATATTATGGCTATGTTATTCTCATGAATTGCAATCTTTATCTTATGGTTATTTATAGTATTGTCAATTCTCTCAAGTTTCAACAAGCAAAAGGAACTCCGCCAAATCTTCTCAAAAATCTCTACATGTGCTTGCAAAACAACTTCTCATTTATATGTACATGTTTAGGGGGTGCTTTTTTTTAAATGACTTTAACAAGAAAATAATTCTCAAAACCCTTTTGAGCTCATTGCAATAATTATTTTGTTAAGTCACAGCAAGAATATACAACTCGTTTTTCAAACAAGCGGTATATTCAAAACTATATCTTTCTCATATTGATTGGGTTGTCATCAATTACCAAAAAATGAGAGATTGAAAGCATCTAGGCCCCTAAAAATTGTTTTGGTAATTAATGACAATATGTGAATATGGGACTAACATGTTTATTGATTATTTACAAGGTTAAGTCCCAGTGGCGAATATAACAACCTGGAGATGCATGCTAAAGGTCAACATGAAGATCTATATGCTTCAAAGACAAGGTATAAGTAGTCTAGGATCCTTTTTATATTTACCGGTCTTAGGAGAAAAGGATGGAAGACCGGATTTTAGGTTAAATACCGTACTATTAAGAGGGATCATGACTAGTAGCTTGATAGCATGGTCTTGTGCCATTTGGATCAATATAGGATTATGCATGCACTTAGAATTTGTTTTGAAAGCCAATTTTGCATTTCTTAGAAATATCGGTAGTACCGACGTGTTGTTGGCGGTACTACCGCTCAGCGGTATAACCGGGATAGTAGTGTGGTACTACCGCTACCCGGTCGGACTGAAGATTAGTTGGCGGTATGTGTTTTCCAAAGTGACCCCTTTTGAGCATGTTGCTCACCTTGAGGTGCAGTAGTACCAAGGTTTTGTGGCGGAACTACCGCGTAACGGTAGTACCACATTTACTTGGCGGAACTACCGCAACCCAGTGTAACCAATTTTGTGAGCGGTACGTTATTTCCAGTTGGTGCCCTTTTGGACCTCAAGGAAGAGCGGTAGTACCGCCCTTGAGTTTCGGTATGACAGGCGAGCGGAACTATCGCGTGATCAACGGCGGTAGTACCGCTTTGCATTTCCAATGGCTAGATCAAAGGCATTAAATGTGCTTGTGCTAGCCATTACTGTGCAGTTGGAGAGGTGCGGTAGTTCCGGCCATTGTACGGCGGTATTACCGCTTGTGCTGAAAAGTTATGACTTTTGTCTCCAACGGTCGTATTTGTTTGTCGGGGGTATAAATACCCCTTCACTAGCTTAAGGACAGAAGAGAGACTACATTTAACATCCTTTGAGTCTTGAGCATTCTCTTCATACCTCATATACACTTGTTGCATTCATTGTGAGGTTGTTGAGCAAAATTCAAGTGCATTCATTCTAGATTGATCATTTGCACTTGATTGTCATCAAGCGAAGATTGTGGTTCTTTACTCTTGGTGTTTACCAACACCTAGACGGCTTGGCGGGAGTTCGCATGGTGATCTCTTCAAGAAGATTGTGAAGAGGTCCGATGCCAATATTGTGAAGTGATTACGTTCTCACCATCTGCGGGGCGGAGGAAGAGCAACGATAGTGATCGAGGGAAGGCTTAATTTGTGGAGCCGGATTGATTAGTTCAAGCTTCCTCAACGTGGACTAGTGAAGACCAACAAGTCTTCGATACCACGGGAAAAACTTCATTGTCTCCTTTGTGGTTTATTCTTGTCTTTACTACTTTCGCTTTTACATTTCTAGTAAATTTTCTTGTGTAGAATTGCTTAGCTAGAATTGTATCCAGTTTAGACTTAGTCCATAACTGTCTTAAATTATTAATTAGTCAAAAAGTTTTAAAACTCCTATTCACCCCCTCTAGTCGGTTATCCTTGATCCTACAACTAACCAGAACAGCGGTGTTTGCATAGATGTGTTCAGTAACGATGGGTTGAGGAGCTCCTACTATGGACTAATAGAGGAGATTTGGGAGCTCGATTACGTGCTTTTCAAGATCCCTCTGTTTCGGTGCTGTTGGGTCTATCTCCCACAGGTGAAGGTCGACAAGTACGACGTCACTACCTTGGACCTCAAACATTTCGGATACAAAGATGAACCATTCGTACTCGCTAACCAAGCTGTTCAAGTCTTCTATGTAATCGACTAGGCAAATAAGAAGCGCCACGTAGTTCTTCATGGAAAAAGGAGAATTATCGGAGTTAAGAATGTAGTGGACGAGGAAGAATACAATCAATTTGACGAGTTGTCTCCTTTCAGAAATAGCATAAGGGTCGAGGAAGAATAACATGATGAAACTAGCTACATACGCGTCGATCATCACGAGAGACTAATTTTTAAAGGAAATAAGCAAGTGGAATGATGAATGAAATATTTATGTGTCATATGTTCATGAATGGTTAATTTTTGTTCATTTGAGTTAATTGATTTGTGTAATGGATGTGGTTATTTCTGAAATGAATGTGAATTGGATGTATATATGTACTTGTTGTGTTTGTGCTTGTTTTAGATGGCATGGCTAGCATTTTCTGAGGCTAGCCAATAAACAAAAAATAGATTTAGCTATACAAAATAATATCATAGACGGTTCCTTAGGACAAACTATCTGTGATACATCAGCTGTCACAGACGGTTTTATCTAAAAATTGTCTGTGATACATAAGCTATCACAGACGATTTCATCTACAAACCATTTGTGATACATCAACTATCACAGATGGTTTCATCTACAAACCGTCTGTGAAATTCAACTATCACAGACAGTTCAACTTTAGAACCATCTGTGATATGTTCAATGCCGCTTCGGCTCCCGCGCGATGCATCTCTTTGTCTCGTGTGCCGATATTACGATGCGTCTCTACGACTCGCGTGCCAACGGTTTTATAAAAATGATCATCCGCCACCGAAGATGAATCCCCACATCGCTCTACTATCTTTCGCACCCTCCATCAACAACTAGTAGAGTTAAAAAAATAATTGCTCCCCACTCTTCTCCCCTGACGTCGGCGTTGATGGCCAACTTAGCCATTTTGTACGAGCACCTCGTCGGGCATATGCTGGCGGATGCTACGGAAGGACACTGTGTGAACAGTGTCCTCCCTCCTCCGACGGAGGTTATACTGGAGCATGTGATGGTCACCTTTCGCCGTCTTGACATCCTCCTCTGCCACGGCTTCCGGGTGGTCTCCCTCTTCTGGCGAGCTAACCTCACCATCAACGTAGTCCTCAAGGAAGATGTTGCACGTCTCTAGGAGGATTACCGTCGCTTGGAATGCAACATCGAAACGGCGGCCGATCGGGTAGACCATGCCGAGACACCTCGAGCGAGGGAAGAGAGCCTCTGGGCATATTTCCACATGGTCCTTGAGTCGAAGCATCTTTGGGAAACTCTCCAACGAGCGAGTCAATCGGTGGACGTGTTTCAGGGAACCTATGCTGACCCTGAACCCTCCGATGCCAACCATGTCGCTTACGAAGAATTGAAGATGGAGATAGCAGTCTACCTGGGCCGCAGGAAATAAGTTGATCTTTTTTATTTCCACTCTTGTCGGGACCCCGGCCAAATGAACCCGAGACCCTCTGTCTAATCTGAACTAGTCCCATGATCAATGGCTAGCTCACACAGTGACATCATTGGTGACAATCATATCCATACATCAGGATATCGATGAAGCAAACAAAGTTGGCCATGCAAGGCTTTACCGATAAAAGATAACTTGCAGCGGAAACCAAAACGTCTTGTGGTGGCCACCCGACATGTCCACAAGCAATCGAGTGGAGAATGCAACCTAGTTCGCCTGGTCTTTAAAATATTCTTCCTCGTAGAACTCTGCGGTTCCTGATTCTTCCTCGGTGACTGATCAACAAATGGAGTATAGCCGTGAGTACATAAAGTACTTAGCAAGTCGTAGGAAAATGTATGCAAATAATATTCGTGCAAGGCTTAATAAGGATAGCTTTATGGCTATTTTGCAGAAAGCAGTATTGACAGTAAATAGATTGAAAGCACAGGTCAAAAGATTAAATACATAAGTAAACAGTTTTCTTTGAATCAACTAGTGAACAACCCTGTTCACTTCCCAACCATCAACTAACACTAATGACTCCAATCCCAACCAAACCATCCCAACAGTTTTATCAAAATCTACCACTCGTGTGAAATCACCGGGCATTGTCCATAACCGGGGACACGGCTATTCGAATAGTTTTACACTCTACAGAAGTTGTACAGCTTGACCCACAAAAGATAATCATCTTATAATGTCAGACATTACACGCTTTCGAAGGCGTGCGACTAAGTGATTATCACAAGGCTTTTACAAAGTTCTGTTTTGACCCCAGTTCTGCTCGCTAAGGATTCGCCGTTCTAGGCCCCCTCTTGCGCCAAGTGTGAATGTCTAACCCAGGGTTTACACTTCCACCAAAACAGAACCGAATCAAAGCATTGTTAATTAGTCAGCCACGTACACCCCATCCTGGACATGTGGTTGTACGGTGTGGCCCAGATCAATGGCGCACAAAGTTAAGTCCTTAGTGACTACTCAGGCAAGGCAACCATATCCCGAATCATCCCCTTTACTGCACGATCATTCGTCTAAGTATGAAATCATTTTTGGTTCAACTCCGACCAAATGGCAACCCTTGCCATGGCACAACAGGTTTTAACAACAGTGGCCGCGCCACAATTCCATATATCATTAAGTCAAATTTATCATTTTTGAATCATGTGATCGAGAGATCATTGCATAAGGCTACTCCCAATGGGCAGTATCTTAGTATAGTATCTTAGTGCATGAGGAGTGTTAGGATACTATCTTCTCAATGCATGGTTTCTTATGGTGTAGTATCTTAGGCTGTTTCATTTAATTACATGCATGATCTTTACTAGTATTTGAGCATTGTGGCCTATTTGTGGTATGTACTAAAGCAATACATGTTTGTTGACACACACAAACGTAAATACACGGGATCGATCACAATAAATTTTATGCGTTGGATTTCGAGACCGAACCAGTATCTAGATTAGATACTAGAATACCCTCTCTCTTTATTAACTATGGTGTCACATCATCATTTTGCCTACATGGCAGGCTTAAGATACCAGCTAAGGTGAAGCACTGGGAGCAGCCTAACTAAAGCATGACTAAGCATAATATGCACCCATGTTGGCATTACAATAATGTCCAACTAAAATTACTCAACCTAGGGTGTCCAACGGTACATGTCAATATGTCATTCACAATTATTCAACGGAGTCATACTGTCAAGTAGGTATTTAGCTATTCCCGAAAACCATTAATATAAAAATAGCAATGCATGCTGATATAAAACAACATAATTTTATAAAATGGTACAATATGATCAAAAGTCTACGACTTGTTTTCGTTGAAGGTTTGATGTGCTTCAGTCGACGGGTCAGAGAATTTTTCGGTAACGTCAGAATCTACACGAATGAAAAGAGCCAAATAAATACAATAATTCTAAATAAAATCCAAAAATTATCAAATTAGAACAAAAAAAAGGTACTAAATTTATATGAATTTAGAAACAAGAATTGATGGAATTGGAGTTCGTATGAGGGAGAACGAACGTCCGGAAGATTGCGATCACATGAAATGATAGAAAGTATAGAAAATGGAATATGCCAAAATATTCCATTTCAAGATCTAAGATGAAAGAATACTGACTTCTGGGTCACTCTTCATAGTGAGTGTTGTGATGAGTTGATAGTTAATTGGTTCCTAAGTGTATGTGAGCTTATAGATTAATGCTACTCGATTAATATCTAGCTATTCTACAAATTCTGATTAACTAATTTCAATTAGAAAAGGTAATGACCGAATGAATGTTCACCTATATTATTATACTATCCTATTCCAAACAACCAATTAGCTATCCTTTTAATGACTTGACTTATTGTCATTAACCAAATTGCAATCTGTTAGTTGATCATCTACAAATTAATTATCCTTCTAATATTCTTAAGCTAATTACTCAATTACACTATAACCCAACTTGATTAGCCCCTAAACCAATTACAGAATCTTGCTAACTAAACACCTACTCGGGTGAGGACCGGCTAACAAACACTCAAGTAGGGAACCAAATAAGACAAAGGGGTTGAGCCTATGACTAGTGGGTCCTACGAAGCTATTGAGAGATATCAAAACACAAGTAGAACTTCAGAGCAGAGGCAGGGGAAAGGAGGCGGCGCTCGGGGCTTAGGGCGGCTAGTAGTGAGGGCAGCGCGTGGAGCTTGGTCAGTAGCCAAGACGGGCGGTCGGGACCCCGAGGAGACTACGTGAGGTGGCAAGAAAGTGAGCGGCAGTGGTGGCATCTTGTGGAGCGGCAACGCCGCAGGCGGTGTAAGCGGCGGTGGCGCCACGGCTCGATGGCACAATGGGGAAGTAAGCGCGCTTGCGCAGACGCAGCGTGGCCATGGGGAGTGTGTAGAGCCACTCGGGAAGGCACGGGGACGAGTGAGGAGGCGCGGCCATGATGTCGGAAGCGGAGAAGGAGGCGGCGACGTGGGGAGGGTTCTTCAGCGGCAGAGAGGGCGAGTAGAGTTGGGGAAAGGGTAGAGGAGGGTTGGGCATGCGTGGTGACATGGTTGGTCAGGCGAGTACTTCACCGGAGCAGCGGATTGGTTGATGGGCGGCGGCGCCGGCTTTGGGGCAGACGAGATGTAGCGGCAGCGTGGAGCTTCGAGCGTAGGGAAAAATGGAGGAGGGTGAGGGGGGAAGAAGGAAGGGAAGAGGAAGACCGGCTCCAGCTTAAGTAGAGACGGAGAGTTGAGGCAGCTCGATGGTGAGCAGCGCGGGCAAGGGCGGTGAGCGGCACGGGCAAGGGGCGGCCGAGTGGAGGTGGTGCTGCATGCGCGTGGTGAGTGCATGGCGAGGTGGCGTGCGGGTGGCGACATGGCACACATGCTTGTGGCATGAGGCACGAGCTGGCGTGGTGGCGAGCGAAAGCAGAGCAGCAGAGAAGAAAGGCGTATGAGCAATAACCGGGAGGGCCCACACGGCAAAGAGAGCGGGCGAACGAAAGGGCACGGCTGGGCTTCACATGGAAGTGGGCTGGAGGCTGGGCCTCAGGGAGAAAAATGGCGAGTAGGCCGGAATGATTCGGCCCAAACCGAAAATAGAAATAGAAAGAGATTTTTGAATAAATAAATACCAGAAAATGATAAAGGATTTTTAGAAAATAGTTAAAATAGTCCAAAAATTCTTTAAAAAAATCAGGTAAAATATTTTCAAATTAACATTTATAATTATATTTGCAAATAAATTATTTCTCCTTTAAAATATATAGGAAAAATCTTTTTAAAATCCGAAATTCAAGGAAAATATTTAAGTTTTATTTTTAATCAAGATTGAAACTTTGGGGGTATTACAACTCTTTTAAGAAAATCTTTTGTAAGAAGTGGCTAGCCACGCTGTTTGGCCGTATGTAAGTACGAACAGTGATAAAAAAAATCCAGTTTGTAGTTCAAGTTACTGTCTATGTTGAACATGTTTACTGAATAACGTGTTTATCTTACTATCTTCTATGTGAAAAACAAGTCATACATATTAACTCCTAAGGTTAGCCCAAAAACAGAATATTTTTTAGCTATAGAAGAAACTATGCGTAACAAACCGTTTCTGATATGTATCACAAACGGTTATAAAATACAATAGTCTGTGATATATCATCTATCACAGACGGTTCCTTAGGACATACCATCTATGATACATCAGCTATCACAGAAGGATTAATCTACAAACCGTCTATGATACATCAGTTATCATAGACGGTTATTTATTGGAACCGTCTATGACGTGTATTTATCTCAGACAGTTCTACTTTAGAACCGTCTGTGATGCCCAACACTATTTATATTCGAACTTTAGGGTTTGCCCACGCCCTCCTCCCCCGAGCCCATCGTCGCCGTCCTCGACGCCGCCTCCTCCCCCGAGCCTTCCGCCTCCTCCCTGAGCATGAGCCGTCACCTCCCCAAAACCAACACTCCTCCTCCCCTAAGCCCGTCGCCTTCATCCTTGATGCCGCCTCCTGCCCTGAGCCTGCCACCTCCTCCCTGAACATGAGCCGCCGCCTCCCCGAACCCACCTCCTCCCCTCTCCCAAGCACACGTCTCCTCCTCCTCGAGCCCGACGCGCCTCCTCCTCGAGCTCGACGCGCCTCCTCCCCCGAGCGCCTCCCAAGCACCACCAAGGTAAGCGCCTCCCATGATTGTATTTTTGCTTACCATGTATTGCCTATTTGGGATTTGTATTTTTGCTTAATTGTGATTTATGGTATAATGCAATCATGTGCTGTATATTCAGGATTTGTATTGCTTTTCTCAGTTGTGATTTTGTAGTACTATGCAATCATGTGTTGTGTATTTAATTAGGGTTTGAAATTTTGCTTACCTGTGATTTCTAGTAGGCGTTCGTTTGTTGTCTATGAGAACATACCATATTTGTGTTAAAATCATGTGAAGGATTTTGGCAGTTTTAGACGTGTTTTGGCCCGCTGATGTTTTAATGTTGATTAGTTTTGTGCTTGATGGGTACACCAACTTGTTTTGGTACGGTAATTTGTAGGCCACTATTATTGTCCAATGGTTCATATATGTTCTGTTGTTATCCTAACACATTTGTATGGAGTATGATTTCAACACATACACATTCATTTTTGTGTAGTGGTCATTAATCTACTAACATTTTTGCTAGTCACTAATAACAGGCATACTTTTTTTTGTAGCAACCAGATTTTACACACTTAAGCAGGTATATTATTTTGTTGCGTGGCAACTACATTTTACACCCTTGTATGTTTCTCATCTGCCTTATGTGAGACCTGTAAGTTTGATGTATGGCATAGACTTTCAAATATTGAAATATTTGAGGGTAAGTAGGGTTAGCTTAAAGAAAGTCCCAATTTGCAATTTTCTTCCTTTTGTGGGGGCAAATTACCCTCGCTTTGCTTGTTTGGTTAGAAAAAGATGGTCCGAAAGACTACATGCCACTAATTACTCTCAGTATCATTTGTACCAATGGCTTTACATTTTAAACCAACTTTTGTTACCCTAACGATCATTTCTACCAAGCATATGTTCATGCGTGTCAGAACTTCTATTTCTTGCGAAGATGTCGTCCGCTCATTCTCCGTCATCGTCGCCTCATGCGTCTGATGATCCGTCCTCTAGAAAATCCAAGCGCGATAGAAGAGGAATATCGAAAAAGCTCAAGGGCTGATTTACCATCACGGATGTTGATGCGTCCGGGATCCCTCTCAATCCTCGCCGAGCAGCATCCGCATTCCAGAGAACAGTCAGAATAGTTGTACGGGAATGGGTTAGGATCACCTACGATTCATGGAAGGAGTTGATCAAAGCTCAGAAAGGTACGCTGGTGACGGAAAATTTCCAATCGTTCGAGATTCTGGAAGAGCACCAAGCCTCTGTGCGACAACACACATTGCTAGCAATGTGCAAAGCGTGAAAGAACTTCAAGAGCACGCTTATTAAGCAATATGTGGAGAATGATCTGATGCCCTTCCAGAAGTATCTGTTTGTGAAACCGTACTGGCAAGACTTTGTGGTGAAGAAGACAACAGATGATTTTAGGAGTGAAAGTACAGTGTACAGGGCCCTACAGGCAAAAAACATGCACCCCCATAGACTCGGCACCGCTGGGTATGCAGGTAAAATCCCGTAATGGAGGAAGGAGGACAAGCAGGCAATCCTGTGGGAGGCCTCCCACCATTCTTTGGGATCCTGATGAACACCGCCTCGGCTGGATATCAAAGAAGGTCATCTACCGTGTCTTCGGGGATCATCCCCTTTCCAAACCCTATAGATGAGGAAGTGTCCCAACGCCTGGTAAGATATCGAACTACTTAGTTTGTAATTACTCCATAACTTCATAGGAAGTGAAATAACATGTTGGGATCTTTCAGGAAGCGCTGAGTGCAAAATCTTGTCAAGGCTTATTCTAGGCAATCAGGGAGAGAGATATACTCTCCGCGGCCCTGGGAAACAAGGAGCACCCGGGTCGCATGAGAGGCCTTGGTCTTTATTGTTGGGACCCAAAAATACAATTCTGGACCCTCTGTGTATACTGCACTAGTCCAGGATCACGCTAGTGCACACAGTGGCAACATCGATGAAATATCACTTCCATATACAAAGATGACTAATAAATAGGCAAATAATAATAAATATCAGAGTAAAGACCTTAAGGTCAAAGCTTACAATTAATGCCTTAGAAGGCGAATAACTCAATGAAGTTGCAACGGAACGTAACGGAATAACTTCATTGAATCTCATCCATATGCCCACAGGCAATTGACTGGGGTAGCGCGACCTAGTTCTCCATGATCCTTGAAGTAGACCTTGTTGACTAACGATTCTTCCACTTCTGTTGCATGTTTTACAACAAGCATGAGTACACAACAGTACTCGCAAGTCATACCACAGAATGCAATTTATAGATGATGGCTTACTCCAAAGGAATGGCTTCTGTGGCTCTTTTGTAGAAATGCAACATTTGCAATTTGAATATGAATAATAGATTGAAAGTATAATTCAAAACAAATAGACAATAATAATTTAACAGTTTTAGTTCACAAAGACACATAGCCTAATCAAGTTATTCACATAGCCATATGACTTAGATCACACAACTGTCCCTTCCCAAAGTTTTATGAAAATCTACCCCTCGTGTGAAATCTCCGAGTATGTCCATGACCGCGGACGTGGCTATTCGAATAGATTGATTTAACACTCTGCAGAGTTTGTACACTTTACCCACACGATACAACTAGTGTAACTAGCACTAATCGTAACAAAACGTTTCGGAAACTTCATCCCAAGCATTGATACTCCCAGTGTGCTTACAAACTGTAAGACAACTCCACACAGGAAGTCAGTCTGACACACACCGTTGGACAAGGACACTGCGAACCGCCCCGTGATGTACTACCTGGTAGCATATCTCCACCCATGCAACACAGTCTAACCTACTTCCTGAGTAACAATGTCAAGAATCCATAACTTACTAAGTTAGACCCGTCCCATCAGGCATGTGGTTGTACCAGAGGCCCAATTCAATGGCGCACAAAGTTAAGTCTTTAATTGACTAAGGCAAGACTTCCAATTTACTACAAATCCCTATACACACAGATTTTTAAGCCCATGCACACATTTCCACCAAAACAATGCACAGTCCACTTGCCTCTGTCTAAATCCTTTCCCACCTTGTTGGTTAAGTGCAACATATGCCATCAACGAGTAATAGCACATAGTACACACAGTTTTATCACATAGTTCCATAATCACTTAGTTAGGTCTATATTTACAACTCACATGAGATGATGATTCGTAGCATGGCTAAGCAATCTAATTGTATCTAACCAACCCACGTTGGCCTATGATAATACCAACTAAATAAACCAATCTAAGGTGACAAAAGATTAAGACATAACAATTAAACATGGTGGATATAACAAATGGGATTAATAACTACACCCAAAAGCATTTAAATAAATACTTAAAGTAAATGCAATAATTTGAATCAAAGTAATTTTAGAATACTGGGATTCAATATGATCAAATGTATAACTTGCCTTGCTATAGCAATGATGATCTTATTTAATCTTTAATCTTCTACTTCCTTGGTCTTCAGCTCCTCCTTGATCAGAACTTGCCGAAGTATCAACGTCTACATGTAAACAAGCAAATAAACCAAATAAATAACAGCGAGCAAATAAACTTCAAAAATTAAATAATAATCTCAGATAAATAGATCTAGAATTGAGATGAATTTAGGAATTTGAAAGGACTCCATCGGAGTTCGGATGCAAAAGATATGAGCTTTGGAAGATCACATTAAATGATGAAATTGTGAGAAAAAAGAATATTCAGAGAATATCCATTTGGATTAAAATAGATAAAAAGAGTTGGAGACTTATAAGTGGGGTCCATTGGTAAGTGAGAGAGAACAAGATAGTGAATGACATGTGGGACCAACTGGATAATTGTATCTTAGAAATTAAATGAATTTCCGAAAAGGACAAAGAGGATGACATGTGGGCCATTGGTCCATAGACCAAGTCCACGATCTAGGATTTAAGGTGAATGATGAAACAGGTTCATGAAACAGTGCTGACAAGGTGTGGTCTACAGGTAAGTGACTAGGTCCATGGTGAACCATGTCTACTCGGGTAGTTTAGGGTTATGTGTATGCCATGTGTGTATGGATGCTAAGGTGGCAATGATGCCTATGTGTCATGCACATGGCAGTGACATGGAGGCCACAAAGGATGGAAAAACAACATGGCCATGAGGCGGCAACATTGTTGTGCTGACATGGCGTGAACATGGCATGCCGATGTGCAGCTAGGCAGTCTGGTGACATGGCCCTCATTAGGTGGCATAGGTGATCGCGTGGCATGCACATGGCAGCGATGTGGCGGCCACGGAGGATCACAGGATAAGGTGGTGGTTGACGGGTCAGATGACGTGGCCATGGTGGCACGGTGCCTCTCGGGCTCGCCGGTTGGCCGGACCTACGAGCCTTGGCGGTGCAAACGAATGGGAAAATCGGGGAGACGAGATGAAGGCGGCCCTGGTGACGTAGACGCGGCAACGGGGGTCGTCGGAAATCGTCGGCGGCGAGCATCCAAGCGGCGACAGTGGCGGGTCACAAGTCAGCGACGAGCCATGATGAAGTTCCAGTTAAGGGAACCCAAGCATGGTGTAGAGCACGGCTCTGGGAGCAAGATGAAGGGGTCCAATTGCGGTGGAGATCACCGGAGAGGGCAGATTCGGCCGGCGAAAGGTGGTGGCCGGAGTTGACAAGGAAGGCTCGATTCCGGGCGCACAAAGAGAAAAACACAAAATTGAAAGCACCGAAGTGTAGATCGGAAGGTGAGGCGCAAGGTGACGCGGTTAGACTCACGGGAAACTCACCGTGGCGACAAGGATGCGACGGAGATGCTTGCGATTGCACGGGTACGGCCGGAGGCGAAGAGGATGAAGCGGCACCGGCGTTGGAAAGCTCGGGGGATCCGGATGGTGAGCACACCGAGGAGAGGGAGGCGAGGTGAAGCCATCGGTGCAAGAGCCGAAGCTCGAGGGGCTTTGATGGAGGAGAACCGCAACAAAGACGGTCGGTGCCGGCCTTGAAGACGAAGATGCTCGGCGGCGGTTCTTGGCGGCTCCCAAGTGGCTGCGGCTAGGCCACAGCGGCGGCGGCACGAGGCGGAGCGAGGGTGCACCGGGTGGCGGCTTTTATAGCCTTGGCGTGCATGCAGGACACGGACGCCAAGACGGCGGCGGCGCGAGTCCGGGTCGACCACGGATTCTTAGCAGCGGCGGCGGCTTCAGTTGGCAGGTGGCCCTGGGCAAATACACTCGGAAAAATTCTAAAAAAATCTAGAAAATATATCCAAGCACATAGAACCCAAATAAAATAGTTTTGATAATAGTTGATGTTGAGATTAAACATATTAAATTGTTTTTATTTATGAAAGTCCCAATTAAGCTTTATTAATTCAAATAAAATTGGTGAAATTTTCTAGGGACCTAAACTACTCAAAAGATTTTTGAAAAGCCAAATTTTGGGACGTTACATTTATGTTCCATGGAAACATGGATTCTCAAAGGACTCCGAAGCGTACTGGAGTAGGAAGAGAGCCAAAGCCAAGCGTGATGCACGGCTATGAGAGAAGATTCGTGAATCCCTCAGAGAGGAGATCACGGATTCCCTCAGAGATGAGATGCGATGGCAGATAGAGATCACTGAGGAAAGGCTTAGGGGAAATCAGTTGCAAGCCCCCGCTACTACTGTGCTAGCCAACCTCCCCAACCATCGGAGTAGCTGCGCGTCCAACCCTACCTCAGAAAGCGATGATATATTTCCTATCGATGACATCTTGTTAATAATTATAATCTTTGGAATGCTCGATCCATGGATAGGCCTGTTGGAATAGCTAATTTTGTATCGTTATGTAGGTGGCTACAAAGTGCAAGCTCCAAGTGAGATATGTCTCCGTTGCCCTAGATGCTGCTTGGGACCAAGCGTATCCATCCGGTGCTGGGGCCTTTGTGCACGGTGTAAATCTAGCATCGGGTTTCGCAAAAGTGAATGTGGACGGTGTTCATGCCAATTTCGATATCGTCCTGCTGCAAATGCCCCCAAACGACGAGGTCGTGACTGTAGGGCAAGCCATTTGACCATTCATTCAGTGGCCCAAGAGGGACATCTGCCTAGAGCTACCTGCACCGGTGTCAACTTCACGGGAAAGTCCTGCAACGGTGTCAAGTCCACCGGAGCTACCTGCACCAGAGTTACCTGCACCGGAGCTATCTGTACCACAGTTACCTGCACCGATGCGGTAAGTGCCTAGTGCATCAGATGTGTCTACACCTCGTGCTCGGTCAACTCCTCTAAAGTCAACCTCTAAAAAGCGAGACGACGTGGGAAAATTGAAGAAGCCCGATGATATCCCTTTCTTGTTGTTGCCTGAAAATTCGTGCAAGGTGAGCCGTTGGTCGAGAAGGTAGAGCACCTTCAAACCCTAGGAATGGCTTGCATAAATGATACATGGAACAGGCCAACAAGACAGATGGACAACAGCGCTCGGGTGTCAACGTCAAGTTCAGGTCGCATCATCTTCACCACGAGGTTCAAAACTGTGTCTTCACGGTGACCTTCGGGGACTTGTTCTTACTCTTCAACCTCGACGCCCTCGATGCCTCACTCATGCGATGCTGGACACTGTAAGTGTGTACAATCGCAGTCTACGTTCGTGTAATACCGATAAATGTTATATATAACTCCTTGCTTTTGTGTGTGTTTGTGTGTGCGCGCGCGCGTATACATGATTTCTAAAGCCGAATCAAGGAAATCACTGGTAGGTTTTCTCGACCCACACTTGGTCTCCATGCAAAGCATCCAGGAGGATGCATCCTTTGTCGGGGATTACATGACGACATCATTGTTGGCTCACCACAATAAGGAATTCATACTTTTGCCCTACAACTAGGGGTAAGTGCTGTACTAGTGGTTGTACTTGTTGATTTGTACTTTATAAGCAACACAAACTTAGGTTTAATGACCACGGCGACATACCTATTTAGGTTCCACTGGTTTCTAATTGTAAGTATACCAAAATGGAACGAGGTAATATACCTTGATTCCCTAAAGAGGGTCGAACACAACTTCAAAGTTGTCCGACAATTAATTGACGGGTAAACACATTCCCTCCATAGATAACTCTATTGTAGTCTTTCCTTCCGTTGCAATGGCTAAGGCTAACTTTTCGGAATCACGTAAGTCGTTCACGATGTAGTTTGCTACTAGAGGGAGATCCAAGGGAGGGATCCTGCGACACCATCTAAATTTTATAGTATTCGCTAGTACACATTAATCATATATAATACTTCGTAATAACGCCTCTCGAACTAACCAATTCTATTTTTGCAGTGTCACCAGCAGCCACCAGGCAACACCTGTGGATACTATGTTTGCCACAACATGCAACTACTCTTCGGTTCCACGATGAGCAATGATCCTCAAGTTTGCCAATCTTGCAATAATTATTTCATACTTATTAATTTATATATGCACAACTTTAATCTTCCTAGCGACATGTTGTGACCATCGCTATAACTGTGTTGGAACATGGCGAGCTCACAAGCATTCGAGGACAGCTTGCGTCCTTCTTGTTGCGTGAGGTCATAAACCCAAAATAGGAGTTCCACAATATAGATTGAACTCGATTGAGATAAGATTGATCTAACTTAATGGTACATGTGCGTATTTGTTTATGAATGGTTAATTTTAGTTCATTTGAGTTAATTGATTTGTGAAACGGTTGTGCTTGTTTCTAAAATGAATGTGAATTGGATGTATACATGTACTTGTTGTGTTTCTGCTTGTTTCAGAGGCCATGGCTAGCATTTCCTGATACTAGCCAATAAACAGAAATAGATTTAGCAAAACAAAAGAATATCACAGATGGTTTGTAGATGAAACCATCTGTGATAGTCAACTATTACAGACGGCTCTGAGTTAGTAACCGTCTGTGATAGTCTGCATCATAGACGGTTTGGAAACCGTCTGTAATGACCTCATATTATTACTGACCTATACACTCAGACGGCTCACGAAACCATCTGTAATGATATTTTTGAACTGTCTGTGATGATCTTTTCTGCAGTATTATCAATTACATACGAACCACTCCAGAGCTCTTCGAATTTATATATGAGTTATAACACCACAATAAGCCTGGTAATACCTATGTAAAACTCTGAAGAGTGTGATTATCAATGAACATAGCAGTACTCCAAAGAATGTGTAAACCACATGTTCATTTGATTCACAAGTCTGATGATAACTATGTCAATAAAGATGATGTAACGGTAAGATTACATAGGCTGTTGTCAAATAGCATACATATGAGAAATGTAAATTTCATCTTGACTGAAGAAGCTAACACTTGGCCAACAAAATAGCATATCCTACAAAACCGCATGGACAGAACCACAAGATACAACTACAGCCAACCACCACCATGTTCATGAGTAATGTTGAATACTGAAAGACTTTGATTGCAAGCCTTAGCTTAATTATTGGATAACAAACACGGATTGGAGACAGAATCGAACTTGAGGGGTGGCAGCTAGGGTTTGGGCCGCTGCTGCCATCGGCAACAGGGGAGGAGGGCGGTGGCATCCAGATCTGGCGGAGGAAGGAGGAGACGAGGCGGATGCGCCGGGGGAGGGAGCCGAAGGAGGAGGAGGGGTCGCGTCGGGCGAGGAGGGAATCGAGGGAGGAGGCGCCGCGAGCCGGTGAAGGAGGAGGGAGCCAAAGGTGAGGCAGAGGTGTCGAGGAAGGGAGGAGGGTGGTAGCATCTAGATCTGGGTGGGGGGAGGAGGAGACGAGGTGGAGGCACCGGGAGGGAGTCGGAGGAGGGGGTTCGGGGAGGAGGAGGGTGGCGGCATCCAGATCTAGGCGGGGAGAGGAGGAGACGAGGCAGAGGTGCTGGGGGAGGGAGCCGAAGGCGCCGAGGAGGAGGAGGAGGAGGCCGATGCGAGCGCGGGAGGAGGAGGGCGCCGGGGGAGGAGGGAAGGAGCCAGACGTGTGGGGGAGGGAGGAGAGCTACGTCGAGGGAGGGAGGAGTGGGCGCGCGCGGGGGGAGGGGGAGGGGGAGGGGGTTTTGTTGAATGACAAACGGCTGGTAATTGCCCCCTAACTTCAGGGGTGAATTCGGAATAGGGCTGCAGGAAGCCATGGAAGCTCCCCGCAGGTGGCTTTCAGCTTCTGGATTCCGCACGTTGTAACGCGAAGCGGCTTCGGGGAAAAGCGGAGGAGAAAAGCCATATATTTGAAACGGTTTCTGACATTTTCGAGCGAAAAGTCAAAGCCGAAGCCATTCTAAACACTCCTGATGATCCCAGTCCTCTTGAGATGGAACAATGCTGGACCATATGAATTACGCACGAGTTATTCTCCTCGTTTACTTTGCATAGTTACATGATAGGTGCATAACGACATATGCGTGACAACTAGCGGCTAGTCACTGGCATGACACCTTATGTCTTATGGCTAATGGCTACCGTTCGAACCTCACTTTCTACCTGCTTGGTGACCTTATTTGTGAATTTTCCGATATTTGATCATGAACTCTTGGTTGTCTTAAGGGAATCCCCAGTGCTCCAAATTGGCGGGTACGTAGAGATAGTTTTCTTGCCGTGTTGGGGATAGAATGTGCCAAAACTCAAGCATCGACTCTTAATTGGTTTTTGTGAGTTTGTGGGAAAATGTGACCACTTTTACCATCCTCCGGTATAAATAAAGGGAGTTTTGAGGCTCAAAGAGGCAGGCATTGTCATCTCTCTATTTTTTATCGTCGGATCTGCTTTCCACCGTTTCTCGGCCTTCGGATCGATCCATCGCTGAATTCCCTTCGCACCGGCCGAACGCACAGGCCTCTCCACGCGCAAGCCCCACGCACGGCACGCGTTCGCACGAGATTTTTCACGAGCATGGCTCACGGCACGCGTTCGCGCGACCCCACCAGCCGCGAGCCTTTTTCGGCGCGCCGACGGAGCGCACAGTCCAACTAGGGGACTACACTACCGGCAGAAATGGCAACATGGGGGCTATCACGTTGTTCCCAAAAGATTTCCAGGGGCACTTTCTTAGGGATGGTGATCAGGCTGACAAGGATGGCCCAGAGGACAGGGTGACGTGTCAGGGAAGCATAGCACAGGCTGGTGAATCGACATCCACGGTGTGAGTGGGTGTGGTCTATGCACCCGTGGGGCCCAGTTGTAAGTGTCGGGCATAAAAGGATGTGTGGCCCAGTTGTAGTAAAGTCTAATTTCCCCTTTGCTTCTTCTTCCTAAAATTCTCTCAATTACCCAGTCCCGTCGTCCTGAAATTCGTCAAGGACGTTGGGACAGCACACATAGCTTCAACCTCACCGCCAAGCGCCGGCGAGTCGATGGAGCGCCGGCGAGTCGACTAGTTGTACATGCATGCATGTCAAGGTGCAGTTTGATTCTAAGAGCGCCCTTATATTCAAACTAAGCCGATTAATTAATTAATTAATTTGTGTATGGTTATTATAGGCATTCAAGTTGCCATTCAATCATTGAATTGAACTGAGTATTTGATAGTCGAACCAAAGTAGATGTGGCGATTTTAATTAGGATTTTTTTTGCGCCACGCCTACTAGTGAGACGTCGGTGTCAGGTATACTACCGTACTGGATAAATTAGAAAAATTAAGGCATTTTAAGTATGTGAATTAATTAAGAGATATTTCTCCCCACCTAACAATTGCACGTACATAATAGGTTTGCAGTACAGAATTGAACAATACTGGTAGCAATACATTTACGTTTTCTAAAGGAATCGGTCTATTTTATGCTCTCAAACTTTTTTTTTTAAAAAAAAGTCTACTTTACCCTCTCAACTACAAAAAAATCGGTTTTTTACCCTTATAATCTTTTAAAATCAGGTCAAATAACACCCTGGGTAGTTTGGCCAGACAGTTTGGCATGCGTGGTAAGAATAAGTCCATTTTATCCTCCTTAAACTTTCCAAAAAAGTTCACATAACTCCTAAACTATAAAACCGATTTTTTACCTTCTAATATTTTAAAATCAGATCAAATAACCATGTATACTAAACCCCTAAACCCTAAACTTAAACCAGTAAGGTTCCTAGACTTCAATGCGCACACACTCATAAGCCACTGGGGCTCAATTCATCACTTCTTGGGCCGGGATATCACACGCTCTTGGGCGGATATCGCAGTCGCATCCCGAATTCTTTTGCGTTGCAATGCCGCCGTCGACTGCTTATGCAGTTTCGATCTCTCTCGATTCCACATGCACGGTAGCTAGCTGAGTGCGTCCTAATGAACATGTGCTTGTTGCTGACGGGTGGTACGTGTGGATCAAATCCAGCTACTAGAAAAATAGAGTTTTTGTCTTATTTGAAATAGCAAAACCAGTCACATGTGTCTGAAATGACAAAAATGACATCTCTATCACACTAATTTGCCACGAAAACCATGTGCCCTGTTCTCATACCATGGTAGACGACCTTCCACACTCCTAGGATAACATGCCAGTGCGGCAGGACGTCCTGCGAACGCGACAGGTGGCCTGTCATGATCTAAGAGCGGGCATGTAGCTTCCACGGCAAATTAACACGGTATGATTACTACTTTTGTCATTTTTTTATGCGGTGAAGGGGCTACTTTTGTATTGTAAATGGAAAATGTGTACTCCTAAAAACAAGTCGATATCACACTTGATTGAGGCGTACCATAAAATCCAACGAGACGGTGTTGAGTATGGGTGACTCATATACTAACCTACTAGGACAGGATTATTATTCCTATATCTTTTCGACGAGAACTAATGAGCACTATGTAAAGCCATGTGGGATGGTCATAGAGAATACAAGCTACAAACCAACTCATCCAAAAAAAAAAAGATGTACGAGAAGATTATATACTATGTTAAAAAGATGTATGAGAGGGTTATATACTATGTTATTGTTTAGTACTAGGTTCTTGTATTGGGCAAAGATATGAGAGTCCTAAAAGGTTCAAGAGGATTGAGAGAGAGCGAAAATTCCTTATACTCCTTTACTCTTTTGAGGTTATATTTAAGAAATTTGTAGTCGGTTTCGTCAAATATTTCTCTCTATTCGTGATTATTTCGTCACCGTTATTTAATTTTTTTTACGATATTTATCTACTTTGTTCTTGATACCGCCCACACAAACGCTAATCTAATCTGAAGCTGTTACTTATAAGGAGAGTGTCAGACCGAGTCGCCTACTCGCATATATCACGGTATCATGCATATCTATTCCAGTAATCGACAACCACCTCGTCGAGCCTGCGCGGCGAATCCGACTACATGCTCTCGATGTGCAACCAAAGCACTGCTCCTTTGTGCATTCTGTGCGCTAGCTACTCTCCGACAGCAGCCGCGGGACATGCAGATCATCACTGACTGTTGCAGAAGCAAGACAGCGACTCTGACAACGATACGCTTGAATTATGGCTCTTGCTCCATCAATAATAGTAGCTCCATTCTGTACGCACGTACGTCGATCGAGCTCATAATTGATCTGATCGTGAACCTCTTAGGACGGTGCAGTGCTGGACCATATGAATTACGCACGAGCCATTACTTCTCCTCATCTATGACAGGCGCAGAATCGAAGGACCGCGCACGCATTTATTTTTGCGGTCATAACTGATCGTGATCCTATTTGGACGGTGCAGTGCTGGACCATATGAATTACGCACGAGCCGTTAGATCTCATCTATGACAGGCGCAGAATCGAAGGACCACGCACGCATTTATTTCTGCGGTTGTTATTTTTGCAAGTGTCTTAAGAGCATCCACAACAATCCACGTCAGCTGTTAGTAAGGGATTGCCACATCAGTATTTAGGTGATATGAAGGAGAGAATATGATGTTGTTTCTAGATGAAGAAACTAGTAAATTGTTAATACCAAGACACAAGAAACAACTAAATATTTTATTGGAGACTTACTTGTTACCTAAAAACGTGTTTTATGGGTCCCACTGTCTTAAAGCAAAATATACACCAGATCATTTGTGCAGCCTGACTTCATTATTGATATGATAAATGAGCTAAAACATGTAGGCCATAAAGTTGTACTTCATTATTGATCGTCAAGAATCATACATATTTGTAGCAATTAAAGTATTAGACACAAGCTCAAGAAACAATCTATTGGAAGACTTGTTTCTTTTTATTATATTGAGTACTCTCTCTCCTCTTAGTAACAAGTTAAGAAACAAACTATTGTAGATGCTCTACGAGGCTAGACTTCACCGATGTAAGATGTGAATGCCCTGCGGTTTCAATAATCAAGACAAGTAAGGGCATTTCCAATAGTGTATTTATTGTCGTCTCTTAGCTATGCCAAGAGACATGATACATTAATGTACTCTAGTTGACATATAGGCCCGTTTCAAAGGAAAATTATAAAATATAAATGTTGGAGAGTGTGCTAGAGACTATCTATTGGAGATGTTGTCTCTAAGAATGATGTAGCATATGTTAGAGACAAGGTTATCTCTAACTATTGGAGATGCCCTAAGGGCAGCGCAAGACACTACGTAGCAATGCCTATAGCCTGCCACTTCAGATAGAAAACAAGACTAAAAACAACACTCTCAATGCATAACATATCTATTGGTGGTTTCGGACAATAAATATTCCCTCCCTCCCCCTCGCACAGACCTCCCCTTTTCCCCACCGATCCATCCGCCGCCGCCCATCTTCTATCCCGCCGGCCGCCTTCTGCGTCGTCACTGAGTGCCGCCTCTCCCACTGTCCCTGAGTACCGCCTCCTGCGTCATCGCTGAGTAAAGATGTACACCCCTGTAGGGTTAAAACTATTCGAATAGTCGTGTCCCCGATTATGGAGTCGTGTGGGTAAAGATGTACACCCTTACAGGGTTAAAACTATTCGAATAGCCGTGTCTCCGATTATGGACAATACTTGGTTTTGATAAACATCATTGTTAGGGCATGTACAATGGTTTAGACAACTGCAGTCTATAGTACCTCTCCATATCATCTATAGACAGCACTAAAGATAGCTCCTACAATGGGTTGTCTTTTTATATGTCTCTATAGACAACT
Source organism: Phyllostachys edulis (assembly GCA_036346405.1). Taxonomy (NCBI): domain Eukaryota; kingdom Viridiplantae; phylum Streptophyta; class Magnoliopsida; order Poales; family Poaceae; genus Phyllostachys; species Phyllostachys edulis. The sequence goes on from CM070546.1 coordinate 120,850,761, forward strand.
CCTTCATGTATAATGTGTCTTGTTTCTTGTGTTAAAGTTGACTACTGCATGAGAAACGGAACAATTCTCTATGCTCCATCTCTCTCATCTGTGTCATCTAATTTCCTACGTGGCAAGTCTTAAAGACAGCTGACGTCACACTATTGTACATGCTCTTAGACTCTGAAATAAAATTGACATGAGTATACTTGGTATCGGCATGAATGGTTGCTCATGGATGTTAGCTAGTCAAAGTGGACAGCCACTTTGATATGTTTTGATTTATGGTTATATCAAAGTTGCTTGATGTTTTTAGTCCAAACTTGTTATAAAATAGCCTTTGCAAAAATTAGAAAGTGTCAGAATAAAACTTTTTGCTTAATGCAAAACTAATGTCATTATAGCCTTTCCTTTGGACAGCCTTTAACATATATAATTTCTAATCTTTTGGATAGATTCTACTAAACACTTTCTTTTATTAGTTTGTGTAAGTCTTGTGAGTACCTTCTGTACTCAGTTGAATTAACCACTTGTTGCAGGTGAGGACGATTATGCTTACGATCCCATCTGTTAGCATCGATTATGGCGACACTAACAAATGAGGCTGTTTCTTCCTCCACTCAGTTGTCTGCAGGTGTTGGACACACTTGGTGATATCTTTTGGTGTTTATATTTGTTTCCGCTGCAGACTTTTGTTTTTAGTTGACCATTGGTCACATATGTAACTTATGTACTGAAACACTGGTCTTGTAAATTACTGTTATAAATATATGGCATTTGTATGACTTTGTACAATGTTGTTTAGGATATGTGCACATTAGTCATTGATCTTGGGAACTAATGTGAGACCATATCCGGAAACTTGAAATTGGGTCCATTCCTTGTTAAAAATTATGCCTCTGGTATATATAATCTTTTAATTTAAAAAGAATTCAATTTCAGGGTCCTCACATTCACACCTTTAACCATTGTTTGTTCTAATTATATGTTATAAAACCATCTTTAAAATATAATGATGTGGAAGTACTTTTCGATTATAAATCTACATCATTTTCACGTGATAAATATAAATACTTTTATATGTATTAAGGGTCAAAGTTTTAATATTTTAACTGCATTATTCAGTCTGAGAACATAGGGATTACATAGGTTACCCAAAAGTAAAAATTCTGCCTCTTTTAATTATCTTAGTATATATTTATACAATATATAGGTTCTCTCTATTGTTTCTCCTCAAAATGAAATTTTCCATTTTACTGGAGTACAGTGCGTAATGTCTTTAGTGTTGAGTCCATTAAGTTCATTTCGATCGTGATAACGTCAGTGCTGTTGCCTTGTAGATCTCCCCGTGAACTTTGCGGTAAAAATCTGGGGGGAAAATGTTGTTTCAGATGAGGAGGAATATCACACATTTCTCGTGTACTTTGTTTGTATTGTTTTAGTTGACCCAAACGTCTTTGCTAAATTTAAGGGAGAATAATTACGAAAGCAAAACATGCAGGGAGGTTTTGTTATTTTAATCAACTCTACAAACTACCTTTGTAGATTCAGAATGAAATAACCACCATAGGAGGCAGAAAACCACAAGTATTAGAGCCACATTACAATTTACGGCAAATAGAATGAATAAAGGTAACTGAAAGCATGTGGACGCAACCTCTGTTGCAAACAAGAAAAACCGGGCTCGATTTCTCAACAGAGTTATTTTCGGTTATCACACTCAATTGCTAATTATAGGACGTCGACACAGACAATTACGTATGCGATTAGTTAATCAGCTTCGCTCACTCCTACATAAGGGGATCTTCCGGCGACCAACCTGTAGCAAGTAAATTAAGGAGTGGCCGTAACTCTCAACAGTAGCACTACTACCAATTGGAACATGGCGAGCTCTAGGTATTCTCCCTGCCACGCCGTTGTCCTGCTAGCATTAGCGCTCTTGCTGCCGCTGGCATGTGGGTCCGTGCCGGCCGACCAGGTGCACGACCGCATCGACGCGCTGCCGGGGCAGAAGAACGACGTGGCGTTCGACATGTACGCCGGCTACGTGACCGTCGACTCGCCGGCCGGCCGCGCGCTCTACTACTGGCTCCTCGAGGCAGACGTCGCCGACCGCGCCGCCGCGCCGCTCGTGCTCTGGTTGAATGGCGGGCCCGGGTGCTCCTCCGTCGGCTTCGGCGGGTTCGAGGAGCTCGGCGTTTTCCAGGTCGACTCCGACGGCCAGTCGTTGTCCCTCAACGAGTATGCATGGAACAAAGGTAATTAATGAATCCCGCGATCAAAAGAGAAAACTAATTACTCCCTTCAGTTAAAAAAAAAGTCGTTTTAGATGTGAACACGATTCTTAAAATACAACTTTGACTACTAATTACTATTGCAATATATTTGTAAAACCTAACAAATTATAATATTATGAAAGTGCTCTTCGAGACAAATCTACAGATATGTTTTCATGCATCTAATCTAAATATTTAAAAAGGCATCGATAACTAAAGTTTCTAAAGTTTGACTACACTATTCCAAAATGACTTGTTTTTGTGAACCAAAAAATATATTTTGGAATTCTATTGGTGATGATATATACGTGAATGCAGCGGCCAACATACTGTTCTTAGAGTCGCCGGCCGGCGTCGGGTTCTCGTACTCCAACACCAGCTCCGACCTCATCGTCGGCGACAATAGAACGGGTCGGTGACAAACATGCATGTGGTCATCTTTTTTGTATGTGATCAGTTGACTCAGTATATGTATAGGTTATTATACATGAATTTTATGCTATGATTTCTTTGTTGCAGCTCATGACGCGTATACTTTCTTGGTGAACTGGTTCGAGAGATTCCCGCAGTACAAGTACCGCGATTTCTACATTGCCGGAGAGAGCTACGCAGGCAAGCAATTATTATTAAAGAGGCGCAAAAAATACGTATCTTTTCCACCTAATAATTCGACCACCCTTTTCAGTTTCACATCACAATTCACACATACACATAAAATTCTGAAAAAAAATCACACGTACAAGCAAGGTTGTCAGAATCTTGAATCTGGGCATACGATCCCTACATTTCTACAACTTAGATTGACTAGACCGATCTGATCGATCCTATGGTAGAATCTTAATATTATTACAATCCTAACAATTTTTTTGTAGAATCATGATCAAAAATTTCATATGATCCTACCCGATTTTACCGATTCTAGTGATTTATTATAAATAATTATTTGCATATGTCTCTTTCATTGTAAATTTTACTTTTTATTTCTTCATGTCCAATATAATTTGTATAAATAACAAATGATCTTTCCTTTGTAGAACTTTTTTATTAATTAACCTTTATTTTATTTTATTTTAAAGTTAACCTCTAAGACTTTATTTCCAAATCGACCCTTTTGATCACGCCACCACTCATGGCGTGACAAAACAACGTTGTCATGCATTTGGATAAATCCATAAAATAGCATTTTTAGTCACGCCACCACCCATGGCGTGACAAGAGCATGCTCCAGCGTGACAGCGTTGTTTTGTCACGCCATGGGTGGTGGTGTGATCAAAGGGGTCAGATTTGGAAATAAAGTGCGCCGAGGGTTAACTTTAAAATAAAATTTAAAAAAAGGTTATTTAATTAAAAAAATTCTCCTTTGCACTGCATTTTGGTAAACAAAAGTTCTAAAAGTATAGTTTAAAAAATATAGAAGTGTTAAAATACAAGTAGATTTAAAAAATGCTTCTTTGGTAGAATCAGATAAGATTTTTGATTCTACGTCGATCATACGATTCGCGATCGTGCTGAACAACCTCGATTTAGGATTGAGATTCTGACAACCTTGCATACAAGTACTATAAAAGTAATCCAACCATATTCCGTACATACACCATCACCATGTCGTGTATTAATTTGTAAGCTATTTTCTAGGTCACTATGTGCCTCAGCTGTCCCAGCTTGTGTACAGGAAGAACATAGGCGTAGAGAAGCCTATCATCAATTTCAAAGGTTTCATGGTATAACTGAGATGATCATGTGATTTTCGTAGAGAGTTTTTACTGACAAAATAATGTCATCACAACTGAATGATCAAATGCATCATGTATCCATCCAGGTAGGAAACGGGCTCACCGACGACAAGAACGACATCCTCGGGATGTTCGAGTACTGGTGGCACCACGGCCTCATCGCCGACGAGATCTTGGAGAGCTCGTTGAAGGTGTGCGCCGGTAACTCCTTCATCCACCCGTCGCCGGAGTGCAAGAAACTCTGGGACGCCGCCCTCGTCGAGCAAGGCAACATCGACGTCTACAGCATCTACACGCCGCCGTGCGACCAGCCGAGCCCGTTCGCGCGCAGGCTCAAGGGACCGCGTGTAAGTCAATTCCATCCATTCATCAGTTTTCTGATCAAGAAACCTCATGGTTTTAGCTAGTTCAGCTGGATTAATTTGGCACACGAACGATATGATCGATGCTTGTTTGTGACTTGTGATCGAGGTCAGCCATGGCTGGTGCGCGCATACGACGCCTGCTCCGCCGTCTACACGACGGCGTACCTGAACCGTCCCGAGGTGCAGAACGCTATGCACGCCACTGTCACCGGCATCAAGAACGTTAACCCATGGGTGGCATGCAAGTCTGTATTATTCCATCTATCTAATCCATCTGTTCATACGATCCTATCATTTCACGTCGCACTGCAGATATGTATACTGACGTACTGAATGATTGGCATGGGTGTGACATTATTGCAGCATGTTCATATACGGAAACTGGACGGATTCACCCGCATCCATGCTCCCCATCTACGAGGAGCTCATTGGAGCTGGCCTCAAGGTGTGGGTCATGAGGTAAGCTAATCCATGCTTTCTGTGAGTTTCTTTATCTTCCAGAACATGTGTAAAATATGTAAATATCTTCAATTAATTTCTTGGTGGTGTAAATCAAGTTCCTTTGTGTTTGCAGTGGTGACACAGACACTGCAGTGCCATTGAGTTCAACCAGGCGCTCTCTTGCTGCTCTGGGTCTTCCTGTCACAACTAGTTGGTATCCCTGGTACAGGGTTCCTACTGAGGTTAGTGTCACAGGACAGAATTCTGAACAATTGCACATTGTAATGAAACATTTTTTTAGAGAAATGGCAGGAGAGCTGCCATTATTTCATTAAAGAAGGGCAATGAAGCATTTCTGCCTGACTAATATGCTGTATTGTAGGTTGGAGGGTGGAGTATGGTGTATAAAGGCCTGACCTTCGTGACCGTCCGCGGCGCGGGGCACGAGGTTCCCGGGTACCGTCCGGCGGAGGCGCTCATGGTGTTCCAGCATTTCCTGCGGGACGAACCCATGCCCAAGGCAAGTTTTACCCGCACACAAACTTAGCTCATAGAAAGAATGATGTTAGGCATATATTGGCGCCTGAAAGATGTTTCTCTTCATAATTTTTGCAGGAATCAAATGCCAGCGTCATTCTCCTTCCTACGGAACGTGGTGATCTTTGAGTGCTACATCTCCGGCCGATATATGTTCCGGGCAGAATAAAAGGATGGAAATGAGGGCGCTTGAGTGCTTCCGTTTCTTCCGATATATGTTCCGGGCAGAATAAAAGGATAGAAACCGTTGGGTTTGCGAGAGAGTGTATTTCTCGTAAAAAGATAAATAACATACATATATATATATATATATATATATATATATATATATATATATATATATATATATATATATATATATATATATATATATATGTATGTATGTATGTATGTATGTATGTATGTATGTATGTATGTATGCTTAATGCACAAATTTCTGTAGTAAATTAATAAATGGTCTTTGCTATGGAGTTTAAAAATTCTTATGTATAATATGGAATTATAAACCCACCAAACTCCTTAGGGCATGTACAATAATATAGGCAACTGCGGTCTATAGTACCTCTCTATGTCACGTACTAAAGACAGCTCCTACAATGCATTATCTTTAGATATGTCTCTATAGACAACTCCTTCATGTATAATTTGTCTTGTTTCTTGTGTTACAGTCGACTACTGCATGAGAAACAGCACAATTCTCTATACTCCCTCTCTTATCCACATCATCTAATATTCAACGTGATAAATCTTACGGACAGCCAACGTCACACTATTGTACATGGGCACTCCCAATGCTCCCATAGAATTAATTAGCATGCCAACTAGAATTGATGCTGAGGTGGGGGAAATTAAAGAAGAGAGAGAGAGAAGCAGTCTCATGCAATACATAGCTTGGGATCACAATCCAACACACAAGAAACAACAAAAACTTGCATTGGGGAGGACAGTGGTGTCTACCTATTAAACAGTGCCACCTTGTCCACCGGCACCGTCGCATGCCGGCCATCGCATCCCGTGCCGCCTCATAGTTGAGCCTCCACCGCTGTGACATCTTAGGTCCGATCGGATCTGGGCGCTGCCGGTGCAAATCCATGCGGATCCGAGAGGAGGCGAGAGAAGGACGGGGGGAGCAGGTGGCGGAAGGGCAGACCAGCCGCACACCACGCTGTCGAGATGCCCGCCGCGCTCCTCGCCATCAAGCCGCCAGTCATGCTCCTCACCGAAGCGGAGTTGCGCGCAAGATGCCGAGCTTCGCCCCGCCTGTGCGCCCGTGCCTCCCATGCGCGAGCTGCCCATGCCGCCCGCTCGTGTCACCGACATAGCCTCGATTGCTGCCGTATCCATGGTTGTCTTCATTGTTGTCGCCGCCGGCCGTCGCAGCAGCTGCCCATGGACGTTATCGGCACAGATCCGACCGGATTTGGGAGGAGGCGGGCGGAGGACGGGGGTGGAGGTGGTGCTCAGGGATAGTAGGAGAGGCGGCACTCAGCGACGACGTAGGAGGCGGCGCTCGCAGGTGGTGTTGGCTCGCCTTTTGAGTTTTTGGAAGACCGGTAACAAAATACATACCAACTTCTTCTCATACCAACTTCTTCTCATTTCCATTTAGGAATAGGCAGTGGTTGGAGTGTTCCTGCTAGTTTCAAGTGTTTGGCTTTAACTCTCTAGCAAACATCACACTCAGCAACATACTGTGCGATTTGTCGCTTTATTCGGCCCCACCAGAGTCTTTTCTTTAGATCCTGATACATCTTGGTACTCCCGGGTTGTATAAAAAATGGAGAATTGTGAGCTTCTTTGAGAATTAATTCCTTTAACTTGTGATAAAATGGCACTACTAAACGGTTTTCAAACCATAAGATACCTTGCGCATCTTCAGCGAAACCTTTGGCCTTGCCTTGTTTCATATCCTCTCGGATTCGGGCCACATCGAAATCATTTTTCTGGCCCTCCTTGATCTGGTCTTCAAGTGTGGATTTCACCTCTATGGCAGCGAGAAATCCCTCTTCCACCATCTCAAGATTCATGCGCTGAAATTCAGCACACAAGCTTTTCATAAAAGGTGTTACCGACAAGCAGTTGCATTGCGACTTTCTGCTCAATGCGTCGGCCACTACATTGGCTTTGCCTGGGTGATAATGGAGTCTCATATCATAGTCTTTGATCAGTTCAAGCCATCTTCTTTGCCTCAAGTTCAAATCAGCTTGAGTAAAAATGTATTTCAGGCTCTTATGATCAGTATAGATTTCGCAACGATTACCGACGAGGTAATGTTGCCAAATCTTCAGAGCGTGGACTACGGCTACCAATTCCAAGTCATGTGTAGGGTAATTCACTTCATGAAGCCTCAACTGCCTGGATGCATATGCCACAACTTGGCCCTCTTTCATGAAAACACAACCAAGCCCATGGCGAGATGCATCGCAATAAATGTCGAAGCTGTTGTGAATATCTGGCAGAGTGAGCACTGGAGCTTTGGTCAGGAGTTCTTTCAATACTTGAAAACTTTCTTCACACTCAGCTGACCATTCGAACTTCTTCTCCTTTTTCAAGTGCTGGGTCATAGGTTTTGCTATCTTGCAGAAGTTTTCAATGAACCGACGGTAATACCCCGCAAGTCCAAGAAAACTTCGGATGTCAGTGACGTTCTTGGGCTGACTCCAGTTTAGTACATCTTGTACCTTACTTGGATCAACAGTGATACTACCTTCGTATAACACATGTCCCAAAAAGCTGACTTTCTTGAGCTAGAACTCACACTTGCTGAATTTTGCATACAGTTGATGCTTACGAAGTGTTTCCAACACAAGTCTCAAATGTTGCTCATGCTCTTCATTAGACTTGGAATAGATGAAGATGTCGTCAATAAACACGACAACAAACTTGTCCAAATATTCCATGAACACTGAATTCATGAGGTTCATGAAATATACCGGTGCATTCGTCAAGCCAAAGGACATGACAGTGTACTTGTACAAACCGTAGCGAGTAGAGAATGTTGTCTTTGGAATATCCTCAGCCCTGATCACAAATCAATCTTGGAGAATACTTGGGCTCCAGTCAGTTGGTCAAAAAGATCATCAATGTGAAGAAAATGATATTTTTTTCTTGACAGTGACTTCATTTAGCGGACAATAGTCCACACACATCTGCAAAGTCTTGTCTTTCTTTCTGACAAAGATGGCCGGGCATCCCCAAGACGAGGAGCTCGGTCAGATAAATCCCTTGTCAAGCAACTCTCCAAGTTGTTTCTTCATTTCTACCAACTCATTGGGAGGCATCCGATATGGTCTCCTTAATATTGGAGTAGTACCGGGTACTAGTTCGATCACGAACTCCACCTCGCGATCTGGGGGCATGCTTGGAAGGTCTTCAGGAAAGACATCTGGATACTCACAAACTACTAGTACCATCTCCAATGTAGGGGTGGTATCAACTTTCAAAGCATAAAGATGATAACCGACTGTCTTGGAGTTGAAAACAATCTGTTTGTCATTTTCATTTGTAACAGAAATGGACCGCTGAGCACAATTAATTTGTCCCTGATTCTTGGACAGACAATCCATTCCCAAGATAACATCTAACCCTTCTGAGTCTATTACTATCAGATTTGCCAAAAATTCTACCCATTGAATCTCTACTTTTTATGTCCCGGCAGATTTGATTAGTTCGAAAAACCGATCCTAGTGATTGAATAATATATGGTGGCTGGAGTGTATGCATAGCTAACTGATGAAGATCAGCAAAATGCCTCTTAACAAAAGAATGGGATGCTCCGGAATCAAATAAAACAGTAGCTGGGCTGAAATTAACAAGAAGCATACCGAGGACGACATCAAGTGCATAAATCGCCTCTTCTACAGTAATTTGGTTCACTCGACCTCGGGCTTGAGCTGGATAAGACTTGACAGGCTGCTTCGGAGGTGGTGCTGGATGTACAAGTGCGGGAGATGGCCGAACAGGAGGCAAACCACGTGCCTTTGCCAAGCACTGGTTAGCGAAATATCCGTGACGTCCGCAGTGATAGCAGATCACTCCTGGCTTGACATTGCTGACAATAGGAGGCTGATTCCCACTAACTCTAGGCCGCCCATTATGTGGTGGAGGACGAGGTGCAAACACTGCTGACCTCGGTGAAGTTGGAGTTTGAACTCGAGGAGGTTGAGATTGCCACATGCGCGGCCTTGGCAAACCGCCACTAGCTGAAATCTACATAGCCCTCTTCCGCTTGTGCGCCTCTTCCAATGCCTTCCTCTTTCCTTCAACTACGATAGCCTTGTTGACAAGATGCTGAAAGTTGCAGAAATCATGAACCGCCAATGCCAGCTGTAGTTCCTCTGTCAGACCATTCATGAATCGATTCCGACGACGAAGGTTGGTAGCAACATCATCAAGAGCGTAACAAGCCAAGAAGTTAAATTCATGAAGGTACTCTGTCACGCTTTTTCGCCCTTGCTTAAGAGCGAGAAACTATTGCTGCTTGATCATCATGAGTCCCTCCGAGATGTGTGCCTCACGGAAGGCTTCCTTGAACTCGTCCCAAGTCGGGACGTGTCTGGCAGGCTGGATGGCATAGAAATTGTCCCACCAGGCACTGGTTGCGCCATCCAATTGATAACTGGCAAAGAGAACCTTCTCTCTCTCCGAACATTGAGCAATAAATATCTTCTTCTCTATAGCTCTAAGTCAGTCTTTTGCTTCCATAGGATCTTCAGAGCTAGAGAACCCTGGTGGGTTGGTCCGCTGAAAATCAGCGAGCCCTCCCTGTGCGCGGTGGCTCCCTACCCCTCCAGATGATCAGGGAGCTGAAGAAGTGTTGCGCGCGATTTGCTCCAGAATGCGCGTTTGATCCATACGATTGCGCTCTATCTGTGAGAGCACCTCAGCCATTGTGGGCGGTGGAGGAAGCTCTTCCTCATGCCGACCACCCTGATGCTCATGGCGACTAGAAGGCTCCGCCTGCTCTCCTCGAGCGTAAAGATCATTGATAGAAGCGAAGCGGGATCTTGGGGGGTAGAGATCCCTCTTCCCGTTGTGCGCGAGAACGAGTGGTAGCTCCTGTCATACTATTGCCATACAACTGTTAGCAATTCAACAAGGATACACCCGAATGAGCACAAATTAAAGTTTTGGACAGCAAAGGTAGTGTACTAAATTTAGCATGCATAATGATATGAAATGCACAAAAATTATCACCAAAAGAGCACAAATCCATTAAACAGCAAGGTCTCGACACAGTTGTATCCATATACGTCTGTAGATGAAATGGCAACTAACCGAAACAACAGTCTGACAACATATCATACATTATTATACAAATGCTATCATATTACAATTATTTAGGGACAGCTATTAGTTTATTACAACTCTATGCCACGAGTCCTCAACATCCATACCCTAGACATAGTGATCTCGGTTGAAGTTCACCGGGAACTCATATAAAAGATGAGCTCTAGGTGACCCCATGTCCGTTGGGTCCAATGGACTGATGAGGCACCTCGTAGAGCCTAGCAAAGGAACGTGACCTCCAGGGGGTGCCGGCCACTGTGCGCGAGGAAAACCTGCAGACATCCGGGCTTGGCGACATTGTCCATAAATAGGTACAAGCCCCGTCACTTCCCGAAGTCGATAATCTGGTGGTGCAGCAGCAGCTGGGGAGGTCTCGTTGTCACCATAAAGCACGTTATGAGGAACGCGATTCATTCTGACTCCGATCCTGAGGTACTCCTAGGCTTCCCTAAGACGGTGTCGGGTTTCCCACAACTCGTACACGTTGCAACGATGGATTTGGTCCATGATATGAACCAACCTCGTCAACTGGTGTACTTGTGGGTCCTCTCCAAACTAGATCTCATCGAACGTGTTCACCTCCGCTCGAGGACCTCGTTTCGGGAAGTGGTCATAGGGTGGCTGTGACAACTCCGTCAGATCATGACGAAGTTTGCTCATAGCCCCATTGGCTGCTTCCTAAATAGCCATGGCTTCGGAGGTGGCATGTACTTGGATACAGTATGGAATGCTCCCCGGCACCTGTCTTGCAATAATATTGACTACAGCTCGATATTCCTCCATCCCGGGTCCTCGATCCCGACGGTAGATAGCGTACTCCGGTTGGTAGGTGAAATTAGCCCTCCACATCATTTCCCACAGCAACGCCGGGTATCCATCCACTTCCTCAGCACGGGTCTCCTTAACCAAATACCACCCGCTCATCTAGAGACAAAAAGACAAGGTAAGTGAGCAAATTAGTTTGTAAATCCAACTAAAAGTTGGGGTAAGAAATGACACTAAGATGGATAAGAAATAAAAGACGTCATACTTAAATATTCTAAAATTATTTTGTTATCTAGAAAATAATTTCACAGAAGACTTACTAATGCTAACGACCATATTATTTCTAACCTATAGTCAGTATGGCTCTGATACCACGTTGTGAGGACCCCTAAAATTGAATTCGTTTCAAGTTAAAAGATTATACCAAAGGCATAATTTTTTAACAAGGAATGGACCCAATTTCAAGTTCCCAGATATGTGTCTCACATTAGTTTCCAAGATCAATGACTAATGTGCGCATATCCTAAACAACATTGTACAAAGTCATACAAATGCCATATATTTATAACAATAATTTACAAGACCAGTGTTTCAGGACATAAGTTACATATGTGACCAACGGTCACCTAAAAACAAAAGTCTGCAGCGGAAACAAATACAAACACCAAAAGATACCACCAAGTGTGTCCAACACCAGCAGGCAACTGAGTGGAGGAAGAAACAGCCTCATTCATTAGCGTCGCCATAATCGACGCTAACGGATGGATCGTAAGCATAATCGTCCTCACCTGCAACAAGTAGGGGTGAAAATGGATCGGATAGTTTCTGACCGGTCCAGACGAAAACGGATTCGGATTGTCCTGGATCGGATATTTTTCGAATCAGAAACATATTCGGATTTTTTTCTAAAGCGAAGCGAATGAAGAGACATGATATCCGTGAAACAGACATCTGAATCACGGATTATCCGGATAAGTCTAATCCAGATATCCGGAATTTGCAACACGCCATTGGCCCACTGCCTAGTCAGCCCACTTAGGGAGTTAGGGTATATACCTTAACCAGTTAACCTTACCGAGTCCTTAGGGCAAGGAGCTTCAGCCGCACTCCACACTCCAGTCCACGCTGCTAGCTACTCCAGTCCAGTAGTGGCGCCGCCCTCGCCGCGCCGCCAGCGGCCACCTCGCCCACACCGCCTCCGGCCATCTCGCCATCGCTTTGTCCTCGGCGCCGTCCTCGCTGCCGCCCGGCTACTCCATCGATGGCGCCACCTCACCTCGCCTCATGACCATCTCGCCCGTCACCGTCCCGTCGGCTCCCTGTGGTGCGCTGCGTCGCCGCCTCACGCGGTCACGCCCCGAGATGCTTTTTGCGGATCCCTCAGGCCATCTGCCGCCGCCACCGCCACCTCACCACCCTAGCACCTCATGGCTCCCCTCACGGCCCAAAGACATCCGCCCGCTCCCCCTTCCCTAAGGCCCTGATGGCCCCACCGGATCCCCCTCGTCGCCGTCGGCCGCCCGCCCCGCCCTATTAGCTGTTGCCCACCAAGTGACCAAGGTAAGGATCTTGATTCAGTGAGGCAATGAATGATGAATCAATGGATTGAGCTCCTAGTGCTAGCTCCCTGTTGGCAGTGAATCAAATAATCAATGGCCAATGAGGCAATGAATCAATGGATTGAGCTCCTAGTGATAGCTAATTAAATTCCATTCGTTTAATGTTTTTGCTAATTAAATTCCAAATGTGTTGTGCAATGGTACTCCAAATTTACTTTGCACTATAGAAACAAACACTTTTGAATTTATTTCATTGCTATGTACCAAATTTACTTCGCATTATGGAAACAAACACTTCTGTAAATCACTATATGCTTATTGTAGTACCTACTAATGGAGTAATGGTTTGATCTTGAGCCTTAACAGAGAACCTAAATCCTTATATGATTAACAACAACTACCAATTGCAAACAGACCTGTATGCTCTCAGTCATTCTTATTTTCCTTTTATGATGCTAGTCCTTTTGTGTCCTGTTAAGTTTATGCACCAATCCAAATGAACTCAACCACTGCCTTTTGTGTCCTATTGTTTTATGAACAAAATTGTTATCATGCCAATGCATTTTCTAAAGGTTATCTCAAAGCAATCACTATATGAACATTTCTACTACAAGACTCCAATACTTTTGATACTAACCTCATAAACAAAATTATCTGGCTTGATACATCTGATTTAACAGGTTTGGATCCAAACTAGTTGGGTGCTAGTCCTTCTATGATGCTAGTCATTCTTATTTTCCTTTTATGATGCTAGTCCTTCTATGATTAAATGTTGTGTTGTTGATTAATACACATATTTAGATGATCTTCGTAGTTTGTAGAATATGCATGCCTCATTGATATCTTATGTATTCCCTCCACTATCTTGTGCTAGATTTGTGATGGAATCTACAACTGGAAGTAGCAGTGCAAGTCTAAGCAATACATCTCCTGCTTTGCCGGTGCTACAACCACCACAACCACCTTTCACTACTACAAATGATCCAGTTGCTGGTGCATTGGTGCAAAGGAATGAAGTTGATTTGACTGGTGAGACTGGTGTCGAGACCGACATTCCTGCTCCTACTGCAAAGAGAGCAAAGAAGTGCAACTCTGATGTTTGGGAGCACTACACAAAATATGAGAAAAAGAAGAAAGGATCAGATGGCAAGATGATTACAGAGTATTGGGCTAAATGCAACAAGTGCAGGTACGAATCTCATTGTGAGAGTTCGAGAGGCACATCAGTCTTTTGGAATCGCTTGGGTAGCAAGCACCAAATCAAGGGAGGCCAACAGCTTCTAAAATTGATGAAGAGTGGAGATGACAGCAGCACTGTATCTATTGAGACTTATAGGTATGATGAGGCTGATAATTTGAAAAAAATTATATTTGGCAATTATCATGCATTAACATCCCTTTAATATTGTTGAGCATGAGTACTTTATGGAGTTTATCAAGTCATTACGCCCTAGTTTTCCAATTAAGAGTCGCATTACTGCCAGAAAAGATATATTGAATATCTTTGTAGAGGAAAAGAAGAAGTTGTATGATTACTTCAAAAAACTTGCATGTCGCTTTAGTACAACTATGGACATGTGGACATCAAACCAAAATAAAGGTTACATGTGTATCACTATGCGTTGGATAGATGACAATTGGAACATACAGAAAAGAATTATTAAGTTTATCCATGTAGGAGGACACCATTCGGGAAGAAACTTGTGCGCACAATTTCATGATAGCGTAGTGGACTGGAATCTTGATAGGAAATTGCTTGCCCTTACTTTGGATAATGCATCGGCCAATGATGTATGTTCTAAGGGGGTAGTACTAAAACTCAATAAGTCAGCTCCCTTGATCTGTGATGGTATCTTTTTTCATGTGAGATGCTTGAATCATATTTTGAACCTTGTTGCCCAAAATGGTTTGAAGCAAATTGCACCAGCTATTGCAAATATTAGAAATACAATTGCAATTGTGAAGAACATTCCATTGCAGTATGAGGAATTTATGAAGTGTGCATCAGAATGTGACTTAGATGTGACAAATGGTCTCCCCTTGGATGTTCCAACAAGGTGGAACTCCACATATCTCATGTTGAAGTAAGCTATTTACTATAGGCATGCTTTTGATAGGCTTTTCCTTCGACATAGAAGCAAATATGTGAGATGTGCACCGACTGCTGAAAATTGGACTATGGCAAAATCTATATCTACATGTTTGAAGAGATTTTATGATGCTACTGAGATCTTCTCTGGCACTAAATATCCAACAGCAAATCTATTTTTCAATACTTTTTGCAAGATTAAGCTTGCCATTGCAGATTGGTGTGATAGCTTTGCTACTATTATATCTTCTATGGCTCATTCCATGCAAATTAAGTATGATAAGTATTGGGAAAAGTCCAACATAGCTCTAGCTGTAGCATGTTTTTTTGATCCTAGATACAAGACAACGCCGATACACTATTTTGCAGATAAGATTTACCATGACAATGCTCCAGCACAAGTTGATAGATTCATGAGTGTTATTAACCAGTTGTTCCAGGCTTATGTGTCCAGTCCACTTGTAACTTCGAAGAAAACAACAACTGCAAATGTGCAAACAGTTGATTCTCAACCATTAGACCAAGAGGTTGAGGATGAGGGGAGTGATGATGAGCTTGATGCAGATCTTGAAAGGTTCTTGCATGGCAGTAGTGTTGTAGGTCAAGGTACCAAAACTGAGTTGAAAGTGTACATGGAACAACCACTAGTGGAATGGAAAACAAAAGGCAAAATCTTATTTGATGTTTTGTCATGGTGTAAGATCGAGGTGGCCGACTAGAGAGGGGTGAATAGGCATTTTAAAAACTTCTTTGGCTAAAACCGATTTCTAATGCGGAAGCTAATACAAATACGGTTTTGCACAAATAAAGCCTAAATCAACTAGGTTCAACTAAGTGCTCCAACAATATGAGACTATATAAATGATAGCAATCATACACATACAATTAAGCAATTTAAATACAAGTAATGTAAATTACACAATGTAAAGCACAAGTAATCAACCCACAATAACACGTCGATGTTTTCCCGTGGTGATCGGAGACTTGCCGGTCTCCCCTAATCCACGTTGAGGGAAACCCAAACCAATTTGGGCCGACTCCACGAATTAAGCCTTCCTCCGAGGTATCAACACCTCGCTTTACTAGGGTTGCTCTTGCTCCACTCCGGAGATGGCGAGCACCATACCACTCACAAACCGTCCGGGTCTTCTCACAATCTTCTTTGAGAAGCTCACCGGCGCAACGACGCCACCACGCCGTCTAGGTGTCGGCAAACACCAAGAGTAACAAGTCTCTAACTTTCACTTGAACCAATCAAGTGTCAAAGCTCTATGGATACGAATTAAGCCTTCCTCCGAGGTATCAACACCTCGCTTTACTAGGGTTTCTCTTGCTCCACTCCGGAGATGGCGAGCACCACACCACTCACAAACCGCCCGGGTCTTCTCACAATCTTCTTTGAGAAGCTCACCGTATAGCAACGACGCCACCACGCCCGTCTAGGTGTCGGCAAACACCAAGAGTAACAAGTCTCTAACTTTCACTTGAACCAATCAAGTGTCAAAGCTCTATGGATCTGAAATCCACAACCTAAGGCAACACATGCACTTAGGGTTTTGCTCTCAATCACTCACTAAGTGCAACACATGCACACTAGAGTAGAGAGGGCAGCTCTTGCTCAAAAGGAATGAGTAAGGCACTTGCAACACATGCCAAGTCCTTCACAATATCACCAGCAACCTTCCACACACGGCCAAGGTGGGTATATATAGCCCACACAACCAAACTAGCCGTTGGAAGCAAAATCCCAGAAAAAACGGGACAATCGGTATTACCGCCATTGAAAGGCCGGTACTACCGCAAACACGGTAACGGCTATAAAACTAGCCATTGCAAAGAGCTTCGGAACAACCGCCAACACATACACGGTCGTTCCGTTCACCGGTAGTTCCGCCCAACACATTGCGGTACTACCGCTTAGCCAAAGAGAGCAACACATGCTCAGATTTGGCTAAGGACCAGATTACACTAGTACTGGAATTTACGTACCGTCAACACATGAACGGTAGTTCCGCGAGCCGGTCGTACCGCTCACAAAGAGCCGGTACTACCGCGCTGCTCCAGAGCGAGCCAAGACCAAATTGCAACACTACTGGAATTTCCATACCGCTCGAAAAACGCCGGACCTACCGACTTGCGGTAGTACCGCGCACACAGCGCCGGTATTACCGCTCCACTCGTGCGTAGACCAACACATGTTCTTGACACGTGGACGGCTGGGATCAAAAGGGCCGTTCGGACCACGGGTTTTAACCGTTGGATTCAAGAGCCGTTCAGACGGACCGAACGCTCACGCTAATGTGGACCGTTAGATCAAGATCTAACGCCTCATGCGCGGTGCTCCGAACAACCTCCGGTAGTACCGCCACACACGGCCGGTACTACCGCTTCACAGTAGTTCCGCAATATCAACGTCGGAACTACCACACCACCCCAAAGCAACACATGCTCAACAGGTGCGGTAGTTCCTCCAAGGAACCACCGGTCATACCGCAAAGCGGTAGTTCCGCGCAACACATGTCGGTACTACCGATTTTCAACAGAAAGCAAAGTTTGCATTCGTTTCAACTCAATTTTTCAAAACACATTTGCCAAATTGATACGTGATGCAAACACAAGACAAAGACATGATTCTCAACAAGTTGCAAAACACATTTGCCAACTTTTAGAATCAATACCACAAGGAATAAGGTACATGGACTTAAACAATTTGCAAAACACATTCGCAAACTAAGTCACATGCTACAAGGACTAAACATGAGCCACAACTATTTGTAAAACACATTCACAAATATTGGCAACATGTTAAACAAGGATAAGGTACATGGACTACAACTATTTGCAAAACACATTTGCAAACTAGTCACATGCTACAACAGATAAGCACTTAGCTTAAACTATTTGCAAAACACATTCGCAAATAGCAACATCCCTTAAAGAGCATAGAGCAACCAAGATGAGCTATCAACACATGACTAACTCAAGCTACTAGACAAAGACCCCTCTTAATAGTACGGCGACCTATACTAGCAATCCGGTCTCCTAACCAAACACCGAGACCGGTAAAAGACTAGGAACACATCCTTAGCCCTAGCTAGCCATACCTTTGCCTTTAGCAAC
Organism: Phyllostachys edulis; assembly: GCA_036346405.1. Taxonomy (NCBI): domain Eukaryota; kingdom Viridiplantae; phylum Streptophyta; class Magnoliopsida; order Poales; family Poaceae; genus Phyllostachys; species Phyllostachys edulis. The sequence continues at coordinate 120,868,914 of CM070546.1, forward strand.
TTCTTGAAGCTTGATGATGCACATCCTTGCTTCAACTCCGGGTTCTTGACTTGATGGTCATCAACACATGATGACATCCTTTGCTTGCCCTTCATCAACACATGATGAAGCTTCTTTTGACTTGATCAACACATGATCATATCTTCTTCATGAATATCATCGACACACGATGATTTCCTTCATCTTGAACTTGATGCACATCAACACATGATGTATCCTTTGCACCAAGCTCTTGACTTGATGACCATCAACACATGATGTCATCCCAAATCATCAACCACATGGAACATAACCTATTTCATCTAACTCATAGAAAATGTTAGTTCCAACAATATGATTATCATTAATTACCACACTATACCATTAGCTCATCATGGTTTGGGACAAGATATCGCAATCTTTCCCTCTTTGGCAATTGATGATAATCACTTCAATAGCAAATAATTGAATATAGATTGGTATGAGTATATAAGTACTACACAAGTTGTATATACTCATATGAATATATATAACTACACAAGTTATATATATATACTAAAAGGATATATGAGCACACATGTCTCATATACACACATGAATATATTAAGCGCACGAGTTATATATATTCAAGGATATGTGAGTACACAAGAACTACACAAGTTATGCTATACTCACATACAAGTATATTTAGACTACACAAGTGTTATATACTCACAAGAATATGGTAACTACACAAGTTAAATGTATTCGAGGATATGTGAATTATAATGTCGAAATGCATACCTTTTTTATTTTCACCTTTATATCCAAATAAGACTAAACATGATATAATAAATAGAAGAGTTAGTCTCACAATTAGGTTTATCATTAATCACCAAAACTCCATTAACACATAATGGCGGGTCTAGATTCTTCACATGGTGGAAGCTCAAGCAACCTAAGCTCCCTATTCTCTCCCGACTTGCACGTGATGTTTTATCTATTCAAGTGTTGACTGTTGCTTCGGAGTCAGCTTTTAGCGCTGGCGGCCGTGTTGTCGATCCATTTCACAGTCGTCTTGATCCTGAAGTCGTGCAAGCTTTGGCTTGTACCAAAGATTGGACTGCAGCGTCTCGAAAAGGTAATATTGAGTTCTACACTTATGTTTGATTGGTTTATGTGTAGTATGTGAGCAAATTTTTTAGCATAATTAATCTTTTTCACATGAAGGTGGAGATATTGGTGGATCTATCCTCACTGAGATGGACATGGATTCACATGAAGGTGGAGATATTGGTGGATCTATCCTCACTGAGATGGACATGGAGGGCATTAAGCGATGCTTTGCAAGCTTGGCAACGGTTTGCTGTTTTTTTATCTAACTATCTAGCTCATTGGCTTAATTTAATGTCACTTTGATAAATGATACTCATTGAACTACAACTTGTAGTTGCACGAGCACGACGATATGGATGATTTGGAGGAGGACGTGTTGGAGGATATGGATGAATGACCTTTTGATTGCCAAAGTGAATGACCTTTTGGATTCTTAGCATTATTGAACTGTGATGACCTAAGTGTGAACTACGTTTTATGTATGTGATGAACTAAGTTTTATGTATGTTGACTTGTGAGTTATGACTTATGAGCTAAATGTGGTACACTAAGTGTTATGTTTATGATGAACTAATTAATGCACCTTGTTAGTGTCAATGTTATGTGTGGTTGCTGAAAATATGAACAATTTATGAATGTTTGCATCAAACAAACTAGTTATATGTTTTCGTTAATTTCTAGCATACAATTTAAGGGGTTTTCATGTTCCGAAAAAATATCTATGATTGTATTCGTTTCGATTCGTATTCACTCTGTATTCGTATTCGATATTATTCGCATCCGTATTCGTATCCGGATCCGGGAAAAAAAATGTGAAAACAAATATGGCAGAGCCATTATCCGTCCATTTCCGATCCGTTTTCACCCCTAGCAACAAGTGGTTAATTCAACTGAGTACAGAAGGTACTCGCAAGACTTACACAAACTAATAAAAGAAAGTGTTTAGTAGAATCTATCCAAAGGATTAGAAATTATATATGTTAAAAGCTGTCCAAAGGAAAGGCTATAATGACATTAGTTTTGCATTAAGCAACAAGTTTTATTCTGACACTTTCTAATTTTTGCAAAGGCCATTTTATAACAATTTTGGACTAAAAACATCAAGCAACTTTGACATAACTATAAATCAAAACATATCAAAGTGGCTGTCCACTTTGACTAGCTAACATGCATGAGCAACCATTTATGCTGATACCAAGTATACCCATGTCAATTTTATTTCAGAGTATAACAATGATGTCTATCAAAACCAAGTATTGTCCATAACTGGGGACACGGCTATTCGAACAGTTTTAACCCTGCAGGGGTGTACATCTTTACCCACACAACTTGACTCGCCCGTAAGCCTCCGGATAATGACACACTTCTCTTGGTATGTCAGCCGGGTAGATCGAGATTTGGTACTTTTTAGCAAGAACATATTATTGAGTTGAAACACCCTTGCGCGACGAATCCCGCTTAGTACAAGCTACTGATAGAGCCTGCTAATCGGGGCATGCAAGTTGTGTTGGGAATGCCGACCCAATGAAGTAAAATCTAAAACTATGCTCACTCGTACATATTAAACTGCAATCGGATACCTATGAACATATGATCAAACACATATGTCCTCATACAACCTATGTTCCAATCCAATAAAATCCTCCCCCTACTTGACCAAACCAGCCCCAATCCAGCATGTGGAAGTACGAGTAGTTCTTGGTACGATAGCCCAAAGTTCGGTCTTTAGTTATCCGGACAAGACTACCACATTACCCAATTCTCATGCACGAATGCACCATCACTATCAAGCACTTGTCCAGATCTAAACCATGTTTTTAACATACAATTTTAGACTTAAATTTTAGTTTCAAGAATCTGAACAAAGAAACAAAATCTAAAATTTATTTAGTGTCTCCCATGATTGACAAGATAATCTTGTCAATCAAACTACCGGTCTACTGACTTGCATGGCTAAGCAATTACCTAAATACCATATTTTTCATCACCTGATTTCTATCTTAAGCATAAGTGTATGAAATGATTAAGGATAAACCACAATGATTAAGATATAACTAACTAGACTCACAAATTATTGATACACCAAAATAGCATGTACGCAATTATCATTGCATTTCAAAAATACGAAATTACCAAAACTGGGATCAAAATGATGCAAGAGGATGCTTGCCTTGATTATATTCCACTTGCTCAATCTCAGGGTGCTCAAAAGTATATTCACTCACATCAGACAAATCAGAATCTAAAAATAACAATAGCAAGTCAATGCCGAGAAAAATAGCAAAATGCAAAAATACTAAAAAAATGCATGATAAAATTACAGTAGGATGGTTCTGATTATAAGTAAAATTTAGTGAAAATTTTAGTTTATTTGAATTTGTTATAAATTTTATAAGGTTAAAGTCTTTAATGTAGAATTAAATTAATTATCAAAATTTTCTGTAACAAGGTCAGGTTTAAAAGTTATTCTAGATTAAATTTAAGTAAAAACTAAAACTAACAAAATTTATTTCACTTGATTTGGAGTTATAATGAATTACTTATGAATTTTTGAAGTTTCAACCATTTTCAGTGTAAAACTAATTCAGTTCGAAATTTAAAACGTATTCAAAAACTTTTACTACCGAGCCGAAGCTAGCCCTACTCGCTAACTTGCGGTCCCAGGGTCAGGGTTTGACTCGATCATCCTTGACCCAGTCCCGAACGAAAAACGCTGAAGGCGTACTTCGTGAAATACGTTTTCTAAAATACAGAAACATACTTCAGCTTTAAGAGTAAAAGAAATATGTTTCCCTAACAAAAAATGTATTGCCTAAACTTACGCAACCACTTAACCGGTCATATGGGCCCACGTGTCAGCGCCTTAGCACGGAAATCAAAGGTTAAAGCACACGGTTTTGCGCGTGGTCCCACCAGTCAGCGAGACATTTAATGACAACAATTAAATCATAATCAGTTCTTAACCAAAACGATGGTGGTTAGCGTTTAATTGCCCAGCTACAGTTGTCGGTCGGTAATTCGACAACAGAGCTATCGCTCCCACTCGCTTGGCCAACGGCTAGCCGGCGCGGTGGTCCACGGCCGTGTAAACCAAAAGCAAAAATGGAATCACAATAGTGTGGCGGTTTGGATGGTGGCCGGAATTTGGCCGGCGGTGAACCATAGCGGCGGCGCGACGTGGAGAAGCGGTGATGCATGCACGACTCTATTGGGTATGTTGAATCGACGACACATTGCGCATCCAAATGCTTGCTTAAGCTTCTATGAGACATAAAAAGGTGTGACGACCCACCCTTTTGATATACCGCAAAGGTCCGGGAGGACCATTTTTTTTTTTGAGCAGCGGTACTACCTTAGAGAAACGGTAGCACCGCTCGGTGCATTCCCGAGGAGGTCTACCAGGACCTCCCAGGAGGTCTTCAAGACCTCCTGGAGGTCTTGGCCTACAACCCGCCGGTAACACCTCTTGGTATATCACAGAGAGGTCCGACAGGATCTCCCAGGCAAAGTCCCGTGGGACCTCCTGGAGGTCCTGCCCCTGTGCTCTGAACTAGTCCCAGGACAACAGAAGCTAGTTCGCACAGGTACACAAGATAACATCACAACCACAAGGTCAAACAAAGATGAAGCAGACAAATTAAGCTTAATATTAAACAGGACCTTATGGTCAAGCTTGTACACAAAAGGTCTGCCACTAAGGGCTTACAAACCGACAAAGACTTATAGCCAGCAACAAAAGAGCTCCAAAGGAAAACACCAAAAGCACGCGAAGCCCATCCGGCAAGCCCACAGGCTGTCAGGTGGAGGACGTCCTAGGCAGCTGGATCATCGAAGAACTCCTCCTCAAAGAGGTCTGCACTGCCCTGCACTTGATCATCTTCAAAATCTGCTTTGACACAGGGCTTTAAGCCATGAGTACTTTGAATGTACTCAGCAAGACATAGGGAGCAATTATGCAAATAACATGTATGCAAGGGCTTACCAAAAGAGAGCTGTATGGTTAGTTTGCACAAAGCCAAGTTGACAGCAATAACATAAGTAGATTGAAAAGCAGCAAGTTAAAAATACATTTGATTTTTGAAAAGATGGAGTGAGCACCAACTCACATCCACAACCAAACGGGGGAGGTCTGATCACACCCATGACCAGGTCCTCACCCAAAAACCACCCTAGAGCACCCACTCTAGAGGTCCAAACCAGCCTCTGGACCACTACCCGAGCCAACCCCGACCCCTCTGGAGCCGGCCAAGGTCTCTTCGAGGCAAAGCCAGGGCATCTCGCTGAAGTGTCCAGTGGCACAAACTTTTGAGAACACTACCCCTTGCACCATTTTCACCAGGCATGTCCATAACCAAGGACTTGGCTATTCGAATAGATTTTACACTCTGCAGAGGTGTACAACTTTACCCACAATCCACGGTCTCTCTAGCGGGACGGGTTTCGGTCACCCTTGCTCACTTCCGATGGTGAGCAGTCCAGAGAGCGCGGCAAGGCCTTTACAAAGCTTTGAACTGACTCAGAGCTGCCCGCTAAGGTTTCGCAATTCCCCCCCTTTGGTCTAGAAGTCTGCAGGGTTATGGGGTGCCCCCTCTTGCGCCAACGAATCACACGCTCAACCACAACAGCCCCAAGCCATCTCATTGCTAATTATTCAGCCCAGACCACCCCCATAAAATGATCTTGTGGTTGCACTAATTGGCCCAGATCAATAGAACACAAAGTTAAGTCCTTAATTGTGCTAAGGCAAGACTTCCACAAACCCAGTGTGCAAAGCACCCACTACTCACTCCCTGTCTTCTTGCCTCAGCAAAACATTTCGTAACTACCCTTGCCAAAAGACCACCCAGTCTTGGCACAACAATTTTAACAAAGTGGTCTCACACCACAGCCAACACAACTTAGGCATCCTGCCATAGCTGCTTAACAGTGGCACCGACCACAGGTTCCATAACTCATTAGTCAAGATTATTAAGAATGAAAAAATGACACGACCGAACCACGATTTCTAGAGCAAAGCTATATAAACCTACGGCCCCAAGTTGGCAAATAACAAGGAACACCAACTAAATACCCAATCTAAGGCTTACAAGGAGAACATGACGATCATGACTTGAGCAAGTTATAAAGGAGGCATAACAACAAGTAGGAAAGTAACTACTGCCCAAACATTTTCTTATAAAAATAGCCATGCATGATAAAGTAAAACCAAAATACAATTGTAAAGCTAGGTTCAATATGATCAACAGGGGGTCTGTGGCTTGCCTTGGTCAAGCAGTGGAGAACCTTCGGCTGAGAGAGTTGGATCCAAGAATTCCTCGCACTCGTGATCTACACGTTCGCAAAAACCAAAATAAGCAAAACCACACTAGGCCAAAGAACTACAAGAGACTCAAAAGGAACTCAAACCAACTCGGCAAGAAAGGAAAACCAAGAGGCTCAGCACAGCCTCAACGAGCTCCTGGGGAGGTCTTGTGCTAGGAGAAACCAGGCGAAGGAGACCAAGAAGCTAGAAATGAGCAAAAGGTGGTAAAGGAAGGCTTGCCCAGGCTATATATAGCCAGGGTTGGTGGAGCGCACCAAGGAATGGGGTCAATGACGTGTTGGCAATCGGGGTGGCTAGGGCAGGGCTTGCCCTAAAAGAATTTAAAATAAGGTACCTCAGATGTGACTGCATTTAATGTGACCCGACACCTATTAAATGCGCACAGTAGGAGCAATAATAACAAGGTTGAGTGGGGCTGACGAGTGGGGCCAGTCAACAAGGGTGCACCACTGGTCAAAAGGGGTGGCCCTACTGCAAGGGCTATCTCGCAAGAGACCACTGGGAGGTCCTGGGCAGGAGGTCCAAAACACTCAAGGGGGGAGGTCCTGAACAGGAGGTCCAAAACACTCAAAGAGGAGGTCCTGGACAGGAGGTCCAAAACACTCAAATGGGAGGTTCTGGACAGGAGGTTCAAAACACTCAAAGGGGAGGTCCTGGACAGGAGGTCCAAAACACTCAAAGCGGAGGACCTTAACGGTCAAGATCAAAAGGCGCAGGGAGGTCCTGACGGTTAGATCTCCAAAAGGGAGGTCTAACGGTCAAGATCTCAAAGGGGAGGACCTTAACGGTCAAGATCAAAAGGTGCAGGGAGGTCCTGACGGTTAGATCTCCAAAAGGGAGGTCTAACGGTCAAGATCTCAAAGGGGAGGACCTTAACGGTCAAGATCAAAAGGCGCAGGGAGGTCCTAACGATTAGATCTCCAAAAGGGAGGTCTAACGGTCAAGATCTCAAATGGGAGGACCTTAACGGTCAAGATCAAAAGGCGCAGGAAGGTCCGCGGAGACAAGGATACGCGGAGAAAGGCTGAGGCCGTTAGATCAAGATCGGATGACGCAAATCGGACGGCTGGGAGGGAAGGGGACGTTCGGATCAGCGAACGTGCCCCCAAGATCGGGCCATCCAATCAGCATCGAAGGGTCCTCAGGTGATGAAGGTAAAACCCCAAGCGGTACAACCGCAAGAGCCAACGGTGGGTCCAAGCGCTAAGGAGGTCTTGGACCTAAGGAGGTCGGGACCTTTAGATCCAACAAAGGAAGGACCTGGACGGCTAAGATCTCTAAAAGGGAGGTCCTAGCGGACAGATCTGAGCAAGGGGAGGTCTGAGCGGTTAAGATCTCCAGAGAGGAGGTCCTAAAGGCCAGATCTCAACAAAGGGAGGTCTCGCGGTTAAGATCTCGAGAGAGGAGGTCCTAATGACCAGATCTCAACAAGGGGGAGGTCTGAGCGGTTAAGATCTCCAGAGAGGAGGTCCTAACAGCCAGATCTCAACAAGGGGGAGATCCTAACGGCCAGATCTCAACAAGGGGGAGGTCTGAGTAGAGGGTGAGATAAAACTGAGAGGGAGGTCTGAATCTCAAAGAGATTCAAACCAACAAAGGAGGTTAGAAGAGAAAAGATAAACCAAGAGTCACACAGAGAAACTTCGGAGGAGCAACAGCCCAAAGGGCAACGAAAACGCAACCAAGCCACAACCAGCAGAGAGCACCAACAAGGAGCTTAGTTAAGGTTTGATTAATTCAAGTTAAACTCTTCAAATTTTCAAAATGTCAGGTTAAGCTTTGGATTCTCAACAAAACCAAATGGTTATTTTTATTTTGAAAACTGGGCAAGAACCTAGGAGGAATGGGACGTTACAAAACGCTACCTGGACTCAGGAGACGACTAAAAATGCATGGAGGAGCTCCGGCGACGATGAACCGGTGGCGGCAATAAGAGCTTCCCGTTGACACGATACCCTGAGCATGGAATCAAACAATGAGTGGCTGGACTAGATTACTTAGGCGCATAAGATGCTAACACTAGAAGAATCGAGAAATAACCCACCAGGCCGGAGATGGAGACAAAGGTGTTGATTTCGGCCGAAAAAAGAGGAATTTCAAAATTCAACAATCCTGTTTGACCAAAGATAAAATTAAGTGAGGGGTTTTACTCCTTAGAGCCTAGCACATAATGTGACATGAAGAAATCTGGAATGAACTCACCGAACTCAAAGTTGGCGCGGGAATGGCATTCAGTGCGCACTCCGGGCGATCAAAAGACAACCCCGCGGTCCCGAAGCTACAAACCAAATCAAGATCTCCAATTAACACGATGAATACGACATGCAAACAAAAGAGTAAGGGCACAAAAATGAGAAGAAATGCCTCAGTGCGGATGAAGAAATGAGTATCGCATCAATTCGGTTGAGAGAGTGGTGGAGCGGTTTTGATGGCCTTTCACCACCGCATCTAGTTTGGTGATGATACGTGGCATTCAAGGGATGAGTGACGAGCTAGGTGACTAGGCTGCATGGCCTTGCATGCTTGGAGAGCGACACAAGTGATGCCACATCTGTTCTTGGCGGAGCGGCGTGGGTGGCAAGCGGTGAGAGAGAGAAGTCATCGCCGGTGGGCCTAGGCTATCAGCTAGATGGGGCGAAGCGACGCGGTCGGAAGCAGGCGCGGGCGAACGGACTCGGTCCAACCAAGTCCATAGGCGGGGGTTGCTACAATGAAGTGGTTCGAACCGAGTCCGATAGTTGACCTGATTAAATTCAAATATCTCTAGTTTGACCAAGGGTGTTATAAAGAGCAAATAAATTCATAAAAATATGAATTTTTTCAGAGATATTACTGGGATGGTATAGATCCCATAAAATTTTTGAAATAGCACTGTTCACAAATTAATTACCTAGTTTGATAGCCTTAACCGAATAGGTTTAATTATTGAATTTAGGTTTTTCTTAAGATCAAAATGATCTCTAAAAATTTGACAAAAATTATATTAATTCGTGATAAATAATCTAGTATTTTATTAAATTAATTTCCGGATTCATTATTAACATTGACTTACATTTTCTTTTGGAGTTTCATTTCAAGTTTTATATTTGATTTGAATTTGAGGTTTTCAAAGGCAACACTTTATGCACATGCTTCAAAATAACAAATATGCTATGAAATGAATAATATTACTGTTTATTTAAAATGAGGCTGTTACAGTGAATGTGCTGCAAACGCCTTAACTATAGAGGTCCTCGCCGTGAGGGATGGAGTTCGACTAACCAATATATGTTTATACTGAAATCGAGGTGGCAGCGCTGCAGAACGTCTGCTGGTTGGAGAACCATGGGAAAGCTGGAACTGTCCCATCTCACACCAGGAATCACCTATGAGATTGTCTTTGAAGTGATGCTTAACGAGCCGGCCTATGGTCTATGGATGGTCTGTGGCGGTGAATCTCCGGCTCAAGTTCCCCGACGGAACAATTCAGCAGCACAAGGAGAAGCTGGAGGAGAAGCCCAGGGGGCAGTGGATGCAGCTCAAGGTTGGGGAGGTTAAACCACAGAAGGGACAGAATGGAGAAGTTGAGATCTCCATGTTTGAGTATGATGGTGGCTAGGAAGAGGAGGCTCCTCATCAAGGGCATCAAGATCATCCCAAAAGAATGATTTGGTTGTGTTTGACTATCAATGAATGTTAGCTTTTGTTTCTCAACTACTTTAAGAACTGCGTTGCTCATGGGAATAATGTATGTCCCGCTACATAATTCAAGACTTTTGAATGAATGTTAGATCTTCCAAAAATGTTTGCACTAAAAAAAAAAGAATCTAAGATTACTTCCATTTGTTGCTCTGAACCTCGGACTACTGTTTAACGACAATCTGTCATTTATTCGATGTTTCCCCCATTTCTGTAACATACAGGTTGTGCTAAGCTTAATATGTTGCTTGGCATGTTTACGGATGATGACATCACGAGGGTCAGGGAGGGCAGGACAGAGTGGCTCCAAGTGGCTCCAAGCCTGCAACTTAATCTAGAATAATATTTTATGTATACTTTACAGATAATATGGACATTGATTGTTTGTGCGTCAAAAAAAACAAGTATGTAATATTTCAAATTACATTGCCATCGTAGTGCCATCAGTATACATGAAACCCAAAAGCAAAGCTCTAATAAGCTCACTTTAGCGGGCATACTGTTCTTATTTCTGATGTTACCAGTGGAACATATAATTAAAATAACTAAGAATGATGAGTGACCGACATCAATTGAACAGACGATATCTGTTCATCTGAAAATGTGGGAACTAGACATGATCTTGTACAACAAGATGGCTTCATGGCCTGATATTCCATTTCTAGTGGAAGAAAATTCTAAAACGACTGAATGCTATGCACAGGCTGAGGCATGGGCTTATCTTGCAGGAAATGCTCAAAGAGCTTCAAGGCTTGCCGTGGGCGATGTAGGGGAACCTCATGCCCCGCACCACGGATTGTCACCAATGTCAAACCTTTATACACTTGACACCAACCAGCTACCTAAGAAAGATTCACACCATTAAAGAATGAAAAGTATAGCTGCACCAAAGACAGAAGGGACCGAAACTGTCAGGGTTGCTGTAGAACTGTTGCTGACTAACCTCCTCATCATCGTACCAAGGATACCAATTAGTGAGGGTTGGTAGATAGAGAGCGTCAATGGAGTATCTTGTCGCAGTAAGGGGGACTACGGAATCGGCATCGCCGCTGTTGAATTGTCCAATGTAAATGATTAAAGGATAGTTGGACTATTTCATATTACCGATTCATACAGTGCACCATGATCATGATTCATAAATAAATCTATATCAGCATTGACACCACTGTCAAAGATTAATTATACGGTGCAAATCATGTTTTCAACAGAAATTTGGTGTACCTGAAGACCCATATTCTTAGGCCAGCTGCAATAAGCTCATGGTAAATAGGAAGCATGGACCTCGGTGAATCTTTCCAATAATCAAACAAGTCATCGCTGTGAATTTTTGGCATAATTTTAGCACAAATTATCATTAACAAGCAGGCTAATGATGAACTAGTTGTGATTAGAACAAGATGAAACCAGTTGAACAGACCTGCAGGTGGTCCAGGCATACGGTATTCCAGTGACATTGGCATGAAAAGCTTTCTGCACCTCTGGTAGGTTATAGTACTTTGTGGAGTACTTTTCAGTGCAGGGATCATATCCTCTCGGCAACCAGGGCTACATTTGGGAGAGAGAAAAAATGCTGTTAGGAGGCAACATATGAACTGTTATGCTTCACAAGAATCTCTGAAGTGTCTGAATAACACTGCAAAGTGCAAACAGACGCACAGTGATCAAAAGTACCAATATACCATACTACTACAGTACTACTAGCTATCAATAAATTAATAATTCGAGACATCTAATAGTCGACAAACTCACCCTGCGAACCTTTAGTAGCCTGCGCTTAAGAAATGAGGTCTTCTTACAGGTAGGTGTGTAGATGCTGTATGCATCAATCGGCCCTTGCTCAGCCTCAGCCACTTCATAGATCTTGTTGCATGCCTTTGACGCGTGCTCAGATGAATCAAACTCGCAGGTCAACCGCAGCTTCTGATATGTTTCATCAGAGATCAGCCCGTGCGTCCACCAGTACTCGAACGTTCCAATGAAGTCATGGTAATCGTCAATCACCGCATTTCCAACCTGGAGCGTTGGCTGATTTTTTGAGCATTTGTAACAAGAAAATGACCAGACCAATTAAGAGAGCACTAAAAGAAGAGCTCAAGAAATTGTGACCATGAAGCCTTTGAAGTTCAGGATAGGCTTCTCAATTCCTATGTTGTTTCTGTACACTAGCTGAGACAACTGAGGGACATAGTGCCCTGAAAGCAGTCATTGCAGCAAGAATAAATTAGCCTGAGGGACATATGATTGCTGGGTACTGCTGCTAAATGCAGACTCTCCATCCTAGAATTAACCAACTTTGATGGCAATTCACCTCCATAACTTTCTCCGGCGATGTAGAAATCACGGTACTTGTACTGTGGAAACCTCTCCAACCAACTCACCAAGAAAGTGTACGAATCATGAGCTACACAATAACATTATCAGAAGACATCCATAAGAGCGAGAACAGGTCAAGAAACATTGCAGTGGTAGAACTAGACAAGTAGCTAAACAAATTTCTCCCGATTCACCTGTCTTGTTGTCGCCAGGAGTGAACAGATCGGAGCTGGTGTTGGAGTAGGAGTACCCGACGCCGGCGGGCGAGTCCAAGAACAGCATGTTCGCCACTGCAACCCAACGAACCAATCCATACCACGACAAAGAAGCCACGCATTTCTCGATCAAACTACCAAAAGAATCAAAATTTGACCTTTGTTCCAGGGGTAGGGGTTCAAGAAGAGCGTCCTGCCGTCGGGGTTGATCCGAAAGGCGCCCAGCTCCTCGGAGGCGCCGTAGCCGACGGAGGAGCACCCGGGCCCGCCGTTGAGCCAGAGCACGAGCGGCGCGGAATCGGGGGCGGCGACGGCGGCCTCGATGAGCCAGTAGAAGAGCGCGCGCCCCGCGCCGGTGTCGACGGTGACGTAGCCTGAGTACATGGAGAAGTTGACCGGCGGCTGGCCCGGCAGGCGCGTGATGCGGTCCGCCGCCGCGGCCGCGGCCGCGGTGTCACTGGCGGAGGCGGAGGCGGAGGAGCCGTGGGAGTGGAACAAGGGGAGCGGGGACAGCGCCAGGACGGCGGCCAGGGCCAGGAGCACGGCGGCCGCCATTGGCGCTTGCGACGGGTCAATGGAGTATGGAGAATTCAGACGAGTGAAGCCAACGGCAGTTTGGGAGTAGAGTGAGACTGGAGAGGATTGGTTGGTTCCGTTTGGTCATACAGAATCCATACGGAATTGAGGAAGCGTGCAACGCATGGAGTGGTTGTTTGACATTTCCGGTTGGATCACGTGGCTAGGGCCGAAAAAATAGCTCAAGCTCGTTCCGAGCTGGCTCGTCTCGACTTGGGTTTGTGCATTTTTAAGCCGAGCCGAACTCCTTCTTCAGCTTGCAAAGAAAATGGGCCAGGCTCGAGCCCGCTCGCGAGCCACTCGTGCGGCTCGTTGGCTCGTGCCGCTGGCCATGAGGCCCACAAAAGCCTAGTCACACACCTCACGCCTCTCTCCCTACTCTTCTCTTCTCTTTTCTCCAATACGGTGTTTTCTCCTCACGCCTCAGTCCCGATCTAGATCCCAAACTCCACTCTCCCTCTCCTTGTCTCCTACCCGATCTCACCGCCTCCATCCCGCCACTTGCTTGCCCTCGTCCTTGCAAGCCGCCGCCTCCAACCCTCCGTGAGGCTCCTTGTCTTTGCGCTCACACAGACCACCGCCTCCCACCTCTCCGCCGCCACCACCTCCTCCCGATGGCGGAGCAGATTTCGTCTATGGGGGTGCAAACTTTTTTTTGCGATTACAAGGAAGACACATATGCATACACTCCACCACAAACACGCGTGAGTGCGCCTCATATCACATGTCTAGAAAGACAGAGGACGGGAATAAATCCGCAACCTTACAAAATACCTACTGAAAGCGCACTCGTGTGTGCATAAAGGTGCGAATTTAAATGACATATTTCAACATAAAACTTTAAATGACATAGTAAAGGTTCAAGTGGAACAAATTATATGTTTCTAGTACAACCGACATCACAAAATATTGCTTGTGTTGGTGGGCTGCTAACTATTGATTGCTGAGAATAACTTAATGCAATTCATTGTATAGTTTATGTATTATACTAGGTATACATACTGTATAAAGAGACTGCATGCAAAAATGTTGGGGGTGCAACTGCACCCCCATGCTCTAGTGTGGCTTCGCCGTTGCCTCCTCCTCTCCCCCTCCATGCACCGCCACTCCGCCTCCTTTCCTCTCCCCGCCGCCTTTCTCTCCGTCGCCTCTCCACGTCTGCCCACGCCATCGAGTCCTCCCTAGTCCCTGGCAGCAGAGCGCCCGGCGCCGGAGAGGCCAGAGCCTCCCATGATCTTGGCGTTCGAGGTGGAGGAGGTCGAGTGGGGGAGCCAGCTCGTGGTCGTGGAGCCACCGTGGTCTCCAAGCGTTGACGCCACCCGCTAGCTCCAAGCATCGACACCACCGTTTGTCCTCGTTTTCAGATCTGAGCAATAAAGCTAGAATGAGGATTTATGTTGGATTTTGATTCTTGGTGTTCTAAATAATATTGTTTAGATCCGTGGTTGTTTGGGGGGATTGTCTATGTGATTGGAAATAGTTCATGAGAAATTTTGTGTGAAATGTTGTGATCTGGTGGAATTAGTTCATGAGAAAATCCGTGGTTGTGTGTGAAATCGGCCACTGATGAGGCTAACTGTTTATGACTCGCGAGTCTGACCGAGCCGGCTCGAGCCTTCTTTTGAGCCGAGCCGAGCCACCCTCTTAGCTCGCGCTTGGAACGAGTCGAGCCGACTGTTCAAACAAGTCTGACTTGAGCCGGCTTGGCTCGGCTCGACTCGTTTTCAGCCTTACACGTGCCTTCTACGTCTGTATCGTCAGGCTCATTGGCTGAATTTCTGTTTCATTTTTTTCTGCTTGGCTGCAATTGGAGGATATGTGTCGATTTATCTTCTGATCAAACATGTAGAAAGAAGTTCTAGTGGACTGTGAATCTGTAAGGTAAATTTCTGCTACTTTGATACACTGGCACATCGGAATTAGATGCATTTTCGTGGAAAGTTTGTGTTTGTTGGCTTGGTCTTCGTTTTCTCCTGCATTTTTTGGACTTGATATCCCTATGGTTGAGTTTTTGGCTGTATTGACACATTTATCAGACATATTAGCGAAAATGGCTCTTGTCGTGTCGGATTTGCAGAAATAAAACATCGTCCGTATGACCACCGTGCGGTTTTCCAGTGGACCAACACGTAGCAACAACCGTATGGCCACCATACGGTTGGATTGGATACCGCATGGCCACCATACGGTGCGGAGTTAATTAGCTCCCTCTAATTAGCTGGCTAGCTCTCCTCCAACCATTTCTTCGGATAAACAAAAGAAGTTGATCCATATACAACATATACAATTACTAGTTGACCCGTATAAATATGCGGCAGATAATGCCACTACGTTGGCTTATGCATGCTTTTGTTTATTTCCCCATCATTTATCAATGCATGCTTTTGTTTATTTCCCTCTCAATAATTATCACCATATCATTAGAGCATGCATGCACGACTTGTATTATCCTGGCCCATTAATTAAATCCTAAAATATTAATTAGTCATAAACAGCTTGTGTTATCCTAGTCCATTAATTAAATCCCAAAAGATTAATTAGTCATAATCGGCGTGTAATACTCTAGCAGCTTCTAGTGCCGGACAAATTAAGTACATACACAAAATTATTAGAATTTATAAACAAGGAAAAACGTTACCTGCTAATATGGCTATAGATGACATTGGTTAATAACGCTAAAATGTCCCTGAAAATCAAATTGGCAGAGAACAAAAGAGAGAGAGAGAGAGAGAGAGAGAGAGAGAGAGAGAGAGAGAGCGATCGAGCGAGACGGCGAAACTAAATCGCACTCGGCACTTCACCTCCATCAGTCGACGTCGCCTTTAGCTTTATTCTCCGTCCGCCATGAGGTCAAGGGGATGCCGCATGGCCACCATGCGGTCGAGCCAGAGGATTCTATGCCTTTAGCTGGAGGATTCTATGCCTTTAGCTAGAGGATTACATGCGGTCGAGCTCGCCATGGTCAACTCCGGCCAGGGAGCCGCGGGTGGCGCGGTGGGCTTCATGCGTCAATGGTGGTCTGGCCAGTTAATTAGAGGTTGTTACACATGAAATTGCGGTGGGATTCACACGTTTTTACACATAAAATCACGGCATGGCACAACCCAGGCAAGGGGTATTATCACATGTACCCCGATCAATAGGATATTCTTTGTTAATTTGTCGGTTTAATGTGATGATATTCTTTAATACTGTATTGTACCATAAGCTAGCTAAGCTTGTCCATGAACCAACTGAGGAAAATATTTGGCATGCAAATTATATAACACTGTACCATAGCTTTCGAAATGCACACGAGTCGAAGGCTATGGTACGGTGTTATATGATCTGCATGCTAAATATTTCCCTCATTTGGTTCATGAACAAGCTTAGCTAGCCTGTGGTACAAATACAGTATTACTTGAACTCCACAGTCTCAAGGTCCTCCTCCTCGACGTCCTCCTCAACGTCCACCCCGATGATACGCTCCTCGAGATCCTCTGGATCATCACTGAGCCACCAACATCCCTGCATTGAAGAGTCCGAAGAATTCTCTCCTCTGGCAGCTGTAATTAGACTACGGATCTCCTAAACCGAAGGACTAGCAGTCTCTGGACGACACACCTTGCGTGCGGCCATCTAGTGGGATACGTCTCTACGGCGTCTGGCTGGCTGCGGACCTGGAGTTGCTCCACGATAAGGTAAACCATCCTGAGCTGGTGGAGGTTGATGCTAAGTTGTCTTCAGTTGGGCTCTCTCTCTCTCTCTCTCTCTCTCTCTCTCTCTCTCTCTACAGCATGCAGTCTCTCGTACACTCGCTCCATCTCATTGGCCATGGACATATAGGCATCATCATGTGCCTTGATCAAGGATGCCATGTGGGTGATGGTAGTGTCCTGCTCCCCCTCAATGGATATGATCCTGCTAAAGACATCATCCTTCCGCTGAGTACTGTTCCCGTCGAGTACTATTCCCAACTTGAGTATTGTTCCCGACGAGTGCTCCTTCTGACGAGTACTGGTCGTAGCTCTCGTGAAACTGATCGTAGACCCTCCGGAACTGGTTGTAGACCTTGTGGATGTGGTCGTAGACCTCCAGGAACTGGTCGTAGACCTTGCTCCCTTTTGGCTCGGCTTGCACTTGGCTCACTCTTGGCCACATCAGTAACAATGCTACTTGGTGCCGCATCATCCCCACCCCCTTCAAGCGAAACCATCCTCAGTTTCGGGGTAATCTTCAAAGCCTTTTTCTCCTCAACAGCAAGTGCGATCTCAGATTTGATTGCACTGTCTGCCATTGGTTTTAGCACATGACGTTTACCCTTATGCTTGAAAGTGTAAGTGTTGATTTTTCCGGCATGTGTGACATCATGATCATACTGCCACGGTCTTCCCAACAGCAAACCACACACCTCTAATGGCAAAATGTCGCACTCTATATGATCAACATAATCGCCAACTAAAAACGGTACACGTACCTTGTGTGTTATTTCAGCTTTCCGGCCTTGTTCAACCAACCCACATAGTGAGGTTTAGAATGCCTCCATGTGGACAGCCCCAACGCGTACACCAAATCTTTGCTAATCATGTTGGTGAAACTTCCACCGTCGATGATCAGCATGCACACCGTGCCTTTGACTTCGCATTGAGTTTTGAACAAACTCCAACGCTGCCCTTTTGCCTCCTTGGCAACGTCGTCGATTTGCACCTTCTTGGCTTGGATGTTTAGCCCACTAGTCGGTGCATCGTCCTCTTCTTCTTTTGTTGTGTCCGAACAACTATTAGTAGTAGCACTAATTTTCTTCTTCTTAATAGCAGCTTGTGCACGATCTCTTCCTTAACGATCCTTCAAATACTGCTCGGGAGTGTATGACTCAATGTAATGATGTCATCCTCGCTGAACAAGGGTATACAACCTTTCCGAAGAACTAGCGTAAGGATCAGAATAATCCCTTTGCCACTTCCTCCGATCAGTCTATGGCTTTCCAAGCAGCAACGAGCACACATGCATATGTGTAGGAAGCATGTCACACACCACCACATCAGCAAGTCCACACAACATAAACCGTACCTCGACACGATGTTTGATCACAAGGTATTGATCTTGTCATCGAATCTTGTATGGTTCTGGGTGCGGTATCACCTGGAGCTTCAATTGGTCGACGAAGTTTTGACTTGCCAAATTCATGGCAGCCAACTTATCTACCATCACAGCGCTTGTCGTAGCTCCCACTTGACATCGTGCGCAGAACTGAGATGACCAAATCTTTTGCAATGGATTTTTCTCACATGAGTTCAGATCGAACCCTAGAGAGTAATCCGTCTTCATGTATTCCACCTTCATCCCTTCTGCGATCAACAAGAAATTTCAGCACGTACCGTGATCAATCTGTGCTCTAATACCACCTAATGCGGATCCAACTAGCAAGCTAGCGGGATCTCGTTGTTTGGCCCGATCTTTTACGGTACACCTTGACGGTAGCTTCCTAGCTCTTGCGTAGCATAAGAACAGCAAGACTTCCTTGATGAACATTCTCCCACGCACACCACAGCACGTGAACAAAGGGTAGAAGAACCAAAGTTTCAGCGAGCACAAATCCAACACCACAATTGGATTCAACACACCAAAGAGTAATTCCTCTCGAAAATCTCAAGACCACACCGACCGTGTGCCACCAAAAACGTGGTGATTTTCTGGTATCTATTCCTTAACACATAACTTTTCACCCCCTTCTACAATGGGCGATGCCCTGGCCTTATATTGGCACCTAAGGGTGCGGCCAAACACAGACAACCTAAGGTCGAAACCAACACACGCACGGCACAAAGCCGATTCTATCTCTAACTCGTACTCATATGGTACATTACATCTTGGACTCTTTTTAAATGGAAACTATCTTGAAGATAGAACTAAATCATGGATTGATTCTGATCCAAACTGAACCAACGTAGAAACCATGGGCTGGGTCTTCCTTATAGAGCACGGTTACCCCCCTTGGTTTCCTTCTTGGCCCAGCCTTCATGCTTCTCTTTCTTACTTGCCATGTCAGATTTAGATCACCTGGTCGTGGACCTGGCCAAAGACCTGGTCGTGACAACGGACCTAGTCATGGTCGTGAATCACTTGGTCGTGATCGTGAACCAACTGGCCCTGGTCGTAGATTGCTCTCACCAAGTACTGTTGTCACCAAGTGCTGTTGCCGCCGAGCATTCCTCCCACCGAGTGTTGTTCCCGTCGAGTACTGTTCCCAGCGAGTACTCCTTCCGCTGAGTACTGTTCCCATCGAGTACTGTTCCCGACTTGAGTATTGTTCCCGACGAGTACTGGTCGTAGCTCTCATGAAACTGATCGTAGACCCTCCGGAACTGGTCGTAGACCTTGTGGATGTGGTCGTAGACCTCCAAGAACTGGTCGTAGACCTTGCTCCCTTTTGGCTCGGCTTGCACTTGGCTCACTCTTGGCCACATCAGTAACAATGCTACTTGGTGCCGCAACAGTGAGCCGGCCAAGAAGCGTCGCACGCATCACCGATTTGTGCCGCTCGTATGCACGCACTTCTCAGCTACGTCGGAGCCGTACGCCGTCGTCTTGGTATGTGTGCCAGAACGCGCCACCAAGAACCGATCTACACCTCATGATCGTGAACAATAACCCACGAAAAAAAACAACGGTGGCGCTGCATGGCGCTCTTCTTGACTTCAAGCGGCCGCGTCGTCGAGTGCCAACCCGGCGAAGTCAACTGCCGCCGTCTGCCGACGCGGCACCGCCGCCGAGCCCAGCAGCGTCTGCACCGCCGCCAATCCTCCCCACGCGCCACCGCGATCGGCCGATCTCGCCATTGCTCCGCACAAGTGCCACCTCCTGCCGCCTCGAGCCGCGCCTGCGTTCGCCGCGACGCGCCACGACGCTGCCGTCGTCTGCGTCTGCCGCAAGCGCGATGCACGCCACCGAAGCGCCTCTGCGCGCCGCCACAGCCCGCAGCTACCCGCATGCACGCCGCCGCGGAAGGCCCGGTTGTGCCGCTCGGCTATCGCCTTCGCTGGAGCGAAGGCCCTACACTTCGCAGCGAGCCCGCCACCTTGAAGTGTGCTCGCCGGCCCGTATGGCCTAAGCGCCGCCGCTTGAAGCCCCGCGACCTAGCCGACACCGCGCTTATAGCGCGCCACCCACGCACCGCCTCCCCACGGGCCAGTGGCGCCATCGCCTCCGCCGCCGCCAAGGCAGCTCATGGAGCCGCCACCGCTATGCGCCAAGGCTCGTGGTCGCCGCGACGCATGCCCATGGGGCCACCGCCTCAGCGCCACCGGGTGCCGCCACTACCACCCCGAATGGAGCCACCGCCCGAAGAGAAACTGGGGTAGGGAAACCTACCTCGTGAGCTTGGCACTTGAACCGGCCAATTGGGCGCCGAAGGCCGGATGGGCCAATGGGCCTTGAAACCGGCCCAGTCGGTTTTGCAAGAAGAAGAAGAAGAAGAAAAGGGATTCAGCTGAAAAAATTGGGAAAAGAAATAGAAATCCCGCAATTTACAAAAAGGCCCTTCGAAAATTTGAAAATTGTGCGAAAATATTTCTCAGAACTGAAATTTCGTGATTTAACCCCTGAAAATTGCATAATTCACCGAACATTTATTTTCCAGCAGAAAAAGGCCTCGGGAATTCATTTTTTGAATCAATTTTAGCATTTGAAGTATGTTTAACTTTGTTATTATTATTTTCATGCAATTTATTTATTGTATTTACTGTTTTGATTATCTGTGATTGTTTATATTGCTTTTAATCACTGAAAATAGTAGTAAATCATGAAAATGCATAGAAAAGTACGGGAACACGAACCGGGAGTTCGAAGAGTATTATGAGAATTTTGTAACCTTTTTATGTAAATTACTAGCAGTAATCTTATGAACTCTTTGAATGAAGATTGAAATGGCGGGCATCATGAACCAGTAGTTCGAAGAACTGACCCAGCATGGCCAGAATTTGTACAAGTCTTCAACTCTGTGATAATATAATCATGGATGAGCAGAAGATTGAGAAGACCCTCTCTACCTTTCACCCAAATGCGGTGCAATCCGCACGCAACTATCGTCAAGACGACTATAAGGAGTATGCCGCATTAATTGACACCATGCAAGTTGCGGAAGCTCAAGATGATGTTCTAAGGAAGAACTACATCTTACAGCCACCTAGTAGCAATGATGGCCATGAAGCCAATGCTAGCAGCTACAAGGTGATAAAGCCTCTCAAGGGTCGCACGTTATTGATGCTTTCCAGTCTAAGAAGAAGGGCATAGGATAGCATGAAGTACACCTCGCCATTGTAGGCACGGAGAATCCACATCCATTAGTTGCACTCATGGATGTGGATAGCCTCGTAGTAGTCCCCATCATCCCTCCTTTGGACATCACAGCGGACACAGCCGTAGTTGCCCAAGAGGATAAGATCGCCATGTAGCAGATTGAGGCAGAAGTTTCTGAATACTTCGCTGATTCGATCTAGTGCACGCATTGCACTTAGATCTTTTATAGTAACTTGTAGTTTGTAATTGAAGTAGAACATTGAATTATTGAATAATGGTTGCAAACTCTAGGAGAGCAAAGCATTAAATTCTTATGATGAGTCCTGCAAGACTTATTTCCGTATTTATAATAGTAAGTTATGTTCTGATATCTGAAGTATTTTATTTATGTGTTGCTTGCTTTCTGCTGCATATTAATAAAGTACATTATATTAGAACGCGTGTGGCGCCCTATGGAGGGAGTGTGCTTAGCAGGTAGCGGCACAATGAATACCATCTTGAAAGAGATGAAGCTTCTTCAGTCGATCAGCAAGAATGCTGGTAATATTACGACAATTGTAGGAAGCGATACCTATATAATAGGCTAAGGAAGAGCCACAATTATACTCCCAATGGGCACAACATTGGTCATTAAAGAAGTCTTGTTGTACCCAGAATCGACTAGAACTCTCAAGGATATTCGTGCTAACGGTTTTCACGTAGAGACTGAAGAAGAGTATGGTAAGGAACACCTACTCATTACAAAGCATGAAGAAAGTAGAAAAATGGTATTAGAACGACTTTCTTCATTTGAAACTAGGCTATACTACACTAATATTAAGGCATTTGCAGCCTATACTGCCCTAAAAACCGTATTTAGAAGCTCTGAACCTTTTCTATCTCTGGCATGATAGATAATGCCACTCAAGTCTTAGAATGATGAGAAATATAATTAACAATTCACAGGGACATAATGTCAATGTAAAGAATTTTCCGAATCACGAAGATTTTGTGTGCCCCGCATGTACCACCGGAAATTTAATTACTAAACCTTCTGCTCTGAAAGCGAAGGATGAAGTCCCTACATTCCTGGACCGTATCCAATGAGACTTTTTGTGGTCCTATACAGCCCCTGTAAGGGCCATTTAGGTATTTTATGGTGCTCATTGATGCTCCTCGAAATGGTCACATGTATGTTTATTGTCTACGAGAAACTATGCTTTTGCAAAGCTAAATCTCGCAGCTAATTAAAATTAAAAATAATTTCCCTAATCATCATGTGAAGTCCACCAGAATGGACAACGTCGGAGAATTTACTTTAAAGGCATTTGATGATTATTGTATGGGAATGGGAATTAAAGTTAAGCATTCTATACCGCATGTCCACACCCAGAATGGACTAGCAGAGGTATTAATTAAATGGATTAAATTTATTGCCCGGCCACATTTGAAGAATTATAATTTACCAACTACATGTTGAGGACACGCAGTCCTGCTCGCAGCAACTCTCATCAATTTTAGACCGTCGGCATATAACATCCATTCACCTATGCAACTAGTGCAAGGGTCAACACCGAAAATTTCTCATCTTTGGTTATAAGGTTTATGTACCTATACCACTACCACAGCGAACTGCAATGGGTCTTCTCCGAAAGTCTGGAATATACGCTGATTATGAGACAACATCCATAATCAGGTATTTGGACCCTACGACGAGATATTTGCATACAGCCCAATTCGCTGAAAGTATATTAGATGAGGCTAGTTTCCCGTCATTAGGGGGAGGAAATCAACCCCTTGATAAAAATGTCGGGAAATAGAGAAGTCCAGAAAATAATTGAAATTCATGCACATGAGCCACGCACTAGTGAAGCAAATAGAGAAGCCGAGAAGATAATTGAAGTCTAAAAGACAATTGAAGTCTAGAAGACAATTGCAGTCCTGAAGATAATTGATTTGCAAGCATTAGCAAATCATCTGCCTGACCACTTTAGTGATTTAAAGAGCGTGACCAAGTCACATGTGCCTGCACGTAATACACCGGAGAGGGTTGAAATACCAATGAAGTAATCCCTAATCCCGTCCTAAGGCCTCTGAAAGGACGAGAACTCCGGCCCCTTGAATCCGAAGTAACCGGGGACGCCTGGTGAAAAAGGATAAAAAGGACTTGACAAAGCCGATCACCGAAGTTCCCCAAAACCAGAAGGGGAGCCAGTTGAGACCTAGCACCAGTATGAAACCTTCAGAATAAGGCATACTATAATCGAACATCCCCATAAATGAGACATCAGCATGGATGTGTGCGCACACATCGGAGCTGAAAAACTAAAGGGACATGCCTCCGTAATTGAAAGCAGCGATAAGCAAGTGGAAGCATTGGAAGCATTAGAAGAATCGCCCCTTGAAAAAATAGCTATAAACTTTGTGACCACAGGAGAATCTATGAATAAGACAACAGCTAATGTCGACATTGATTTTGCAAAGAAAATTACCACAATCATCGATCTTGATCCGAGCTCAGACGTCATTGAATGAAAGAAAATGTCGATTGGGAAGATTGAAAGAAGGCAGTAGAAGCAGAATTATTATCTCTGAATAAAATAAAGGTGTTTGAGCCTGTAAGCCGTTCGCCTCCCCATGTGCACTCCGTAGGGCATAAGTGGGTATTTGTTCGAAAGAGAAATCAAAATAATGAAGTAAAGCAAGACTTGTTGCACAAGGTTTCACTCAACATCTAGGTGTTGTTTATGAAGAAACCTATTCCTCAGTCATGGGCGGAACCACCCTTTAGATATTTAATCTCAATGGCAGTAAACTTGAAGTTAAAAGTGAAATTAATGGATGTGGTAACAACATACCTTTATAGAATATTGGATTCGGATATTTATACGAAGATACCTGAATGTATCCCTGTCCTGAATCAAGACAGAGCAAATAGAAATATGTACAGTGTGAAACACATAAAGTCACTGTACGGACATAAGCAATCAGGCAGGATATGGTATAATTGCTTAAAGCGACTTTCTATGCAAGAAAGGCTACACGAACAATGAGAATAATCTCTGTGTATTTATACGACGATCCCAGGATGGATTTTCTCAGTGTATGAAGATGATCTGAATATCATTGGAACCTTGGAAGGTATTAAGAAAGCAAGCTCTTACCTGGAGTCAGAGTTCGAAATGAAAGATTTGGATAGAACCAAATATTGCCTAGGCTTGCAGATTGAGCATGCCCCTGAAGGGATATTAGAGCATTAGTCAACCTACACTCAGAAGGTGTTAGAAATGTTTGATTTTGAAAAAGCATACCCTTCGAAAGCACCAATGGTCAAGAGATCCTTGTAACAAGACAAGGACCCGTACAGACCTAAAGAGGAGGGGGAGGGGAAGTCCTGGGACCGGAATTTTCATACTTAAGTGCAATAGAAGCACTCATGTATTTAGCAAATTGTACTAGATCGTCCATTGTATTTGTCGTTAACCTATTAGCAAGGTATAGTACAGAACCTACCAAAGGTATTGGCAGGGAATGAAGGACATCTTCCGATACCTCCAAGGAAGCAAAGAATTTGGTATGTTCTATAGAAAGAACCAAGACCTAACTATGAATGGCTATGCAGATGCCGGGTACCTGTAGAACCCGTATACGACCAAATCGCAAATAGGCTATGAACTCCTATGTGGTGGAACTGCAATTTCATGGAAATCATCTAAGCAGAGTCTTGTATCGACTTCGACGAACCACTCGGAAATAATAGCACTGTACAAGGCCTCACGAAAATGTGCTTGGCTTCAGCGGGTGATTCACCACATCCAGCAGTAGTGTGGATTGAATACCGCGCAAACCCCCACTATTATCTATGAAGATAATGCAGCTTGTGTTGTACAAGTGCAGATGGGTTATGTGAAGAGTCATCTCACAAAGCATATCAACCCCAAGTTCTTCTATGCTTATGAATTGCAAAAGATAGACGAAGTTAAAGTACTGCATACTAAGTCATGTGAAAATCTTGTAAATTTATTCACTAAGTCACTTCTAGCATCTAGCTTTGAAAAATGTATACGTGGAATTGGAATGATGAGACTTAGAGAAGTGCAGAATTCAGGGGGAGAACCTTCACGAACTCATTATTAAAGATTGATCACGAAGATCGAGTACCCAAAGAATAAATCCTGGAGATTAAATGAAATTGGGTGGATTGTACTCTTTTTCCCTTGACGAGTTTTCCTGAAGTTTCTCGGCTAATGTTTTTAACGAGGCAATTCGTGCAACGCAGCGGAACGTGTGTCATGTACTCTTTCTCCAAATTTTTTCCACTGAGTTTTTATGGAGTTTAGACGAGACATGAACATGTCGGATGAGTGTCCAAGGGGGAGTGTTAAGAAACCGGACCTAGGCCAAAGAGTCCTGGCCCAGGTGGACTCCTCATCCATCCACTAGCCTATAAATAGGGGGTGCTATTCATTGTAAACGATTGATCGATTGATGAAGGAATAAAGAGAAGCAAGAAGCCCCTTCTCGAGATAGCTTCACACTTCCTCGCGCACCTCACCCCACCCCACCCCACGCGCAAAGCCAAGCCCGAACACCCGGCCCGTGCCCAGGAACATCACCTCCGGCCTGCGCGACAACCGCGGCCCGCTCCAGCGCGGCCGCTCCCTCTCCATGAAGGCCATCCACACCATCCAGTCCCTCAAGCGCCTCACCTCCGCCGGTCGTTCGCCGGCCTCCGCCTCCCTCGGCCGCCTCCTCAAGCCCGACCTCGTCGCCGCCATGGCCGAGCTCCAGCGCCAGGGCCACTGGTCCCTCGTCATTGCCGCCCTCCATGTGGCCCACGCAGAGCCCTGGTACCGACCCGACCCAGCCCTCTACGCCACATTCGTCTCCTCCTCGCCGTGGGGTCGTGGACGCGCTTGTGGAGGTGTTCCTCAAGGAGAAGGACAAGAGCGGTGGATTCCTGGAAGGGAGGAGGACGTGTACAAGCTGACGAGGCTGGTATGCGCGCTGGTGGCGAAGGGGCGGGGCTGAAATAACCCTAAAATCCGAAATTTACAAAATTTTTGAATCTTTTTGTTTGAATTTCAAAACTTTCCTTTTTCAGAAATCTTCCTTCCATTCCCGCTTTCCCTTTTTGGAAACCCGCTTTGCTTTCTCTAGAAACGCCTTTGCTCCCAGCGCCTTCCCCTTCTTTCTTCTTCCCCGGACGTCATCGCGCCCTCGTCACTACCTCCCTCTCCGCTGCCGTCACCTGCCACCTCCCGCGCCACCGCACCGCCTCCACAACCTTCTACTACCCATGCCGCCTCCACCTCACCCCGCCCATGCTGCCGCCTCCCTCTCTCGCGGCCACCCAAGCGAGCAAAGCCAACCACGTTGCCGCCACCCATGCCACTGCCCACGCCACGCCCTGCTCCCACCACCTTCCTCGCCCTATAAAGGCCGCCTGGAGCTCGCATTCTTCCTCACCTCCCACCCCCACCACCTCCCCTTCCCTCCCATCTCCAGAGCCGACCGAATTTGGGTGAATCGTCACCGCCCGCTTCTTTTTCTTCGGCGAGCCGGCGCTCAATTCGCCGCCTCCGTCCGCTCCGCCACCATTTGGAGCCGCGGTAAGCACCGCCTCACTTCCCTGGTCTCTTCCCCTACCTCCCCACCTCCAATTCCGCCAGAGCTTGTCGGCGCCACTCCTCCCCACTACATCCCTTTGGCCACCGCCGCCAAGCCACCCCACCCCACCTCAAACCCCACCAAGCCATCAATGAACTCACCTTGGCCTGCTTGAGCTCCCCGCACCACCCATTGTCGCCGCCGGTCACCGGAGCCGCCGGAACGCCGCCTCCTTTTCGCCTCCTCCGTTGGGGCGACCACACGGGCCAAATGGCCGCGCGGCTCAAGCCGCCAGGGCGCGAGGCCTATTTGGCCTGGCCAAGTGGGCTGCAGGCCACACAGTAACATGCCGGCCCATCCACTGTTCACTCGTTTCGGCCAAACATTGTTCAATAAACAATAGATTTCTTTACTGTTCACTCAAAAACCGAAAAACCATTGTTCATGATAAAAAAAACAGTGAATCCTATTACTATTTAGTAATCCCTGTTTAGACATGAATAGTAAAATAGTACTATTCATCATCCGACCCTTTTTCACCTGAAATCCTAATTTGACATATCATACCCATTCTGACCGTCTCAAGCCCAGAAAACCCATTCTTGACTTCGATCAGCTATACCAAGCTCCCATTAAATCTTTTCACTTTCCTATAGGATTCATTATCTCTTTTCTATATTTTTGTTGTACTTGGATCCAAATCCCACAACTCCGTTCAGTCCAATTAAACACCAGATAAATCTCCACCCTCTCACACCACCTTCCTTTATGTTTCTTTTTTCTGGTTTTATTTACTTGCATGTTGTTCCCAGCTCATTTCTTATCGAGCCGGATTTTACTTGGTTTGTTTTATTGCATTGCTGCTCGTTGGGTCACGACTTTGACGACCAGACTCCAGAAGACGTCGGACAAGACCAGTATTTAGAAGATTTTGTGTAAGAAGGCAAATCGCATTCCTTGAACATTTCGAACCCACATTTCATATATTTATTATTACTTTCATTATTGTATTTGTGCCAATTACTTTAAATATTCAAATAATACTTTTGAATGCTATGATAATTAGATAAATCCTATTACCCCACATACAAACCCACTCAGCACCTGTAGGCCATATTCACCTTGACAAGTTCACATAAAATATTAGCTATAGTAGCTTTGTCACACAAATGTGTATATCAATCAAAAGAGAGTGTTGGCGGTTCGCTAATGGTTTTGGAGGAGAGTTGAGGGTTGTGTCCAGGAAGTTGGACAACCCAATAGACTGGTATTAAAAGTGAGTCATCAGTGAGATCTGGAGGTGGACAGCCACGAGTTGGTGTTGGGTCATCGCCTCACTGGATGACAAGTAAGGACAAGAACCTTGTGCCAAGTGACCGACACAGAAAACCACTCAACCACAAGCGTGGTCATTACTCCCTGGCTAAGTACACTGCGCATCCGATTGAACATCTACTGGAAAGGTAACTGCTCTTGTGTGATAGAGTAGTTGCGGAACTGGGGTGTGATAGGAGTGGGTCTGAAGGGACACTCGGTAGTCTACACACAATGGTAGGTGCCGTCAGCATAGGGGTGTAAGATCCACTGGGCCGGTGGAGTCTCCCTAGGGCTGTATGGAGTTAAAACCTACCGGGTAGAGGCTAGAAAGGATGAGCACTGAAAAGGCTTTGTTATCTCAACTCAGTCGTACGCTAACGTGTTGCGTGTATATTGCATGACAGTACGAGTTTGAGATATCTTGTGGGTAAAGTTGGGCAACTCTGCAGAGTGTATAAAAAGGTATTCGAATACGTCGTGCTTCCGGTTAATGAAGCTGTGTTAATGGGTGATTCCAGTACATAAGGCATAAGTAGAGTTTTTGATATGGTAAGTTGGTAATTGAGTTTGTTGAGAAACCCCTGATGTTATTATTTATTATTGTTTTATTATTTTAAAGATAAACTGCTTTAAATTCAAATGCATCCACATATGCCTGTTAAGGTAAACCCTAACCATCCATTGAACTCCTTGTATATAATTATTAAGTTTTTTTTTCATGTGGCTTGTTGAGTGCGGAAGTTATACTCATTTTTGCATAATCTACAAAATCATCTACAGAGGAAATATGAGAAAATTTCGAGGATCTTGATGAAGAAGGCTTTGGCAGGATCACCAGACGGCGGTGATTTCAGTTTTTAGGTCTCGGCAGCGCTCAAGCGTGCCTATGATTTGAAGTTCTTTTGTCTTGTATTATATTAAATTTGGGCTTAGATGCCCGTGTCAGGTTAAAACTAGTTGTTAAGCTTTAATCTTGTGTAATAAAATATTAATTTTTGTTGTAATCGAAAACTTGTTTGAGACACTGCTTACTTCGCAACTATACACCTTGAACGGTTGTGAAGAGTTTAACGGTCCGAAAATCAGGGCTGTTATAGGGGCTGTGCAGCGTGCACGGGTGTACGAGGTGACGGTGAGGAGGGGCGGCTGCGAGGTGGACGAGTACATGTACAGGTTGATGGCGAGTGGGTTGAGGCGGCTGGGGCTCGATGCGGAGGCGGCGGAGGTGGAGGCGGACTTCGCCGAGTGGGAGGTCAGGGTCTCGCCGTCGGCCAGGGACCTGCTCGACGAAACGCCCGCGAGAGAGAAGACCAAGACGACTGCATCCAACAAGTGAATTTTTTGTCTTCTTATATGGGTTGGTACCGCAACTTTTTTGTACTAGAAAGTAGAAACTGTCCTGTTCCTGTAACTATCATCACAAGTCTTGCAGATTACCAACAATTTAAAACAGATGTTACGATTCCCTTTTTTAACTGTTGTTGCAAGTGTTCATCAATCCGCATAGTCTTTTTTTTCACAGAACAAGTGACTATTGCAACATCGTGTTCAAATTACTGCGGCAACTGGCCGTAAGAGAAAAAAAAAACAGGTCTACGAGTTTCAGCAATTCTCTAATGTATTAGCTCACGGGTAGAATCATTTGTTATTGCACAACATGTGCCGATTTATCGACAGTTTACTTGTACTATCCAAAGCTACAACTCACAGTCACTTCACGCCTTCACATTTCCAAAGACAGCACCCGTAACATCAATGTCAATGGCTAAATTACATGGCAACCAGGCTAATTTGCACATCCCTTTGTTCCAGTACATGTTCCAGTATGGCAGTATTGCATAAGAATGCGGTTTACAATTTTAGTCCATTAGCAGCTGCAGTGAGTTCACCCAGATGTATGAATGGCAGCAGTAACTCACTCGAGGCCATAATCCTCGCCGAAATATTTATCGACCAGCCCATTGGCCATGTTCCTCATCACCTCGTTCTCGTGGAACTGAAACCTCTCCATAGCGTCGATGCCGTCCTCCCTCTCCACAAGCTTTGGACCTTGTGCATTGGGGTATCCTCTCATGACCTGCAAAATGGTATCCAGTTCTTAATGTGGCCTACATGCAACTTGAAGGAGATACAATTTACATTTTCAACGGCGATGCTTGTAACATGAACGGGGTTTCAGGAATGAAATAGAAGTAGCTAAAGGCAGCAAGATTTCCTCACCAGTTCCAGGAACTGAAGCCCAAGTCTTGCACTCTCTATATCAGCAGATCTGACCAAATATATAAATCCTGGAAGGGCTCCACCATTTATGATTGAGACTAAATGTTCAACAATTATGTTTGGGGGTTCAGCACTTCCTGCTGGGACAACACACAGATGGCCCAGGGTGTAAGCCGCTTCCTTACGAATGTCAAATTGTGCACTTGTCAGGAGGTGTATCAGCAAAGGTGTGGCCTCACTGGTGAAAATAAATTTCTTGTGCTCGAAACTGCCTGCTGCTATATTTGACAATGCCCACGACGCCTCCTACATAAGCAGTTCACAAATTCGATAGCGTAAATCATAGAACAGTATGCGTTGAAGTCTTAAGTAAAGTTGAACCAGCAAAGGAAACCAGACCTTTCTGAGAACCCTATTGTCACTCTTCAAACATTTTATAAGACTTGATAAGGCTTGATCTGAGAACAATATTTAGTTAGTACTTAGTACTTGCATAACTAACATCCTCTCTGGAAGACAAAACTATCAACTCACGATAAATATAATCACAAATGAAACATGGTGCTCTTATATAATTGGAGACTAAGGGTGGTGAGCTAACCTGTGATATTGTTTCCAACAATAAGGATTGAATCAACCATGTATCCATCACCGGCTACAAGATTTCCTAAACCACGAAGTACCTAATTTGAAGTAGAAGTATCAATTTGCCTGTGCTGCGAAATCACGCACGCTGCTTACATGTTTAATACTAAGTGCAGAACCTACAATAACTGAGAACAAAATATCCTTAGAATAACTATAAATTAATTGTAAATCATTATCAGCATCTTTATTCGACACCTCCTAAAAAACAGATGCCTGCTCATATGTTGGATAACAATTTGACAACCAGACTCCACACAAGGTTATGAAAGTTTGAAGTTCGAACTAAGAGGTGTCCCTCTTAAAGATTTAGGTCAGTTTGCTGGGCAATACTTAACTACGATATACAGTGTTGAATAATAGGTGTTCAATTCATTTCAGGGAAAGCACGAAAAGTGTGAATAAGCAAAAGGAACACTATGCGATAGAGAAAAACAGATAATACCGGAATGAGTAACTGCAAGTTCTCAGATGCCAGCAGGCGTCCAATAAGCAACTGAGGCACAAAACTTCTTACTATTAAGCTGATAGCTTTTTCTGAAAGTGCTGAAAGATAGACCACTACCCAAGCCACCTCAGTTGCTAGCTCTTCATCTCTGAAGGATCCAAAACTAACTCATCAGTGGCAGTAATGAGAAAAAGCATGCACATCACTTCGATAAAATTTTAGTTAAATGTTTTCCATGCCATTTATAAATTTTAGAAATACCTTAAACATATAACCAGGACTAAAGCAACTGCACAAGAAAAATAGTACCAACTGCCCAGCAAATACAACATGGCACATGATACCTAATGAAGAGATTGAAAGGAAGTACCACTGCTACAAGCCTACATTATGACCATACAGTGAAGGCAAGTTACAAACCACTGGTCACTGGTCGGTGAATCTAAAAATGTTCTGTATGGAACTGTAAGAAGTAAGAACAAATAACTGGTCCCTTATGTAATGATTAAGAAGCCAACATCAGAACAAGCATGTCTCTACTTGAATTTTAGAAATTCAACTAATTGGAGAGTAAAATAAATTTAAATGCAATGCAATAGAAATATGTCCATGAAGAGACATACGCCTTTTCCAAGTTCCTCGTGATCGCATTCAGCACACCCTCAATGCTAATAAGCTCATTCGCAGCCTTGGCATCAGGCCCCTGGGTTATGAGAGAGACAAATGTTTAGTAAAATTATGTTTGGTCAATAATTACATGGCTACATGCATATATATCAGGCTGATTAGGACCTGTTTGGATAGACTCAGCTTCTAGAGGACATAAGCTACACATATCATAAAATGTTTTGGGAGAAGGGGCTTAAGCTTTTCAATACAAATATGGTTCAAACTTTTGTTGAGGGAAAATACGGCTTAAATTTTAAGAAAACCCTTCATTAGTACCCTTCTCGGAAGGGCTTAAGCTTTATCACCACTTCGAGCTTATGCTCAAGCCCTCCTAATTCCTAAAAAAGGCTCTTGGTAAAAAGATAACAGTGACATAAGAAACTTGAGACTCACACAATCAGAACAAGAGATATAACCTTGATGAGATTTGACAATGCCCAAGCAGCAGTTCTTGCTGTAGAACCCATGCTCGAAAGCATTAAGCGGGCAAGAGGCCACAAAGCACCTTGTGCGAGTAATGTGCTTCTCAGCTCTGCTCCTTCACCAGCAACGTTACCAATGGCCCATGCACATTGCTCAGCAACAAGTGTGGAGCTCTTCTCTAACAAACATAGATCGATTAACGTTTTTAAGATAACCAAAGTTCCAACATCCAACCGAATTGCAGAGAAATGTCTACCTACCCATCATTCTTGACAAATGTATATTACGAAGGACTAAGACTAATATATTCCTAATGGGAATGAAAATGAACATTGAAGAACACAAGAGAGAAAACCAACCACCAAGGTGAGCAATAAGCAGCGGTAATGCGGGCAGCAAGGATTTTGTTTCTTCTGGTTCCCCAGCTGCTATGTTTGTAAGGCACCAAGCTGCCTCTAGCAACTGCAATAAAAACATCCATAATCTCCATAAGAGAAAAAAAGTTCAAATGAGTATAGCAAAAGAAATACAATGCGAATGATAAACACATCCATCTTTATAAGAGCAAATAGATAGCAAGGAAGTTATTTTCCAGGTAAAATAGAAAACTGGACTCAGATTTATTTTTCCTTATTAGAACTATGGGCACAATTAGTGCAACATGATCAACCTGTTCATCTGACGATCCAAAGGACAGATATTGCACTAAAAGAGGGACAGCTCCAGCTTTAATTGCTGCTTCAATCGGAGGTACTTCAGACTGTGACAGCAACCGTCTCAAAGCACAAAGCACCTCTGTCTTCTTCTTCTGGGCCCCTTTCCCCCTAAGAAGCAAGAAACATCAAAAGGTTGTAGAATACACTCCAAAATCTGAGCACTTTCCATATGTGCTATCATTTTCTCATAGTAAAAAATTAGATGTTAGAAGTGTTTAAACAAACCTTCTGCCCCATACAACTTATAGATATATATCTTCAGAGTGGAAAATAACTAAAAGTCAGGTAAATAAAACAGGATCGCTAACAAACTAAGGTTCCATGTGGTTCATGTCTGTGAATCATAACAATGGCAGCATAGGCTTTTGGAATACAATAGAATGGGAGGTGTAAGAGATAATGCAAATTATTCTTCCCATGCACCATAACCAAACAGATAAATTTTGATCTCCTGTAAATGGAATACAGGAAACTAACCACAAACCAAACAGTTAGTTACAGGCGGTGGGTTTCTTTGGATTGCAACAAAAAAAAGGAGATGGGTCTATACCCTATAATATTCAAGCTATTAAAAATGTCTCAAGAACAATGGCTTATGTTGTTAACACACAAGGAAATTAAATAGAAGGCACATACTGGCTTGACAAAGCAGATTTCAATTCTTCAACAGCTTGAGCCGTTCTTGCTTCAAGACCTGCTTTCTCCTCATCAATAACCATATCACCCTCTTCCGTTGCAGTCTCATCACTGCCAGAAAGTGGGGCTCGGCACACACGCTTTGCACGGATCAAGGCTTCCCTTCTTTCCTTCCCTATTGCGATAGCCTGTTCCCGTCTCCGGCTAGCTGCTGAGTTGTGCACTGCAACCAAACATCCAACTAATTAAAGGCTATAATGACTACTTGACTAGCACTAGCAGAAATCTCCCCCACAAGTACGATGCACCAGAATACATTTTTTCTGTGTATTTTGTGTTGTCCTTTTTTTGCCACAGATAATTAGCTTATGATGGCACAGAATTAACCTATGCTTTACATCAGATAAATTATTATGGTAGTTTGGTAATCACATATTAAGCGCACCTGTAAACTTAAAACTAGTTAATCACAGAAGAAGTGCACTTGTACACTTAAAACAGTATAAAGTTTAACGGCACTTTTTAGTGGCAGCAGACATGACACTAGAATGGAACTGAAGTAACAGTTCACTCTAATAAACAGTGCTACACGCCTATAATCTTTTAGATAATCACTAAACAGCAAGCTACGCTGCACATAAGTGCATTTCAACTTACTGCCGAGGTTTAAGCCACAATTCACTACATGTGATCCAAATTGTTGGCTATCCCATGCTAACTTGCTGAGTTTCAGCCACTACAAAATAATCACTCAAGTGGTTCTATACTTCCTAACGTTGCTAGGCATAATAAGACACTCTACGGTTACTGTTTAACCTTCTAACCGACTCGACCTAACGCTGCCCGAACCTTGGTGGAGAAGTGGCTCTTCTCCAAGTAGAAGTAGGCAAGAACACCTGGCGCCCGCTGCTCCCAACCCCGCAATCAAAGCAACAGCTATGCATACTTCTGGGGGCGGTTGGGGCTCTCACCACCGCCGCGCCCGCCAAAAGATAGACGAAATTCCAAGGCCACGGTGAGGTGAGCAGAGAGGAGGAGATACTGGATTGGGTGCGGACCTGAGGATTTGATGGCGTCGCGGTGGTGCTCGTGGGGCGAAGCGGAGGACGGCGAGGGAGAGGAGTTGCCGTCGGCCATCTTTCCGGCGGCGGAGCGCTACGGCTGTGAGGTTTGGTAGTGGGGGGGTCAAACGGGACGGGAGTACTGAACGAGTAAGCAAGACCGTGGACTGGGCCGGGTTCGGTATGGCCCACGGGCTGCTAGTCCATAGCCCAACTATTCTGTCCCATTCCAGGTACTGAAAGTATCGAGTTCATGGCCTCATGGGTATGCCAGATTTGAAGGCAAATGTTAGTCAAATTCTGTATGTTTTGAGGCTAAAATTTCGGCAAGATTTGATTCACATTTTACTGCGCTGGTTTATGTTGCACCTGATCTCTGGGTGATTGGGTAATATTTTTGCCATACCAAAACAACAAGAAAGGCCTCGAGGGTGCCCACTGAAAATATACTTCATATTGACAAGTCGACAGAGGATTGAGACATACACACAAGTGATATACTGTTATTCAGAATACACACAGTATACAGCAGTCGATAATGACCAGGCAGGCACAGTTCTAAAGTTCAACACAAACTCGTAGATAACTAGTGGGGGGTTCCATCCAACAACATGCTCATATCACAAACTCGTAGTTACTGACGAACAGACAGGATAGTACCAAGGCGGCAGAACATCACATAACACGATTCCAGCTAGAGCAGGAAAGAAGTTGGAGCAGTTTACATCCCACGCCCCATAGTCTGCTCCATGGGTGGCATCATGACGAAGACAGACCGTGCGTTGAACCCGGGGTGGGGGACCCTGCGGCGCAGCTCGCGACCCTCCTGGCAGAGGGCACAAGGGTGACAGAGGTAGTGAGTCACGAAGTCGCAGGCAACCTCTAGGTGCTCACGCCTCTCCTCATCCTCGACGAGACCGTGACAACACCCACATTGCCTAGTGAAAGCCTCGAAGCTACCCTGAAAGACAAACATGCAAAGCAACCGTGTCAGTATATTGCTTGCAAAAGCCTTAGAAAAGGACAAGTCCAAAACATATAGAGCAGAAGTTCTAGGTCTAAGATCTTGTTTTCAGCATACTGCTTGCAACAGCGTTAGAAAAGCACGTGTCCAAAACATACAAAGCAGAAGTTCTAAGAACCAAGTAATAGGAATCATACAGAACCAAATAATAGAACTCACTATACATTATACAATATGTAAGTCTCGGCTTGGCCCAGAATCATACTTCATGATTTTCAAGAGTGACAACTACAAATAGGTATCATCTCACTGCAGAATGAGAAAATCGTCTACAATCATAAACATGAGCAACTGGAGAAAACTTGCCTCAAGATTGTATCTTCGACGAATAGCTGTACGAGTGGAACGTGAGAACAATGGGGCTACGCTGTTCCACCCAAAGAGTGATTTCCCAAGCATATAGAGGCAGGTGTAAGGTAAGCAGCTATTTGCAAAAGTTCCTGGTCCTGCTGCAAGCCTCTCGACATTACTACCATACAGCACACATGGTGCTATGCTTCCAAGAAGACCTGATAACATCCAAGCACCATTTAGTTAGTTCTTGGTTGAAGTTCCAAATAACGAAAAGGGCAAACTCAAAAGATCCTCCACAACAAATTTTCAAAGTAAACTCCAAAGATCCTCCGCAACAAATTTTCGAAGTACAAGGGTCACCCATGACTACACAAGCGTAACAAAACAGACAGTATGGCCCTTGGGACCCAAGTTAAATCTTACTCCCCAGAAGTCACAATATGCAGTCTCTGTCATTTTGTAAAGTGTGCACACTATGAGAGGGCCCAAGAATATGTTACATAAGGTTCAACTGATGTTTTCACTGAGCAAGTTAACTCCATCAATAAGTTAACATATCATCAGTTCATTGTAATTTGAACTCTATATGTGGAAAAACAACCTTGGATCAGTCTATGTACAAAGACTCAAAAGAGTCAAAAGATAATTAGTAGCCACAAAATTTATAGTGAGAATCCAGCCCATACAACATCACATGGCATCTGTATGTCCATGTTTATAGTCAAACTAGTGATCAGCCAAAGCTAAAAGGAACAAGGTAAAAAGAAACAGTAGGTACATGAAGGGGTAATAAAAATTACACAGCTTTGACAAGAATCAGGGGCGGACCCAGCTATCGGACGAGGTGGGTGGTCACTGAGGTAGCCAATGGCGGAACCCCTCCTCCCAGCGCCGGCCATGTCCCTCCCCTTGGCCTCTTCCCCGTCTTCCCAGGCGCTGGCGTGCCTACAGGCTCTGGCTAGACGGCCCCGACCACTACCACAAAGGCCACCACTCGGCCCAGAGCTAAGCCCACACACCTCACTAGACCTGTTCAAATGCCGAGCCGGGCCGGGCTTTAAAAGCCCGGCCAAAAATCCTCAGGCCCGAGCCTGGCCCGGAAATCAGAATTTCAGCATAAAAGTATTACTTTAATCATTTTTTGGAATAAAAAACTACTATTTTAATTCATTTACAGCATTAAATAAATAGATTTATGCCTTTAGAATTGTTTTTACCGTGAATTCGGGCCGGGCCAGGCTTCCTTCGGGCCGAAATGGCAGTCCCAAGCCCGGCCCGAACATGGTCGGGCTCGAGCCGGGCCGGCGGGCCGGGCCGCCCGTGAACAGGTCTACACCTCACCAATACAACTGAACTCACTACCACAACCCACACATTGGCTCACTTCCCCCAATTTCCAACCCTAGGCGCAGTAAGCCACAAGCAGAAGCCATGGCCAGTCTCGGCGGGTGCTCAAGCGGTCTGAGAAGCAAGTCGGCCAGGCGCCTCAAGGAGCACTTCCACGACTTCACCACCCGAAGTTCATGACCTCACCCAAGACGGAGGTCGACGCCAGAGCAAGGTGTGGCTCATGGGGACTACGCCTACCTCCTCTCTAGTGTGCACCACCACAAGGTCTGGAATTAAGTGCGATGATTCAATGTGGAACGTCTTGTTGGTACTCCTGTTTAAAATTTGGGCGTCATTTCAGAGGAGTTCATGTGTTTGATGAAATGCCACGTAAAAGTATTTCCTAATTTTGGGCTCCTTGCTTTTGATGTGTTAATCTGGGTTACTTATAGGGCATGGGTTGTAGCTTCACGATAGCTCATTATTGTGATAAATTTTGGTCAGAAATCATCTGGATATGCAGGCATTGCTAGTTGTTGCCCCAATCACCGCGTTGTTCTAGTTTGAATGGTAATGCACAATGACTAGAAATTGAATCATGTGTATTAGAAATAAGAGCGAATA
This sequence comes from Phyllostachys edulis, assembly GCA_036346405.1. Taxonomy (NCBI): domain Eukaryota; kingdom Viridiplantae; phylum Streptophyta; class Magnoliopsida; order Poales; family Poaceae; genus Phyllostachys; species Phyllostachys edulis. The sequence goes on from CM070546.1 coordinate 120,907,365, forward strand.
CTGGTTCAATGGCTGATTTCCATAATTCGACCTCGTTACATCACCTATTTTAGACCGAGCAAGTTATTCACATCCTTACAATGGTAGAATGTTACCATCGGCTTGTCATACACTATGTACTCCACTAACTATGTAAATCATGTTCGATTGTTCAGGACCTGCTATTCTCATACAATATAGCCGTGGACCGATCTGATGAAATGAAGAAGATATTGAACAAATCTGTTGCCGATGTAGGCCTTGACTTCGAGATGTCTACGGTAGTGAGAGCTTTTTTTCAGATCTATGTGAAACCCGTGGTTCTATCTTTTGCTATGAAAAATTGGAGCAACTTTGCTTGATTACAATATTCCATTGTTTCGAAAGTTTAGGTTGCTAGTCATAGCGCTTGTACTCTTTTCCCAATAATGAGCAATTGCATTTGTTTTGTTAATGATTTACACCATCTTGTTCCATGTCAGTATGAATTTCTTTTAAAATTCCTTTATGAGAATCCTTCGCTTCCTGTTGTAACTTGCACAAGATCTAAATTAGCGGTAGCGGAGCAAGACAATACAGTAGCGTGGACGCCAAGAAGTGGAAAGCAATGGCCAATGGGACATCGTCTGCTCACAAAATGGAGGCCCTAGTCTATTTGGTATTTTGGTGCAAAGATCACTGGTGGAGGGTCTGGCAGCTCAGTTTGTGTAATTGGGAAAAATTGCCTGAAAAGCAACGAAGAGATTTTTGAGGTAAGTTTCTCCCAAGAGTTATGATTCACCATAGAATATTAGTATTTGTGTATTCATGGGATGGTAACATATATGTTTTCTTGTGTGTGCTGGCAGTCGCAGATTCAGAAAAGATACACGCCTGTGCCGCGAGGCCAAAGGGGGGGCCCACGGGGACGGCGTCGGTGAGGCGGCCAGTAAGTACTTGCATGGTGTTCCCTTCCTTTGATTTGTTCCTTTAGGATTTATACTAAGCAATCATCCTAAATCATGAATCATGATCACAATTTCATAAGAACCATGAAAAGATGTACATGCAGTAATACGAGTGCTTAATGTGTCTAGGATGTTTACGTATTCCAAAAGGATTCATTTTATTAGTTCATTGAGCACTTTTCTCTAAAAAGAGTTTAGTTGAACAAAAGCTCAACGCAATGCGTCAAACCATTGAGCGAGGACCGAGCGACTAAACCCTAGCGGTGCGCGGCGAGGAGGTGTCCAGCGAGGAAGCGACACCGCCATACCTAAGATCTAATCCTAGGTCCGCCACTGACAAGAATCAAAACAAGTCGGTCACAATGAATCCAACTATTATTGGAGTAAATTAGTTGGCTAGTTAGGACAGCACTGTCAAGAGAAAATTCAGCCCGTCGCACAGATCCACAATTAGAACTGGGACGTGCAACTCGTCTAGAACCATTTGAAGTGCCAATTTAGAAGTATCAACTTGGAGCCGGTCAACCATAATTTAAAGGTTCCTAAAAAAATTGCACCAGGTACATCGTAGTCAGGGGAAATCAGCTTATCTTGACATGATTCACACAAAAATTAGTATCCGCAACGCGTTCAAAGGAGCAATTTGCAAGCTAGAAAGGGCCATAGTTCCTGCTGAGCTACAGAATATTACGCCCAAGAATCGAACAAGAATGGATAGATATTATAACAATTGCACATCGAATCTAACATCTCGTGAACCTCTCATTACCAAAATAACTAAAAAGATTCCTAATAATCCAATACTTTTTGCTAAAATCGAGCTCGATCGAAGCAAGCGAACCCACATGTTCCTCTCTGAGATCCCCGACCACGAAACCACGCACAAGCCTGGCGAAAAATGTAGGCAACCTAACCCGAAACCGAGAGATCTGAGGGCGAGGGGCACATACAAACTTCGAGGTCGCTGCTACAGAACTCGTCGTTGCGGCCGAGGCAGGAGAGGAGCCCCGAGTCCCAGCTCCCCCGCGGGACGCCGGCCGAGGGGGCGGCGAGCGGCTCGCCCATGACGACGGGGACCCCGTCGGCGCAGCACCTCGCGTCCTCCGGCACCGGTGGAGGCGTCGGGAGCTTCTCCGCGGCGTCTACGGCGCCAGCCGGCGGGAGGAGGGGACTGGCCTCCTCGTGGTTGGCTTCGGCGGCGCCCATGGCGAGAGGCGGAGAACCTGGTGGGGAATACTACTACCACCTAACGCGAGGTCGCCGCGAGATGACTTGGCGAAGAGAGAGAGAGGGAGGCGAGTAAAATGAGGCGGAGGAGATGGAGACTTGGCGAAGAGAGAGAGGGTGGCGAGTAAAATGAGGCGGGGGAAGCGTGTGGCGCGGAGGCTGGAGACGATGGCTTCCTTCGCCGTATCCGCGGGCCGGGGCGGGGGGGCTTTCATTAATTACTCTTCTCTTAGACGCGTTTTACGAGGCGGAGGAGACGGAGACTTGGCGAAGAGAGAGAGGGTGCCGAGTAAAATGAGGCGGGGGAAGCGTGTGGCGTGGAGGCTGGAGATGATGCCATCCTTTGCCGTATCCGGGGGCTTTCATTAATTACCTCTCTCTTATACGCGTTTTGGGATTACCCTTCCCTTAGACGCGTTTTATTTAGTCTCCTCTTAGACGCCTTTTGGAATTTTATCTTTCTTCCTGATGTAATAGTATTTTATCTTCTTCTTAGTTTGTTGCTCTTTACCGTGCGCTATCTCCAACCCCCTGTGTGCTCTCCCTCTCCTTTCGCCGTCACTTCCTCATCTTGCTCTCCCCTCCTTCCACCGCGGGCGCCTCTCCTCCTCTCCTCTCCTCTCTCTGCTGCCGCTTTCTCTCCTCGCTCTCTCCTCTCCTCTCCTCTCCTCTCTCGCCTCCGCCTCCTGCTCTCCCTCCTCTCTCTCTCTCTCTCCTTCCGTGGCTACCGCCTCCTCCTCCTGCTCTCCCTCTCCTTCCACCGCCTCCTCTCCTCTCCTCTCCTCTCTTCCTCTCCTTCCATGACAGGCGATTGCGATGATGGACGACAATGATGTGGCGGAGGCTTCATGGCGGCCGGTCGGTATGGCCGATCTCGCCTAGGCGGCCAGATCCCAGATCTCCTCGCCTCGTTAGTTGGATCCGCGAGCCCAGCGTTCTCATCTTCATCACACCCGGATCTAGCGGGCTCATCGCTAGGGTTCCTGGTCGGAGACGGAGAAGACCATCGCGAGCGCCGGGGTTGCTCATGTCCATCGCACCGTCAATGCGCGGCGAGGGTGGGGGCGACTTCAAGGCCGCGTGGCGCTCGAGGCTGCTCATGTTCGTGCTCGACGAGGGTGGCTTGGCCACGCTCTGGCGGCGTGGGCGCGCGCCCTCGCAAACGCCACCTCCCTGGTCGATGTACCGCAGCCACCTCGTGTTCGAGCGGCTCTGGCCAGCCATGCGCGACGATGCCACATCCGCCTCAACCACCACCTCCGCTTCCGCCCTCTCCACTTCATGGCGTCGCAGCATGGTGGGTGCTCTAGTTCTTGCGATTAGCATGTTTCTTGATTCTTTTTGCGGGAAAGGTCAGCTCTTCGCCGCTTCTTGGAGAAAGATTTTGGATTCTTGCGTGGTTCTTGGCCGATTTTATATTGAGATGATTCATCATGATACTTCTCTTATATGTTCATATTGGAATTTGTGGAAAGCATTTATGTCCCGGTCTGCAATATGTGAACAAATTCCTGATGTTTTGTGTGTTTCTGCGATGAGGAGTTTTCGCTTCCCGGTCGTGAGGTGCCTTTCGACCTCCCCCTCCGACTACGGCGACAACGACGTCTTTGGGATGGTGAGGCGTGGAGGCGCGCTGCCAGAGCGAGAGGAGAGGTCGGCGTCGTACAAGACACGCCACGGACGCCGCCAGATGACCGCGGCATTTACGCACGAGGTGACGTCATTTGGCCAGTCGGGCTTGGGAGATGGGAGGAAAAGTAAGTGAATGGCTCGACTCGAGGGATGGGAAAAGCAAAACGGAACGTGGTGGACCGAGGGGCAAAAATGACTTTTCGTGTGGCTATAACAGAGAAAACGGTTAGATATTAATAAAATAATACAAAGAGTGAAAAAAAAAACAAAAAAAAATAGACTAAGAGAGTGACAAAAAATGTATTACATCATGAAGAGGAGTAAACCCAACTAAGAGAAGGATAAAATATGAATTACCCCATGAACATGACAGGTGAGATGAGAGGACGAAGAGGAGGAGGCGTGTTTCTGAAATCCGACTTCTTCCTCTGAACACGGATTATTTTAGAGTGTTCTAATGCGCTGGCTTGACATATTTCTTTCCAACCTACGCTTGAGAAGACGGCTGCATATCTAGTGCACATATGCTATTTGGTGCACATATGGAAAAACTTTTAGTTTAGGTATCAAATTAGCATAAAAAATTCTGAAAAAAATTCACAGTGAATTTCTTTTTTTTGTTTCTTCTAACATACTTCGAGTTTGAACTTCAAATTTTGAAGGGTGGAACAAAACACCATAAATTACATCTAGAATTTTTTTTAGAATTTTTTATGCTAATTTGATACCTAAACTAAAAGTTTTTCTATATGTGCACTAGATATGGCCCCCGAGAAGACGCATATTAGTTGGACGTCTGATCTTTGTACCAGTGACAAGTGGGCCCCGTGCTATTGTGGGCCCCGTGCTATTTCTCCTTTCCTTAACTCAGGCGTTAGAAAGGCCCAGCCCAAGTAGGGCTCCGTCCCACCACCGCGAAGCCTCTACGCTTCTCCGCCGACGCCAACCTCCTCTACGGCGATATCCGGAACCCTAGCTCCGGGCTCCGGCCACTCGTTACGTATCCCCTCACTGCTCGCGGTCTTTGTACCCTCTCGTTTGCAACTCGCCGGATTGACTGGTCGTGGAGATGGTGAGCTCTACTCAAACACACAAACTCACGTTATTTTAGCTATTTTTATGGCTGTGCGCATGTGCCTGTTAAGATTGGGTTATGTTCTTTTTAGCAACATAGAGTTTAATTTATAGGAGGACGTGCAGTTAAGTTTTGCGGGGTTTTTTTATTTTTTGCGTTAGCCAAACAAATTTTGTGGTATTTCACAGCGTATGACTTTGCGGGAGGAGCATGGTGTTTAATCTAAAATTGGGAACGATTTAGATGAATTATTCTTGTTTTCATTACATTTTGTGCCAAAGACTATGCTTCTACTGATCTGTTGGGTCATCAACCTGTTACTATTGGTGGTTGCTGCCTAGTGGTAACGAGCTTTTATAACTTGCGAGAACGGGTTATGCTGTTAGAACTCCCAGGCTTTTTATTCCAAGTTTTTTTTCACCTGCTTATTTTTCTGATGCCTTTTAGGGTGGAGTGATATTTTATATTTTTAGTACATTCACTGCATAGTCCACGCTCTCTTTGCTATTGAGACCATCTCCAATGTTGTGTTTTAGCCGGTTCAAATGAGAGAGAAGGTATTGAATCGATTCAATACATTGGAATGGTCGATTCGGATGGAACCGGACTCTACTTAGGAATCAATTCAAAACATTAAACAACTCATATGAGCATTAAACAACTACATATGAGAGAGTACGGTTGAGAGAGGATATTATTATTTTGTGGTTTTTTAATGTGACGTGGGTCCCAGTTATTAGTAGGAATCGGTTCAATACATTGGAGAAAAACAAGCTCAGTTCCTATAATACTTACGTGGTATGATTTTGAATCGACATCGGTTCAATACATTAAAGATGCTCTGATTATACTAGTACTCCCTCCATTCTTTTTTTTAGATGTCGTTGGATGTTGGTTTCGTTCTCAAATAGATGTGGTTTTAGGTTTTTGAATTTGTGTTTTCCCAAGATACCCCTATTTAAAGGTGCATGGCATAATTGTCTTCCCTCTAGTCTGGTCAACTGTTTCCAATACATTTGCTGGCTTCCAAAGACCATTTATCACAGATTTCCCACCCTTTTCTTTAAACTGGTGGAGTAGTACTACTAGTAATCCGTATATTACATGGGCCCTTGCATTTGGCTTTTGATGCTACTTGGAGAATGAGTGAATTAAGCAAAGAGTACAAAACAAGATCGGATGTTACCTGATCTGAATGTCAAACTAGAACAGATGAAGCAAGGAGCGAAAGAGAAGAAGCAATATGAGGATGCCGAAGTGAAATAGGATAACGATGACGCTCAGTCGTCTGTGCTGCGGTGCGCCGCTCGGCTGCGCACTCACGCTCAAGCCTTGCCGCCGCACGCCGCCTCGCTCAGAAGATGCAAACTCATTCAAAGCTGGAGTAATTTGGGTGCCATTAATTAACGTCAGAGTGATAAGGAGGGGTAAACATGTCACAGAACGAATCATTATTTACCACCTTGTTCTGTGTGTGAAGTGCTAAAATGACAACTAAATACGAATAGAGGGAGTATTAATTAAGAGTTCAGCAATAGTTGTCTGATAACCACTCATGGATGTGTGGTTATGTAATTGTTGCTAATTGCTATTTACCTTTATTCAATTTATGCAGGCTACACCGCTCATAGCAGGACTTGCGGTTGCAACCGCTGCTCTTGCGGGTAGATATAGCATCCAAGCTTGGCAAGCTTACAAGGCAAGGCCTATAGTTCCAAGGATGCGTAAATTCTATGAAGGTGGCTTTCAACCTACAATGACCCGAAGGGAAGCTGGTTTAGTCCTGGGTGTCAGGTGCATGTTATATAAAAGCATAATATCCATACCACAGTCAACTATTGTTTATGTTTCTCTTAACGTACAGCTATTCATTTCTCTAACAGTTAGATTCATCCCATGCCATCGAAATTATGTTGAGCTGACTGCAGCACAACACTTGGGGTTAGGAATGGCAGTGGGTGAAAGAAAGAAATACACAAGGAACTTGCCTTGATCCCTTATCCCTGCCCCCTGCCATATGACTCATAGGGAGATTTCACTTTCACCCATACCCTGTCCCAAATGGGTGCCCAAATCCCCTGAAAAATGGAAGTAAATAATTCAGTCGTTGATAGGGACAGCATGATTACAGCAGTACAATTTGTGAAACATCTGTTTTGTAGAGCGAGATGTTGTGGAACATCTTATGGTAATACTGCATTTTTAAAAATGGTAATTGGTAGTCCATGCTCCACACTAAATCACTAGCATGAAGATTGATAGCTGCAATTTTTCTATAATAAACATATCACAAATCTATTTTTAAGTTGCCGCATTAATTTTATTTATTTATTGAACAAGGTTGCTGCATTAATTTCCAGCTGAACAAGTTGCAAATAAATCAAAGGAAACTCTGTCCATTCCAACTGCAAAATACTTTTCATAGGAAAGCCTTCTAAGACTGAATGCGATAGCTAGCTTTGGATGGTTATAAATTGAGATGCAAGATTTGACCATTTAGAATTGTAGATGGAGTGGAGAGCTCAATCAACCTTTGTCAACCACAGCAGGCATCTCAGCCATTCTTAGTGCCCAACAAGTACTGGGTTATGGCTTGCTGATAGCGTCCCAATCTTTAACCGATTTTTGCTCCTGTATCCTCCCTTCTCCCTTCTTCAAATCAGTGTTAGGAAGGAGACAGATGGTTGCGGTGTATGAGGTGAGGAGCAAGGGTTGAGATCAGAGTGACCAGAGCGGAACAAGATTTAAGAGTGAGACGAAAGCAGCAGCAGCTGAAGTGATATGTGGGTGAGAGTATATCTAGGGTTAAGGTCTTATTCTTAAACCTCTGTACGTATGAAAAGGATGTGGCCCCACATTTCATGGAGACAAATTCATATAGTAGGTACATAAATATCATAGACTATTGATTTCATATGGGCCGCTCAGGTACGCTCGAATAGGGTTGACAGAACATCCCACTGACACTGCTACCCAACTTGGGTTTAGTTTGTTACCAAGATCCCCTTGGATATAAAGTTGAAACATCCACAATTCCACAACCCTGTTAGACTTCATTTGGCTGGCGGGGAATGGTTGGTTCCGACCCAATTCACATGGATCTTAGTTCTCCATATGGATTGGGTTGGGATCCCAATCCCACCCATTACAAACCCATCCAAACGAGCATTGGGGTAATTGCCTGTGTAGAAGGGTAGAATTGCCATCTCAAACTGGGACCGTGTGTGCCCTCTCCATCATCAGTTATAATGATAACAAACGTACAATATCACATATCTGTGTTCTATTTTGGGTTTTCACCTGCAATTCAATCAAATGCAACTGGCAATTAATTTTTTCCCTGACAAATTGAGCCAACTTTACAAGAACCCCCCCCCCCTCCCGCCCTACCACCAAAAAAATGCTCAATTGATTAAAAAACGTACTGTTGGAAGGATCAGTCATTCTTCTATTTGAAGCAGTGTCATTTATTTGTGATTCAACAATTTTTCATTGGTACCTTCCAATTTCAGACGTGTTATGTTCCCTGCTTTTGTTAAGTGGCCCTCTGTTATCTTTTGATGCCTCCAGGGAAAACGTCCATCCTGAGAAGGTAAAAGAGGCGCATAAGAAGGTCATGGTGGCCAATCATCCGGATGCGGGGGGAAGCCATTACCTTGCTTCGAAGATCAACGAGGCGAAAGATGTTTTGCTAGGGAAAACAAAAGGAGGTGGATCGGCCTTTTGATTAGATAATACAAAATGTGCTCTTCCAATGAAAGGGTAAATTTTGTGCCTCCAGACTCGCACTTAGAAGGTAGACAAAAATCTTGATGTGTTACTAAAATTTATGGACAAAGAAGGTAGGCAAAAATCTTGATGTGTTACTAAAATTTATGGACAAAGAACATTGGACCGTTTTAGAGCAGGTCTCTTCACTGTTTAACACTTCAAGGACCAGTTGTGTTCTGCCCCCTGGTTGTGGAATAACTGATATACATGAAAGGTGGCATGGGTTGTATTTTGCATTATATTGTTCTTCTGTCTATTCTATTGTGATAACTATAGTGCAACATGGTTCTACCGTATCTAACAGTATCATGTCATGGAGTCCTCTTCTTCACTGTTCATTAGACTTTGCTTTTGTCGAGTCTCTGGTGCTTCAATTTCTGTAGTGTACCTTGGCATGTCAAGGTGCCACAGCAATATCTGAGACTCAGAGCAGTTAGAAGGGATGCCCTTCCGCTTTTCTTCATCACCGATCGCCATTTGTCGTACAAACTGGATGAAGTCCTGTGATCACCAAAACCATGATCAGGTAAATTATCAAGTTCTGGTTTCAATGTTGTGGACACATCACTGTTACGGGGCTCGACTGGCAAACCTGAGCTGCCCCTGTCGATGAGTTGTTCCTGTGGATAAACCTTTCTGAATCCCATAGCATTGAACTCTTGAACCCAAGTCCAGAGATGTTGATTTCAGGAGATCTAGAGCTTGAGCTTCTGTTGCTTGCACCAGTATGTAGTTCAGCCATAGGGGTTAGTATTTGTGTTGCATTAGTGCTCGAGTCCTTTGTGTACCAGCCTGTGATTTGTGATGAGTTGCAGGTTGGTCCCTCTACTGTCACCCCCTGGTCTGCTGATGACACAGTTGCTATTGGCCATGCTGCAATGCCTCTGGATCAAGGATTAGCAGATGTTATTATGTTGCATTTTGATTGTTGATGTACTCAAAACTAATACAGGACACTAGAATTGAATCGGCTGATCAACAACTTTCTGTTATGTGCTTATGTTGGAAAAAAGTTCAGCAAAACAAAAGAAAGGATGTTGCGAAACTGCAATAGAAGGGGGAAGCAGGACGGACCGAGTTTGCCTGAGCTGCTGAAAGAACCGAAGGTCGTAGACGCCGGAAGCGCCGGCGAAGTGGACGACCCCGGCGAGCCGGTGCCGCTCTATGTGGTTCAGTGCCACGTTCCTCTGGTAGTCCGCCTCATCGCCTGTGTCGGTGACGTTCTCAACGGCAGAGGTGAGATGCCGGAACATGACTCCGGTGCCACGCAGCACTTGGACCGCCCTTGCCGTCGCCGTTTTGTTCTTGGCTCCAACGACGATCCAGATCAACGGCGGCGCGACGAGTCTCAGCGTGTGCGCGAGCCTCGTCAGCGACGCCTCCTGTGACACGCCGTCGTCGTCCGGCCTTGTGACGGTGACGATCAGCAAGAGGTCGAGGTCGGGGAGAGGACGCGGCGGCGCCATTCCTCCAGCGCTGCTCCACGGGAGAAACGATGCGCGGAGACTGGCGACCGACGGGGCGCCGGTGGCGGCCAGTGGCGCGAGGGCGGCGAAGGCGCCGATGGCGAAGCAGACCGAGAAGTGGACGGCGGCTTTGCTCCATAGTTGCACCCTCTTCTTGGACCTCCCTTCCGAGTCCATCTCCAGATAGTCAGGTACTATCTTCTCCACTGGGAGATTAACTCTCCTGAGCTTTCTTCCTCAGATGGAAGCAAGAGGGTTCGAGGTTTGGATTGAATTTGTTTGAACGGATGAGACTCTGTGTCTAGTTTATATAGCGAGTCAAGGTCGGGAAGTGGAGGGATTCAGTGGTGAGATGGTTGACTAGCGGCTGGTTCGTGGCTAGCACGACGACGACAGTGTGTGACAAATTGGAGAATGTCAACCCTCATCGAGGAAATGTCGGTGATAACATTTTGGATCTTAGTATATACTCGATTGTTTTTCTGCCAAATGAGCTGCGTTTTTTTCTTTCTTTTTCCCAAAGCAGGGAAGTTAGCTGTGGCAATTGTCCAGAGTAGTTGCCGTCGTCTCCTGGTTATGTGGTCAGACCGACGTTTAGTATGTTAGGGAGCCACCATCGTCCGGACGTTTTCATTGTACACTCCTATTTAACGTTGGATCTAATGTGAAAGGTTCGATCTTAGTCATCCGATAGAGTGCAACAAAAATTGGTGAGGTGCAACAATTACTTAGTAAGCCTGCAACACATCACCATCTCACCATCCGATACAACAAATACATTGTTTTACGACACTGCAACATTATCTCTCAGAGCACAAAAAAAAGACTTGTCGATACAACAAATCCCTACCTCAATGCAACAAGTATGGATTCCTTAGTGCAACAAATAAACATTCCTACTACAGTAAAAAAAAACCAGTGAAACAAATAAAAAACCCAACGGCAACAACAAAAATTGAACTGAACTTGATGCAACAAATGAGGACTATTAGGGCAACAAATACAAAAACCTATTGTAACAAAAATTAAACATTGTTGCAGAAATGAAAATCACTTAACACCCTGCAATATTATTCTAAAAGTGTGGTGCTGCAACATTAAGAAAGAACTGCCGCAAAATCAAAACTTAGTTGTTCCAACATTTGAAACAGCACCGCCTTGACTCCTCTAGCCGGCATCTGTCATCGTGATGACTCCTTCCGTTGCCATCAAGCGTCGCCTCGGATGCTCTAATCCAACAGCGAGCTCAGGTCGGCGGTAAGGGAGGAGGTAATTGGAGGTGTGGGACTTAGGAGTGGGGAAGCGATGGATCTATGGAGATGAACATGTGAAAGGCAGTGAAGAAGAGGGCGTCTGATTTTTGGGGAGGACGGAGAGCTCGCCTAGCTACAGTGGTGCTTTGGAGAGGCCGTGGCCCACTGAAGCTCATCGGAGACCAGAAGGGAGGAGGGGATTGATTTTCGCATCAAGTGAGAGAGGATTTTTTTTTTTTTGGGAGATTTGGGAAAGCAAATGGGAGATGCTCAGTGGGATAAGGGTAGCGTGCTTGGGAGTGAGGCGTCCGAGCAGAACACGAGTGATTGGGGTACGCACAGTATCATTATCCGTATCTTATTCTTAGGTGAGAATCAACCTTAGCCCGGCCTGTTTTGGCATTGGGAACTGCCTTACATCGGAGGATTAGGATTTAGGAGAGCTACTACGTTCAAATGAACGGCAATTCCATCAGGCTTACTAACTCACTGAACATTACTGAACTCTTACTTGACTTCGTCCTACGCTCAAAGCGCGCAGACTGGCATTCCGGGGGCAACAAGTTCGAATTTGATGGATCAAACACCCACGCTACACAGCAATATTACCTGGGCGGCAGAATAGAACATACAAGAAAGAAATAAAGGTAGGTAGTCACAAAAGATTGCGTCACAAGGAAAATAGTACTAAAAAAAATCTAGAAACTAGTCAATGAATCATCTGCTCGTTTCCAACAAGGCAGTTGAATACTATTGTAACAGAACACAGCCAAAAAAAAAGAATAAAAAAAGTTTACCTTTCAACCCTCGACTAGCGTCCGAGTTCACTTTTCAACCTTGAATTGTAAAACCGGTTGATTTTGGTCCTAGAACTATTGAAACCAAGGCAACTGACCCCTCCCCAACCCATCCAACCCTGGTTTTGGCGTGACGTGGATGACATGTGTGTCCTCGTTGGCCACCCTCACGGCCCCCACATAATCCGATGGAACAGCTCACGTCACGCCGCACAAAACCAAAAGCAACGCCTCCCGCCGGCATGTCCCATTAACCGCGATGCCATCAAGCGAACACGATGTGTGTCGATGCCGCCATGCCCGCCGAGGAGAAGCCCTGTGTCCTCCTCCCCATCTCCCCTCTCCAACGCCGCCCTGCTCTCTCTAAACATCCGCATGCGCCGTGCCGCCTTCCGCTCCTACGACGACTACCTCCGCCACGAGCTCAACAAGACCCTCGACCCGCACCTTCTCCGCGACTCGCACCACAAGGTCAATGCCTTCGCACGCACCTTCGCCGTGCTCCAGGACGACGACCTCCTCTCCAACGCCTCCCGCGCCTCTGCTGGGAGGTCGGCGTCCGGGACGTCATCGGCATCGACCTCGCCTCAGCGCCACGACATGTGAGCACTGGCGAGTAGCTGGGCACCTACGCAAAGTGTTGGGGCGACTGCGCAGCGAAGGAGCCACTCTCGGCATGGTGGCAAAGATGGTGGGCACCGCAGCTAGAGAGTGAGTGGAGGGTGACGAGCATGACGATGGGGAGGAGGAAGAGGAGGCACTAGACAATGGCCTCCGGCCAGGTGGCGATAGGGCCCAAGTCTAGCATTCTGCAACCACTCGGTAATCCATCCAAATTCGTCCCCATCTTCGTGTTTCCTTCAAAAATTGGACCGGCCATCTTTTCCCCCTATCTCATTGTGACCCTGTTCATTCCTTTGTGCACCTGCATCATCGTCGGAGTCCTCGTCATTGTCACCATTGATCTGCCGTCTCCGTCATCTTTTTTCCTCGACACGCTGATGCTGACCCCCACCTCTGTCGACCACTCCGCTCGTTGCACCGCGCCACTGCCACTCTCCTCCTCACCACCACGGTCGCCGCCGTTGCTAGCCTCTTTAGTGCCACCTTCACCCCCATCAACCCCAAAAAACAAAATCAACATCGCCGAGAACATACCGAGCGCCTCCTGTCATCGTCATTCCTTCGTTGTAGCATCACCCTCATCCTTGTTTGTGTGTGTCTCGGTAGGGAAGCAGCATTGTAGCAATTAGTACTGTACATATAATACTAGCTGACTCAGTGCTTGTGTGTCCACTTTACTGATGTGGATTAAAAAACGGTTGTCATGTTAGATCAAAATCACCTCCATTTGGGTGGAGGGGGTAAAGTAAACGGTTTTGTTAGTTCGAGGACCTAAATCAAACTGTTTTATAATTTCAGGTTGAAAAGTGAACTTGGACGATAGTTAATGATTGAAAAGTAAAAAAAAAAATCAAAAAAAAAGAATTATGAACAACAATTGCAATCAGAAGCGAAAACAGCAGGCAAAATTTCAGAAACCAGAGAGATGCATGTATTTATTGTACTACTATCACAATGTAGCTAATTTATCCATCCGATCTCAAAAAGCTTATTGACCAAGAGTTGACCACTCCACTTCCACCGTGGCTGGTCAATGAATCACGTGTTCATGTACACACAAGAACGATTTCCTTTGTGAAACTCTCTAACTGCAAAGCTAAAGTAACCTCAGATAAGCCGGGGACTCGTGGACTGTTAGAACTACCGGTGTCTATGTACGTAAAGAATATCTGAAGAACACACACATACTCGGTGACATAGCAAAGAGAACACACAAACTTTGTGCTGCTCCAAAACTACCACACAGCTTTTCTATTTCTCCTCTTATTTATAGAGTCAAGGTGACCCCTTACATTACAAGCAAATTAATAGGTCAATAAAATGCCCGACAATACTGCCCACTACCCCTAAGAAATGCTCCACTAACCACATGTAACCTCCCCACTGACTATCTTAATTCATTCATTAACGCTCGGCAAACCACATGAAATGTCCTACATGCAAATAAACACTAATGTTACATGCAAAAACCAATTAAGTCAAAATTATAGCTAACAATTTCCCCCCTAATCTTGACATGCCAACTCATCGTTGCCGATCGTCCGCAACCTCTTGCCACGCGTAGCGGCTTTCTCCTTGTTGCCACACGCAGCGGCTCCTCTTGCTAGCGCCATTGACGGTCTTCAACACTTATCTTCAAGAAGTTCCGCCTTCATACTCGACACGGATTAGTAACACAAGTTCCCTTTATGTGTAGCCGAATCTATGCTCGCAGTCGCTTCTCTACCACGTGGTGCACTCCGCATTGAGGGGCAGTACAATCGCCATCGCCACGTGATCACACTTGAGGGACAATACCTTCGCCCTCGCCATCAGCGACTATGAACATGGACGCCACCGCAGCCCATGCATCTAACAGATCTTCTCGTTGGGACACGGAGATGGAAAGTAACATTCGCCCATCTTGCCTGACGATGACGTTCCTTAGTAGCAGGTATTTGGGAGACATGCCGCCACCACTCTTCACCCGCTACCTCTTTTCTGCCACAACTTCGTCGCTGGTGACACAACTCACTGGGCGACTCCGACCTTTGATTCTTCTTGCGACGATGGCCTCCATGCCATTGCCGTTTGTTGGCCTCATGCTGACTCGTTTCACAGCGGATTCGCACCGCCTCACCTTGCCGCCGTCGGCCTCCACCCCCGGTGAAAACTACCGTCGTCGGCCTACTCCGCGATGATCACGTCACCGCTGCCGGTGCGCACGTCACGTGCGATTTTGGCATACAGCGCTGGCCTCGCCATGGCCGCGCGGACCTTCATCGTCGTGCTCCTGAGCGCATGGTGCTGCAGACGGCTCATCGTCGGCACCTGTGCACCTTCGCCCAAACGTCTCGGCTCTCTTCACCGCGGAGCCGCATGCTCCACGCTGTATGCTGGTCACGCCATCGTCTACGCGCGCCAGCACCCCTATGTGGCACTGCACCGCCAGCTGGCCCTCGCAAGCGCACACCCACATATGCCCGCTCGCCCGTGCGCCTGCGTCGCTATGCGCCTCACTCGCATGCCCGCGCCCAGTGCATGACTGGGCTGGCCGCTGCTGTGCACGCCCGCACTCTACGCACACCCGCACCTGTAGCCGCCTATCTTGGCGCTGCGCGACGCACCCGCTTCTCGCCGTGATGCTCGCCGCCTCGTACATCGCTGTGACGACTTCGCGCTTTGTGCACCTCGCGCTTTGTGCCGCGCTTCGCCGCCGCCAGATTCCATCGGTTTCGCCGAGTGCCGCCGCACTGAGCCGAGCCACGCATGCCCTAGCCCGAGCCGCCGCCGCACCACTCGTCCCGAAGCCGCTACGCCGCGCCGGGCCGCCGCTCTAGGCAAAGATCGGCAGACGTCTGTCGCGAAAGCACCGGTCTCGAATGTGTTCTCGCGCTAACGCCATGTTCGCCCACTTCGCCGGGTACCATGCTGCGCCACCGGCGCCACGCCGTGCCTAGCCGTCGGCGCCACCGGGTGGGCACTCTCCTCATATCGAACCTCACTCTGATACCAATTGTTAGAACCACCGGTGTCTATGCACGCAAAGAACACCTGGAGAACACACACACACACTCGATGACACAGCAAAGAGAACACACAAACTTTGTGCTGCTCCAAAACTGTCGCACAACTTTTCTATTTCTCCTCTTATTTATAGAGTCAAGGTGACCCCTCACATTACAAGCAAATTAATAGGCCAATAAAATGTCCGACACTGCTACCCACTACCCCTAAGAAATGCTCCACTAACCACATGTAACCTCCCCACTAACTATCTTAATTCACTAATGCTCCGCAAACCACACGAAACGTCCTACATGCAAATAAACACTAATGTTACATGCAAAAACCAATTAAGTGAAGATTATAGATAACACGGACCGCCAGCAGAGGAAGTCCTCGGCGGCGGCGGCGGCCGACGTGGCAGAGCTCAGGCTCAGCAGCGCGTCGTCAGGCGGGACACCGAGGCGAGCAGCGCAGAGGGCGAAGATGTGGCTAGCCTCGCCGTGGAGTGAGAGGAGGCGCGGGATCTCGTGGTGGGCGGCGGTGAGGGGCCGTAGGGGCGAACGCCCAGTAGCCGAGGGGGCATAGCGGTGACGCCCACGCCACGCCTTGGGCCTTCGCTCGCTGGCTCGCTACTTGGCATTGGTCGAGTGGGTGACCCCCGACTGCAGCGGTGCCCGCGCGTGTTGAGCCAGCCGAGAACGAGAACATCCACCAGCCCACCGCCCCTCGCCTGGCCGGCCGCCGGAGAGCTTGCCCACCACCTCGACTCCCTCATCCGCCTGCCACCAGCCGCCGACGATCGTCTCGGACTCTCGGGCTCTCAGGAGCGCTTAGCTAGCGTTGAGTTCTGTCGATTCTTTGCTTTTCTGATGAGAGATATTAGAAGCTAGCTAAGAAGAAGGAACACCGAACCACTGGGTCAAGAGGCTCATAACTCTGAGTCTGTTTCGAGATTATGATGGTATGTGCATGAGATCTGGCCTGACTCGATGGGAGATTCTTCTTCCGAGATGTTTTTCTTACTTTGTTTTGCTTCATGGTATGAGCAGACGGAGAAGGACATGGTGGCCGCCGTGGAGAAGGCACAAGTCAACTTCAAGGGCACTCCTGCTCCTCATCTGGCTCCAGATCGGTCGGTGCTCGCCGGAGACGAAGAGAGGGGGTTGCGCCCAGCAGATTAGCTCCTCCAGTACGAACAATATCCCCCTATCCACCATCACAAGTGTTGCACCTAAATTTATGTTTCTTGCTTCTTTAATTAGTTAATCTTAATTTAGTCCAAGTTGACGTCTTTAAGAGCTTGACAATCGGTTTGAGAAGGTTAATATAGAGTTGCTTGTTTTCATGTCCGCTTTAAATCCTATTAATTCATTTGCTTCTTATGATATGGACAAAGTGATTAGTCTTGCCAACTTTTATCACAATTATTTTTCAAGCACGAATTTAATGAGATTTTCTTTCCAACTTGACAACATTATTGATGATATGCGAAGCGATGATAGATTTAAGGGCTTGAAAAATCTCGGTGAGCTTTCTACTAAACTTGTTGAAACAAGGAAGCATGATATTTACAAGTTGACGTGCTTGCTTCTCAAGTTGGTATTGCTCCTACCGGTGGCAACAACGAGCGTTAAAAGAGTATTTTCGACAATAAATCTTGTAAAGAACAAGTTGAGAAATAGTATGGACGATCAAGTATTGAATGATTGTTTAGTCACCGTTACAGAGCGAGATATCTTCTCGAAGGTTAGTGATGATAATATAATCAAGTGTTTCTAAGGAATGAGATCGCGTTATGTGTTATTGTGATTTTCATTAACTATTTAGGACTCTTTTATCCATGTAAGATTTTATTTGAACTATTTATATTACACTATTAACTAATTTTGAATTTTTTTATATAATTATATTAAATTTATGAAATTATTTATATATCGTACAAGATTTTTTTTAATCCTTTAAAGTGTTTTCCTGCTTTACCATTGGTCGAGAGGATGCCGAAGCTATGCCCCCGCCACGGATGGTGGTTGAAGGCCCCCAAAGCCGTAGTTGTGCTCGCCGACGCCTATGGTGTCCAAGGGGAAGCCGAAGCTATGCTCGCCGCCACAGGTGATGTTAAAGGGGACCTAAAGCCCAAGCTGTGCTCGCCGCCGCCTGTGGTGTCCAAGGGGACCTCGAGGCCGAAGCTGTGCTCGCCTCCACCGGATGTGTTCGAGGCCGACTCGACGTCGTCGGTGTCCTCGACGCCCCAGATGTCCTCGCCGAGTAGGTCGCAGGCGTCGTTGATGCTGGTGAGGACTCCTTCCGAGCAGGAGTGTTTCCAGAACCATCAACGCCAGCTCCATCCACCGCTGCGTCTGCTCCTCCATTTTCATGGATCTCTCTCTCTCTCTCTCCCTGCTGTGCGTAATGGCGGTGGACGAGGGCGATGTAGAAGAAGGGGGCTATTTATGTGGATGCGAGATGCGACGGCATCGGGGCAAATTACAGTGGCGATTGGGTTACTTGCGTGAGAAGCCGCATAAAATTACCCTCTGATCACTGTAATTAACACCGATCTGCGACTCCATTCTTTTACGCCGGCGAGGTAGTTCTCGGGGACGGAGGGGGTGAATAATCCGTTACGGGCATGGGCCCCACAAAAATCTGTTGCAAAGCGACCCATTATTTCGAACTCGGCTATACTATAATCCACCCTCCCACTGAAACGTGGGTCCATGTTCAAAGGTCCTCACATGTCATTGGGTGGATTCTGAATGTGTAGTCCGGCCATGCACTCTCGTGTGGGCCCCCGTAGTGAGATACGCCTGCCAGGCTAGCGATTGCTTGCGGCTAGTTATATAGTCACTCGGTTCGAAGCCTTCAGAAACCAGCAGCCACGGATCGAGAGTTCGAGACACACACAGGAGATGGAGATGGAGATGGAGATGGAGATGGAGATGGAGACGGAGACGGAGACGGAGACGGAGACGGAAGCAGGAGACGAGCCCACTTGGAAGGCGCTGTTCCGGCGGCGGGTGGACATGGCGGACACTCACTGCCACAACCTCCACGGGCTGCTCCGCGGGCTGCTTGTGGTCTTCGACGAGCAGGGGTGGCGCGCCATGGTGGCCGGCGCGGTGGAGGCTCGGGGCAAGCTCGAGAGCGCCTCCACGGAGCTCGGCCTCGCCGTCACCAACATGGGCGCTGCCCGCCACCTCGCGCTCCGGTGCGGCGGGCCCGGCCCGGGGGCGCCGCTCCCCTCCATCGACGACCACGCCGACCCCGACGCGCGGCGCGCGCTGGGCCTGCTCCAGGACGCCTCCGGGCTCGACAGCCGCGTGCACGACAGGGTGGAGAGCGCCCGCGGCCACCTGGGCGCAGCCGCGCTCCTGCTGGTGCTGGACGAGGACGGCGGCGGCGGCGATGCTCCGTGGGTGCACGCCCCCTGCAAAGCAGAGCAACTCAACGCCGTCATGGACCTCGGTGAAGCGCTTTCGCAGGCGGTCGACCTCGTCTTCCTGACCGCCGCGGCGCGGGATGCGGCGTTCGGCTTCAGCGACGACTGAGGCCCCCGGTCTCCTAAATCTGCGGATTCGGCCGTTCGCTGCATCACTTGGTCGCTTGCTTGCTTTTCATGTCGCAGCGTGATCCATCGAACATGTTAGTTCACTTGTAATCTCGGGCCTGATGCGTTTTCGAACTCTTCTAATCGTTTGGAGGATTCGAAACTATGGCATGATTGACGAGTTGCTTCTTGCAATGTTGCTATTGTCGTGGATGTGTGTGATTGATCTGATCGAGTAGTTTCGTGTGCCTGTTTCTGCAGTGTAGCAATGCGCGCCTGACTTGCAATTTGGAATGTCAGGTGAATGTTACCACTTACCACTAACAGCAGCTGGGCATGCAGTTGCAAACAGGAGATTTAACTGCGAAACAGGAATGGAATTTATAAGGATCCATGAAAGTGTCGTGCATTTTTACCAACAGCTGTTCAGTGGTAACAAATGGGCAGGTTAAATTGCACTTGCACTTGTCGATGAGGCTCGCGTGTCAGGAATTTCTACTAAAGCATACTCACGTGTGCGTTAATATAAGCACAAAAATTTAAACGCTAGTAGGTAGAGTAGTATATCCACAATTGCACTACCCTACCGAGACGTGGTTTCCCAAGGAGTGTACATATGACTACGTTAAAACATGAAACAACATTTACAGGCTAGTCATAACGTACTTGCTTGTAGAACTTAATCAGACCATGAGAACGAAAGTGTTTGAATATCTGCAGCAGGCACATATCAATCGGCAAAAGATGCTAGAAACCACACAAAATTAAGTAACAGCGTGCAATGCATGGCATCACAGTTGTAATCCTGCAGTATGATTTCTTCAGAAGATGGCTTTCATTTATGAACAGGCATTTCACACAAGTGCTTGGCGATCGAATTTCAGGGGAGAGACCAAACACAGAGGCTAGAGCGAATCAGGCGATGCTTGGCGATCGAATTTTATCGACCAAACAGCAAGCGATAGTGCTACCCGTGCAGTTGATCGATCGACTAGAACAGATAACGAAGCATCAACACATAGCCCCAAACCCAAAGCATTTGCGTCAGAAGCCTCCAGCAGGCGGCGCGGAGGATGCCGTTGACCGCCTCTATAGCCGACGATGCGGAGCGGATCCACCGCAGCGCGTCCTTGGCGGCGCAGACGGCGTCGAAGCGGTGGCCGTCCACCTTTTCCACAGCGCGTCGCCGTGGAGGCCGAGGTGCGCGGCGCAGAGGGCGACTCTCTCGCTTAGCCGCCCGTGGAAGGAGTCGACGTCTGTGAGGGCTTTTTCCGAGGTGCCGATGAGCATGTGGGTTCCCGATTCCCGGCACCGTCAGCGCCAGCTTCCTCAACTGCGCCTCCGTTTCCGGCGAGCTCTCCCTCTTTCTCTTTCTCTTTCTCTTTCTCGGCTCGTGTGCTCGCGCCATGCCTGCCCTGCGCCTGCGCCTGCGCGCGTGAGCGTGACGGTGTGGGCCCACTTGCTTGAACCGCGGGTCATTCATTTTCACTGCTACTCCGCGAAGCGAAGCCTTCGGAAGCAAACGGAGAACGGGAGAGATGGCGGAGACGTACCCATGGAAGCCACTGTTCTGGGAGCGGGTGGTCGCCGTGGACCATTTTCAGGGGAGCCGACGCGGAGGGCGGGAGCGCGGGGAGCAAACTCGCGGAGGACAAGCTCGACATTGCGTCCAGGACCCTCGGCCCCGCCTTGTCCTCCATGGGAGCAGCGCGCTGTGACCAACCTCCGCGCAGCCAAAGCGCGCGCCGAGGACGCGTACGACGCCATCGAGAGGCGCCGCGGCCACCTGGGGGCCGCCGCGCGGCTGCTCGGCCATCCTGGCGTTCCTGGCGTGGACGACGACCACATCGACGCCGAGCGCCTCGTCGCCGTTGGTGACATCGAGGACTCTGTTTGCTTGATCGCTTGCGTTTGCCATAGGCCACCTCGTCGCCGTTGGTGACATCGAGGACTCTGTTTGCTTGATCGCTTGCGTTTGCCATAGGCCCATAGCACGTGCTTCCGCGTTCTTGACCTCATCGACGAGTACTGCGAGTCTGAAACCTTGCTCTATTTCATTGTTTTTTCTGTTACTTCGATGCGTTAAATGGCGCAGTACTTTCTCGTTGCTGCAAATGCAAGCCTTGTTTGTTGATGTGAGTTGTTATAATTTGACTAGTTACTATCATTGTGCTCCATCTTCACGCATGGGTTGCAAACTGGAATGCACTGCAAGTTAGTGTTACTTAGATCAGGGCAGGGATGGAACTAGGCCTCGTTCCTCTAGGGCAATGATCCGGGGTTCAAGATCAAATGACTATGTAAAATTTCTTGAAAAATCAGTAAAATATGGCTTTAGTCCAAAAGCAGCTAGGTCGACCCGAGGCTTAGACCGTGGCCAGCTCCGCCCTGGATCGGGGTGGATCGGCTGCTCAGTGCCCAGTTTGCAAAAAAATGGAAAGATCTTTTTGGCGTCTTTGTGGATAAAAAACGTGACAACGAATTCTCGGGGTAAATAACACTATAACAGCATCTCGTTTTGTTTGCGTTGGATTAGCAATCAAAGGAGCTGCAGATCCATACCGTTACTGTATGATTGTATCTGCATGGGTGAGAGTGAGAGGAATGCGTCGGTTCAGAAATTAGAATGCTGCTGCTGCTATTGCAGTGTTACCTGAATGTATAGTTAGGGATCATTTTAATTTTAAGCACCACTGAAGTTTCAGAATGCTCAACACATGGAATGATCAGTTTCCCTTTTATCTGTTCTCTATACAAAAAAATGTGTGGCCTTAAGCCCGAATTAAGACCCCTAATCCCACATATGCTTTTTTGAAGAAAAACAGGCTTGAGAGCTGCCTATTCAATTTAATATAGGGAAACAGAGTACAGAGACCCCAAGATCCAAAAGGTTCTAAATGTTAATTACACGGTGTTATGCTCTCCAAGACTGATCGAAAATCCCGCATATGCTTGTTACTTCTTGCAAAATCCTGCTCAGTAACTGATCGAAAAGCGTATGTGTGACGCCAAAATGCAGCCATGCAGGCACACATCGGCCGACAAAATAATATGCTCAAGAGAGTATAAAAATGGCACAAACCGAGCTGATATAGTAACGGCTTGCATCATGCTTCGAAGGATCAGGATTCAGGAACAACACATGATCAGTTTTCTCAGGAAACGACTTGGAACGTCTCACACAAGTACACAACCAAGTAGTAAATTTGATCAGATAAAGTACACAACTAAGTAGTAACTTTGATCAGAAAACGCAGTGGGTAGCGAATCTGATAAAGCTCGGCGATGGAATTTGATCGACCAAACAGCCATACGGCAAACAACAAGCAGAGTGCTACGCAAGGGATTACAGAAAGACAGCATGCTGAAGATAGTGGTGATCACTGATCAGTCTGCGAACCAGATAACAGCCTGGTGTTCGAATTGACCGGCCAAACAGCAAACACAACAATATTATTACCTTCGCCGAATACTAGTACAAGATAGAGAAGCATCAAACATTATAGCAGCAATTAATTGCGTCAGAACTCAGAAGCAAAAGATACGATAGGCGAGTTAAGTTCTAAAGAAAGCAGAGGTATTACGCATCTAACTGATCAAGAGTTCGTACGTACGTACTTTGAGTCGACTTTTTGCACCCAGCATTACAGATCAACTCATCTCGTAATCAAAAGTTCATCTACAAACTGAAACTCTCGTAGTAGCCGACCTCTCAGCAACATAGCATTTGATCGATAAAAGCTGGCAAAACTCACATCCTGGCCTGCATTGATGAACAGAACAGAGACTTACTGAGTTACTGGTGAGTTCGTGTGCTTCAAGATGCCACGCGCCGCGCGCTCAGTGGTACAGGAGTATCCAGGCGTCGGAGTACTCTAGAACAGCGGCGGGGCGCAACCGCTCCACCGCATCCCGCGCCATGGAGACCTCGTCGGCTGCGCGGCGCAGATGCTGCTCGGCCGCTGACAACCAGGCGATCCAGAGCGGGGAGCCTCGGGGGAACGACCGGTACACGTGCATGACGTCCTTGGACGCCGTGTTGTGCGACGCGGCGGAGCGTAGCCTCCGCAGCGCCATGTCGGCGTGCGCGGCGACGTCGGCGCGGTGGCGTTCCCAACTCTGCCACCGCAGCGCGTTGCCTCGAAGCCCGACGTGCTCGGCGCAGATGGCGAAGGCGTGGCCGACCCCGGCGTGGAGCGCGCTGAGGCGCGTGATCTCGCGGACGGCGATCGCGAGGAAGAATGCGATGCTGACTCCGACGGGGAACACGTCGTAGGCGCCGATGGGCAAGCCCAGGCAGCTCCTGCGGATCGCATCGGCGCACACGGCGAACTTGCTGTGGGCGATGTCGATGGCTTGGACTGCTGCGATCGTGTTGTTGACGTGGATGAGGGTTTGATCCGCCACCATCTCCGCCATGTCCATCCACTTCTCCATTGCCGGCTCTCTCTCTCTCGCTCGCTCGCTCGCTGTGTGTGGAGTATTTGTTATTTTGTTGGGTGGGGTGGGCCGATGATATTGTTACAGTGGCTGTTCGGGTTGCTTGCGTGAGAAGCTTCACCCTCCTGTCCCCATTTGTACTGCCGGCGAGGTAGTTTTTGGAGACGGAGGAGGTAAACAATCCGTTACGGGGGGTGGGGTCCATATAGCATAGACCCCACATATCAGAGAACCTCGCGGTGTCCCACAGAAGTAACCAGCCATCTCTACCCCCACATTTCGAAATCCTTCACGGGACAGGATTCTCCGAGCTAAGGGCGGCTCTCGTTCACTGACTATGCGGGTCCACCTAGAGAGGACCCACTTGTCACCGATTGTAATGTGTCAAGAGATCGGTAGTGGACTAACGTCTGGGCCCGTGTACCCTCGCCAGGCTGGCTATTTCAGAACACGCCGCGAAGCGAAGCCTTCAGAAGCAAATCGTGAAACACCCACTGGAACGGAGGGAGAGAGATGGCGGAGACATGGGAGGCATGGAAGGTGGTCAGGGTACCATTCCGGGCTCGGTTGGTCCGGGTGTACGTTGGCTGCGGCAGCGTTCGAGGGCTGCTCGCCAACGCGCTGCCGGTGCTGGCGTCGCCGTCGGTGATGCACACGCGCGACGCGGAGGGCGAGCGCACCCTGCTGAAGCTCGTGGTGCTCGACCTCATGGACGCGTCCAAGGACCTCTCCCAGGTCATCTCCTGCATGGAGGCGGCCGAGCTCCTCGCTCTCCGCGGCTGGGGGGCCAGCCCGACGGTGCCTCTGCCCTCCGTGGACCACCTCCGCGACGACAACCGCATGGCGCGGGCCATGCGGCTCACTCTGACCAGGCTCCAGGTCGCCAAAGCGCTCGCCCAGGACGCGCTCAGCCGCGTGGAGAGGTGCCGCGGCCACCTGTGGGCCGCCGTGTGGATGGTAGGCCATCCGGTTCCGGGTGTTCCTGGCGTGGACCACTCCATCGAAGCCCAGCGCCTCGCCGCCGTCGGCGAACTCGAGGCCGCGCTGCAGAAGGCGGTGCAGATCATCGCAGTGATCTCCCCGCTGGCCGCCGCCGCCGCCGCCGCCGCCCGCCGGGCTGGAGCCGGCATCAACTGAGTAGTCTCTCTCTTAGTTCTGCAGGACTCTGTTTGCTTGATCGGTTGCGTTTGCCGTGGCACGTGCTACTTTGCTCTTTGATCCCATCGATGAATACTGAAACCATGGTCTGACTTGTTCTACATTGACTTGTTACTACCACGATGCATCATGCATGGTTGCGACTTGGAATCAATTGCATGTTAGTGTTCTCTAGATCAGACCATGATCTGGGGATAGTTGTTCAGTACTCATTACTTGAAAAAACTGAAAAGATTTTCTAGGTATCTTTGGGGGTTGATATCATTTTGAAGCACTAGTACACTGTTCCAAAATGCTCAGCACAAGGCATAATGATCAGTTTGTGTTTTATCTCCTCTATGCTAGAAATGTGTTGCTTTCAGCCAAAAAAGAAAAAGAAAGACCCGTAGTCACGCATCTGCTTGTCAGTAATGGCTAAATCTTGTTCAGCGTCAAGCCATCAACTGATCAATCGAAAGCGTATGTACGACACTCCATACAGTCAAGCAAGAAACGCTTGCGATATGAACCGCAAATGACTACTTCATTTAGGAACGGACTAATTAGCTAGAAGCGTTACAACTCTACAAGGGTGATTTTCGAGGGGCAGGCGAAGGATTGCCTGCCAAATTCATTAAGATTTGGGGGAAAAAAAACATTACAAACTAGTCACTGGCCGGAGAACAGCTAAGGAAGACCTGAATCAAGCAGCGTCGCGCTTCGCAACCCACCTTACAACTCAACTCAACGCTCGGCAGGCAGCTAAAGCCGAGCCACTACAACCTTGTACTTCTCCGACCAAACGCCTGGTGTTTGATTTGACCGACCAAACAGCCAATCCAACAATATCCACCTGCGTGCGCCAAACTAGAACAACATAAGAGCATGTACAATAAGCTTATATCAATTATCTATAGTCGTTGCCACGTAGGATTTTTGCTAACGTGGATAAAAGAGAATGAAGAGATAGAAAGATGCTGTCTACAATCCTGTAGTCGACTGTATCACGAGAAACAAGAAAAACATAAAAAAAAATGTGTTCTATAAAGACAACTAAAAAGACAGCAGCTGTCTATACCATTGTATGAGCTATCTTTAGTGTTGTCTATAAGTGACATTTCTTCTGAGAGAATAATAAATCTACTTCTGTGTTGCTGTATTGACTATGCTTTACAACAGGGAAGAAATCACTAGAACTAAGGCTTAATGACTTTTGTCTGCTGATCTTGTTGTTACTTGTTTTGTGTTCGTTGTCGTTATTCTTGTCCTCTGTTCACCGACTTTACTCCTGATATAGCGAGTGAAGGGGTGACAGTTGTCCCGTATCAAAAGGCATCTCACCGTTTGATGAAATATGAACGTTCAGTGACGGTTATTATCATAGACTAATCCTCCCACATCGCTTTGCAATTACGTCAGAGACAGATGCTTCATATGTGCAGTTATCCCAGAGAATAACAACACATATTAACTATTGTGTGTGTTAAACATAGCGCATAAGTGTCCCTAGTCGATTGTAGACTTTGTTGACCATAAGGTGATCGTAGTTGAACTGGTTGTAGTAAAGTTTACGACCATAAAGTGATCATAGTAAGGCTTACGATTATGAGGTGGACGTAGGAAATCTTACGATCACTAGGTAGTTGTAGAAGTACTTACAACTATATAGGGTGGTGGTAAAATGGTTTACGACCACTCGGCTAAGCTTCTTTCTTATTAATGATTAATGGTATCCTTATCAATAACACGAAGATATTGTTATCTAAAATAACAATTTCAGATAAATAATTTAATTAATTGAGCATTTTATATCCTCGTCAAATCTCGAGAGGTAGAATTGTAATTGCCCATGTGGGGAGGGGGATAACATGACACAAGAGTAATAGTTTCAACTCTAGTTAGAAAAATTCATAATACACTCACAAAAAAAAATGTAAAGAAAAGTCTATCATATCCTTAACAAATCAATAGTCAGATTTAATTTATACTACCACTGTATACTAACATAACAATAGAATGTACTGTAAAATTCCTATTGCGACTTTGCCCAGCGACGGTCTAGGCCTCGTTAGCCAGGCACTCGGGCACTCTGGCAGCTGACGAATTAGATAACGGTTTTGCTAGTTTTAAGTTGTCTGAAATTTTCTTAAGTTTAAGTCACTTGTTGTGACCATTGGATTTGTGTAGAGATTGGTGTGTCATATCACTACCGGGCTCAATTTTTTCTTAGTTGCGGTGGCACTCGGCAAAGCAAGAGAAACACTCTAAGCAAAGGCTTTGCCGAAAGTGCCACCCACGGCATATCTCACACGGCATAGTTTCGACGCAAAAGCTTCTTGCCGAAAGTGCTTTTCATCGAGCACTTAACAGCGGGCTTTTGCCGAAAGCCGAACCCTCCTCGCAAAAAAAGGTGGTGGACGGTGAGAACACGGTGGCGGCGTCGCTTGCGAGTGCCAGACGGAATGGCACTTTCGGCAATGTTTTCCATTTTGCCGAGTGTCGTGATAATGACACTCGGCAAAATCTTAATCTTTGCCGAGTGTCATGGTAAAACACTCGGCAAAATAACGTACTTTGCCGAGTGTTTTTACCATGACACTCGGCAAAGATTAAACACTCGCAAACTATGTTCCTGAATGCTCGAAGCGTTACTTTGCCGAGTGTTTTTACCATGACACTCGGCAAAGCCTCCCTTTGCCGAAAGTGTAACACACAACAAAGTGGCCAAAATCGACTATTTTAATTGTTTATTGCACCCCACTCAAACAAGTCACAATATCACAGATATATCAACAAGTAATCACCACAAGTAATCACATATAGTCCACAATATATCACATATATCACCACAAGTCACAATATATCACATATATCACCACAAGTCACAATATATCACATATAGTCCATCATTCACCAAGTTGGCCACCCCGACTGATGTGATGAGTCATGAGGCACATCATTCGAAGCCGCCGATTGATTCTGCACAAAGGAGAAGAGATTGCATGTGTGAGACAAGATTTAAGGTAAAGCAAAGCACAAGCGAAAGCAATAAACATGGTAAGTAAAGAGCTCAAGGTAGAGAAGGCAAACTCACAGGAGTAGTTGCAGGAGGAGGTGGAGGAGGGAATAGCTCCGGTGGCAGAGGTTGACCCATCCTCTCGCCAAGACTTTGCATCCACTGAAACATCTGCTCCATCCTCTGCCGCTCGGCCTCATTCCTCTGCCGATCGGCCTCCATCCTCGCCGCCATCTCCTCCCGTAGCCTCTTCTCTTCTTCCAGCTGGGCCTACAATATTCCACCCCAATGTTACAATGCAAAGCAAAGGTATGTAAAAATTAATGAAGCATTTAATAAAAGCAGAAATAACTCGGAGTGCCTCCATCCGGAATGTCAAGGTGTCCGTGGTAGGCGTATGGCCGGGCTTGAGCTCGTGCTCCTTGATCGAATCTGGAAGAGAGTGGGAGTAGTGGCCGTGTCGAGTGTGTTGTCGCCAATCCAGTACCGCCCATGCTTCTTGCCTCCTCCCACCCTCATGACGACTTCTCCATCAAGATCCCGGTGCTCGGATCGTACTCGCCCATGGACCGCCCTTGCCATCGATGTGTACTCACCGAGGCGGTGCCGTGGATCGATCGCATTGTCAGACACCGAGGCGGGTCCTCCGGGTTGTAGTCGACGTCGGACGTCGCCTTGCCCTTGTGGGCCAAAGCCCATGCCTTGAAGCTGGGAGCAAGGTGGCCACCATGTGACGACGATCGCGAAAAAAACAAAGAAGATGATTAGAAATTATGCGAAATTGAGCGTTATAATAAAGAAATGAATTAGCGTACCCATGTAGCCGCTGAATTGCCGAGGCTACTGGTTGCCTTGATGGTGTGGTGCACTGGCATCATCAAACGCCGCCCGACAAGCGCCAGCGTCTCCTCCCACTCGGCGGCGCACCACTTGTCCACATCATGCCCGTGCTCAAAGATCGAGATTTGGGCGCACCACCACGGAGGCACCTACACGTCATCAAGTATATGACATATAAGAAGATCAAATTAAGCGTACTTAATCTCAGAAAAAATCAGTATTAATGTTCTATATTTACCTGTATGTATTCTTCCCGGGTCAGCCTCATGTTTCTTGCTTGAGTTTTGTTGATCTTGAACCAAGGTAGGTAGCGTTGTATGTTACGATGGCTCGGACGCGCTACCGTAATGCATGTCCTTCACGAGTTTATAACGGGCTTTGTGAGCCACACTAGCGCTTTGGCCTCATATCCCTCTTGGCATCTGAAGAAATCCTGCATATAGACGCGATGTATCCAGTCATTATTTCAAGAATGTCCAATGAATGCGATGTATTGAGCAATGTAGTGCGAGGAAGACTTACCCACAGCTCGGCCGTCACCCGCGCCGCCTTGTTGGCGAATACCCGCCATCCCGATCCGTAAATCGGGAAGGCGGCGAGTGGTCCCACGTGTAGGCGGCTCTCGCCTCCGCCAAACGCAACCAAAGCGAGGAAGTGTAGCTTTGCACAAAGACCCAGGATGCCATTGACATGGCGTTTGTGATCACCTGCAGCCACAAGCGTCCAACCCCTGCCCAAGTGATTAAGATAAATTATTAGTTTCTATTGTGATTTTCAACATATCAAATGAAAAAGTAGTGATAACATCTAAAGTTACTTACCTAGCCCCAGTGGGTTGAATCAGCGGGCGTCTCTCACGAGGTATCGGTCGCCTCGGGAGGGTCGAGGGACCTCGCAACCAGACACCCGACGAACCAGAGGAAGCGGAACCCCCTGCCGCCTCCTCCTCCTCCTCCTCCTCCCGCTCCCGCTCCTCCTCCCGCTCCTCCTCCCGCTCCCCCTCAAGAGTGCTCCCGCCTCCTCCGCCTCCTGCTTGCTCCTCCCGCTCCTCCTACTCCTGCTCCCCGACTGCTCAGCTGCATCGGGCCGTCTTTGGTAAAGCGACCTTACGTTCCTCATACCGCCCACCATCTTTGTTCAATCACCTGCAATTAAAAAGAGTAAACCAATAAGCACAGATAAACAAGACGTACTTAGAAAGAGATGCAAAATAAACAAAACATAATTAGAAAATAACAAAGTATTACATGTATTAGAAATAATCAGAATGATCGGGATTAGCTGGATCATAAGTCTCATCATCACTATCAGCCATGTCCATATAATCAACACTATTCGAAAGAGCAATGTTGTCATCACTGTCATTGCCTAAATGTAATCGCTGAAGTAATTCTAAGTCCTTCACATTTTGAACCTCATCTCCAGTCCTCGTCAACAACCCTTTCATTGTCTACTTCCATTCCGATCGCGGTTAAGTCTATCTCAAAACTCCCTTCTAGCCCCTCTTCTTGAAAGAACTCTCCGTCATATGTGTTTGGGTCAAAGTTGTAATCTTCATTGTTTGGGACAGGTAGTTTACCGTGTGGCGATACCTTGTACACAACATCACAACCCTTAAGACGGTCGTCTTTTTGGCACGGGTATGAGAGATAATAAACTTGCGTGGCCTGTTGAGCCACAATATACACATCGTCTCCTGGTAAGACGGATGACTGTCGAATTTCGACTAGCCCAAGATTAGGGGTCCGTCTCGTTACTTCAGGATCAAACCAATGGCATTTGAATATGACAGGATTAAGAGGTTTGCAACCATGAAACGTGAGTTCGTATATTTCTTCAATTCTTCCATAATACTCGACCCCATCAAGGCGGGCGTAAAAACTCCCAGATTTGTGGTTCTTCGATTGGGCGACTCGCTCATGTCTTGTTGTGTGAAAGCGATATCCATTCACGTCATAACAGTAAATGAGCTTACCCTATAAACACGACCATCGGCAACTGTCTCAACTCGGCACTCATAGCGCGATCGGTTTGGCCCTGCAAGCTCAAGCAGGATAGTTCGTTATATTATTCGCCCGTACGAGCAACTTGTAATGTCAAACTAAGTACGAGCTAAATTGGACAGTACCTTCTGTTTGAACCAAGAAATGAAATCGGACATTCCATTTCCGCACCTGCCTAAGAAGGGTCTCGGCTTCTGCGGGTAGGTTCCTTGATTCACGCCGAATTGATGATGAAATTCCCGCACCAACGAGAAACAAGGGGTTGGATGCGAATAGTGACTACTCGAGAACAAGTTTGTTGACAACTTACCGCATGTACGGCTCCACTTCGGAAGGTTGTTCAACACATATAGCATGATAGTCGCCACTCTTCATGTTTCAAGGTCTTGGGGTCGATCACTTGCACTTCGAAGTTGCCCTCGGAAAATGCCGAGGTTCGATTCATTTTCGCCAAAGATTGTAACGAGGGGTGGGTTGTGCACGCTAGGAAGGTTGTCACCATAGTACGTTGTTGTGAAGTTTGACACCTCCTCCAAAATGTATGCCTCTCGCAATGAAGCCTCAATTTTGCATTTATTTTTACATTTAGTTCGATGAACCTTTAGACATCTCTCAATTGAATAGCACCAACGACCCACAGACGGCCCCCATTCGTGCCTCATACGGAGGTGCAAAATCAAATCTTGATCGGATTGAAGAAGCGGGTGGAAAGATCTTCTCCAACTTACAGAGCAACACAGTGCCATTCTTTCCAAGTCTGCAATCACGGTCCGAGATAACTCCTTGGCACAAAGGCGGAAGAAATTGCTCAACTCTGCCAAAGACTAGCCGACATGCTCGGGGACATAGCCTCGAACCATCACGGAAGAAGCCGCTCAAGCCATATGTGGTAGTCATGACTCTTGAGCCCATTGATTCGCATAGTAGATAAGTTCACTCCCTCCTCGATTATTTGCATACCCATCGAGGAACATTAACGTTTGGAACCATTCTAGTACTTCCCTCCTTTGGGGCCTGGTCAAGACGAATTCGGCCTTAGGCTTTCTCCATGTCCTGCCGCCTCTAGGAGGCTTCATTTCTTGCTTTGGTCTATCGCATAACGTTGCCAGATCCACTCTAGCCTTAATGTTGTCCTTTGTCTTATCAGGAATGTCCATGATTGTTGCCCAAAGTGCCTCGGCGACATTCTTTTCAGTGTGCATTACATCAATGTTATGTGGAAGAAGAAGGTCATCAAAATAGGGAGCCTCAACAAGCCCGACTTATGAGTCCATGCATGTTGCTCACCATATCCCACAAAACCACCTTCTTGATTGACCTCGAGAGCATCTATCTGAGCACGAACCGCGGCACCGGTCATCATCTGCGGTGCAGGGTCTATAACTACGACACCTTTCGTAAAGTTCTTGATGTCTCGTCTGAATGCATGGTCAAGAGGGAGGAATTGTCGATGTTTGTCGAACGAAGAATACTTGCCACCCTTCAAAGAACCAAATGAACTTGAGTCGCCTTGCATCTTGGGCATGGGAACTTCCGTGAACACACCACCAAAAATATCCCATACGGGAAGTCATGCAGGAGTAGTGGTACCAAACATGCATTTTGAAGTTTCTCTTTGTAGCTCGATCAGTATGTCCATACCCTTCCTCCCAAGCACGGACCAATTCATCAATCACGGGCTCGATGAACACACCCATATTATTCCCGGGTGTTCAGAATTATCAACGACAAGAATATGTTCGTCGTTGGAAGAGGACGCCGGGGAGATTGAGGGGATAACGAACACGGGCCAACAAGTGTATGGGGCGCCATCATTCCATAAGGATTGAACCCATCATTGCGGTATAACACGTACATTACGAGCCTCTACAGCTTTCTCACGATGAATCACATCAAAGTGGGTCCATGCTTCACCATCGGATGGATGTACCAGCTTCTCAGGATTATATCGACGTCCATTTTTGTGCCATGTCATCTATTTTGCGGTTTCCTCGGTCATGTATAGCCGTTGGATCCTCGGTATGAACGGAAGGTACCGTAGGATTTTCACGGGGATCGCAAGCTGCCTCTTCTGACCATCACCAGAGTCTACCTCCAGGAACCTAGAGGATCCACACTTTGCCGATGCTTTGCTTCGCGTGTTCTTTCCTAAATAGGATGCACCCTTCGGACAAGCATGTATCTTGCTCATATGGCATCTTAAGTGCACGAAGGAGTTTCTTTGACTCGTACATGCTCTTTGGCAGAATGTGACCCTCCGGAAGCATGCTGCCAAAAACTGTCAACATAGCATCGAAGGCGTCTCGACTCAAGCTAAACTGGGACTTCAAGGCCATTACGCGTCCAATGCCATCCAGTTGAGAAACCTTCGTCTGGCCGTGAAGGGGTTTCTGTGCCGCAGACAACATGTCGTAATACGCCTTTGCGGTTGCCTCTGGCTCCTCCTCCCTACGTCCTTCAGCGAAGTGTGCTTCATGATAGTCATTTAACATGTCTCCTACCCCGCCATCAGCATCATAATCCTCGACGCGTGGTCTCACGACCTCCTCTCTCATACGATCGGATTCACCGTGGTAGATCCACCGGGTATAGTCTGCCGTAAATCCAAACTTGTAAAGATGTTTACCCATGACCTCCTTTGTTTGTCGACGCGTGTTTGCACATCTGCTGCAGGGACACCAAGTGGCACGCGCTCCTTTAACCTTGGCAAATGCTAGTTCCAAGAAAGCATCGGTCTTCTCAATCCATTCATCGGACAACGAACCCTGACTTGAGCGGCCCGTGTACATCCACTCACGGTCATCCATCCTCTAACATATCAGGGAGTAATATAAGAATCAAATGCATCTACACGATCTTTCTCCTATCTATTAGGTGAAGATAGGTCCTAATCCCACCCGAGGATGCGTAGATGAGGTTAGTTTCTATGCTCTACTCCTATCGAGACACAATTAAGAACACCTCCCATTGTTCTCCAAATACACGCCTGGCAGGAGATTGTGTATCCGGAGAACAACAGGAGATCTCGCCAAACTCATCACGGATCGAGTAGACCATGGAAACTAACCCCATCTACGCATCCCTGCCGTCAAAAACGTGGACAATTGAAACAGATCACGGTTATAGATATGCAAAGATCGCATATTTCCAACCGTATCTCTTTCGAACGGAGACGCCTAACTAGGTTACGCCTAACCGAGAATAAATGGGCCGACCAATCGAGAATGGCATTCAACAAAGTGATATAGCAATAACAAAGTGATATACCAATCGATATGGCATTCAACTCCCCTCATTCTTTAGAACATTAACACATCAAGATAGCAATAGCATCTTTCATAAAATATAACCAAGTGATATATATGTCACTAAAACATCATAGACTAAGCCAAGTAACATCGCCGACTCGCTAAATCGCACAACACAAACACAAGGAGATCCACGAAACTAACACCGATAACTAACACATTTCACAAATGATGACCTAAACATAGATTATTCAATGACAATTACTAACACAAACTAATCACACCACATTTAACTAATACAAAGATCGCAACATCAACAAAGATGACTGTAATCAAACTACTGGTAACAGTCGAATTGCAGTTCTTGAACAAATTAACATAGCACAATCACAAGCATCCATCACAGTTCATAATTCACCAACATCACAGAACCGGACTAACATTCACGGTTCACAAATCACGGTTGTATAATTAATAAAGGCACAATTAATGTAAATTAGAGCATTGATTAAGAAAAGTAACAAGAGAGGAAGAGGATTGGGGTAAACCGAGCAGAAAGCAAGAGTAGATGAAGAAGAGCAGAGGAGGAGCCGCAGTGGAGTGGAGGGAGTTGTCGCTGTCGATGTCGGTGAAGAGGTGGTACGGAGAAGAAATCGTCATGGCGGGCGGCGGCAAGGGCGGGCATGGTATGGGCGCATGGGCGGCATGGCGTATGGCGCGGGGCGGCGAGGGGCGCATGGGCGGCGGTAGAAGTGGGGTGCGGGCGGCATGGCATGCATGTACAAGGCGGTGTGTGATGTTGCAGAAGGTGCCACGGGGCGATTTTGTTATGTGGATTGTTTGCCGAGTGCCCCGATCCGCACTCGGCAAAGCCTCTCCTTTGCCGAGTGTCGCCCACAAGGCACTCGCAAGAACACCTCCTTTGCCGAGTGTCGCCTGCAAGGCACTCGGCAAACAAATTTTTTTTAATAAAACTTCCTTTCCTCTCTTTCTTTTCCATAACGTGTTTTACAAATTTGTTCGAATGTACTTCGAAAATACCTTGTCAAATTCACTCAACAATGCATATTCGATGCTTCTACGAACATTAGACCATTATTTCATGCAGTTATAGCTCAAATTCAATTTATATCATTTAAAATTCTATAATTGCAGTTTAAAAATTAAAATTATCAAACGGATCCGAAAAATTACCAAAATTTCACATGAAACAATCTCTTTTGTCTATTGCCTATACAAAAACTTTTGTAGTCAAACCACAATTCGACCGTCACTTTGACTCCAAATCTTACCGAATCCTTCTCAACTCTACGCTTCTTCTTCAGAAATGCTTCGGTTTGTAAGCATCGTACGTGACAACTCATGCGAAATCTTATAAATTTTTAACCACAGCCTCCACGTATGATATCATGACATCTTGACAAATCTCATGATTTTCAGACTTTGTTTGCTTTTTTAAAAATTTAAAAACCATTCGGCCAAACGTTCGTGGTCGTGTTTCCTAAACAAGATGTTCGAAATTCCTTTTCATTTCACAGGTAAGGCCTCAAACCGGGCTGAATAACATGAATATCATTTTTCTACTCATTTTTTCCTATTATTTGAATCAATTGCAGTTCAAATTTGACTTGATTCAAAAAATTGCTTGAAATGCAATTAATTAATTAATTATAGCAAACAAATAGAAAAATATACCAAATTTTAACATGGAGTACCATATGTTGTATGTGGAGAGTAGAAAAAGTTTGAAAGGTAGGAAAGGAAAAGGTTTTATTTTTTTTTGCCGAGTGGCGCAAACAAAACACTCTAAGAAAGAGCTCTTTCTTAGAGTGTCGACTCAGCACACTCGGCAAAGCTTTAACGGCGGTGACATCTAACGGACGGCGGTTGGTGCCGAGTGTTTTATGTTTGCCGAGTGTTTTATTGGCAACACTCGGCAAAGAGTGTCTTTTGCCGAGTGTTTTATTGGCAGCACTCGGCAAATATATTTTTTGCCGAGTGTTTAATTTTCGCCGAGTGTGACCATGGAGGCACTCGGTAAAGTGGTTGTTTACCGAGTGCCCGATAGATTGCACTCGTCAAAACTCCAGACACTCGGCATATTACAGCTTTCCGGTAGTGTTGGATATTGATCCAATGGATATCATATGATTGGATATTGATCCAATGGATAAAAAGAATGACTTATACTTAAGAAATTTTCAAACAACCTATGAATAGACAGTCCCATTAGATAAATGCCAGGCGTTTAGATTGAATTTGATCGACAAAACAGCAGCAGCACTACCTGCGTGGGAGAGAAATGAAGAAGCATGCACACAGTATAGTATAGCATCAGCAAATCGCACCCCAAATCAATTGCATCAGACGCAAACAATAGGCGTGCAATGTACTAGAAGAAGCAAAGATATGTGCATACACGTACTCTAACTGATCAAGAGTTTCGAGTCCACCGATCGATTCACCGACAGATCAACAACGACTCACATGTTTATCTACAAACAGAAGCTCTTGTAGAAGTCTCTCACGGCAAGCTCGATGAAGCTGGAAAACGAATGACCTGCCGGGATGAACAGAGGCTTACTGGCGAGTTCGTTGTTCGCCTCCGCCGTGCGTGCTTATTCGAGACGCCACGCGCTCAGCGATTCAGAATCATCCAGGGGTCGAAGAACTCCAGAAGAACGATGTGGTGCATCCGGCGCACCAGGTGCGTCGCCACGAAGGCCTCGTTGCTGGCACCGTTCAGAGGAGCTGCTCGGCCGCCATCATCCAATCGCTCCAGATCGGGAACCAGGAGGGGAGGCCCTCGGCGATGGCGACGGCGTCCTGGGCCGCCGCGGCAGACGATGCGGCGGAGCGAACCTTCTCTAGCGCCTGGTCAGCGAGGCGGAGGGCGGCAGCGTGGTGTTCGATCATGCTCTGGTACAGAGGATCGTCTCTGTGGAGGCCGACGTGCGCGCCGTAGCGGAGGAAGACTTCTACGAGACACGGTGGGGCAGACTCCGACGGGAGCCGGGTCGTCGGAGCCGTCGATGTCGCCGGGCCTGGCGCCGTAGCGGAGCCTGCGCATCACATTGGCGCGCACGGCGAACTTCCTGTCGGCGAGGTCGGTCAATCTGAGGGCTTCTTCCGAGGTGCCGACAAGCATCAGGGTTCCCAGCACCGTCCGCGCCAGATCCCTCCACTCCTCCGCCATTGCCCCCGAGCTCGAGCTCCCTCTCCCTCTTCCTCTCTCGCTCGGGGTTGCGAGTGTGCGCCGTGCGTGTGACGGTGTGGATGGATCATGGATGTAGAAGAAGACGGGGAGGAAATTTATAGGGCGGGGCGGGACGAGGAGAAATGTCACTTGTTACAATGGCTTGGTGGAGAAGCCACCGGAATTCACCGTCTCTTTCTGTCACTGACAACGTGCGCCCTTACGATTTCAAACTTTTAACTACGGGTCATTCCATTTTCACTTCGGCGGCTAGGACGCTAGGTGAATAATCCGTTATGGCCGTTGGGTCCACGTGGCCAGGCTGGTTATTTCAGAACACGCCGCGAAGGACTCAAGAAGCAAACAGTCGAACACCCACCTGGGGGGGGGGGAGCGGCGGAGGCATGGAAGGCGCGGTTCCGGGAGCGGGTAGTCGATGCGGACGGCTGCTGCGGCAGCGTCCTCGGGCCGCTCACCGCCGCGCAGGCGTACCTCGCGTCGCCGATGCTCACGGGCGACGCGACGGGCGGGCGCGCCCGGGAACGCGTCCAGCGATCTCGCCTTCGCCGTGTCACTCGTGGGGGCCGGGCGGACAGGGAGCTCGCGCTCCGCGGCGGTGGCCGCATCCCAGCGGTGGCGCTGTCCTCCATCCACAACCTCCGAGACCGAGACCTTGCGGAGCGGAACGGTGTGATCAAGCTCCGGGACGACAGGGCGCGCGCCGTGGACGCGTACGATCTCGTGGAGTGGTGCCACAGCCACCTGTGGGCGGGCTGCCTCCTGCTGGACCATCCGGGTATCTCTGGCGTGGACGGCTTCGTCGACGCCGAGCGCCTCGCCGCCGCCCTCGAGAACGCGATGGAGCTGGCCGAGGAGAGCGCCGCACTGGCCGGAGGCGCCCGCGATGATGTGTCCGGCGCCAACTGAGAGGTCTCTTAGCTCTGTAGGACTTGGTTTGCTTGATCGCTAGTCCGTCGATCGCTTGCGTTTGCCATACGACGTCTTGTGTTTTTGGCTTTTTGCACGCGTTCGTCGTCTGATCGATGAATACTGAAACTATGAATCAACTCTTGGTTGCTGCTGCTACCTAGATTCTATGAATGATGCGGTAGTTTTTGTTGGATTCATGCCTTTGTTTCGTTGATGCGAGTGGCTGTTCTGAATGGATTACTAGTTTTTTTTATCAGGATGCATGGGTTGCGACTTGGAATAGTTGCATGTTAATGTTCTTAGTGCAGGGGATCAGTACTTGCAGAAATGGAAGCTTATTTTTTCTGTCATGTTTTGGGGATTGAGATTTAAGAACAAGTAACTGTTCTTAGCCACTGCCGCTGCATTAATACTACTGGTTCGTTTTGTTTGAGTTGGATTTGCAATTAATCAGGTGATCTATTCATCCATTACAGAATCAGGACACCTGAATTTGAACTGGTTTAGTTTGTGGATGTGGTGCACAACTGCACACAGGAATCAGAGTACTGTTCTTGTTCATCTGCATGCAGTTAGGGGTGTTAATGGGTTGAGTTGAAATAGGTTGAACGGGTTGGGTTTTAATTCGGGTTTAATTTGGATGGGTTGAAATGGGTTGTTGTAGTTAACGGATTGGGTTGGGTTGGGTTTGTAGTAAAAACGGGTTGGATTGGGTTAGTGTGGATTCAAAAATTTTAGGTTAAAATGGGTTCAACCCGCGGGTTTGATGGGTGTGTTAGTTTTGGGTGGAATTTTGGACGCCGCCGACTGTCCACGCGCGCAAAGACAGTACAGCCGCCGCCGTCTGTCCACGCGCGCAAAGACAGTACTGCTGCTCCTTCCGCAAGGGGAGATGGAGGGGACGTCCTCCTGCTCCAATTCGTCGGTCTCCTCGGAGATGGGGTCGAGCTGGCAGACCGCGGCCGCAGCAGCTGGCGCTGCCTGCGCACCACGTCAAGCGTCTCCGGCGGCGCAGCCTCCTCCGCGAAAACAATACTATTTCGAACATCCAAGGCGCATCACAGCCAACAGATTCCACAAGAACAATTAAACTAAAACATAAGAGTATCCATCACATGTTCAGAGAAGCAAAAGAGCAGAAGCCAAGATTACTTTGCTTTCAGTAGAAGAAACAATTGCAGAATACGATATCCAGTTGACCAAACTGACGAAAAGGAGAGAAGATTGTGGTTACATTCATCAACTCCTTGAGCTTCTCCTTGGATGGGGCATTGTAGTGCGGCCCCGGCAAGTACTTGTTGATGTCACTGCCCATAATAAATAACAAGAACCAATCAGGAACATCTGATAAGAATGACAGTATCAAACAGCAGGATAGGCGCTAGAACATATATGATTCTATCAGCTGTTCTACTTGTAGACGCAGAGGACGGCGATGTAGACCTCCTCGAAGGTGAGGCCCTCCTTCTCGCGCTTCTTGGTGTCCTCGGTGAGCCGGTCGAACACCTTGTCGGTGATCTTCCTCACCTGCCTCTCCTTCCAGTGCCTCCCTGCACCAATTCGACCGGTCTTTCATTTCCAAGAAGCCGCTATTCCCAAGTCTGAATCGAGTGCTGAGAAGATGAGGCGAATCGAATGATGGTGTAGGGGTGAGTTACCTTGGAGATTTTCCTGGAGAAACGCCCAGGCTTGCCCCATGGCGACGATGGAGAGGAGAGATGGACCGGGGGTTCCGAAAAGGGGAAGGAAAAGCCTAATCTAATCCAGTGGACACTATCGCCAGGGAATTTGGTGGTTTCTTTGGAGCTTGATGGTGGGTTGAAAATAGGTTGAACTCGAATTGGGTTGGGTTGGTATGGGTTGGATTTGTATGTGGGTTGGATTGGGTTGGGTTTTAGAGGTGGAGTAGTGGGTTGGGTTGGGTTGGGTGGATGTATCATATAGAAATGGATTGGGGTGGATTTGGGTGGGGTTTTAGCCTATTAACACCCCTACATGCAGTGTGTTGAAAGTTGAAACTATGGGAATCAGAGTAACATTAGTTGGTATACAATGATGTTGCTGAGATTGCAGTGGGTTGGTTTAGAAATTAGAACTTATGTCCCATCTTGCTTTCACTATATGTATAACTAGTTTTGCTTGTTGGTATTAATAGGATATAAGTAACAGTGAAGATTCAGACTGATCAGTTTCTCTTTTATCTGTTCTTTGTGCAGAATTTTTGTGAACTCTTTTCATGCCTATCACTAGTTGCAAGATCTTGCGATGCAACTGGCCTGCTTAGTATATGTACCTTCATATATGGATTTTTTTAATCCTGTTAGAAATGATGATTGGCATCCAAATGAGAGTTTAGTCTTGTAACAGGCCAGTGTAGGTGTGTAATCGTTTCAAAAAAAAGAAGTGTAGGTGTGTAATCGTTTCAAAAAAAAAAGTGTAGGTGTGTAACAAATGCCAATATGTATGAACACTAGTCTGTGAGCATCCAAATGGGCTAAGCAGTAGGCGAAATTTTTTTAAAATAATATTATTTTAAAACATAATTACAAAAATATATTGTCTCTCCAAAAAATTACAGAAATGTGTTCGCATGCCAGGTTGAAATGGCGGCGAGGACCTATCGCCATTTCAAGCTGGCGGCAGGACCCTCTCCTCCTCGTCGCCGGGTCGCCCACCTATCGCCATTGAAATGGCGATAGGTCCTGTCGCCATTTCAACTGGCGACAGGTTCATGTCGCCATTTCAACTGGCGACAGGAAGCAAGCCAAATTTGCCCCTTCTCTAGCTAGGTTTGCCGTCTTTTGATTTTTATACGTTTTTAACGGTGCAAAATCTGTTAGACTCGTAATAACATTTTTTGATCGTTGTATGTTGTTCTAGTGCGATGAATTTCTGAAGAATTTTACGAGAAAGATTGAAAGATAAGTGATATTGCGATGCGCCAGTGAATTAATACGCTTGCTCATGTACATGAAGTGCATATTATGTAAGGAAACAAATGTGAACTTGCCATTACTATGAAAACTACGATAATTACATAACATTCAAACAAAACATCATTCATAGCAAAACATCATAACACTTAATAGCACCGATATTACATAACATTGACAAAACATGATAACACTTAATTAAAATGATAATTGAACATTGGCAATAACATGTTACTACTTTATGCGTGCAATAACATAATTGTAACATTGGTAATAACATTGGTCATGACCTCAACGTCCCCCCTGTGGATCGTCTCGAGTTGGGTGACCAGATGAGGTCCCATTGCGACGTCCGGAGTGGCGATGTCTCCTTCGTCTTGAGGATTTCTCGTGAGACATTTCTTGAAGGTGTGCCCAGACTCCGCAAATAGAGCACTTCTTCGTCGACGTCCGGCCGCTTCGTCCCATGTCGTTCTCGATCTTGCGTGCACTGTCGCCGTCAACTTTTCCCTTGAGCCTATCAATGTCCGCATGACCAGATTAGTTGCTCCTGTGTCGGATGGCGCTGAAATGGTCAACCACAACAGAACCATATATCTCCATGATCGAGTTTGCATCACCGCCTCCTTGGTGAAATAGACAGAGAGGTATCGACCGGGATCTTTGCGCCACCGTCGAACATGCGGCTATGACATGGGAGCAGAGCCTATGCGAAGAAGGGCTTGTTGCAAGTGCATGTGCAACTAGCGCGCGTAACGTGCACTCATGGGTAACCCTCTCACGGTTCGTCCCGCGGTGTCCTTTATCCCTGCACATCACCTCGAAGCGAAGCTCCCTTGTGCCCATCTTGAATGCCCGGTGCGTCTCACCCTTCTTGCTCTTCTCCTCCATGTACTTGGTGATCATGGCGGAGTACAGTATTCTGTCATTTTCCATGGCGATCGATGCGTTGTTACTTCTGTCAACAAAGTACTTCGTCGTACCGCGGAGTATTACCTCCACAATACCCACCAAAGGGAGGCACCTTGCACCGCGCATGACCCAGTTGTACACCTCGGCTAGATTAGTTGTCATGACACCATATCGGCGCCACCTGTCATGGAGCGGCGACCACTTCTCCTTAGGCTCGTGCTCAATCCGGTCGAGAAGCATCTCACTGCGCCCGTCCTCCTCGTCAATCCG
The DNA here is from genome assembly GCA_036346405.1 of Phyllostachys edulis. Classification (NCBI taxonomy): domain Eukaryota; kingdom Viridiplantae; phylum Streptophyta; class Magnoliopsida; order Poales; family Poaceae; genus Phyllostachys; species Phyllostachys edulis. Next base: position 120,949,596 of record CM070546.1, read on the forward strand.
GAGCATCTGTGGGTATCTCGGCAATGCTTGGGGCTGGTCGGCTTAGGCGACCCTTCTCGCTGCCTCCCTTACGTGTGTCTTGGTCCGCTCATCTAGAATCTTCCGAGTGTTTGAACCTGCTGCCGGTTACGGTTTGCCTGTACCGCTTGAACATGTTCATCAAGTCTTTGTTGCGGGCGCTTGTAGAAGTTTGCACCCAAGTGCCTCATGCACCACTCGCTGCGCAGATCCGCCCATGGAAGTGGTACGTTCTTCCTTATTGCGGTGGGTTATTGCACGCAGCAGTTCGCATGCCGATCATGTATGAGGCACACGTTGGGACGGTCTTGCACTGAAATCCTCACGTTCTTCAGAACCACAACCACTATCCGTGTTCTCGCTTTCAACGAAAGCGAATGCCACGGAAGAACTTGATTGTTCCGTCTGTCGCTATTGCGCCAAGATGTCCGCCCTTGTACCTCCCGATCAAAAATGTGCCATCTACGCACAAGATTGACGGCGATCTTCGGAATGCGTTGATACATGGACCAAACGCGAAGAATACTCGCCGCAATACCCTCTTATTGGTCCACTTCGAAAGCGTGGCGCCTTCAATATCGATATGGGTGCGAGATTTCGCCTTGTATGACTCGGTTGCGCAGGAGGTTGTGGTAGGAATCCTCGAACGTGCCCCACCTTAATTCCAATGCCTTCTGTTTTGCCCTCCAAGCCTTCGCATAGCTGATTGTGTATTGGAATATTGCCTCAATCGTCCGAATGATGGATCGTGGCTCAAAATCTAGATTATCCACGATCTCACTGTACATAAGGTTGGCGATGAAGCGATGTGAGTTCGGTGGGGTATCTTGACTCGAAACGAAGCATGTGTGAGGGACAACTATAGAGCACTTCCAGTAGGTGTCCCACTTTGGCTGAAATGCGTGCACTCGCCAAGGGCATCCTCTATGCCGCACTTCACGTCAGAGAATCTTGGGGTCGACTTGACGACTCTGAATGTGCGCCGCACCGACAAGGCCCAGAATTTGACCGCGTCCTGCACGGCCTCCTTGCATTTGTACATAGCTCCTAGTTTGACCTCACTCTGGTCGTACTCCCACGGCACACGGGAGCCTTCGTTGACGACGAGATTGTCGAACTGGTATGTGTTCAGTCGAGATGGAACCGCCTGCTCGTCAACTTCATCCTCGTCGTCGGAACCTTCATCTTCAGACAATGTCATGTAGTCTCGGTCTTCGAGATCCATCCTTTGCACTACGGCTTCAACCTCCTCACCCTCGTCAGCAAGACCAGTAGCTTGCATGGCCGTAGGAGCTACTTCGCAGGGTCTTCATCGACAAAGATCAAGAACTCCGGAGCTTCAATTGTGTGCGTCATGGCACAGGCTGCGATCTCCGACTTCCTCTTGACCTCGACACCTCCTTCTTGTTCATTGCAGTGGAGGAGTGGGTTTGGCATATGCTTGGGCGAGAAGGACCAATTTCCACCATGCCTCCCTCGCGATGCGTATATATGATCGCCATGATTTTGGTCCCCAGTCGCACTAACTCCCAATATATCGGTTGTGCTCTCCGTGGGAAAGGCAACTCAATCTCGGATCGTACACATCACGGTCCACTTGGAATGTATGGAACAACCACCGCAGACATGGCGCCCCATGTACTGCCGCTCGGTCTTGCTAGGGGTGCGGTTGCGATTGAAATAACGCAAATCAATCCCTCGGAACCCTCTAGAATAGTCCCTTGACCATAGTAAATTTTGAAATTGACGATGTCGAGTCGGACATATTTGACGACTTGCACCATAAAGAACATTTCCACGATTAACCGTGATATCTAAAACTATACTACCCATCGAAAAGTATTATGTAAAACTATCTTGCATTACGAATCAGTACATCTAAAACTATGTAATCCATTAGGTTAAAAAATTACCCGAGAGGTTGGCAATCCGACGGGACGATTAGCCGTTAGCTTCTCTCCTCACCTCTACTCTTCTCTCCTTCTCTTTTTTCGAATAAGAATGAGTCCCACGTCAATTTTGGGTTTTTTACAGGATGGGCTTCGTCGCCAGATTGAAATGGCGACAGAACTGTCGCCGATTGAAATGATTTACGAGGACCTATCACCATTTCAACCGACGATAGGTGGCCGGACCGGCGACAGAGGGAGAGGGTCCTGCCGCCAGATTGAAATGGCGATAGGTCCCTGTCGCCATTTCAACTGGCGATAGGAACACATTTCTGTAATTTTTTGGAGATACGATATATTTTTGTAATTATGTTTTAAAATAATATTATTTTAAAAAAAATTCAGCAGTAGGCATGGGGCATCCACTCCAAAAAAAAAAGTAGGTACAGGCCGAGTTGACCAGAACTGGGCCGTGATTACAAAAATGTCGTCCATAGATTTATTAATCTTAAAAATATTAAAAGTGATTCGAATTTGTAATGTAAAATAACTAAAAATATAGTTTTGGAGTATGACATTTAAAAAACACACTACTAAGCATATATCGTACTTATCGAGAGTAGATATGTTCATAGGCAGCTCGTCCAGAATTTTTCGGGCTTGGTCTTGATTTTCAACCTGAAGTCCGGAAAAGCCGGACAATAACAATAAAAAAAATTGTTATCGAATCGAATTAAATATTAATATTTATTAAAAAAAGTAAAATAATAATATTTATGAAAAAACACAGGTTTCAGGTTGGGCAGACTGCGGCATGCCCTTTCAAGATTGGGCTATTTCGGGTTCGGCCCGAAGCCGGACTCGTGGTTTGAGCATGTCTAGTCGGGAGTTAGTTTAATCCCATCTCTTTTTTTAGGTTACACTAAATAGCACCACGATTTAACATGTGCGTGCTCTGATTTTCTTCTTCGATTCCTTGGCTATTTTTTTCTTTTCTTTTCCAGAGAAGCGTGTCCTGGACTCATGTTCACCCACAGACCACGGTTGTCACAATGAACATATGCGCTATTTGTCGTTCGAGTTTGGCCCACGTACAACACGTGCCGTTCCATCCAGCCCGGTCAGGACATGGCATGCCGTACCAGTGTACCGCAAGTCCACAGACGCAATGTATATACGTTGGGTCACTTCAATTCTGATGTGGTGCCAAAATTTGCTTTTTCGGCAAATAGCTTTATCCAAAGAATGACGCAACCTCGGCAACCTAAACACCTAACGCTTGGAAAGAAAAGACACGAATTATTTGCTAATTCCTACGTATTGGCACAAGGAAGTAAGCACATATCCAACTCAGCACGGCGATTTCAAAACATATGCGTGAATATAAGCACGCTCCTTTTTGAAAATGGAAGGATTTTGGAGTTGTTTCTACATTTTCTTTTATGAATTTTCGGTGTTCCAAAAAAAAAGACCCTAAAGTCATCTTAATCCGGTATAGCAGTTGGTAGCCCACTCGATTGATGTGGCGCTCCGTTTTTCTAGCTAGTACATTCAATCTCACATATCACAGATGGATCTATAGTGTATGGACCGGGGTTAAGTGACACCGATGTCTTTCAATTTAGACCACATAGCCCTTTAGTATATAAGTAGGTGACTTTCTTATTATAAACTACAAATTTGTTACGAGTTTGCAATGACCGTGATAGACATTTTTCCTGGATCTGCCCCTGTCACATCCTTGATTCGTTATTCAACTCATGGCTGAATTACTGCTGATCCGTGCAAAGACTAGAGAATCCATCTTTAATTTGCCGTCCAAACTCTATACTCCAAATGGATCCTTTCTTTCTTCCTTCACGTACGTGTGTGTGTATATATATATGTGCGTGCTTGCGCGCATCGCATGATCTGGGAGTGGAGGAGGAGCTAGTTGATGGATGATAGGAACAACGAGATGCCGGAGAAGAAGGAGAGGAAGCCGTACACCGTCACCAAGCCCCGGGAGAGGTGGGGCGCCGAGGAGCACGGGCGCTTCCTCGACGCGCTGCTGATGTGAGAGACCCTTCTAGCCTCGGCTGCTGCTCTGTTCAGTACTTGTCTCTGGATAAGTCTGAATCTTTCTTTACTTCTGAACGGTAGTATGCCATTTTTCAGGTTTGGTCGCGACTGGAAGAAGATCGAGGAGCATGTCGGCACCAAGACGACGATACAGGTATAGTATAATTGGATCGTGGTCACGACGTGTTGCTGCTTGCATTTGGAAGATTCAACAAGTGCAAGGGCTTGTAATGCTGATGACCCATTAGCCTATAGCCGCTGCTGCAATAACAAAGAACGAGTAGTTCTGTTTGTTGAATCCCTTCTACAGTTCTACCCAAAGCACTGTTACCGTAGGTCGGTAGCTTCCGTTCGGCGGCGGCAAAGGAGGAAGACACTACAATTTCATTAAACTTGTGGTATTTCCTAGTATTCTACTCCATTTTTTAGGTCATCTCCTTCACTTTTTTTTTTCCTTAACTCGTTCACTCTTAAACATCAATCAGACCACAAATGCGTTCAAAGCGGGGGCCAATCTTTGCTTATAGTTTCAGCTTTGTTTGTTGTGATTCATTTGATTTTTGAAGATCTCCATTAGGTTTGAGAGAGTTAATGAGTTGGGGAATGTGATAGCACGCAATTTCACAGAGTTAAGTGTATGTTTGGAATGCAAGAATTTCACAGTATCACATGAAACAGTTCAGTTCACATAGGATCTGAAAAAAAAATTCGCACGTTCCAAAGGAGGATTAAATATGTTGAATAATAACACATCATGTTATTATCAAACATTTCGTATCTAGGTTGTTTATGATTTTCTATAATCATTTTTTACCCATGGTGTGTTTGTTTGTTTTGTTAATTCGGTCTTTTTTTAGAGCTTTATCTTTACTTGAACGTGTTGTAATTAATTTTCATTGCTCATAATTAGTCTAGATTATTTTGCATGTATTTCGTCAAAATTTTAGCTTTGACATTTGAAAATACAAACTATATGTGAATTTGAATAAAGGGCCCTTCTTTTTAGTTTGCCCCAGGGCCCACCAAATACCAGGACCAGTCCTGACCCCCGGCGCAGGTTCGTCATGCCGCAGCCGCAGAGCTCGCCGGCCGGAAGCAGTGTGGCCGCCACGACAGTACTCCACGGGCAGCCGCGGTGCTCACCGCTCGCTATGCCGGATCCATCCGACATTGCTGTTCATGGTTCCATCGGTTGGAATTGTCCCGGAGTTCTTCCTGTAGTCAATGACAAGTAACTCTATCCAATCTCCATTTGCTACCTTCACATTGTAAATTTGTAATCACGTGCTTTTCTGATTTTTTTTAAAAAATCAGTGATCTAATATAACAGTATTTCAGAGTGTTTTTCAGACATACAGAACTTCGACTGGGCAGGTACTTCAGCTTGGGTGAACCATGGTGCAGAAAGCCAGACTGAACCAGCTGCAACACATCCAAGTAATTATACATGTCTGTCATCAAATTTCCCTTTCTAGTTACAGAGTTGCAAATCAAAATGCCATGAGAATAACTCTTCTTTTCAATTATTTAGGTGACAATTCATTCATGGGGACACCGAGCTTCAGTAATATGAGCATGGACTGGGCTGGCAACACAAGTGAAGCGTCAGCAATTGGTGATGTTCAGGATGGCACGATTCAACTTCCACTGTCGCCGGGTAAGATCAATTTTAACATCATAACCGATACTGAAACGACTGTAATTTGTTGTTTTTTTCTCTTTGCTTTTTGCAGATGATCTGCATTTTGCGCGAGTATACAGATTCATTGGTGACATATTCGACCCAAACACGCCATGCCCAATTGAAGCCCATTTGCAGAAACTGAAGGACATGGATCATATCACCGTGAAGACGGTAAGTACTTCATTACTAGTTTCCTTTTTGCACCTCGTCGTTCGCAATTCTCTCCAATTTCGCTCTGATGAACAAGGAATTCTAAGAGACTACGATTACCTCGCCTCGCGCAGATCTTGCTGGTGCTAAGAAATCTCGAAACCAACTTATCCACCCCTCAGTTTGAGCCAATTGTAAGTAGCGTTCTCTGAATTCTCCCTCTGTTCTCCCTGCATTCTCTGAAATTGCCTAACCGTGTGTATCCTAATTTCCCTGGGTTTGTACTTATCTTTGAAGCAGAGAAGAGAAGGTTGCTGTCGACGTATGATCCCAAACAAGGACTGTTTGGCCAATTGTAGAGTGTACAGCCTGAAAAACTACAGCTAACACATGGATGGAAAGTTCAGGTGTACCTGTGTATGACTGAAAATTTGATTGGTGTCGTAGCAACAGGACTAGACAATAAATAAAGGAGGACCCTGATCACCACGAGGGGTCGAAAGAGGGGACTGGTGCAAAGAGAGAAGTTAGTGCATATTAATTGCCTTAAAAAAAGTTCTCTTTGATTACATGGGAGAGACGACTATTTATAGCCTTCCTACTAGGATACACGATATTGCAATTTTACCCCTAAAAAACCCTATGCTCGTAGGGGCCGCATGGGTTTTCCTCCCTAATCGTAACCTTCGGTCTATAGTAGACTCTTCTGATCCTGGTCTATTCGGTTGGTACGCGCGGACCACTGACACTTCTCTCCCTCCGCACTGTGCGGGGTACTCCCGGACCGAGGGGCCCTGGGCGCCTTCGGTGCTCACGAGGTGGCCCCGGGTAGGGATCCCGAGAGCCTCCGCGCTCCTAGATTTATGGTGTTTGGCAGCCTTCCCACAACCTTCAGCCCCCTTTGAAGGTGCACATGGTACCCTTCTGGGGGGAGGGGTGAAGTATGCTCTCTGTCTGCGGCCCTCGGGGGTTTTTCGGTGGCCTTCGCGCACCCTTCGAGGCCTTTCCAAAGGCACGCTCGGTACCCTCCGGAGGACCCTAGTCGCGCCTTCGTCTCTTGGCCCTCGTGGGCCTTCTCGTGGCCTTTGTGCACCCTTCGGGCCCTTTCCCAAGCACACTTGGTGCCTTCCGGGTGCCTCTAGTCGCGCTTTCGGCCCTTGGCCCTCGTGGACCTTCTCGTAGCCTTCGCGCACCCTTTGGGGCCTTACCGAAGGCACACTTGGTACCCTTTGGGGGCCCTAGTCTCGCCTTCGGCCTGTAGCCCTCGTGGGCTTTCTTGTGATCTTCGTTGGGTCGTTGGGGCCAGTGGGCCGCCCCTATGACAATTGGAAGTTGAACAGATATGTCCTACTACTAGAGTTATGCCACGTTGACATATATAGTCTAATGATTCTTTGAAGAGCTAGATATAGCTTGATGATTGTTTGTAAAAGGGGATTACTAGTCATGACATGTTTCAAACTGTCTAGTACTACAATTTTTTCATTGTTTGTAAAGCGCCTGCTGGTTGTAGCATGTGCTGAACTGAACTGCTCAACATGTCTTTACTGTAAATAGGAAAGATCATAAATTCTCCTATTTTGTTTTGCCAATGATGCATGCCTGAAATTATTATATATCTCAAGCTTAGGATTGCGATGCATACATAAACAAATGAGTAGTAAATCGTTTGTTTGTCAGAAAAACCGATGCTTGCAAAAGGATCGAAGTGAGACGGCCGGGTTTACGGAGATCGACTGGTTGCTGAACGCATGTCTTAGTGCCAGGGGCTCAATGTTAGGCTAAAAGGATCCAAGTGAGACTGCTACATTGCTGCCCATGGTCGTATCCATGCTCGGAGGACACGAACCCCTTCGCGCCGCCGTTGTGGCCGTGCATGTGGTGCCCGCCGTCCATGATTACTTGCGGTTGGGTTGGGTTGGGTTGTGACGAAGATCTAATAATTCTCATTCTATCTTTTATCTATAATTTTTATTGTAAGTAAATATGATGTCATGTGGTCCCTGGGTATACCCCTTAAGTTTACAAGGGAGAAGCCTACTAGGTGGTCGTAAGTTCTTCTACGACCACCCCCATAGTCGTAAGTTATTCTACGACTATCCCCTAGTCGTAAGTCTTGGTACGACTATCTTCTAGTCGTAAGTCTTGCTACGACTATCTTATGGTCGTAAGTTCTTCTACGACTAGGTCAGCTACGACCACCTTATGATCAATAAAACCTACAGGCGAGTGAGTCCAATTGATTAAGGAATCCAAACAGTCAACATACGCTGTTATTATGCGAAATAATAACACGCAATACCCCATTATCTCTGACAAGTAATTGTCAGGCGGCGTGAAGGAGTTACCAGCCCGATGATTACTACAAACGTGCGTCCATTACTGAATTTGATGAGGCGTCTCTTCAGCAGGGGAAAACGGCTATTCCTTCACGACTATATAAGGGCAACGGTCAGAGAGGAAAAGGGGACAGAGCAATTGAGGTGTACACACACGCTATCGAAGGCTATCAAGAAGACAAGTGCTATTATCTGTAATAGTCTTAGTTTTTCTCCTGATTGTTCAGAATACACTCAATACCATACAGACACAGGAGTAGGGTTGTTATTCTCTCCGGAGAAGGCCTGAACCTGTATTAAAATACCCGTGTCAATCTCTCTGCGTGATTCCATTCTAGGAGACCCCCCGAATCAAACAATCTTTACGTAAGATCGGTTCTAAAACACCGACAGTTGGCGTCGTCCGTGGGGATCTTCCGATAATTTCCTTGTCAACATACTCTCTTTTTCCCAAATCTCATGCACTCATGGCAGGAGAATGGAACGAGGAGAACTGGTTTGACTTGGCAGATTACGCAGACGTCGACATGGATGCGGTTTCGATTTTAACCGAGTATCGACTCATCCGATGGTGTTCTTGCCTCCAGGATCTTTCCGCAGATCCAGAGACCATGCCACTGATGGAGTTGAGGAGGGATCCCTATCCCCCACAACAGTACATCCAACAGAGGAATCAATCCTCTCAAAGGACAAGGGTCAATCCGACCAGGATTACACCTGGGCGGACTCACAACACGACGAGAGTTTTTCCTCCAAGTGTCCGAGTCCCCCTAAGGCGGTCCGACTTGGTGAGACAAGTTCGAAGCCACAATTCGGGACTTCACCAAAGATCTGGTGATTCTCTCTCCTGATGACCCCAGAGAGAGCGGGATCAAGCATGCTTTTCCTGCAAATTCGACCATCTCTCCGCAGATCACACCTGCGGATGGAGACGGTTATAACCCAGAGTTCCCCTACCTGAAGAGGATTACTCCAAGTCGCCAGATGATGTCTCTCGACTACTCCTCAAACGGGGAGGCCTCGAGCGCAAGTGAGAATCATTAACGGGAGGTCTTCGTCCTTCCCTCAGATCAAGGTCACTCTCCTAGAGACCGAGCTAGGGACACTCCCCGAAGATCACACACTGCGCCCTCTCGTGGCAATGGCAAGGGCACCACCGATGGCGGACAGGACCAACACCTTCATGAACGCGAGGGAAATCCTCGACATACTCGCACTCCATTGAGGCAGTCTCAAGAATCTGACATGGAAGATCTTGAGGCTATTCGGCGAAAGAAGATTGCAGATGGACTACGAGGAGTATTCCCCTCGTAGGACCGAGACCTTTTACAGGTCGGGTCAACCTGTTACTGGGTATCGTCGAATATGACCACTCGGTGATGTCAACCCTTCTTTCCTGCAAAGGAGGCGTTAAGAAGTTATTACCAGATGTCGGGCATTCTCGCCTGACCTCCGAGCTGTTCGCTGGCCACCTCGTTTTCGACCAGTGAACATGGAGAAGTTCGATGGATCCCAAAATCCCATCGAATTCCTTCAAATCTATACAACAGCTGTCCGAGCAGCAGGAGGAGGAGAGCATGTAATAGCGAATTACCTTCCAACTCTGCTCGAAGGGTCTGCTCGATCGTGGTTACTGAACCAACCACTCGAGTCAATTTATTCTTGGAAACACCTCTGCGACCTTCTACTAGCGAACTTCCAAGGCACATACAATCGCCCCGAGAAGGAGAACGACTTGCACCGGACGAGACAGAACGACCACGAGACCTTGCGCCAATTCATCAAACGCTTTAGTCAGGTTCGTAATTCAATTCTGGAAGTTTTTTACTCATCTGTCATCAGGGCTTTCAAGCAAGGAGTCCGTAGTAGAAGGATAACAAAGGATATCGCTTTGAATCCTCCCACTATTGTCGCCGAACTCTTTGAGATGGCCGATCGATATGCAACTGCTTCTGAGGCGGTCGAGTGGAACAACATAATCGATCGAGAAGACAATACCTCTCGAGAGCCAGGCGAAGTTGGTAAAAAGAAGGATAAGAAAGTGAAAAAGTCCAAGAACAAGGCGAATGGTCAAAAACTCCAAGCCAGCGGTTCCAAAAAGGTCCTGGCCGTGGATGACAAAGACCACGCACCTCCAAGCCACACTCCGATCGAGGCAAAGGTAAGTGCCCCGATCGGAAGAACGATAAGCCTAGGTGGTGTCCTTTCCATAAAAAAGAAGGACATGACCTTCGCAACTGCCGGATTTTCCAACGAAAGCTCGAGGACTACTACAACGGTAATGGACCACTTCCCACTCTCGAGCAGGTAGGACAAACGAGTGGTCATAAGTCATCAGACCACGATGAGGAGATGCCGTTCCAGGATCCGCAACACACCATCGAGCACATCTACGGGGGATCTTCGGCATACGAATCAAAGCGACAGCTCAAAGCTGCCGAACATGAGGTAAACTCCATAGATCCTCCTCTCGTCAATAAATTACCGAAGTGGTCGGAAGTCACCATCTCCTTTGAGAGGGACGACTGCCCGATTCCTTCGACTCGACCAGGTCGATATCCGATTGTGGTCGAACCCACCATCAACAATTGTCGGGTCAATCGAGTTTTGGTTGATGGTGGTAGCTCGTTAAACATCTTGTTTACGAAAGTGCCCCGGACGAGATGCAAGTACCAGACTAAGGTAAGACCAGTACGATACTCTTTTCATGGTATCGATCGGGTCTTCAGCCAAACCTATTGGCTAAGTTTCTCTTCCTTTAACATTTGGTTCACCAAGTAATTTCAGGACAGAGAAAATCTCCTTTGATGCGGTCGATTTTGATACAGCATATAACGCCATACTCGGACGACCAACTTTGGCAAAATTCTTAATGGCTACTCATTACGGGTATCAATGTATTAAGATGCCATGTCCCAAAGGAGTAATCACAATTCATTGTGACAAGAAGATGGCGATACCGCGATCGCCGATCCTCGAGATGGTTGGACAAATACCGACTCGAGAAGAAAGTCACCTTCGACCAAAGAAGTCGGGCTTCCAAAGCCGCACCAAAACCGAACGACAAGGTCAAAGAGGTTCCTCTCGACGCAGGGAGCCCTCAAGATCGCATCAGACGGGATACTTCCGACCCCAAGTAGGAAGACACCTCATCACCTTCCTCCGAGCTAACGCAGATGTCTTTGCGTGGCAAGCATCCGATATGCCCGAGTCTCCAGGAGGTGATCGAGACAAAGCTAGCTTTTACTACCGACAAAGTACCAGAAACAAAAATTACGAGATTTGCCTCGATCGACGGATGCTATTAAATCGAATTGGATAAGTTACTTAAAATAGGCTTTATAAGAGAAGTCAACCACCCGAGTGGTTGGCTAATCCTCAGAATGGTTAGGAAGTCAAACGGCAAATAGCGATAAAGCGAGACTTCACCGATCTTAATAAAGCTTGTCCAAAAGATGATTTTCCTTTACCTCAGACGATCGCTTGGTTGATTCTCCGCAGTTGTGAAATGTTAAGTTTTTAGATGCACATTTCGATACCACCAGATTAATATGTGTCTAGATGATGAAGAAAAGACCGCGTTTATTACACCATTTGGAATATTTTGCTATGTCAAAATGCCATTTGGTCTAAAAAATGCCAGCGCTTCTTTTCAACGCTTGATGCAATCAACTTTTTCATCTCAACTAGGTCGAAACCTAGAGGCATATGTTGATGATCTAGTTGTTAAAAGCATAAAGAGACTTAATCATATCACTGACCTACAAGAAATATTCAACAACCTCAGAAACACCGCTTAAAACTCAATCCTGAGAAGTGTGTATTCGGAATCTCTTTAGGAAAATTGCTTGGATTCCTAGTATCTATACGGGGAATTGAAGCAAATCCCGAAAAGATAAAGGCCATTCTCCAAATGCGCCCTCCAACCACAAGGAAAGAAGTACAGAAACTCACAGGGTGCATGTCGGCTTTAAGTCGTTTCATCGCACGACTAGGAGAAAAGGGACTACCTTTCTTTAAACTTCTAAGGAAACACAAAGGTTTTGAGTGGTCGAACGAGGCAAACGCTGCCTTTGAGGATGTCAAGAGGTATCTTATGAGTGCTCCTATTCTGGTTTTTCCGAGGCTAGAAGAAATGCTCTTAATTTACTTAGCTGCCACGCCACAGGCAGTAAGCGCAGTACTGGTCGTAGAACGTGAAAATGTACAACGACCGATTTACTACGTAAGTGAAGTTTTACACGGGCCTAAGGAGCGTTACCCTCAGGTCCAAAAGATTCTATATGCCCTCCTCATGTCTTCGAGGAAACTAGGGCATTATTTTCAGGCGCACAAAATAGCTGTGCCGTCTAAGTTTCCCTTAGGAGCGATCCTCTAGAATAGGGAAACAACGGGACGCATGGCAAAATGGTCAGTCGAGCTTGGGGAGTTCGACCTCCATTTCATGTCCCGAACGGCCGTTAAATCCCAGATCTTGGCAGACTTTGTCACTGAATGGACAAATCCTAAACCTGTTCAGGATCCCTAGTACGATTCCCACGATCAGTGGACGATGTACTTTGACGGGTCGCTTACTTTAAGTGGCTCGGGGGCTGAGGTGGTCCTGGTATCTCCTACCGGACAGACCTTAAAGTATGCCATACAATTAAACTTTCAGGCCACTAATAACGTGGTAGAATACGAAGGTTTGCTAACTGGCATACGAGCTGCGAAAGCGCTCTCGATTCGCCGACTACTCGTGAAAGGAGACTCTCAACTAGTCGTGAATCAAGTCAGGAAAGAGTACCAGTGCTCTAACCCGACAATGTCTCGGTACTTATCGGAAGTGCGTAAGCTAGAAAAGTATTTTTTAGGTTTCGAGGCACAATTCATCCATCGAAAGGATAATTTTCTCGCAGACTAGCTTGCTCGAATAGCTTCTTCCCGATCTGTAGTACCAAAAGGAGTCTTCTTGGAACAACTCTAGAAGCCGTCCCTGGTCGATGAACCAGAGACACCTACTGTTGAGATGGCCTCTTTAGAATACGAGGATACCTGGATAGCTCCCATCTATGAGTATCTTCAGAAGGGTTCCGTACCCAAAGACGATCCCGAGGCAGATCGCTTATCCTGAAAAGCCAAAATGTATACTTTGGTTGAAGGAGTCATCTATAAACGAGGTACTCAAGGGGTGCTCATGCGATGCATTCCGCAGAGCGAAGGATTAACACTCCTTCACGACATACACGGTGGCATCTGTGGAAATCATGCTTCCTCTGTATCGGGCTTCAGAAGGCCTTTCGACAGGTTTTTATCGCCAAATGACTTTATACGATGCTAAAGAGTTGGTTAAAAGTGTGTCCAATGCCAATTTCATAGCAGCAAATACACCAACCGGCTCAAGCATAACAAACGATACCTCTGTTTTGGCCTTTTTGCACTGGGGTCTCGATATCTTAGGACCGCTCCCCAAAGCTCTAGGAGGTTTGAGTTCCTTTGTGGCTATTGATACGCTCACAAAATGGATTGAAGCCGAACTCGTGGATCGATAACAATGGAAGCGGCAAAACGGTTCATGATGAGATGCGTAATTACTCGATTTGGAGTACCGAGTCGAATAATTACAAATAATGGTAAGCAATTTTCGAGCGCAAAATTTCAAGAATTTTGCGACAAGTTGGGTACCAAGTTATGTTATACTTCTGTGGCCCATCCCCAAAGCAATGGGGCAGTCGAACGTGCGAACGGCCAAATAATGTGAGGAATTAAAACCCGAGTCTTCGACCAGCTCATCAAGCGCTCGGGGGCTTGGGTACAAGAATTACCCTCCATATTATGGGCAGTTCGTACGACTAGTAGTCGAGCTACAGGTGAAACACCCTTTTTTCTGGTCTTCGGAGCTGAAGCCATGCTTCCATCGGAACTAAAGATACGGTCAACACGAGTTGAAGCATTCAATGACTCCAACCAGGAACAACTTCGAGCGGATGACATTAACTCGCTCAAGAAAGGAGAAATCAGCCTTAATCCGCTCATAGCCTACCAACAAGCCTCAAGCAGATATACTACGATTGTAAGGTCCAACCTCACAGCCTTTTGTCAGAGGTGACTTGGTATTGAGGCTCGCCAATCCAAGTATAATCGAACAAACTTTCTCTCAAGTGGGAAGGTCCTTACACAAAGGGTCGGTTACTCTACCGAGTCAAGACGATTGGCAATGGAAGACGGCTAGGTTCTCTCAATTCTTGGAACATCGACCAGTTACGTAAGTTTTATGTGTAACCAACTATTCAGACAATAAAGACTCAGATTCTTTCTACCTCTATTGTCTTACTTTTGAGTAGTATTTTCATAATCTTTCGACTCTATTCCAAACACCCAGTTTTGTTTACACTGGTCGAAAGGCAGGTAACATCACCTAGTCGAAGCCTCTCCTCTCTGCACGTGGTCCTGCCCACTAGAAGGAGCTTTCTAGTGTCGACTCGTTAGTCACTTTTGTCGCCAATACAAAGAGCTCGGGTTCTATTTGGTCGAAATATTTTTAAAGCCAACACTTCTCACCTTAGTTTATTTCTTCAGTTATTTTGAAAAATACTCTAAGCAGAGTGCACTTTCTTGGATTTATTCAACTGCCTTTGGTGTACTCAATCCGTCTCAACTGGTCGGAGAAAGAAACACATCTAGTCGAAGTCTCTCCTCTCTGCACGTGGTCCTGCCCACTAGAAGGAACTTCCTAGCATTGTTCAGTTTCCTACTTTTGCTATCAGGACAAACTTATCAAGTCCACCAAGGAAGGGCGAACTAACTTTTTGAAGTCCTCTAGACGTTTGCTTAACTCAAGTTGTCGTTCTCGATTTAATTTACCTAGTCGGAGATGGTAACATCACCTAGTCGAAGACTTTCCTCTCTGCACGTGGTCCTGCCCACTAGAAGGAACTTCCTAGTGTCGATTCGTTCCCACTTTTTCGACCAGTGCATGACAATCGTGACCAAAAACTACAAGTTAACCAAACATCTCTGTTTTCAAGAAACCATTTTTAACACTATTTACTTAGTTTGTCTAAACAAACTTAGCAAATAGTCGGGGGTTAGGATAAAGTTATTAATTTGACTTCAATTCTTAGTCTTTCTTTCGTTAATTATCTTTTGAGTTACTAACTACTCGACAAGATGGTTTGCAGGAAACAAGATGGATTATATAATACATCAACAAAAGCTTGTTTTTACAGTGTTTTTACAAACTACTCAAGAGGAGAGCCCATCAGATCTCCTCCGAGACCTTCCCGCCAACCGGTTGCATTTCTTCCATAAGACGACTTGCTTCGCCTCAGGCGATCGAAGTCGACTTCGATTGATCAGACATTAAGGTTGGGGTCACGAGCTTTAAGTTTTGCCAATGCATAGCTTATCGCACCTTCGACCGCCTCCTTGATTGATTCAAATTTTGGTTGGCCTTGAGTGGTCACCGCTTCTTGCAAAGTCTTGACTTGTTCCCCAATAGTACTTATGTGAGCAAACTATTGTTTCATCTTGAGGAGTTTTTCCCTCACTACATAGCTCACCAAGTATATTGTTCAGGAGCATGATGTTGTCTTGAAGATTAATCTTCACCGACTTCATCTCCTGTTGGTTACGAGTTGAAGCCTCGCAGAGTTGTTTGTTTTCGACCACTTGCTCTGAAAAGAATAATACTGGTCAAGCAAAAATAAACTCCTAGAAAAAAATCACAGGTAAAAGAATTCCTTACCTACTAGTCAAGAATCTAACTTCTTGATTTCTTCATTATGGGAAGTGATGGTCTCAGCATGCCGCTCCTCCCATAATTTGATGTCCTTTGCATTTTCCCTAGCAATGCGGACAGTCTCTTCAAGGATCATGGATTTTTTTTCCTGATCCCTAGTTTCGAGCCTTCTCAATTCAAGCTCAATTTATAAAAAAGGAATGGGAGTTAGAAAAGGAAAAGAACTCGTAAAGGATTACAGGTAAAGAATTGCTTACCTGCTCGTCGAGATCTCAGCCTCTCAATTTCTTGATCTTTATCTTTGGCTATACGAGAAATCTCGTGAATAACCAAAGTTTTATCTTTGACTTCATTTTGAAGCTTTCTCATGTCATCTTCTTTTTCTAAAAATAAGCAAGAGTTAGGTAAAGATCAACAACATAAGCAGTCTTAAGTTCAGCACTTACTGTTTAGCTCTTCCTGCATTTTTACGGTTGCAGAGTTAGCCTCTTGAAGCTTCTTAAAGAGGTCTCCAACCTTTTTCCCTAGTTTTCTCGACTTCTCTTTTTCATAATCGAGCGAGTCGGCCAGGGTCTTTTCGTCGCTATTTAACCTGTAAAGGTTAAAAGTAGACATGAACACTATTTAACTAGTCGTAAGTCTTTCTACGACTAGCACCTAGTCATGAGTTTTTCCACGATAAGCCTCATAGGCACTGTATAAGTAGTCAAACTCTAAAACGGCTACGAATAACAATGACTTACCACCTCTCTGCTTGTTCGCAGAGTTCCGCTTTTTCCTGTCGTAGCTCTATGAGTTGTCGGTGATATTCACCAACAGTGGCAATTTGTTCCAGAGCTTTCTGCAAAAAAGAAAGACAGTGAGAAGCAAGGGAAGGCCACTTATATAAGTATCCTTAAATACTTACATTCATGGTCGACCGATAAAACATCGAGTAAACCAACGATGGACTCTTCAGCTCGTCTATCTTCGCGACTTGATCCCACCAAACCTTCTCAAGACGCTCATTGTCAAAGGTTTCCCTCTATTGGGAATATCTTTGGGATGAGGGTCTCGATCGCGAGATCTAAAAGTCAAGACCCCACGATGGAAGCAGCCCAAAGAAATCAAAGCCACGAAGTTGAAATATTCTTCGCCTCTCGATTCTCAGAATCGCATTTTCTCTTTGGGTACGGAGGAACGTCTTCAACGACTTCCTTTCCAAAGACGGTGGTCGGTACATCACCACCTTGGCCGAGGCTTCTAAAGTCGCCTCTCATTGTTTCCACGACCATCTCGATGGTCGTAGCTACTACCGATGGTTGTGGTAACCACTTCAGAGCCACGACTTCCTCCACTACCGGGTGTGGATGATCCTTCGACCACTTCATTGTCACCTCTCCAACCACCGAGAGGCGGCAATGGGCTTCTCGATAGAAGTGTCCCTGGGTCAAGGAGTCGGGCTAAAATCAACAAAAGGAAAGCAAGTCAGGTTGTGAAAAGCAAAAGGTAAACGCTGTTCTTACACTTTAGTTTGTTTCACATACCTCTGCACCCTGAACCTGACCATGAACTTAGGAGTCATCTTCCCGACGAAAGATTTCTTCTTTTCTACGACCACATCTGGTCGGAGTTCAAGTTGAAGAATGGGCTCAGCCACGACCACGTCTGGTCGTGGATCTTGAACAAGAACCATCTCTCTGGTCTCCTGACTTTCCGGATGGCCGAGATCAGTCTCGACCACTCCAAGAGCAGCGCTACCCTCAATTGTAGGCTCTGCTGGATCAGTATTGTCCTTCACAAAAGACATAAAGTCCTTCCAGTTCTCCTTTTCTAGTTGCTTGACAAAACTGGGAGTAGCAGAAACTGTGAAAGTTTTCTTGTCATAATAAAAGGGTATCTTGGCCTTGC
Organism: Phyllostachys edulis; assembly: GCA_036346405.1. NCBI lineage: Eukaryota > Viridiplantae > Streptophyta > Magnoliopsida > Poales > Poaceae > Phyllostachys > Phyllostachys edulis. The sequence goes on from CM070546.1 coordinate 120,967,347, forward strand.
GGGATTTGCACCTAAGAGGTTCTTCAGCCTCCTCACCAATTTGCTTCAACCTCGGCTTCAAGGTACGTGTCCTTGGCCTTGCGGGCTTTGTGCCTAAGAGGTTCTTCAGCCTCCTCACCAAACCGCTTCAACCTCACTTCAAGGTAAACCGTGTCTGTCGCAAACTTTGCCAAGGATCTGGTCGAAATAAAGGAACTCGAGCTTGTTCTCCCTTGTCGGCGACTTTCGTGAGTCGACTTCTTAGCTCTGGAGGAGCCGAGCCCTTGTCCATTGTCATCCTCAAGACCGATGGTTATCGATTCGACCTCTTCGTCGTCCTGACGGTTTTCCATGCCTACTTTCTATAAAGAAAAACAGAAAAAGAAGAATCAATGACCGGTTGTAAGATTTTCTACGACTAGTATCCAGTCGTAAGTTTTTCTACGACATTTTCTTGATCGTAAGATTTTCTACGATCACTACCTAGTCGTAAGTTCTTTCTACGACTATGAAGTCCTAAGGATAAAATCAACTCTTGATTACCTTTAGGCGCTCCATCTTTTCCTCTGCGGATAAAACCGCAAGGATTTGAGGAACCGCCACTCTGAGTGGCAGAGACTTCTCACAAACGAGTTTGACTCGAACATCAATCTCTGCCAGAAAGATGCGTAAACAGATAAAGATATTCATTAGACAATTTTGAAGAAGACCAAACCGAGAGCTAAGTCGAAGATTTACTTACCCTCCTCGTAGTCCCTGGTCGGATCTTTTGGCCCCGTGTACCTCCACATAGGAGGTACTCGTTTCTTCAAAGGGCTAATTCGACGTGTGATGAAATCCTTCACCACATGCCATCCGGTCAGCCCCTCCTCTCTCAAGTCCTTGATGGCTCGAATATAGGAGGCAATCCGGCTGATATCCTTGGGAGTCGAATCCCATGAAGAATTCTTTTCGGCAGCCTTCCTCTCGAAAGTAAGGCTGTCTTCTTGGGTGATTTTCCAGTAAAACCACCTTTTCCTCTATCCCGGCCACGAAGATTTGGTAAACATCTGAATATACTCCATCGACTTCAAGTCATGGAGCTTCAGACCACAACTTCCAGCGATTCCAGATTGCCGGGCCATTCCATAATAATATTGGAAAAGCTCGAGGTCCGCCGGAATCCCCAGGTATGCCTCACACAAGTACAAGAATACACTTAGCATAGTGATGGAATTAGGACCGAGGTTCACTAATTCCACCCCAAAGTGCTCGAGTACAAGTGTGAGAAAGGGGTGGGCGAGCAATCGAAGGCCGCACTCACAATATGCCCGAAGATCGGATTTGCCCGCCTCCCCGACGGCCAATGCTGCCCAGACGGCGCAATCCATTTCACGAGAACTTTCTCTGGAATCTTCCCGGCGTCGACTAGGGCTTGAATCCTCACCGCATCCATCTTTGACTCAGCCCACTCAGAAACTTTCCCGGCCATCTCTCTCAGAAAGGGGAGATTTTCGATTGGGTTGGCGGCGGAGAAGGCTCAATTGAGTTGGTGGCGGAGAAGACAAGAACTAGATGAACAGCGAGAGTGATTTGGGGAAAAAGTAGAAACCCAAGTTTCACCCCCGGTAAGTATTTATAACCGTATGCCTAGGCTGAAGGCGTGGCAATCCAAAGGTTGCCACCGCTTCGGGAACCGTCCCAACGGACAAACTCGTGCGAGTCGTTTGCGATTCTCTAACTTGTCCGTTCAAGAAAATCATGTTCGTGTTTACACCTCAAGCAAAATTACTTTCTTGGTCAGATCTTTTTGACCAAATAAAATATTAATCGGAAAGGTTTTTCTTCCGATCACCATACTACGACCACCTCGTGATCGTAGGAGTTTTCTACGGCTATTTGATAGTCGTAAGCAACCTTCTTGACCAAGCATATTTCTGGTCAAAATAGTACACAAGTGTCGAAGAGTTTTTCCTTCGACCACCTTTCTACGACCCTCTCGTGGTCGTAAGACCACCTATGACTCCTTCACCAAGTAAGTTACTTTCACTTGAAGCTGGGGGGCTAGATGACGAGGATCTAATAATCCTCATTTTATCTTTTATCTATAATTCTTATTGTAAGTAAATATGATGTCATGTGGTCCCTGGGTATACCCCTTAAGTTTACAAGGGAGAAGCCTACTAGGTGGTCGTAAGTTCTTTTACGACCACCCCCATAGTCGTAAGTTATTCTACGACTACCCCCTAGTCGTAAGTCTTGCTACGACTATCTTCTAGTCGCAAGTCTTGCTACGACTATCTTATGGTCGTAAGTTTTTCTACGACCAGGTCAGCTACGACCACCTTATGATCAATAAAACCTACAGGCGAGCGGGTCCAATTGATTAAGGAATCCAAACAGTCAACATACGCTGTTATTATGCGAAATAATAACACGCAATACCCCATTATCTCTGACAAGTAACTGTCAAGCGGCGTGAAGGAGTTATCAGCCCGATGATTACTGCAAACATGCGCCCGTTACTGAATTTGATGAGACGTCTCTTCAGCAGGGGAAAACGGCTATTCCTTCACGACTATATAAGGGCAACGGTCAGAGAGGAAAAGGGGATAGAGCAATTGAGGCGTACACACACGCTATCGAGGGCTATCAGGAAGACAAGTGCTATTATCTCGTAATAGTCTTAGTTTTTCTCCGATTGTTCGAGAATACACTCAATACCATCTGCATACGGAGTATGGTTGTTATTCTCTCCGGAGAAGGCCTGAACCTGTATAAAAATACCCGTGTCAATCTCTCTGCGTGATTCCATTCTAGGAGACCCCCCGAATCAAATAATCTTTATGTAAGATCGGTTCTAAAACACTGACAGGTTGGGTGCCGCTTAGTGGCAGATCCAGAACGAAATCGATTAAGTATCACCGTAAACGCCACCATATTGTTATGATCCTAAGAATGGGAAGGAATTGGATAGCATCGGAAGCAAGAACTGGGTGGAGGAGTAGATGTCGGAGACAAGGAAGATAGTCGGTAGAGGAGAAAGTAGTTTTCAGTCTTTACAATTCAGATCATACCCCTCCGGCACACAGGCCAGGGATAAGAGAACGACAGCTACAGCTTTCGTAGCCACTACGAAACTACTCTTGTGCAGCCCAATGCTAATTGGCCTATTCGGCTGAAGTAAAACGGGTGTTGGGCGTCCTGGTTCCTTGGCCCCACCCTCTTAGACACCTCCTCCCATGTAGAGTCTGCAGCAGGCATGCCAGCCACGTATGTACGTGGAGTGAATATGCATAAATTACAAGGCATCTTTATCTATGTCTATATAAGTTTTGATAAGGTAAAACGATATTGATCACCTGAATCTGCCCCTGGTGCCGCTCAGTTACTACCGGCGGAACAAATGTAACGTACGATCACTATATATATGCTACTTAATCATCGACTTGAGCTAATCTTTCTATATAAAAGGGCGCAGACAAAGTGGGAGAGATCGCCACGCCGACGTTTTTTTTGCGCCGTCCGATTACGCCGGAGGTTTTGCTCGCGCGATCGCTTGCGTCATTGGTCTATTGAATGTCGCTCTCGTTTTCCATGACGCTCGATCGGATCCGCTCTTTCTTGGTAGCGCTTCGCTTGCGCTTGCCACGTGCGGTCGTCGTGTCGAGCCGTCTTCCCCACCACGCTCTTCCTCACGCCCCACGCCCTCTCCCATTTACTCTTATCGTTCCCCTCCCTCGCCTCCCACGACGGCCACCTTCGTCTTTGTAACGACCCATCTCTAGGGCACCCGAGAGGTCCTCCAAGAACTTCTGGAAAGTCCATCCGGACCTCCCAGGAGGTCCACAAAGGACCTCTCGGACAATCCACCAAGTCCTCCCAGGAGGTCCAGCAGGACCTCCTGGAAGTCCAGGAGAACATGACCTGAGAGGGTCTTGGAGCCAGGGAGCACCCGATGACTTGCCACGGCCAAACCAGGGAAAACGAGGAGGTCGTGGAGATCCGAGACCACCCCAGAACCTCACGCGTTCATTCCCTTGTGAGGACATGGAGGTCCGAGCTTGCTCTGTGGTTCCTGTGAAACCCGAGCTAGTCCTAAGGATCATGGCTAGCTCCTCACAAAGACAATTACAGTGGTGACATCCAGAACGCATATTTATTATAACAAAATATCAACAAGGTTGTTTACAAGGTGGCCTTGGCCAGGCATAAATACACAAGAGCAAAAGATCAAAGGGTCCATTAGTACGCCACAGGCAACTGACTGGAAGGCACAACCTATTCGCTTGGGTCTTCTTCACTGCCAAGGTCCTCTCTTGGCAAAAATTGTAATGAGCAAGAGTAAGCACACAACCGTGCTCGCAAGTTACACCCGTGGGTTAGCAAAATGACATGCATATATGGACAATCAAAGGATGGCATAATATGGTTAATTTGCACAAAGCCAATTTTCTTTCAAATACCATTACTAAGTTCCAAAGGTGTCTTTAATAACTAAAATTCATTTTAGCAAAGCAATTTTTCAGTTGGATAACATTCATCAACAAGTTGGTGAAGGATACCCTCCTGACACCAGGCTCCCTGCCCAAACCCATGGGATAGAAATCCCAAAACAGATTTGAAAACATTTCTGGAAACCCAAAACCAACATCTAACTCGAGTAGCCTTTGCCAAGACGCCCATGACTGTGGACACGGCTATTCGAATAGATTTAACTCTGTAGAGATTGTGCACTTTACCCACACGACATGAGTCCTCTAGTTTGTTTGGCATGCGCGAGTGCCACCTCTCACTGCCGAAGGTAAGAGGTCTAGAGCTCATGACAAGGCCTTTACAATGCATTGCCCCACCACAGCCTTTCCTTGCTAAGGTTTCACTTTCCTATGGATCGCAATCCGCGTGAAAGCCCCTCTTGCACCAATGGGAGCGATGGGTCATAAAGACCATTAGCCATACAAGACCTCCTACACCTCCAACGGAGCAGCATATGGTGGAGTTTTGCAAATTACTCAGCCAGGTCCCACGCCCCATTCTGGAGACATGTGTGTAAGATCGAGGTGGCCGACTAGAGGGGGGGGGGTGAATAGGCGTTTTAAAAACTTCTTTTAACTAAAAGCGATTTCTAATGCGGAAGCTAAATAAATACGGTTTTGCACAATTAAGGCCTAAAACAACTAGGCTCAACTAAGTGCACCAAGAAAACAAGTCTATAGACAAAAGGCAATTAAGCAAAGACTTGTAAGCTATTTCAATTCTAGCAATGATGAAAAGCACAAAGAACTATTGCAATCATACACAAAGGATAAGCAATTTAATACAAGGTATATAAATTTCACAATGTAAAGCAAGCATTCATACACAATGAAAGTAAGTGCAATAGTGAGACACAAGAAATCAAACCACAATTGACACGGCGATGTATTACCGTGGTGATCGAAGACTTGCCGGTCTCCCCTAATCCACGTTGAGGGAAACCCAAACCAATTGGGCCGGCTCCACAAATTAAGCTTTCCTCCGAGGTATCAACACCTCGCTCCACTAGGGTTGCTCTTACTCCACTCCGGAGATGGCGAGCACCAAGCCACTCACAAACACCGGGCCTTCTCACAAGCTTCACTTGAGAAGATCACCGGACCACGACGCCTCCACGCCGTCTAGGTGTCGGCAAACACCAAGAGTAACAGGTCTCCAACGCTCACTTGAACCAATCAAGTGTCTAAGCTCATATGGATACTAAATCCACTACCTAAGGCAACACATACACTTAGGATTTGCTCTCAATCACTCACTAAGTGCAACACATGCACAAAGGAAGAGAGGGCTTGCTCTAGCTCAAAGGAATGTCTAAGGAACTTGCAACACATGCAAAGTCCTCCACAATATCACCAGAACCTTCCATACACGGCCAAGGTGGGTATATCTAGCCCACACAAACAAACTAGCCGTTGGAAGCAAAGTCCCGTAAAATAACGGGACAATCGGTACTACCGCCGTTGTAATTCCTAAGATTATCAAGACTTAGGGTGCGGCTATAAAACTAGCCGTTGCAAAGGGATTCGAGTATTACCGCCAACATATACGTGATAGTTCCGTTTAATCGTAATATCTGCACAAAACAACTGCGGTACTACCGCTTAGCCAAAGAGAGCAAAACATGCTCAAAAGCGGCTAGGACCAGATTGCATCGGTTACGAAATTCCATACCGTCAACACAAGCACAGTAGTTCAGCGAGCCGTAGTATCACAAGACAAAGCGCCGCAGGTACTACGCGCTACTCAGAGCGAGCCAAAACAAAAAGCAACGCTCATCGAAAAACCATACCGCATGGAGAACGCCGGACCTACCGGCGTCGCGGTAGTTCCGCGCACACACTCCGGTGATTACCGCTCCATTTGCGCGCTGCACCAATACATGATCTTGACACGTGGGCGGCTGAGATCAAGCGGCGGTTTGACGGTCCGGACGATCACGCAAATCTGAACCGTTAGATCAAGATCTAACGCCACGCTGTGATGGTCCGAACGCCCACCGTATTACCGCCACCAAGGCGGTATTACCGCTATAAACGGTAGTTCCTCAATATCCACGTCGGTACTACCGTATAAAGCCGAGCAACACATGCTTGATTCACACGGTAGTTCCACAGACACAAAACGGTAATATCCGCATAGCGGTAGTTCCATGAAACACATTCGGTACTACCGATTTCCAACAGAAAGCAAAGATTGCATTCGTTTCAACTCAATTTTGCAAAACATATTTGCCAAATTGATACGTGATGCAAACACAAGTCAAGGGCATGATTCTCAACTAGTTGCAAAACACATTTGCCAACTTTTAGAATCAATACCACAAGGAATAAGGTAAATGGACTTAGACAATTTGCAAAACACATTCGCAAACTAAGTCATATGCTACAAGGACTGAACATGAGCCACAATTATTTGTAAAACATATTCACAAATATTGGCAACATGTTAAACAAGGATAAGGTACATGGACTACAATTATTTGCAAAACACATTTGCAAACTAGTCACATGCTACAACAAAAAAGCACTCAGCTTAAACTATTTGCAGAACACATCCGCAAATAGCAACATCCCTTAAAGAGCATAGAGCAACCAAGATGAGCTATCAACACATGACTAACTCAAGCTACTAGTCAAGGACCCCTCTTAATAGTACGGCAACCTATACTAGCAATCCGGTCTCCCAACCAAACACCGAGACCGGTAAAAGCCTAGGAACACATCCTTAGCCCTAGCTAGCCATACCTTTGCCTTTAGCAACTTCTTGAAGCTTGATGATGTACATCCTTGCTTCAACTCCGGGTTCTTGACTTGATGCTCATCAACGTATGACGACATCCTTTGCTTGCCCTTCATCAACACATGATGAAGCTTCTTTTGACTTGATCAACACATGATCATATCTTCTTCATGAATATCATCGACACAAGATGATTTCCTTCATCTTGAACTTGATGCACATCAACACATGATGCATCCTTTACACCAAGCTCTTGACTTGATGACCATCAACATATGATGTCATCCCAAACTGTCAACCACATGGAACATAACCTATTTCACACAACTCATAGAAAATGTTAGTTCCAACAATATGATTATCATTAATTACCACACCATACCATTAGCTCATAATGGTTTGGGACAAGATATCATAATCTTTCCCTCTTTGGCAATTGATGATAATTACTTCAATAGCAAATAATTGAATATAAATTGGTATGAGTATATAAGCACTACACAAGTTGTATATACTCATATGAATATATATAACTACACAAGTTATATATACTCAAAGGATATATGAGCACACATGTCTCATATATACACATGAATATATTAAGCGCACGAGTTATATATATTCAAAGATATGTGAGTACACAAGAACTACACAAGTTATGCTATACTCACATACAAGTATATTTAGACTACACAAGTGTTATATACTCACAAGAATATGTTAACTACACAAGTTAAATGTATTCGAGGATATGTGAATTATAATGTCGAAATGCATACCTTTTTGATTTTCACCTTTATATCCAAATGAGACTAAACATGATATAATAAATAGAAGAGTTAGTCTCACAATTAGGTTTATCATTAATCACCAAAACATCATTAACACATAATGGCGGGTCTAGATTCTTCAATGTGGTTGCACGATTATGGCATAGCCCATTATAGGCATGGCATTGGTCGCTCAAAGACCGGTCCTCAAATGACTAGGACGGCTTTCACAAACCCTTGGACCTCCACCTTAGCCAGGATAGAGACCGTGCACAAACATTGCACCAGCCAAGCCAACCAATTCGCCCCAGTCTAAATCCATTTCCCTTTTCCTTGCTTCCCCAGCAACATTTCCATCCTTCCATGACAACCCAATGTCATGGTGAAAACATTTAAAACAGTGTTTGGTCATGATGGTAAAGATTTCCCCAAATCAATATTTTTGGTCTAAGCATGACTAAGCGTCTGTTTTTCAAATGGTCTTGGCTCACACTATTGCATGACCCAAGTTTGATCTAATGGTGACAACATGTTAGGTCCAAAGTCAACAAATGGCCATACAAAGGAAGTAGGCATAACTATGGATTTAAAAGCAGTATTGAAATAACTTGGTAGAAATAGGCATGCATTATACTTTGAAACTGAACATAAATAAATTGAATTATGGGGTGCAATATGATCAAGAGTGTAACTTGCCTTGCTCACTATCCTGAGAATCTTTCTCTTCAGAACCCTCAGACTCCCTGGAGTCTTCGCAATCTACACGTGTAAAAGAGCAAATTCAAAGAAGACTCAAATAAAGATCCAACTGAGATCAACAAGAAAACCACATGAACCCCAGAGGGAGTCCGGAACTCAACCAATAGGAGAGGTCCATATTTTAGAATAGGTTCTTATAGGAGAGGTCTAAGCTTACCAGGAGGAGGTGGTCTTTAGCAAAAGACCCCAAAGGAGTGATTTAAGTAATACAACAGAGAGGCCCTGAGAAATGATTCTTGCGTAAAGTCCAGAGAGGAGGTCCTCACAAAAAGGCCATAGAAATCCGAAAAGGAGTCCACCAGGGGAGGTCCTGAGATGGACACGACCAGCTCAGTGTAGTGGCGAAAATAAGAGTGGAGCAGATCACCAGGGGACTTACTAGGGACAAGAAGGAACAATGGGTGGAGGGGAGGTCGTGAGCAGCAAGGTCTTCCCTAGAAGGACACTGAACGAGAGCCAAGATGGTGAATGTGAAGAAGGTAATATGGCAGAGTTCCCTGGGCTGATTATAGTCAACGTGGGTGAAGAAAACTAGAAGCATACGTACCAAGGATAAGTATAGAAATGGGTCAAAGGTAGGTGAGTGGCAGGACAAGTGTCACTACCACCCTGGGTAAAAGGTACGAGGAAGGACAACGTATGTTGCTATGGGAAGGAACAAAGAAGGATGTCAGAGTACAGCTAAGTGACCCAATTCAGAGTAAACACCACGTATGTGGATGCATTTAATATGACAAGACATGCATTAAATGCCCAAGATACTTACGTGGCGGAGGAATGAGAATGACCAAGGTGGCAAGTGGGGCCGACCACTTTAGAAACAGATCGAGTCAAGAGGGAGGTCCCGCCTGCAAGAGAGGTCTTTGAGGAGGTCCGAGAGGCTTAGGAGGTCCTAGGCCCGAAGGACCGGGAGGTCTAAAGGTTGAGGAGGTCTGGACATGCGGAGGTCCCGACGGTCAGGATCAGCAAAAGGAGGTCCTGACGGTTAGGATCTCATCAGGGGAGGTCGGGCGAGGAAGTCCAGAGCCAAATGTAAAAGGCCACGGAGAAGTCTTGGACAGGAGGTCCAGAGAACTACAAGAAGGTTCCGTGGTTGAGATTAAAGGTAAGTTGAGGTTCGGGCGGTTGGATCTCCAAGAGGGAGGTCCAACAGCCAAGATCAAACGTGCAGGGGAGGTCTGGGTCTTTGGATTGGAGGTGGGAAGAGGTCTGAACCGCCAGATCCAAATGAAAGAGAGGTCCATGCGGAGGGGTTCCAAGAAGAGGGATCTCACAAAGGAGTTCCACCCATAGTAGTTCTAGATGGAGTCGCCAAGGTCAAGGTAACTCAAGGGAGATCTTCAATCCGATGAGGTGAGGTCAGGATGAACCCACAGAAAGTCCTTTCGGTCAGGAAGAAATATCGAGGTGGTTCAAAGGCACACAAAAACCCGATGAACTACCATGATGTCCTGGCTGAAAAGAGGACTGGGCATAAGGAAAGTGTCCAGGCAACAAGGGGTCTTGACTTAAGAGAAGTCTGAACAGAAAAGAGGTCTGAGCCCAAGAGATTCGAACCAACAAAGAGGTCCAAGTGACCAAAATCAAAGGAAAAAGGTCTGGACATAAGGGTTTGTCCAGGTGAGAAAAGGTCTAAGCCTCAAGGGAGGTATAACCTCAAGAGCCGTTGGGGAGGTCTAGGCCACAGAGAAGGCCTAAACCTACACAACCCAAAAGAGATAGGTTAAGGGAGGATTGCCGAGCTTACCAGCAAGAAGGTATAAACAACTCAAACCCTTCCAACAGAACCAAACTTTGAATTCTCATTAAAATAAAATAGTTTTAATTTATTTTACACATTTAAAAAGGATTTAGAAAACCAGAATGTTACAGTCTTCATCATCCTCCCCAATACAACACGCCAGAGAGATGAGAAAAATCATCGGAGGTGACGGAGCCATGAGGAGCGGCGGCGATATGACGTCCTTCTTCGGGCAGCAGAAGGCGCACACCAATGTCGCCAATAAGCCCACCGGCGGTGTCTCCAAGAAGGCGGCGCGCCACCACCACCAGCCAGCAGCTACAGCCGTGCATCTCCACCCTTCGACGCCAGGTACACCTCTGCCTCTCCCACCCGATCCCAACCGATCGATTCGATTCGATTCCGTCCCCACAAAGTGATCGATCCATCCATCTGTTCTGCTGTCATGGCAGACCACGGCAACGTCGGAGAGGGTGGCTCGGGAGTTCGACATGGACATGCGCTACGGGCCCTGCCTCGGCCTCACCCACACATCGATGCGAGGAGGAGGCATGAGGGGGAGGAGGACCGGGAGAGGGTGGCTCGGGAGTTTGACATGGACATGCGCTGCGGGGAATTACCTTTTTTAAGGCTGGCAAGTTTGTCGTCGGTGATTATTGCTGAAAACCATCTACCGCTTCGGCGATGCCCGCAGCCTGTTCGATGGAACGCCGCGCCGACGCAGATGCCGAGCGCTGCCACGGATCGGCCTCCGGTACGTGCCTCACAATATATATCCAAAACCTTCCTCTCTGCGGCTCGGTCGCCGATCTGAACCCTGACTGGAACTTTGATGATCTTGCTTCTAGGGAGCCTCTTCTCGGACTTTTCTCGGCGTGCTTTTATTTCTTTGGGCCGACATTTGCATTTTGGGCTTTGCGAGAATGTACAATACACTGCCTGCTCAAAATCCTCAAAGCTGGTAAGGATTTCGCTGCATCTTGTTTGAATTTCACTAACGTTGCGTCTGTCTTATTTTCTACCAATCATTGATCAAGAAGCGAAAGTAATCACGTTGGAGTAACCCGAAATTTATTTTATTACTCAGATACTTGCATTTAAAAGTATAAACACAAACAAAGGTTTAACTATCCTTAGGTGTATTACATTTCATGACTCTTTATGGCGTTCCACTACCTACATTTCAGAATGTGCATATTGTTTAGCTGCTTGTACATGTCTTTTATAGCTAGTGAGAAGTTCAATGCCAAAAAAGTCCAGCATACATATATCTCCTTCCAACATAAAACAACTTATTAGTAAGCGCTAATCAATCCCAGTGCATATCTTTGCAAGAACCTTGAAATAAGCCGCACGAAGCAATCGGCATTGAGATACAACCCGCATATCATATCTAAAGTATTGTTTGTTGCACAGTTTAATTTAGCTCCATGCGTGATGAATTTGGTTCCATCCACAAGCCCTGCTTATCACAATAACGTGTTAGTCCATCAAGTCGAAAGGAGAACACTAGCTGAAAGTTTAACCATTTATGCATATAACAAGTAGACAGCGATACCTATTCCATTTTAGTGAAGAATGCCATGTTTAGCCGCTTCTCCGTGGCATCGATCTGACTTTTGCGGAGGCTATCATTTGCACGACCATTGTTTGGCTTGAGCTTGTCCTCATTTATTAGCTCATCAATCTCAGACTGTAGCTACTCATACTTTGTCTGAAATCCTTGGATCTGTTGGAATGATGTGCTGAACTTCATCCAGAACTCTAGGTTCTCCTCCAGAAATGCATCAATGTCTCTTCTGAACTTCTCTTCAAGAGGCGAGGCATTCTTCATCTTGACAACATCAATCATTTTGATGCCCTCAAGATTAAGGCTTTTTGGATCGGTAACCGCACCATATGATGCATCACCTTCCTTAGGGGCCTCGAGGTTTAGATTATTTTTCAGGCTAGAATTCTATACAATTATCCTGGAAATGGAGGATATACTTTGTTTCCTTTTATGAACTGGCAAAAAGCTTGGGGGTCCTTCGGTGACCCCTGAATGTCCAGTAGAAGAGTTCAGGAGTTCACGTAGTGATCGAATCTCCTCGTCCTTCATTGCATTGGCACAACGTAGTTCACTTACCATGGCTATCATCTCATTCAAACATTCCTGCTTCTTTGTTTCAACTTCTGTAAGTCTTCTCTTTACATTCTTATAATTTCGAAGAATAGACGTATACTTAGTTAATAGTACCTTTTCCTTATCTTGGAGCCCAGTCATGAGCAATTGTGGCAGCTTAATTATGTTTTCCTCTTGATCCCCAATGCCACCAGCTTTTCCATTACTAAGAGTAGAATTTTCTGTGATATATGAGTCTTCTGCTTTGTTTGTCTTTTGTTCTGAGTCGTCTTTGGAAATGCTGTGACTTAATGATGAATTTTGCTTCTTGTCCTCTTGTTTCACATTGTGATCGCATGATCCATTAGAGGAAATATGATGTAGTCGTGGTAATGAACCTCTCCCATGGGAATGTACAATATATGGTTGCAAGCTGCTTCCAGTATTACTAACCATTTTAGGATCATGCTCTGCTTCTCTATTGTTATGACCACCAGAGCACATCCCCTTGTTGCTGATCGAGCCTAGGGGAATGACCTTTTTAAGGCTGGCAAGTTTGTTGAAGCCTCTATAGCCTATGGTGAAGGCCTCAAATACAAGCCCTCAAATTCAATATTGTACTGCAATCGAGCAGCTTGCTGGTCGAAGTTAGGTCGGTGGACGAAAGCTGTTGAGGATTGCAATGAGGCCCTGAGAGTTCAACCTAATTACACAAATGCTCTTTTGAGACGTGCAGCATCCTATGCAAAGGCAAGTTATTTACATTCATCACCATGTTTCTGATTATTCACCCATTGTGTTATTGACATATCCTCATTAGTATTTAATTAGCTTGAGCGTTGGGCTGATTGTGTGCGGGACTATGAGTTGCTTCGCAAGGAGCTTCCTGGCGATACAGATGTTGCAGAGTTATTGTTCCATGCCCAAGTTGCATTGAAGACAACCTGTGGTGAGGAGGTATCAAATATGAAGTTTGGAGGAGAGGTTGAGCCGATTACCGACCTAGAGCAACTCGAATCGCTATACATTCAAGTGTAAAAGCGCTTTCTGCATTGCTAATTAGGAGCTTAATTCTGACAAGAACTAGAGAGTTTTTCCCGTTTCAAATTCTGCTGTCATGTGTGATGGACTCACTCATGTTAGGTGAGAGGACATGCATTCAATTTGCCTATGCCTCTTTTTGATAGATGGCTATTTTTCACTTCTCTGTGACTATGATAGAGATTCTTGGTTTCTGAGTACTACTCTGTTTTGGTTAATTCTTGGCGTTCTTGTAATTTTCCATGCATTATTGTCCTGTTTAGCTGCCAAGTTCAGTTAGCCGTTATTGTATACAATATTCTAAATACTCTAATAGGTATAGCAAACATCAACAGAACAATTTCACTTCTATAATTATAACTATCACATGCATCTCTATGCATCCTATCGCTTCCTTATCCTAAACACACACTCACGTCTTCGATTCCGCGCGCCAAGACGCGCGAGGTTTCTAGTCTAGTGTTATTGCAAGAGACGATCGATCGACGAGCGCATGAACAGAATTTAAGGATGGCATTGGCATCGAATCCATCGACGAATTATAGGTTAATTTGCAACGTATATATAACCAAAATGACTTGCACGCATGTGATCACTTACGAACTGGAGATGTTTACAATTGACGGTTGAAATGGGCTCATGCCACTGCCACAGCCACACCTGGCACGTCCAACGTTGGACCGTGCGCGACGTGATGCACCTTCTTCCGTGCCTTCCAATCTCAACGCGCTAGCCTGCACCAGCGTATGCTCCTCGTGTTGATTTGGGCCTCATTTTATGTTGCAATGGGCCCACTACCACTAATAAACTAGCTTTATATGGGCCTAATTGCCTTGATGGGCCTATGTCAATCACTCGCTATACACGCGGGCCACGTGTTCTAATGGGCCTACGAAACACTAGTTTTATATGGGCCTCTGTTAATCACTCGCTATACACAGGCGGGCCTCGAGTACAGCGCTGCCCGCTCCTCCCCACGATTCTCTCGCAGCCGTCGATGCCTCGGCCGATGCAATCACCGCCGCCAAAACCCACAGGCGTGTGTCTATATAAATTTTCCGCCGCCGCATCCCGACAGCTACCGAAGTCTAGTCTTGCCCGCTACTCGTGGCTAGGGTTTCTTCCGCTTCGCTCGGAGTCGAGTCGCAGGTGCTCCCCAAATCCCGATCCGATCTCGTTTTCGTCAATTGTTTCGCTCGATTTGTCGCTGATTTCCTCGCTAGGTTGATTTGATGCGTGATATATGCTCTCTAGGTTCAATTTTTTTTTGCCCGACTTAGCTGCGGAGTTTTTGTTTGCCGTGCGTGTGAATTGGGATGCGGTGCAAGTACTAGGTCGACCTGTAATTTACTGGATTGATTCGTGATTCCTTTGTTTTACGTGCTTCGATTCGCATCTATGGCCTGCCTGTATCAAATTTATTCTATATTCTGGAGGAATAGCGATGGATTTCTCGATTTGATGCGATTTTCGTGTTTGATGATGCTTAAAGGGGATCTATTATCGTACTAGGTTATTGAGGACTTATGCTCGATTGGTTGGCGTCTCTGTTTTAGATTGCGTGATGAGATGTCAGTATACGCCGTTTTCTATGTAGAAGTAGCATGTCATGTCCCGACCTCGAGAGAGATCGAATCACACAAATCAGTAGCAGTATTTGAGGTAAGTCGAGGTAATTTGGGGCAGAACAACATGAGATATAGAAAGGGGACAGGGAAGACAGAAGAACAGTGGAGGGGAATAGACAATTCATTTCATCAATGCCTTTTCTCAGACATACATGATCTCCTCTTATACTCACCCACACACACTGCCCATTGGGACCCAACGCCCGTGGACCAGGTCCACGCGCACAACATACAAGACCTATTCTCATCTCCCTGACCCCACTTGTCACTGCTTCCTCCGGCGCAGGTGTGACATAGCACCAGATGGATTTATGCTACTCTTATTAGGTTCGTGGTAGGTCAGCTGCATTTGGATGGGCAGGAGCTTGCTCTGCTCTGCTGTATATCTGCTCGATGTTCTTGGTTTTAACATTTTGAATTTTGCGTTGCAGCGCAAAATGCCTCGCCATGATGACCGTTACGGCGGTAACGCAAGGCTGTACGTGGGTCGTCTTTCCTCGCGTACCCGGACACGGGACCTTGAAGACCTTTTCGGCAGATATGGGAGGTGAGCAAGTTGGGTCTTAATTTCAGGTGTTTCATGAAGCAGAGTTCTTCCTGACTCCTGAGTCAAAAACTGTCTTTTGCTCTGTAGTTATGTACGTTCTGACCAACTTATTACATAAGCTTGTTATGTAACTTGGAGGGTGCGAAAAAGATGAGGTGTCATTTTAACGGTTTAACCTCCTTTTCTGATGCAATATGTGGTGTCATTTTAATCTCATTTTCTGATGCAACTATCATGACAAATAGCTTCTGTTATGGAGTAAATAGCTTCTGTTATAGGGCAAAGGAGCCTAGGGTCATAGCATTAGCAGTTTTCATGAAGTGTGGATAAAATATTTTATTTAATGAAGCAATTTTCAATTTATCATGATATTAGCATAATATATGACCTATGCATCTGATTGATTTGATACCCTTTTGGACATGTGCCAACTTAATACAATGTTCATCATAGACCTCATGATAGTCATATGGCCTTATAAGTGAGAAGGTCCTGGTCAAATATATATCCACTAGTTTCTTCTGCTATTGGATGGATTTTGAAGGGTTTGATATAGTGTTAATGCTAATTATTTGTGTTGAACTTGTATCGAATATTTTTGTGCTTTGCTTCTCTTGTCTAAAACATAGTACAGAAACTTGGAGGTGCTTCTTCAATATCTTGTACCTAATGACATTGTCATCCACAGTTCCTTGAGGCAATGCCTTTCCATACAAGATGTCTAAGCCAGCAGCATGCTGCTCTGCTGAGCACTGTTCCCCCAAATTGTTTTTCTTACCATCAAATATCCACAAGCCCTTCATGTTTTAACTTGGATGATATTGTTGAAGGTTTTCGGGGCTTACCCAACCTCGGTGTCCATGGTGAGAGGGTGCCCTTGGTCGAATTGGTGGCTGTCCTTCCAAAGTTTCTAGCAGACTTTGGCGATTCTTTTGATAAATTATATTGCCTTTTTAATGGAAACCACAATCATGACTGGTGATACATTTCTCTACTTACATCTTGACGGCGTTACTGTTTCTGGAAACCATTTCCGCAGAGTGCGACATGTGGATATGAAGCATGAGTTTGCATTTGTTGTAAGTAAAAGTTCTCGTTCTACTTCTATTTTTTTGTCCATTATCTAATCAACTCATAGTTCCTTTACATTGTTCACATATGAGGCCACCTTTTTTTTGTTGAATCATATTGCAGGAGTTTAGCGATCCCCGGGATGCTGATGATGCAAGGTACAACCTTGATGGTCGGGAGTTTGACGGAAGCCGCATGGTTGTTGAATTTGCTAAAGGGGTAATCTTATTTGTTTTTATCATTGTTTTTACTACAAAAAATATCTGTATATACTATGTCTTTTCTGTTTTTCTTTTGTTGATCTAGGCTTTGATGCTCCCACTTTGTTATTTTGCCCTATCTAAATATGATGTTCATTTCGATTGTAGGTTCCACGTGGCTCAGGTGGATCCCGTGAATATATGGGCAGGGGACCTCCTCCTGGTTCTGGCCGCTGCTTTAACTGTGGGATTGATGGGCACTGGGCTCGTGACTGCAAAGCTGGCGACTGGAAAAACAGGTGCTATCGTTGTGGAGATGGCGGCCATATAGAAAGGGACTGTCAGAACAGCCCTAAGAATCTCAGGTATTTCCTTGAGGTTTCTTCTTTGTTATGACTAGAGCATATCTGAATATAAATCTCCTTGATGAAAACAGGCGTGGGAGAAGCTACTCAAGATCCCCACCCCCTCGCCATGGAAGGAGCCGTGATAGGAGTTACAGCAGGAGCCGCAGTAGGAGCTACAGGTATTTAGAGCATTTCCTTGATTTGACAAATTGGTTACTATGATAATCTTCTGCTGATTCTATGGTATGATTTATTTGTTGGGACTGTCCAGTGGAGTCTGAAGTCTGAACACAGTGCTGACAGCAATTCATACATTGTATTTTTCCCCCTTCAAATTTAGACCTTTCAATGCATCTAGTTGTCTTCATATTTCTGTTATGCATGTAGTTGTTATACTATTATGCATATTCGGACTGCCTACCAAATTAGGATTTGTTCCCTCTGCTACTATTTATTGGGCATGGTTTGGATTTGAGTACATTTTACTAACCTGTTGAGAATGTTTTGAATATATGTTGAGTAATTTGATATGAATTAAAGATTCATGTTTGTTTGGGCACAACTGGTTAATAGATATTCCCAGCAAAAATTGATCTACCTGATCTTGACCAGAAGTTTTATAGATCTCACTTTTAAACAGATAGGCTTAATTTGATTGATCTTAGTTGTGGTTCAGTTGTTTTTCTGTCCATGTTTTGTATAATTTGTATCAAACATTGATAGTGTATCCTTTGCTTTACATAGCCGCTCACAGTCTCCAAGGAGGGATAGCCGTGGCGAAAGGCGATCAAGGAGCCCTCGTGACAGCCGCAGCCCAAGGAGGAGCCCTCGTGACAGCCGCAGCCCTAGGAGCCCCTCACCAGCCAAGGAGATAAACCGCAGCCCTAGGAGGAGCCCTCGTGACAGCCGCAGCCCTAGGAGGAGCCCTTCACCAGCCAAGGAGATAAACCGCAGCCCCACTCCTAATGGCAGCAGGAGCCCTGCACCAAGGGAACACAATGGCTCGGATTACAGCAGGAGCCCAAGGAGAGCTGACAGCCGTAGCCCAGCTGACCACGAGCGCCGTGACATCAGTCCAGCTGCCAATGGTCGTAGTCCAAGCCCAAGGGACCACGAAGTCAGTGGCAACCACCGTGCTTCACCCAGAGGAAGTGCGTCCCCCGAATGAGGAATGGGGTTATCGGATGGATCAAATTCTTCCTATGCTCATGAAGCATTCCAAACATTTTGAAGATTAATAGTAATCTATGAATTTGGCTGGATTTGTGCTCTATTTTGGTATTGATGCTTTGGATAGAACATGCCATCAGTTGGTTGTACTTTGAAGTGCACATGGGATCATTTTGCTTGCTATGTATTATATAAGATCATACTGTGTTCGTCTTGCGAAGATTGCCTTTTGTGTGCTAATGCATGGTTGCAGCCCCGCAGGAACCTGTACAGCTTTGTTGTCGGCTGTTCTATCCTATTTCGCCCTTCCCAGTACCCTGCCTTTTAGTTTTCACTAGTACTGATAAGGGGTTTTTCTTCTCAGATCGAATTTCCGAGTGGTTGCTGTGCATGTCTTCCAGGTTTACTAGTCACCAGTCTATGTTTAAACTCCTAACAAGTTGAGCCTGTACGCAAGACTTTTGACAGGTTATATCCTAAAATTAGAATTGTGCCTCTCAAGTTGTGATCACGAAAATCACAAGCTGTACGCTTATTGCAGCCTCCTAGTGCTGACGGTAACAACTAACAGCGTATCTTGTTCTGAATGGTAACAAATGTCTCTTGTTCTTGGTGAAACTGGAAATGTGTAAATAGGAACTGGTCTTCATATCTAGCCTGATTTCCTAACCTTATGCCAGTATCATCTCCCGCGCACATTGACCATCTGCCAGAAGATACCTCTCATGGACACATCGGTGTAATCGCCGTCGGCTACTTCGTCTCCCTCCCTGCCGGTGTCACTTTCAACCGCGCTTCTCTGACGAGAATACGGGGGTGGCGGCGTCAGCTCGCTCACCATATTCAGGCTGTTCACGTCGGAGACGTCCAGGCCGTCGACCTCCTGCAGCCGCATCACGAACTGCAGGCTCCACACGACGTCCTCCATCGCCGGCCGGTCCGCGCCGCGCTCCGCGAGGCACCTGGCCACCGTCTCCCCGTACTTCCTCAGCGCCGCTGGTCTCACCGTCCCGGCGATGCGCCGGTCGACGGTCTTCTCCAGCTCTCCCCTGCCCTGCCAGTGCAGCCCCCACTCGACTAGATTGACCATTGGACTCGGGAGCGTCGGGTCGACGACCGGGCGCGCGCACAGCGCCTCGAGGAGGACGACGCCGAAGGAGTACACGTCGGACTTGGTCGTGAGCTTCCTCGTCCGGACGTAGTCCGGGTCGATGTAGCCGAAGCTGCCCTTCACCGCCGTGCTGACGTGCGTCTCGTCGAGCTCCGGCCCGGCCTTGGACAGGCCGAAGTCGGCGACCTTGGCCGTGAGGCCGTCGTCCAGCAAGATGTTGGACGACTTGACGTCGCGGTGGATCACTGGCTTCGCCACTGCCGTGTGCAGATAGAGGAGCCCCCTGGCCGC
Source organism: Phyllostachys edulis (assembly GCA_036346405.1). NCBI lineage: Eukaryota > Viridiplantae > Streptophyta > Magnoliopsida > Poales > Poaceae > Phyllostachys > Phyllostachys edulis. The sequence goes on from CM070546.1 coordinate 120,987,360, forward strand.
GCCGACGCAGGCCTCCAGCCGCTGCGCCCAGCTGAGCGCGCGCTCCGCCGTGTTCGCGCCACCGTACAGGAGTCTCCTCAGCGAGCCGTGCTCCATGTACTCGTACAACAGGATCATCTCGTCCTGCTCGTCGCAGTAGCCGATGAGCGACACGAGGTGGCGGTGGCGCAGGCTGGACAGCAGCTTGATCTCCGTGCGGAACTCCCGCGCGCCCTGCCGCGACTCTGGGCTCGCGCGCTTCACGGCGACCTTGGTGCCGTCAGGGAGCACGGCGCCGTACACCTTCCCGAACCCTCCCTCTCCGACGACCAGGCTCTCGTCGAAGTTGCTCGTCGCTTCTTGCAGCGTGGCGAACGGGAAACGGTAGCTCGGGACTGAAGAGGCAGCCATGAAGCTCGGTCCCGGAGTGTTAGTGGCGATGGTGAAGCTTGATGACCCCGATCCGATGGCGCCCGGCCCCACGCTGCGAAAGCTGAAACGGCCGAGGAGTGGCATCCACGGCGTGGACGGCTGGCTCGGCGTCGGTGTCGGCAGCTCCTTTTCCTTCTTCTTCTTAAGGGCAATGACAAGAACAACGGCAATGGAGACGAAGGCAAACGCTCCGCAGACTGAGCCCAGAACGACTGCCAAACGCTGCTTCTTTGATCCCGCCGTTGGCTCGACGACGACGACGGAACCGGCGCTCAACTGCATCTTCATGATCTCAATCCCGTTCAGGATGGGGCCTGGCAATTTACTTTTGTTCATCGACGACGAGCCAACACTGATGGTGAGCTTGCCGGTTGGATCACTGGAATTCAAGATGAAGTCCTTGTAGTACGGCAAAGCCAATGTGCCATTCCCTATCGCAGAGAGATCAAAACCTTGCATCGCGGTGTAGCTATCGACATAAACGTCGATGTGAAGCAGGTAAGGTACCTTGCTCACAATGTCGCACAAGTGGAATCTGACCAGATAGCTCGAAGGCACGTCGACGGCAAATTGCCACGTCATCTGCTTCGATGTGTCCACCCAGTTTGACATGACCAGCTCCCTGGCAGTGGCGTACACAATGTCCGGCGCGTCGTCCCGCGTCGCCATGCCGGCGAGGTAGTTCAGCGTTCCGTTGTAAACTACCTCTACAGTGCCTGCAGAGCCGACCAAGAATTGCTGATCAGTAGTCCATTCTCGCCATAATGTGTCGTTGTCGGCCGGGACCGCGGGACCACCCACATTGGCTCGATGAATCGTTTGCAGTGGCAGCACGGCAGGGTTCAGCTGCTGGCTCACTGCACTCAACGCCTTTGCTGAGTTGGCGACGAGGTTGTCAGGTACCGAGACGACCTCGACGGCATTGACGAAGGCGAGGCCCCCGTCCAGGGGCACGAACGTGACGACGAGCGTGTCGGGCGCGACGTTCAGCAGGAACTCCTCGCACACCGGCGACGCGTTGTTCTTCGCCGGCGTGAAGCTGTCGATCAGGACGGCGTCCTGCGTAGACACCTTGAAGCTCGCCGTGGCGAGGTCGAAGCTCTGGTACACGAAGGGGAAGAAGTGGAGGCGGACGAAGTGCCGGCCGGGGGCCCTGATCCTGAACGAGTAGGACGACGGCGCGGTGAACACCCTGGCTGTCTGGTACATCGCGGCGTCGTCGAAGCCGGACACTGAGTCGGGTGATGCTTTCACGGCGTTGCTTTGAGGTGATGTCAGGGTAACCGAGCCGGAATCGTCGGCGAGGAAGAGCCTCCGGCCGACCGGCGTGTCGACCGAGGAGCCGCAGCTGATGAGGTAGTTATCTGCAGGAGTGTATGCAGCCGCGCTGCAGATGCAAAGGACCGAGATGATACCGAGAGCTGACCGGAGCTTAATCATTGTCGCCATGGCAAACTCAAGAGACCTAAAGATCAAAATATGGAGCTTGACTTCAGTCAATAGTTTTACATGAGATTGATCACATGCAGAAACAGGAAGAGAAACAATCAGAGAGTAGTTCAGCACTGCAGCTTGCCACACAATGAGATAGTCAGATTGGAGAAGAAGACTAGCTGCAAACATATCGCTCCTTTTTGTTGGGGGAGGGTCCCTGTGCTCCCTCAGGTCGACATCCATGTTAGTCCAACCAACATCAGCGAAGTACTAGCAACGAAGCATGGCAGCTACGCGAAATAATGATACGAAACGTGAACTCGGTATCGTAATAAGCCCTTGTACGCAACTGTCAAATGTAACGTCAACCGATGGGCTCGGTGTAAGCGACCCCACCTAATCGGAAAGGACAAGACTGCCCCTAGGGTTGCCTTAGAATTAGGGCTATTTATGTAACTTCACATCCTCCCTCTTCTCATCTTATAAATAGGACCCCATTGGTACATGGGAGAGGAGATCACTTATACAGTTATACATCATTTCACACTTGAGCAATACGTAGCCGACCGGAGGTGTCTTAGAATATTAGACTCGTATCTACGACACTTTTTATTCAGTACAAGCAGCAATCATGGATGTTGAGTAGTACAAGCAAGCCAAGAAAATCAAGACCAGTTGCAGCCTAAACTCATAGAAAAACATGTATACATATAAAATAAAATAAAAAACATAGTGCATAGATTTAGGCAGGCTGTTCTCCAGTTCAATTTAATTCCATCAAAAGAAGAACAGTTGGCGGGAAAGGATGTATGCACCTTTGCATGCTCTGGAGAAGTTCCTGATTCGTTGGATGCGCTTCTATACAGAAATCTCAGGCCTTACACGCAGTAAAATCAAGAAACACACTTGGATACTTCATCAGAGCAAAAGAAACCCAGTCTCAAAGACAAGAAAACACAGAATCAAATCGTTCCCTGTTCCCGTCGCTTGGATAACAGCTACAGCAGAAGAGAACCCCAGAAAGCTACAAGAAGCCAAGAACTAAGCCAAAGAATAAATACCCAAGTAAGGAGCTCTCGGTGATGATGATACCTTTCTCGGCTTCTGAGAAGCTCGCACACAAGCAAGTAGAAGAAGAAACCTTCATCTTTGGAACAAAGGTAAGGTACCAGCACAGTAGTATTTATAGGGAAGGAAACAGTGCAGCGTTAAAGTCAGTTGATTCGACAGTAAGTCGTCCTAAGTTACAACTCTGAAGATATTTTCTTGCAGCTGCAGTGAAGTCTTCACACATGGTTGGCCCGCGTATCGGCGCAAGAGATTACAGCCAGAACACGACAATGATCAGAGAAAGACATCGAGCTACAGCCAGAACACGACAATGGTCAGAAAGACATCGAGCTCGTTTCCACAGCAGCCGTGGACTTGAACGAGAGGCAAATCGCCATCAAAAGCGCTCCTCTCCTATGCTATCTGTCAGCTTCTCCGACTCAGACGATCGCCTGGAACACTCGCGAGAACACCGGGGACACAAAGTTTTGGTGCTGTCAAACTTCCACAGGCTTTTCTACAGTTTTACTCCTTTTATTTTGACCAAGTGAGCCACTACGTGCCGAACGTTACAAGCATTGATCTTACATGCAGCTGTCCTACGTAACCTATGACTACTGCACTAATTTGACCAAGTGAGCCACTACGTGCCGAACGTTACGAGCATTGATCTTACATGCAGCTGTCCTACGTAACCTATGACTACTGCACTAATGATTCACTAATGCTGCACACTAAAACTAAATAACCGAAACAGCACTAATGCAAAAGAAAACGGAAACATATCAAAGACAGCTAAACGGAAACGTTACAAGAAAATCAATAGCACATTGGATTATTCAACAAACACCCCCTAATCTTTGATATGCTTTCTTGATCTCGATGATGCCGATCCTTATGCGCAGCTTCTGGAACTTGACGCGGCCTAGCGCCTTCGTTAGAATGTCATCTAACTGCTCTTCGGTCTTGATGTACTCCACCTCAACTTTTCCGTCTTCAACGTATTCCCGAATAAAATGATATCGGGTGTCTATGTGTTTGCTCCGGCCATGGAACACCGGATTTTTGCTGAGGGAGATCGCTGACTTGTTGTCGAGTTTGAGCATGACACTGTCTGCCTCTTCATTTTTGAAGTCAGCGAGTAAACGGGCGAGCCAGATACCTTGGTAGGCGGCCGTTGTCGCCGCGATGTACTCGGCCTCGCAAGAGGACAGTGCCACAACCTTTTGCTTCCGAGATTGCCAGCTGATGGGGCTGCGGCCGAGGAAGAAGAAGACACTCGTCGTGCTCTTGCGGTCGTCGACGTCGCCGGCCATGTCGCTACCGTTGTAGCCGACAAATCGTGGTTTTTCCAACTTCTTCGTGTAACGACAGCCATAGCTCCGCGTACCAGCAATGTACCGGAGTATATGCTTGACTGTCACCAGGTGCTCGGTGGTTGGCGCTAGGATCCAGAGATTGTTGACGAGTCCCGTGATCCTCATAGAGAAGTCGTCCACCGACTCACCATCCTTGAATTCGATATCCTCGAACTCCTTGCGAAGCTTCTGTGCATTCGGCTCACGGACGCGTTCGACACCCATCCGCATCTTCGTCTTCATGGTGTCCCACGCCTGCTTGCCCGTGTCCTTCACCGCCGGCGTGGACAGCATGTCCGGCGACACCGCACGGAGGATGGCCTCCGTTGCTGCCGGTTCCAATCTCGCGATCGCCATTGCCGCCGAGATTGATCGTGTGAGTAGTGCTACCGTCACCTTGCACCCCATCTTGGGAAGGAGACTTGGTAGGAGAGCGTGAACCGTCGCGCAACATCTTTACAGGCAGGAGAGCACGAGGCTTTGATACTAATTATCAGCTTCTCTGACTCAGACGAACGCCTGGAACACTCACGCTAGAACATCGGGGACACAAAGTTTTGGTGCTGTCAAACTTCGACAGAATTTTCTCTAGTTTTACTCTCCTTTTATTTTGACCAAGTGAGCCACCACGTGCCGAACGTTACAAGCATTGATCCTACATGCAGCTGTCCCAAATCCGAACGTGCCCATGACTGCTGCACTAATGCACTAATGATTCACTAATGCTGCACACTAAAACTAAATAACCGAAATCGCACTAATGCAAAAGGAAACGGAAACATATCAAAGACCGCTAAACGGAAACGTTACAAGAAAATCAATAGCGCATTGGATTATTCAACACTATCGTCCTATACAGACAATTCTGTGATCATGAGAATGAATGTTCTTTGGCTAGATTCATTTGGAATGTTTTCTAAACTACTTTTGGTTTTATCTCTTCTCCCAGCACTGTAGAACATCTTTTCGGGGATTGGCTAGATATGTTCAGTGAGAGGAGTATGAAATTGGTCAAAGTGGGAACTGCTGCAGTTGTTTGGGCTATTTGGAAAGCTCGAAATGCAACCCGCTTTAGAAATGTTATGCCTAATGATTCAACTGACCTTATTTTGCTATTTGTGGTTTGTTAAATCAGCGGGTAATTTTGCAGACAAGGGAGGAGGCAAAAGAAGCTATCAACTTGCTAGGACGGGTGGTGTTTGAAGTTTACAATTCACGACATGGATGGAGACCAACGGTGGCAAGAATTGAGTGGTGATGGTGAGAAGCTGGAGAAGAAGGCAACATACGATGTTTTGAGAAAAAAGGAATGGATTTCACTGAGGGGTTTTGCTTCTAGTGTTAGATTCTTGTAATAATGGTAAACTTAGCTTTGTAGTTGTCTGCTGACACTGCTTTCACATGGTGTTGCTTTGCCCAACCTGTGTGAGTTAGAAGAGGGGCTTTTTTTCTTCTTCTTTTTTCCGTTGTAGCAAAGACATCAGTTGGTTTCTATTAATAGATATCCGAAGCGTCTCCCCTTCTGTTATATATAAGGGCAGTGTCTCCCCTTCTGTTATATATAAGCACGCAACTAGCGCTCAGATGTACGATGAGAAGCTTCCCATTGTACGCTTCGATGCAACATATTGACATAATGTTTGCAACAAAAAAATTCAATACGTGCAACAAATACGCAAACCGATCGGGTTGTTAAAAATCGACAGACAAATAACAAAGTAGATCAAGAACAGGGAGACACTGATTTTTTACGTGAAAAACCCTTTCGGGGAAAAAAAAAACCACAGGCGCACGACGACGATCTTCACTACATCAGAAAAAGTGTTTACAAAACGCAGGGATTTTAATGAGTCGTCAACTCTTCCCATGCGGCTTACAAGGGGTATATATGATGGCATAAAACTGACTCGAGTTGAAAACGAAAACAAATCCAAAAAAGAAGAAGAATCAGTATCGGACTACGCCGTGAGCCTCTGTATGGGCCAGATCTGTCGACGCGATGCTCCGCGTCTTCAGACCGTGGCCTCTTTAGAATTCGGATCAATATCAACAATCTCCACCTTGAGATGAATTCCCTCCTTGTAACATATGGAAAAAAACTCCTCCAACAATAAATAACCATCGTGCGCCGAAAGTATCTTGGACTAAGCTTTAACACCAACCAAGCTTGAGCAAAGCTCAAACTTAGTAACTCGAACTGACTTTGTCATCATATCAGCGGTATTATCATGAGTACTTATCTTGCATACCTTAACATTACCTTGAGCAATGATATCTTGAATATAATGATATCTGACATCAATGTACCTTGTTTTTTTTCATGAAACATCTGATCGTTTGTAAGACATATAGCACTTTGACTATCGCAAAACATAGTAATGCAAGAAGTATTTCCACAAAGCTCAGTGTATAAACCTCTCAACCATGTAACTTCTTTGCATGCTTCAGATATAGCCATATACTCTACTTTAGTGGCCTACAAACTTGCTTTCCAACTCACAGCACAATCACCAATGGTGAACACATAACCTGTAAGTGACCTCCTCTTGTCCAAATCACAAGCATAATCAGAATCCACATAACCAATAAGTCCATCTCTAGATTTTTCAAACTGTAAACAAGCATTAGATGTACCACGCAAGTATCTGAAAATTCACCGAACTGCTTTCCAATGCTCTTTACCAGGATTAGCCATGAATCTACTAACAACACTTAGTGCATGTGATAAATCAGTATGAGAACATACCATGGCATATATAAGAGAACCAACTGCACTACAATATGGAACTCCAGACATGTACTCAATATCATCATTTGACTGCGAACATAAAGCTGAAGATAATCTGAAATGCACAGCTAATGGAGTACTCACTGGTTTAGCCTCATGCATATTAAAGCGACGAAGGACCTTATCAATATACCCTTTCTAATTTAGGTATAATTTTCCAGAGGGCCTGTCTCTGGATATCTTCATGCCAAGAATTTTCTTTGCTACACCTAAATCCTTCATCTTAAATTCACCACTCAATTGCGCCTTTAACTTTGCTATCTATGTTTTATCTTTTGCTGCAATCAACATGTCATCAACATATAGGAGCAAATATATAGCTGAACCATTAACAATTTTCAAATAAACACAGCTATCATAATTAGACCTCTTAAAACCTTGAGAAAGCATGAAAGTGTTAAATCTCCTATACCACTGCTTAGGAGATTGTTTTAATCCATAAAGATATTTCTTTAACTTACAAACAAGGTTCTCTTTTCCAGGAACAATGAAACCTTCAGGTTGATCCATATAGATATCTTCTTCTAACTCCACATGTAAAAATGCAGTTTTAACATCTAGCTGCTGAAGCTCATAATCATGCATAGCAACTATACTGAGCAAAGTGCGAATTGAGCTATGTTTAACAACAAGGGAAAAAACCTCATTAAAGTCAATACCTGGAATCTGGCTATAACCTTTGGCAACTAACTTTGCTTTATGCCTTGTTTCATCATTTGGAGAAATACCTTCTTTTCTCTTGAAAACCCACTTGCAACAGATGAGCTTCTTCTCTTTTGGCAACTTTACTAATTCCCAAGTGCCATTCTTTTCAAGTGACTCCATCTCATCATGCATAGCAGTTATCCACTTATTGCAATCAGTGGAGTTAATAGCCTCATAGTATGATAAAGGTTCTATATTACCTTCAATTTCTTCTGCCACACTCAAAGCATAAGCAACAATATTAGCTTCTTCAATCAACCTCTTGGGTGGATTAATCTCCCTCCTAGGCTTGTCAACTGCAATGGACCGTTGTAGTGGCTGCTCAACAATAGGAGGATCCTCAACAATAGGTGCATCATAAACAACAAAATTTTTCTTATCTGACGTGTCACCTGAACTAACAGAGTGCTCCACCTGAACACTTGAATTCTGCTCATTCTCAACAGGAACATTAGGAGGTAGTTTATCATGAAGCATAGCAGATTCATTAAAGACAATGTTTATGCTAATCACAACCTTATTTGTTTTAGGATTCCACAACTTATATCCTTTAACACCAGATTTATAACCAAGAAAGATGCACTTAACAGCTCTAGGCTCTAATTTTTCATTATCAACATGAGCATAAGCAGTGTAACCAAAAACTCTCAATTCTGAATAATTTGCTGGGGAACCAGGCCATACCTCAATTGGAGTCTTCTTTTCAATTGCAATAAAGGGTGACCGATTAATAATATAGCAAGCAGTGGAAGCGGGTTTAGCCCAAAAACGCCTATACAAACCTGCATTTGACAACATGCAACGGGCCTTGGAAATGATGGTCTTGTTCATACGCTCAGCTACACCGTTTTGTTGAGTATGGGGAACGGTGTAGTGCCTAACAATGCCTTCAGTCTTGCAATATGATTCAAATTCATTAGAACAGAATTCTATCCCATTATCAGTGTGAAGCTTCTTTATCTTCTTTCCAGTTTGCCTTTCAACCATAGTCTTCCACTCTTTAAATGCTAAAAATGCTTCCGATTTATGCTTCAAGAAATAAGGTCACACTCTTCTAGAGTAATCATAAATAATTGTTAACATATAACGAGCACCTCCTATTGATGGCTTGTGAGATGATCCCCATAAATCAGAATGCATATAATCCAAAATATCTTCTGTAGTATGAACCGAAGTATTGAACTTCACACTCTTGTGCTTGCCAAAGATACAATGCTCACAAAATTTCAGGTCGCCGATGCTATATCCTTCCAAAAGTCCCCTCTTGCTTAATTCCGCCAAGCCAAGTTCACTCATATGCCCAAGACGCATATGCCAAAGATTAGTAGCATTAGAATCTGATAACCTTTTTGAAACAACAGTAGCATTACCTATAACTGTCATACCTCAGAGATAATATAGGCCATTGGAAGCCTTTCTGTCACCTTTCATTAGAACATGAGAACCTTTGGTGACCTTGAGGACTCTACCTCCACCTGAACGCTTGTAACCTTTATCATCAAGAGCACTCAACGAAATAAGATTTCTCTTCATATCCGGAATGTATCGAACATTCGATAAGGTTCTGATGGTGACATCAAACATCTTGATCCAAATAGAGCCAATGCCTGCTACCTTACATGCTGAGTCATCACCCATCAAAACAGAACCGACACTATTGACTGGCTCATAAGCGGTAAACCAATATCAATTCAGGCACATATGAAAAGTGCAGACAATATCAAGAATCCATTCATCATTAGTTTTGGCACATCCAGCAAAAACAGAAACAACAAACATCTCACCATAAAAAATACTATCACGAGCCATATTTGTCGTACCTTCATCTTCTGTTTTACCTTTCAGTTTGTATGTGTCATTCCTCTTTTCTTTGTTCTGCAACTTGTAGCATTCAGATATGTCGTGCCCACTTTTCTTGTAATATTTGCAAGACTTGTACTTGCCTCTGGATTTCGACCAGTCCTTGTAGCCGTTCAAACTTTTGCCTCGAGATCCATTGTTTCAATTCTTCTCCTTTTGCCTGCCACGAACAGACAAGTCTTCTGCTTGTGAACCTGAACCTTCAGAAGACACCATCTGTTTCATCTTTTCCTTGGCATGCAAGGCTTTATAAACCTCATTGAGAGTTAGTGTATCACGACTATACAATATGGTATCTCTAAAATTTGAGTATGAACTAGACAGAGAACACAAAAGAATTAAATCCAAATATTCCTCATCATATTTTACCTCCATTGACTCTAGGTCAGAGATGATATCTTTAAATTTTGAAAGATGATTCAACACATTACCTCCCTCTTGCAACTTGTGTAAGAATAATTTCTATTTGAGATGCATCTTGCTGGTGAGATCCTTTGTCATGCATTTCTCTTTTAGCTTCAGCCATAGAGCACCAGCCGATGTGATTTTCAGTACCTCTTGCATAATATTATTATGCAGGTGAAGTTGAATTTGGGACAGTGCCTTATGGTCCTTTCTTTTCTCTTCATCGGACCAAGTATTGGCTGCCTTCTTCCCGAAGCCATTTAGTGCCTCATCCAGATCGGATTGCATTAATAACGCCTATCGTAGGGGCAACCCATTGGCCCCTACGACTCGGCGAACACGACAGGAGCCCCCGAAGGGGGCTCGTAGATGGCAGGAGGAGCCCCCAAAAGGGGGCCCGGAGGCTGTAGGAGGGGCCCCGAAGGGGGCTCAAACCATGCAGGAGGAGCCCGAAGGGGCCCTGAAAGCTGCAGAAGGGGCCTCCTCGGCTCGGAGCCGCCCCGCAGAAGGCGAAGGGAGGAGAAGACACATGGGCCAGGTGCACCGGCTGGGTAAGCCCGGTCCAAGAAAGCCCACCATGGACCGGAGGCTACGTCTAGGGGTAGGAAAAAGACTCTGCAGTCCCTATGTGGGCAGTACTTTCCTAGGGGTAGGGCCGTAATCTCATGTATCCCCTGGGAGGCTATAAATAGCTCTCTCCCCCATGTAAGGGTGGCAGACCTTTTTAAGGCATTTAATACATACACACTTCTCCTGGCACTGGTCCCTTTTTGGAGGACCCTTCGGTCACTCAGATACCAGGGGTCCCCTTTTTTCCACTATCTAGTCCTTGTTGCTTCGGCAGTTAGCACCGTCTGTGGGGGACTGGAAGGAAAGCTCCAAAATACCAGCATGACCCCTCAGAGAAGGGCCAAGTCCAAAATCTCAACAGCTGAAGCAGCCGCAGCAGCTGCTGCCCCCAGCACCCCGAGGGCCAAGTGAAGTAGGACCTCCGCGGCAGCGGCGGCGCCTCCCGCCCAGGCCGCGGAGGAGGAAGCTAATAACTCCACGCATGGGGATATTGTCGGAAGTGACACCCGGCCCGTCGAGGCATCCCTTCCCAGGAGCGACCAAGTAGGCCCACCGCCTGGGGCAGTGGGCACAAGCCAAGGATCATATGAAGCCCTACAACGAGAACTGGTGGACCTTTGTCGGGAGATGGCGGACCTCCGACATCCACCCGAGACGGCCCTCGCAGCCTCGCTCCAGTCCTTGCCAACCACCAGAGCAGAGGCCGCCCCTTCGGCTCCGGCAATCGAACCTCCCGCCCCGCTGCTCCGGGGGGACCCTAACTCCCCGTTGAGCATTGGGCTGGAGATGGCCCGCTGGCCGCAGGGCTTCAAGATGCTAGAGGTCACACCCTTTGAAGGGTGCACGGACCCCTCAGAATTCATCCAGGTGTACGAGACCGCCATTGAGGCGGCTGGAGGCGACGACACTACGAAGGCGAAGAGCGTCACCTTAGCCCTCAAGGGTGTAGCGCTGACATGGTTCTTCACCATCCCGTCCCGCTCTATATATGCGTGGGAGTAGCTGCGGGACCTCATCCGCAATAATTTCCAGGGAAACTACACGGAGCTGAAGGATGCGGGGCACCTGTTCGCTATAAAACAGGCCCCTGGCGAATCCCTCCACAGCTTCTTCAATAAATTCACGGAGGTGAAATGTCAAGTGAAGGGCGTCAACGAAACCACCATTATAAACGCAGCCACATGCAGGCTCCAGAAGGGCCTCCTGTCGGAGAGATTGGCTTGCAAGCCTGTCACACAAAGGATGTGAGCTCTTCGACAAGATGAAAAAATGCCGCGAGGAAGATAGTGCCGGAGAGCCTGACCCGCTTCCCCAACATCCACCGAGGCGCCACCATGAAAGAAGGGCCCATCTTTGCCCAATGGCACCCGCCAAGCCATGAGCCAACGACTACCGGCAGAAGGGCCGGAACATCTACCACATAGATGGTAGCCCACCCCCCGAGGGGGGAAGGCGCGGAGGCCGTGAGGGCCGTGGCTGCAGCTGAGGACGCGGATGGAACGACGGCCAACAGCCTGACAACCGCGCCGGCTCCGAAGGCCTTTCGCCATTTTGTGATCTCCACGGCGAAGGGTCACACACAACCAGCGAGTGTCGCACCATTGTGGACATGCAAGACTACATGAACCATAGCGGCGACCCCGAAAGCAGAAGACAGAGGGGCGACAACCAAGCTGCCCCACCACAAAGACCCCGCATAGAAGGGGGCCGAGGGGAGCGCCAGCAAAGGATCGTAAACATGATCGCCCGAGGTTCCTCGCTCGGCATGCCCTAAAAAAGACAACGTCGCACGTATGCCCGACCGATTCACCACCTCGCAACATACCCGGTATCCAGCCCACCTCGCTAGGCCAAGATACCAATCTCTTTCGGCCCCGAAGATGCCTGGGGAGTGTATTTCTCACACCAAGACCCCCTTGTCATCTTCGCCAATATCGCGGATTTCGAGGTCAGGTGTGTCCTCGTCGACGGAGGAAGTTCGGCTGACCTCCTGTTCGCGGACGCCTTCGACAAGATGATGATCCCCCGAGATCACGTGTCACCTCCAGGCATACCCCTAATAGGCCTCGGGGGAAGGCCCGTGACGGCGCTAGGCCAGATCGACCTGGCCGTCACATTCAGTGATGACTTCGCATCCCGAACCGAGATCGTCATGTTTGACGTTGTTCAAATGCCCTACCAATACAACGCCATCCTCGGCCGGACCACACTCAACACCTTCGGCACCATAGCCCACCACAACTACCTATGCATGAAGATTCCTGCACCAGAGGGCATAGTCACCATGCGAGGGGACCAGGACCTCGCAAGGTAGACAGAACTAGAGGCACTCTGGCCGGCCTGACACATCCACACTGTCGGGGCAGACATGAGGGACCAAACAAGCCCACCCTTAGTAAAATAGGCGCCAAAGCCCAAACTAGAGGGATAACTCCAGAGAATCCCCCTGCAGGAGGCCTCCCTAAGGCAAACGGTAGCCCTCGGAGCAGAGCTCCCAACGGAAGCTTGCGAAGCCATCCTCTAGGTACTCCGCAGCAATACGGACATCTTCGCATGGGGACTAGAAGATATCGTCGGGGTGGCTCGAGGCACCATCAAACATCGCCTAGCGGTCCGAACCAACGCACCTCCAAAGAAACAGAAGCTGTGGCGCATGTCGACGGAGCTACTGGAAGCAACGAAGAAAGAAATTGCCAAGTTACTTAAGGCGGGAGTCATCCGGGAGATCAAATACTCCGAATGGCTGGCCAACCCCATCTTGGTACAAAAAAGCACAAGCAAATGGCGCATGTGCGTCGACTTCATAGACCTCAACAAGGCATCCCCAAAGGACGACTTTCCGTTGCCCCATATCGACCAGTTGGTGGACGCCACCTCGGGCTGCGAACTCATGAGTTTCCTAGATGCTTACTTCGGGCACCATCAGATATTCATGGCCAAGGAGGATGAGCTGAAGACCGCCTTCGTCACCCCCATCGGCACCTACTGCTTCACCCGCATGCTCTTCGGACTGAAGAATACGGGTGCCACTTTCACCCGGCTCATCACGAAGGTGCTGGCAGACCAGCTCGGTCGCAATGTCGAAGCCTACGTTGATGACATAGTGGTGAAATGCCAGTTTGCAAGCTCTCATACAGAGGACTTACAGGAAACCTTCGCCAACTTTCGGGCGGAGGGGATCAAGCTCAATCTCAAAAAATGTGCTTTTGGGGTCAAGACAGGTAAGCTCCTGGGATTCCTTATATCCGATAGGGGCATTGAAGCCAACCCCGAGAAAATCAGGGTCATCCAAGAGATGGATCCCCCCGCAGCGCCCGGGAGGTACAAAGGCTAACGGGGCGGCTCGCAGCCCACAGTCGCTTTCTATCCCGCTCCGCAGAGCGGGCCTTGCCCTTCTTCAAGACTCTCTAAGGGACGGAGCCGTTTCGTTGGACGGACGACTGTCAGAAAGCGTTTCAAGAACTCAAACAATACCTCGCCCAATTACCAAGCCTAAATAACCCGAAGCAAGAAGTGGCCCTCCTACTATACCTCATCGCCTCCTCATCAGTGGTAAGCGCAGTCCTTGCCCAAGACAACAAGGGACAACGCCCGGTGTACTATGTCTCGGAGGCCCTCCAAGGGGCCAAGATCCAGTACACGGAATTGGAAAAGCTGGCGTACGCCCTACTCATGGCCTCGCGCAAACTCAGACATTACTTCTTAGCACACGCCATCACGGTCCCAACGTCTTACCCGCTAGTGTTAATGCTGCGGAACAAAGACACCTCGGGGCGAATAGGCAAATGGGCGACCGAGCTGGCGCCCTTCAACATCAACTTCATGGCACGGACAACCATCAAATCACAAGCTCTTGCAGACTTCGTGGCTGAGTGGACCCCGAACACTAGACCAGTAACCAGCCAAAATTGAGGCCCCGTGGGCGATGTACACCGATGGATCCTGGTGTGTTGCCGGCACGACGGCCATTTTGGTCGCCCCGGATGGGCGGAGTGTGTCCCACGTCGCCCGCCTTGACTTCCCAATGACAAACAACACCTCGGAGTATGAGGCACTATTATTGGGCCTCCGTAAAGCTAAAACCTTTGGGAACCAAAGCGTGATCATCAGCGACTCCGCTTTGGTGGCGAGCCACGCCGACGGATCGTTTACGGCAAGAGGTCACGAAATGGCGATTACAGCATGATGCGAGTAGCATCAATGCACTTCCTCGGCATCATCGTCCAAGCAATACCCAGGAGTGACAATGAGGCAGTAGACAAGCTGGCGAAATTAGCCAGTTCTGGCCAATGCCCCCCACCCAAAGTCTTCTACGAGATACTTAGCGCACCTTCGGTTGCACAAGGGGCTGCGTCCGAAGCACAAGGGTCTACGCACTCAGTGCTCCTTATTTTCGGGGCGGATTGGTGAGATATTATCATCAAGTACCTCGCAGATGAAGAGCCCGAAGACCAGGCCGAAGCAAGGCACCTCCAGCATAGGGCTAGAAATTACCACATGATCAGCGGGGAACTCTACAAGGGGGTGTCTGCACCCCCTTCTTACTGTGTGTGTCCCAAAAAGAGGGCCAGTCCCTCCTAAAAGACATCCACAAGGGCCTCTACGTCGCGCACCAAGCACCCCGGGCCTTGTCGGGAAAGCCCTCCGCTAAGGGTTCTACTGGCCAATGGCGCTCCGGAATACGCAAGATCTCGTTCAACACTGCCAAGGGTGCTAGTGGGCGAGCCGGCACACAAAAGCACCCTCAGTCCTACTGCATCCCCTGCCTCCTATCTGGCCCTTCGCACGATGGGGGCTAGATATCATCGGACCTTACCCAGTGGCAAAGAGCAGCCTCCGCTTCGCGTTCCTCGCTATTGAATATTTCTCTAGATGGGTCGAAGCCAAGCTAGTCACCAAAATCACGGCCACAGTAGCACAACGGTTCGTGTGGAAGAACATAATTTGCTGGTATGGGGTACCGCATGACATCGTCACTGATAACAGCACCCAGTTTGACTCAGTGGCATTCTGAGCATTTTGCCAAAGGCTGGGTGTAACAATATTCTTCGCATTAGTCGGACATCCTGAGTAAAACGGGGCAGTCGAGCAGGCCAACTACAGCTTACTAGAGGGCCTGCAAAAAATGCTCGTAGGCCTCCCGAAGGGACTCTAGCCCGAAGAGCTCCACAAAGCCCTATGGGCACTCCACACATCACTAGCAAGGGCTACGTGTTTTCCCCGTTCAAGCTCCTCTTCGGCAACGAAGCCATGAGCCCGAGGGAGTTCACAGCCAAGTCCCTCCGAGCAACAACCAAAGCCGACCCAGCAGGGCTAGAGATCTCCCTTGACCTCCTCGAAGAACACCGCGTATAGGCCATATCAACCATGTCCAAGTACAGTGAAGGCGTCGCACGAGCATACAACCGAAAAGTCAAGATTCACCCCTTGGGACGACATGGTTCTCAAGCGAGCCGCAAATCCCGCGACCATGGGCAAGCTGGAGCCCAAATGGGAAGGGCCGTACATCATTACTCGTAGCACGCCGGAGGGACAACAATTGGACCACACGTGAAATGCAAAGAGCCTTCGGAAGTTCTATCCTTAGGGCCTAGGTAAGGACTGGCTGCGCCCGGGAAATCGCCCCATCGCCCTTATATGGCGTGGGAATGTACAAAAGCAAATGTACCTTGTGGCATTTTGCCCTGTTCAATGAAAAAGCAGCAACACCCCACAACGAGGACACCGCGCATGGCCTTCGCCCTTGTGCACACCGATGCCTTCCGCATGCATGATTGTATAAACAAACACTGTGCATGGCCTTCGGTCCTGGTGCACACTGATGCCTTCCGCAGGCATGAGTGTATAAACAGACACCGCGCATGGCCTTCGGCCCCGATGCACACTGATGCCTTCCGCAGGCATGAGTGTATAAATAGACATCGCGCATGGCCTTCGGCCCCGGTGCATACCGATGCCTTCCGCAGGCATAAGTGTATAAACATACACTGGGCATAGCCTTCGGCCTCGGTGCACACCGATGCCTTCTGCAGGCATGTGTATAAACAGACACCGTGCATGGCCGAAAAGTTAGGGCTCCCCCGGAGCCCTAACTAAAGAAGTATGGGGGACGGCGCTAGGCTTCGCCTCCCCCTCGCAAAAAAATAGGGCTCCCCTGGTGCCCCATCTAAAAAAGTATGAGGAACGGCGCTAGGTTTCGCCTCCCTCTCGCAAAAAAAAGTTAGGGATCCCCCGGAGCCCTATCTAAAAAATCTGAGGGGCGGAGCTGAGCAGCTTCCCCTCACTGAAAAAAAGGGCTCCCGAGCCCTATCTAAAAAGTATGGGGGCGGCGACGCTGGGCCGCCCCCTCGCAAAAAAAAGGTAAGGGCTCACCCGGAGCCCTGTCTAAAAAGGTATGGGGGGAGGCGCTAGGCTTCACCTCCCCATCGCAAAAAAGTTAGGGCTTCCCCGGAGCCATATCTAAAAAAGTATGGGGGACGGCGCTAGGCTTCGCCTCCCCCTCGCCAAAAAAGAGGGCTCCCCCAGAGCCCAATCTAAAAAAGTATGGGGGACGGTGCTAGGCTTCGTCTCTCCCTCGCCAAAAAAAGTAAGGGCTCCCCCAGAGGCCTATCTAAAAAAGTATGGGGAACGGCGCTAGGCTTTGCCTCCCCCTCACAAAAAAAGGGCTCCCCGGAGCCCTATCTAAAAAAGTACAGGGGACGGAGCTAGGCTTCACCTCCCCCTCGCAAAAGAAAAGGTTAGGGCTCCCCTGGAGTCCTATCTAAAAAAGTATAGGGGACGACGCTAGGCTTCACCCCCTTCGCAAAAAAGGTTAGGGCTCCTCCGGAGCCCTATCTAAGAAAGTATGGGGGACGGCGCTACGCTTCGCCCCCCCTCGCAAAACAAAAAAGTTAGGGCTCCCCCGGAGCCCTATCTAAAAAAGTATGGGGGACAACGCTAGGCTTCGCCCCCTCGCGCACCACTACGGGATGAAGTCTCACACCACCGTGCGCATCGCCCACTCCAGTAGATCCTCGTCAGAGGGCCCTGTCACCATAAATTTAAGGTACTCCACCTCCGCGCCCCACTCACACAAGGACCTAGTGGAAACTCTCAGGGAGTCCCCCGCTACCGGATCATCACCCTCGGACGCACAGCTCAGCAAACCCCAGAAAGCCTGTATCTCCTCGCGCACCCTTGCCACTTTACGCTCCCGGAAAAGCCAGAATTCCTCCATGAAGCCACCCGGATTCGCTTTCTTCCACCGCTGCCACTTAGCGCCATGGTACACTACACCCCGGTAGCACACCCGTAGGGGCCAGCTGGACAAGAGGTTGCGCTCGTCCTTTGAACCCCGCGTGGGGGCCATATATGGTCCTCAGCCCTCAGGAAGAGGACCCCCGAAAGCGGGGGGCATTTAAATAGGCGTCGTTCGCCCTACGTAGGCCGCCAAGGACAAGTATAAATAAGCACAGCCAGGGACCCAAGCTTCATTCAAAAATCTCATTTTCATTAAAATAGAGGTCATTACATAAAAAGGGATCAACCTCTACAAAAACCACTCTAAGGCGCAACAAACAAAAAGTAGAGCGGGCACTACAAGCAAACTAGACCATAGATTTATAACAGCAGCAATCTAAAAAAGTATGAACTGCTTCGGGCAAGCGGGGGGTCACACCTTATCTCTGTGGGTGGACCCTCGCTTGCCAGCCTCCGAATCCTCCGCCGAAGTCCTTGCCAGGGCCTTCCATGGCCGTGCAGCGCCCAAAAGTCCTGTTGTAGGATTTTGCTAACCCTCCATGTCCGACGCTGCGCAGCGGCAACCTCCTCGGCAGTTGCCACCGTAACGGACTAGGCAGCAAGGGCATCCATATGAGCACACCCCGCTTTGTCAAGAGAGGCAAGGGTTGTCGACCAGGCAACCTTCGCGCAATGATCACCGTACGCGTGAGCTACGGGCAGACACACTTCCCCAGCACACCAGAGATGCTCCAATGTAACAGCCTCAGTTTTAGTGAACAGTAATAAAATGCTTTTCATAGCATTTCTGGTCATTTTAAAACATGGGCATTTTGTTACAATTTAAAAACTTCCTTTTCGACTCAAATCTGAGACTTGTTTTGAAGCTTCAAAAGAAAATGCAAGTCTGTGCTTGTATTGAGACTGGGAAGTATTTTTACCAAATACTAGATAAATTATCTTGAATAAAAATAATTTTTGTCAAATTTTTAGAGATTGTTTTGACCTTAAGAAAAATCTTTGTTCTCTAATTAAATCTCTTCGGTTAAAGTATTTATTTAAGTATTTTGAAGCGAGAACAGTGGTTTTCAAAAATTTATTTGGGACATATGTTATCCCAGCAACTTCTCTGAATTTTTTTGTATTTTTATAAATTGATTTGATATTTTTAAACCTCTGGTCAAACTTTTGAAGTTTGATTTTGGTTCTAGTCAACAGCCCAAGCCAGTTGGCACTGTAGCGACTCAAACTCTAGCAACATGGTTTAGACCCAACTGTGTTCCATTAGAAATGACCCAGTCACATTCAAAGGGCTCGGCCCAATCCTTTGAAATACGCGAGCCGTCCGATTCGAAACGGACAGACTAGATGCGTTGTGACGTTCGGACCATCCGAACAATCCACGTAATCTACACCGTTGATTTTCAATCGGACGCGCTGCTTTCCTCGGTTAAACCTAGCGCGCGAACCATTCAATTTGAAATGAACAGACCAGATCAATTGTGACGTTCGAACCGTCCGAACGATCCATGCAATCTGTGCCGTCGATTTTCAATCGGACCATCCGCAATTTTCTATCGGGCCGTGCCACGTCAAATGGGTAAGCACAAAACGCGCGAGCTGTTAGATTCAAAATCAACCGCCAGGATCAATTGGGCCGTTCGGACCGTCCGAATGTGCCTTGATTTTGGACCGTCGGATCTAGATCGGACCGTCCACGTTGAATGGGCCATTCAGACTGTCCGAACATCCTTTCAATCTTAGCCATTGAAACCAGATACAACGGCAATGCTTCTCCTTCGTTTGAAAACTAAAGCACACTGTTTGAATCTAAGCGCGCCTCCTTTTTCATGATCGTTGGATTTCGATCGCACAGTCAATATGAGTTGGGCTGTTCGGACCGTCCGAACGTCCCACTCAATCTGAGCCGTTCATTTTTTATCGGACCATCCACATGTGTTTGAAGCAAGCGCATTGCTTCGCTGCTGGGACTGACATCTTGGGCCCGCATGTTAGTGTCTCTTCTTCATCTTCTCCGCGCCATTGCGCCAGCTCCGAGCGCATCGCAGGCGAGGTGGCATTGCGTCGTGTTTTCGCAGCATGCAACCGCCACTTGGCACCATTTTGCTGCCATTGTTGCCACGCATGAGCTTCCCTCGTTCTCTCCGGCGAGGAAGCTATAGAAACCCTCACTCACCTCCACGACCAAATTGATGCCGCGCTGAGTTCTTCCTCATTTCGACGGTGTATCCTCTCGTTCTTTCACCTTTGTTCATCTCTTTCGATGCCTTGCTCATCCTGTTAATGGGAGCTTTTGGCATTGTTTGTAGATCGGAAGCGCGAGGTTGCCTTTTTGGACGCCCGGAGCGCGCACCGAATGCCACCCTTGGATTAAACTTGCATTCGATGAGTTCTTAGCAAATCTATTCGTGTCATTTCGTGCCTTAGACTTTAGGGAGTAAAACCCCTCACTTAATTTCATCTTTGGTTCAACAGGTTTGTTGAATTTTGAAGCTTCTCTTTTTTCGGCCAAAATCACCCTTTTCGTCTCCAACTCCGGCAGGGTAAGCCATTTCTCAATTCCTTCCATTATGAGCTTCTTATGGACCTAAGTGACCTATCCCGATCACTCACTCGTTGATTCCTTGCTCAGATCATCTCGTCGCTATGGATCTCTAAATTGTCGTTTTCGATTTCTCATCGCCGACGAGATCTAGAGCTTCTCCGGTCATCTCTTAAGCTCAGGTAGGTCCCTTATGACCCCTAGTAGCTCAAGTAAGCGCTAGCTTGTTCTTTGTGCGTTCAAATCGACATAACCATTTTTGCCGTATTGTGCACCGCCGCTTGTTTCTTGTCGCACCGCCGCTCCGGCCAAACTCCGGCCATGTTCCAACCATCATTGGGTTCATTGCACTATTTAGAACCCATTTTGATCTTTAGCTAGCATCGCCTTGGATCACAGCTCCGGTATTTTGCCAAGCATGCTCTCGGTAGCTATTGTTCTGTTGTCGGGTTTTTCGACTAGAACTGTAGCTCGTTAGTTAAGCCGTAAACATTGTCGGTTAGTACTAATGCATGTTTAAACTGGTTTAGTTCTTTACTAAAAATAGTTTAAAACATAAGTATTTTGTTAGTTGCACATTAATACCTTTAATCATGCATCTTTTTAGCATTTTGGTACTTGGTAGTTTTTTTGGATGTTCATTTGCTTTCATCTTTTAGGTTTTGATCTTACCGACGTGGGTGACTTTACTACTGAGCAACCAGAGAGTGAACAAGTGGTTTATTACCAAGGCAAGCATCCTCTTGCACCATGTTGATCCAAGTTTTGATACTGTAGTATTTTGAAATGCAGTGATAACTATGTGTATGCTATTTTTGAATGTATCATTAATGTGTGAGTTTAGTTAGTTATATTCCAATCTTTGTGGCTTATCCTGAATCAAATTCATACACTTATACTTAAGATAGAAATCTTGTGTTAGAAATTTTGGCCTTTAGATTTTTGCTTAGCCATGCAAGTCAGTAGAACGATAGATTGATTGACAAGCTTATCTTGTCGGTCATGGGAAACACTAAATGATTTCTATTTTGGTTTCTTGTTCAGATTGTTTAAAACTGAAAGTTAAGTTTAACTTTGTTTGATAAAAACTTGTTTAGATCTGGACAAGTGCTTGATAGTGATGGTGCCTTCGTGCACGAGACTTGGGAGTGTGGTAGTCTTGTCCGAATCGTTAAGGACCGAACTTTGACCTATCAATTCAAGTACCTTACGTACTTCCACACGCGGTGTATGGGCGCTGCTTGGTCAAGTAAGGGGAAGGTTTCATTGTTTTAGACCGCAGGTGGTGTGAGGACATAGAGATCGTGAAATCCTATGTTCCTTAGGAACCCAGTATGATATATACTGTGCAGGGGATCACGATTACCTATGTTGAGGAAAATCAACCTACTAAGTACCTCACACTGGCCCCTCCGACACAACGTGCCTGCCCGCTTGGCACTTGCTATATGCAAGTGTACTAAGTTGGGATTCAACTTGCATGAGTGGTC
Organism: Phyllostachys edulis; assembly: GCA_036346405.1. Classification (NCBI taxonomy): domain Eukaryota; kingdom Viridiplantae; phylum Streptophyta; class Magnoliopsida; order Poales; family Poaceae; genus Phyllostachys; species Phyllostachys edulis. The sequence goes on from CM070546.1 coordinate 121,009,212, forward strand.
TAACTCAATGGGGTTTTCTTGCTGAAAAATGCCGAGTCTTGGTTTACTTGGCCAGCATACCTAAGGAAGTGTGCTTTTATCCGGAGGCTTACGGGCTGACCAAGTCGTGTGGGTAAAGATGTACACCTCTACTGAGTTAAATCTATTCGAATAGCCATGTCCACGGTTACGGACACCACTTATTTTGATGGACACCAAAGTATAGACTCTGAGATAAATTTCTGTCTTGGGTTTACTTGGTTCGGCATGAAGGGTTACTCATGCAGGTTAGCTAGTCAAAGTGGGCAGCCACTTTGATATTGTTCTGTTGCTATTTAATTCTTTACTTACTTGTTGTTTTAGTTCAAACTTGTTTGTAAAATTGCTTTAACAAAAATTTGTAAGTATAGAAGTAAAACTTATTGCTTTATGCAAAACTAATGCCTTTATAGCCTTCCTGTTGTTTAGCCTTAAGCATGTACAAATTCTAATCCTTTGGATAGGTTCTACTAAACACTTCTTTTAGTAGTTTTGTGTAAGTTTTGCGAGTACCTTTTGTACTCAGTTGCTTTAGCCACTTGTTGCAGGTGAGGACGGTTATGTTTACGAACTACCCGTTAGCGCTGATCAGGGCGATGCTAACAGTGTATTTGTTTCTACCTCCGCTCGATTGCTTTTTTGGGGCCATGGGCACACTTGGTGGTTCTTTTCTTTGTTTATAGTTTGTTTCATTGCCAAAACTCCCGTTAGATGACCGCTAGTCATTTGCTACATTGTCTTAGAACCGGTCTTGTAAAGTTTTGTTATATATATGCTGTATGCCTTGTATGACTGTGTACAATGTTGTTCAGGATATATGTACAATAGTCTTTGATCTTGGGAACTTGTAAGACATATATCCGGGAACCTAGTATTGGTTTTGTTCCCTGTTAAAAATTATGCCTTTGGTATAATCTTTTGATTTGGAACCGATCCAATACTAGGGGTCTTCACATCCAAGGTTATGTCCATCTCTGTCGGACGGTGACGCCTCGGAGGAGGTATGGTGCCCAGCTCAGTCACAGCTCCCTCGAGAGCCTCCATCGCCCCTAGGCGGAAAGACCAATAGCGGTTGACAGATCCCGCTCTGCTTGGATCTCCTCCTCAAGAGCTACCCAGACGCCCCGCAAATCGCCTTGAAGGGCGGTGCGCTTCACTTCTAGGCCCGCCACGTGAGCCTCCAAGGTCTTCACCCTCTTGGCAAGGGAGTCGCGTTCGGCGCTCAGGGCTCCGCTCCGGGCATGCTCCGCATCAACCCTCTTTTGAATCTCGGTGAAGCCTTGAGAAATGTCATCGTCAATGGCCCGCAACAGCATCAAAGTCTACAAAGGCAGCAGAACGTCAAGACAACGAAAAAGACGAAAAGTAGGGATGCCGATGAAAACCAACCTTTGCGGCATTCGCCTCGATACTTCGGAACATGTCCTTTAGTGACATCTTTCGAAAGAGTTCCCAGACAAGGGGCGGGGTAGCGAAGTCAGCAACCGCCCTGCAAACACCAGCAACGCCCTCACTGACCTTGATGTCGGCGCGACACAGCGGGCCCAGGTCCACCGCCCCCATAACAGCCGGAGCAGGCACGGGCGATGGCGCCGTCTCGAAACCCGCCGAAGCGGAGCCACCACCACCACCCTCCTTGCCACCCCCATCGCTCACCACTGTACCACCACCAAGTCAGATCGGCTCTCCCAAAAAAGGAAAGTAATAAAACAGGATGCGTACCAACAGGCGACCACGGGGTAGCGAGGGCATCCCCGATAACTTTGGCGCCCCCTCCATAAATGTGCGACAGGGTGTCGGCACTGGAGGACTCCTCGATAGCAAGGCGCGTTGCACCGAACGTGCCTATCGCCTTGTCCACCTCTAACAAAGTACGCCCGACGTCCTCCGCTTCGGCACCTTCCACGAGCGAAATAGCGCTCTCATCATACGAAGAGCTGCTAGACCCGGAGCACTCCACCCGCTCTAGGGTGTCCTCTGCCACCCTCTTAGTCGGCGCTTTTGACCGTCCTTCTTGACTACTGGGAAGGGCATTTGGAATCGCGAGGCGGCGGCGAATGGGAGTTCTTTGCAATCGGCCGCGCTTTCAACCTCAGGCACACGAGCACATTTCCTTTTTCCCGCATCTGGGTCCGGACGCTCGAAAAGACGAACCGATGCGGCGTACGCACGATTCAAGCGCGCCTCCCTTACAACCAAGCGACGCTTCGCATACTCTTTGCCCGTGTAAGGGCCCAAGAGCAGCTCCGTGGCATGCGCTGCTTCGACGATGGGCGCGACTATCAGGACAACCAAGTTCTAATTAGTTTAAAACACTGCACAAAACTATACAGGAAGCAACATAAAAGGAAAACCATACCTTCGCGCCCCTTCACAGTAAGGACTGGGAGCCCGGACTTTGGAGCCCCAAGCTCCACCCTCCACTCCTTGGCCAAAGGCCAGATCCCGAAGGCGCAGAACTCCTCTACCAGGTCCCGCGTGGAGAGTCGCTTCATCGTATCCAGCAAGAGATGGAGGAGGGCCTCCTCCCTGGTGGTAAGGACAATCTCGGGGGTGGCGGTAAGCTGTATCAGTCCACCCCGAGACCATCCTTCGCCAGACAGGCATGATAAAACCACTTCCGTGTCCAATCCATCTCCCAACGGTTGCGCACTACCGGGGTAGGGACATATATTTAGCACCGTGCCTTGGGTTGGAAATTGGTACTACCAAAGTTGATTGTCTCGCCCATGCTTTTCTTCTTCTTCGATTGGCGGCCTGATTAAGATAAGGCGAAGCGCCGCTCGCCCGGGCCGGTGATCTCAGCATCCACTCAAAGACCCCCAGCTTTACGATGGAATTCGGCGTCAATGGCACCAACTCCACCCTGTAAAGCCAAAGGACCACGAAGACAAGTTCAATGCAGGGAATCCGAAGGCCGACATCGAAGAAAGCAACAAAAACCACCGCCTTGTCAGGATGAGGCGCGGGCACCATCTCCGACCTAGGAGCACGTACCTTTGCCAAGCTCTCTAGCTTGCCCTCATCCACGAGGGTCTGAAGACTACGCCTAGGGATAGGAAAAAGACCCTGCAGTCCCTATACGGGCAGTACCTTCCTAGGGGTAGGGCCGTAATTTGATGTATCCCCCTGGGAGGCTATAAATATCTCTCTCCCCCATGTAAGGGTGGCAGACCTTTTTAAGGCATTTAATACATACACACTTCTCCTAGCACTGGTCCCTTTTCCGAGGACCCTTCGGTTACTCAAATACCAGGGGTCCCATTTTTTCTACTGTCTAGTCCTTCTTGCTGCGACAACGCCCGCATCTTGACTTGCCACAGAGAGAATCACGTGTCCCGATCCAGTAGCGGAAGATCATACTTCAATGATGTCATGTCAAACAAACCCTAGATTGAAACAGGCAACGAACGTGGCTCTGATACCACTTGTTAGAAACTGACAAGCAAATAATGAAGTAGATCAAGAACAGGGAGACACTGATTTTTTTACGTGGAAAACCCTTTTGGGAAAAAACCACGGGCGCACGACGACGATCTTCACTATATCAAAAAAAGTGTTTACAAAACACAGGGATTTTAATGAGTCGTCTACTCTTCCCATGCGGCTTACAAGGGGTATATATGGTGGCATAAAAATGACTTGTAACCGGCTTATTTTGCAAAAATGGTAGTTATATACATCTCATGAGCATACATGTCATTTTGGAGCATTTGCACAAATGGTTGCGTTTGAAAACAACAATTTCAAGTCAAATTTAAAACTTGAAAAGAAACTCCAAAAAGAAAATTTCAGTTAATGCTTGTAAACAGCCCGGAAAATAATTTATTCAAATACTAGGTTAATTATCATAAATAAATATAATTTTTTTCAAATTTTTGGAATTCATCTTGACCTTAAGAAAAATGTATGTTCATTATTTAAACCTATTCGGTTAAGAATTTTAATTTAAGAATTTAAACAATGAATAGTGAGATTTTAAAATTTATATGGGATCTATATCATCCCAGTATCATCCCTAAAAATTTGCAGTTTTTTATAAATTTATTTGATATTTTTAACCCACCGGTCAAACGTTTGAAGTTTGAATTTGATCCCGTCAATAATTCCGACTTGGCCAAACCCATTCGGACCAACCCTAAACCACTGACTTGGCTAGACCCAATCGAATCACTTTCGACCGACCGAGAAGTTGTTCAGACCGACTGAGAAAACGATCGGCCTGACTGAGGAAATTTTCAGACCGACCGAGTGAGCTATAGGGCTTGGTCCAACCGCACCGTTCGCTCACACCGGACCAGGCCGCATCTTTTCGCCATGCCGCTAATAGCCCGGGCCCACACATCAGTCTCTTCCTCTCGTCTTCTCCGTGCAGTGCCAGCGCCGTGCAAGCCGAGAGCGAGGTAGCGTCGCATCCGCGTTTTTCGGTGCATGCATCGCCACTTGGCTTCACCGTTGATGATGATGCCTACTCTGATGCTGCCACGGGTGGCTGTCGTCATTTCCTCTGGCAAGAAATACCATCAAAATCTCGAATTCATTCTCTCGGTCGAATAGAAGAACTTGACCATTCTTCGTGTACACTGGGAGTTAACCTCTTGATCTGGTGCTCCTATTCTTCTATCTCCATACCATAATGCTCGTGCTAACTTGAGATCTTGGTATTGCTTGTAGCCCCGGGAACACAAGTGTGTCATTTGGATTATCCAGAGCGCGCCCTGAACGCCACTCCCGTGTCATCTTTGTGTTTGGTGAGATATTTCCAATCTTGTGCGCGTCATATCATGTTCTAGAGTATGTTAAGTAAATCCCCTCAATCTATTTTGTGTTTCATTCGTAGGAACCTTCGGAATTTGGATTTTGTTCAACTCCGGCCAACTTCGCACTTTTCGTTCTCATCTCCGGTCTGGTGAGTTAATTATCAATTCCTTTCGGTGGTAGCATCTTAACTCCAAATCAAGTGAAATCAATTTTGTTATTTATAATTTTTACTGAACTTTAATCTGGAATAACTCTCACACATGTCTATGTTACAGAAAAATTTGATAATTAAATTAATTGCAAATTTGATAATTAAATTAATTGCATATTAAGAACTTTAACCTTGTAAAATTCATAGAAAATTCAAATGAGCTCCAAATAAACTAAAATTTTCACCCAAATTCACTTAAAATCATAACCTCACTAATGTGATTTTATCATGCATTTTTCAGCATTTTGGCATTTTGATATTTTTTTCGATGTTCATTTGTTATCGCTCTTTCTAGATTCTGAACTGCCCGACGCGAGTGAATATATTTCTGAGACTCCTGAGATTGAATAAGTGGAATGTCATCAAGGCAAGCATCCTCTTGCATCATTTTGATCTTAGTTATATCCTAATCATTGTGGTTTACCCTTAATCATTTCATACACTTAAGCTTAAGATAGAAATCATGTGATGGAATATATAGTCTTTATGTGAATGCTTAGCTATGCAAGTCAGTAGATCGGTAGTTTGGTTGACAAGATTATCTTGTCAATCATGGGAGACACTGAACCAATTTTAAATTTTGTTTCTTTATTCAGATTTTTGAAACTAAGGTTTAAGTCTAAAATTTGTTTATTAAAACATAATTTAGATCTGGACAAGTGATTGATAGTGAGGGTGCATTCGTGCACGAGAATTGGGTAATGAGGTAGTCTTGTCCGGATCATTAAGGACTGAACTTTGGGCTGTCATACCAAGAACTACTCGTACTTCCACATGCTGGATTGGGGTCAGTTTGGTCAAGTAGGGGGAGGATTTTATTGGATTGGAACACAGGTGATGTGATGACATATGTGTTTGATCATATGTTCATAAGGATCCGATTGCAATTTAATATGTGCGAGTGAACACAGTTTTAAATTTCTGTTCATTGGGTCGGCATTCCCAACACAACTTACGTGCCCCGCTTAGCAGGTTCTATCAGTAGCTTGTACTAAGCAAGATTCGTCGCGTATGGATGTTTCAACTCAATAAGGTGTTCTTGCTAAAAAGTACCAAATCTCGATCTACCCGGCCGACATACCAAAGGAAGTGTGTCATTATCCGGAGGCTTGCGGGCTGGTCGAGTCATGTGGGTAAAGATGTACACCCCTGTAGGGTTAAAACTATTCGAATAGCCGTGTCCCCGGTTATGGACAATACTTGGTTTTGATAGACATCATCGTTAGACTTTGAAATCAAATTTACATGGTCACAACTGGTTATCGGCATGGATGGGTGTCCATGCGGTTTAGCTTTTCAAAGTGGACAACCACTTTGATATGTTTGGCTTTATGATTTTAACATTTGTTACTTGCTGTCTTTTGGTCCAAACCTTGTTTTCAAAATGGCCTTTGTAAATTAGAAAGTGTAGAAATAAAACTTATCGCTTTATGCAAAAACTTATGCCAATATAGCCTTCCTTTGGACAACCTCTAGCATGTATATTCTCTAATCCATTGAATAGGTTCTATCATACACTTTCTTTTATTAGTTTGTGTAATACTTGCGAGTACCTTCTGTACTCAAACAGATTAACCACTTGTTGTAGGTGAGGACGAATATGCCTACGATCCATCCATTAACGCCGATTATGGCGACGCTAACGAATGATGTTGTTTCTACCACCACTCAGTTGCCTTCGGGTGTTGGGTACACTTGGTGGTATATTTTGGTGTTTTATATTTGTTTCCGCTGCGTACTTTTGTTTTTAGTTGACCGTTGGTCACATGTGTATTTTATGTACTTAAACACTAGTCTTGTAAATTACTGTTATTAATATATGACTTGTGTATGACTGTGTACAATGTTGTTTAGGATATGTGTGCATTAACCATTGATCTTGGGAGCTAATGCGAGACACATATCCGGGAACTTGAAATCGGACTCATTTCCTGTTAAAAGTTATGCCTCTGGTGTAATCTCTTAACTTGGAATAGATTCAATTTCAGGGGTCCCCACATGACTCGAGTCGAAGATGGAAACAAATGAGTCGTCAACTCTTCCCGTGCGTCTCCAGACCTTGGCCTCTTTAGAATTCGGATCACATATCAACACAGGTGTCTTCATTCAAGTGAGGGTACAGAGGAAGAACGAAACGAAGTGGGAAGCTGGGGGGTCGAGTCGATCGACCGGGAGAAGCAAAAACGAAATCAGGATTTGGCCAAAAAAGATGCAACGTAACATGGCCAACATCAAGAAATTTGCAACATTTAAAACTTACTTATGAAATATTTTGATTTCACAAGCACAACATAGCCATGTACTAGCGCAACAAAAATAAACTGTTGTCGCAACAAAACTTGAAACCACTGCAACAATTGGTACAACAATTGAGCAAATGGGCTACAACAAAATTAGAGAATGCTTGCAATAAAAAAATATTTCTACATTTCAAGAGTATCATGCAACAAACACTTGGCCCCAACATTTGGGGTAAGCATCAGTAACAAAATTGAGAGATGCCTACTACATGGTAGTGGGCCTTGGCGAGGGAGGCACGAGGCAACAAGGCCAAGCGGAGGCAGATGGGCTCTGGAGGCCAAGGCGCGGAGGCAGGCGGAGGCAGAGGCAGGAAGCAGTCATGAGGCGTCGGGTGTAGTGGAGGCGAGGCGGACGGGGAGTGAGGTTAGATGACAGAGGTGTGGCGATGGAGGCCGAAGCCAGAGGCGAGCAGTCACTGCTGGGCCATGGTATCTTCTTCTCCGGTTTGGGATGTGGAAAAAGAGACGAGAGAGAGAGAGAGAGAGAGAGAGAGAGGTGTGAGAGATGAGCTGCCTTACAATTCATCCGGATGGGGCGAATGAGAGTGGAGAGAGAAGGGAGGATTGAGTGGTTGAAAACGTTTGGCGGCGTGGCTCAGGTACAATCAATTCCCCCCTATATATATATATATATATATATATATATATATATATATATATATATATACACACACACAAAAATGGTATGGTATACGGAGTATGTACTCCCACCTCTCATATACTACTTAAATCGTATGATGATATCTCTTTATCTATTTGAACATACTACACTAATGATTATAAGATACCCCAAAGTGAGGTGCATGAAAATTTTCATTAAAGTCCACTTTTTATAGCAACATTTGTGTATATACTTATTTTATATATGAAAAAGGGTGCATAACAAAAATAAAGGGTTCTAATGAATTTTTTTTCAATCAAGTCACGTTGGAGTATCTTATAATTGGTATTTAAGTATCTTGAAAGTGATAAAAAGTATTATATCTTCGTTTAAGAGGTATATTGAAAGTGGGAGTATGTGAGTGCAAGCAGACGATATATATATATATATATATATATATATATATATATATATATATATATATATATATATATATATATATATACACACACACACACACACATATACATCTATATATATGTATGTATATGTATATATATATATACATATCTATATCTATATACATATGTATATGTATATGTATATACATATATATATATATATATATATATATATATATATATATATATATATATACACACATACATACATGCACACACAATGTGCTGGGAAAGGCGAACAAATCTGCTACACAACGAGCTGGCACAAGTGTGAAGCGGGCATTTGGAACATAGCATACAAAAGCGTACCACTACACCAATACGGTAATACACAATTATCTGCTTATGTAAATAAATTTTTAGCAGTTTGGTTTCATTTTTCAATCTTGTCATTTCACTCATAAGTCAATGTCAAATGGTATAAACTTGTGTAGTCTTTGGACTTGGAAGTTAAAAAGTTTTTGCTTGGTTCAGACAATGATCTCAAAATTTGCTTGGACTTCCGGAAACTTGGCCCAGGTTGGGCTAAAGCTAGAAAAGCGCTATTCCCCACAAATATTTTTGTTGGACGTGTGGCCTGAGGGAATATCGGCCTGTCAATGGTGGGCCGTATCTAGCCTGGAGGCCGAATGTGAATCAGAACCAAGGAAAGCCTAGGCCTTACTGCAAGCTTAGCTCCCGGGATCCGATTTTTTTAAAAATACATTTAATAAAAAAATTACAGAAATAAATAGTCAATTTTTTTTTTTTACAAAACTAGATTGTATCGCAATTGGCGCCAGGGATATGTCGTTATTTCAATTGGCGACAAAGACCTTGTCGCTAATTAATAACAACAGACGACAGATGTCTAGTTTTGTAAATTTTTTTGACTAATTATTTATGTAATTTTTTTTAAAATGTATTGTTTTTTTTAAAAAGGACCCCGGGATCCATCCCCTTTCCTTTTTAGATATAAATTTTCATTTGTGCATTCTTTGGGGGCAAAATCTATTTCTGTAAACCACCAGTTCCCCATTTACAATCAACTGCATCTATTGGTAGGACTCATAGGGAGGGTAAATAACTACTAGGAGATAGAGATACAAACGGAAACGGATGCAGCTGCAATTATTTAGTTTTTTCTTCTCTTTTCTAAAAATAAGTTGTAGTAATTGTTTAGCTCAGAAACGACTGCATGATCAGGGTCTCAAAAGAAGAAGAAAAACGAGTTCATCTGTGTCCATGTCCATCCGAAACAGACAATAGAACCGCATAGCTTCTGTTTAACTAACAAGAAACAAATACCTGTAAAAAACAAATATATTATTATAAAAAAGAAAAGAAAAGAAAAAAGGAAAAAAGAAACAAAAAAAGAGAGAGAAAGCGAGAAGCACACGAAAGCATGAAACCCCCCTCCTTCTGCAGTTGAAGTGTTGAAGTCTGAACTGAAGCCCCTACCTAAACAGAAGAGGAGAAGAGGGGAGAAGAGCAGAGTACGCAGCGAGACTCCAACACACCCACCTACTCCCCTCGCCGTCGCCGTCGTGATCCCGCGATGTCATCGTGGCTGCGGAGCGCGGTGAGCAAGGCCGTCGAGGCGGGCGGTCGCAGCGGCGTCGCCCGCACCGTTTTGGGTTACGCCGACGCCGTCGCCCACCAAGCTGGCCAGGCCGTCGCCGAGGGAGCCAAAATCATCAACGACCGCATGGTGAGCGGCCTCCGCTTTCTGCCCCTCCCACTCCCAAACCCCCTTCGATTCGGTAATAACTTTTGCTATTGGGGAGGTGCGAATTGGGAATATGAGTCAAATGTGCGGTTTTTATGCAGACTGGCCAGGTTTAAACATAATTCGAGCTGTCCTGAGACTAATTCAATCTTTATGAATTGAGGAGATCTCCCAACAATGGGATGATTTCACGTCCCACATGTTATGGCACAGTGTCATATGTTCTGAGACAGGGAGTGGTTGCCACAAAGGGGGAGAAAGGTTAACAAGCTCGGGCTTTTAGGCTTGATGTTTGGTGCAGTGTGTATGCACTGCCCTCAAGATATCAAATGCCCTGTTTCTGAATCCTGATGATGGTTTGACTCTTGGTGAAATGTTTCCTAAGTTATCTATATGTTTTTATGTGATTTGCAGAGCACTCAAAACTACAAAAGTGTCAAACAAACGGTGAAGCGCTTGGAAGAGGCTGCGGTTTCATCACGCGGGGACGAGAGAGTTCAGGTGCTAAGGCGCTGGCTCAGGGCGCTACAAGAGATTGAGGCCGAACTCGGAGGTTCAGATTTATCTGTCAGACAGAATGTCCCTTCAAGTGAACCGAACACTTCGAAAGCGCCATTGGCAAGAGTATGTGTCTGCTCTTCTGATGTTATTCTTGTAGCTTTCTTCTATTTAGTTGGAGAACACAGTAGCTTTGTGTTGTGGTTTATAGGCATGCTGTATGTCTGCTGTTCTTCCTTAGCTTCACGTGTTTTAACGTTGAATCTTGAACGCAGGTTTTGTTTTATGACGTTGATATTGGAGGAGCTCCTATGAACTTCCGAGATGTATTCCTCTATAGCCAAGCTCTTGAGGGTATTACATTGTCCATGGTGAGTTGCTTCAACCATGCTATCCTGCCTGTCAAGATACCATCTACTTCATCTGACTAAGTAATTCATTTTTTGACCTAAGCTTCTACTTCCTGTTATATGATGCTATTGTTTGTTCTTACCGCTGATAGAAGTTAAGCACAGTCAATCTTTCCATGCTCAGATTCTTGAAGCTCCTAATGAAGAAGAGGTTTCCCTGCTTTTGGAAATTTTTGGGTGAGCATATGGTGTCCATGATCTACCTTTATAATTTGTTGTTAATGTTGCTAATTTTCCGATGGAGATCCATGTAATTTTCATCTCATCTCAGATTCCTTAGTTATATTAAGTGATTTTCTAAGTACACAAAAATGATTTTGAGCTCAAGTGTTTGATCTATTTTGGGCTTTAAAAATATTTTAAACCTCCTCCTTTTCTCTCCTGCAATTGGCATAATAGGAATATATACTCCCTCCGTTCAAAAATGTATGACGTTTTAGAAAGCGTGATGCCAAACTTCTCTAACTTTGACTAATAAAATATGAAAAACTATTTAGATTGGTCATGAGAGAATAGTATAATTAGATTTTTCATGATATATATTTTCATAATATAATAATTTTGTAATTTTTTACTAACATAATCATATGAAAAGTAATGGTCAAAGTTGGATATCGGAGACCGTGCCGATGTCCAAAATGTCATACATTCTTGAACAGAGGGAGTAATTACTTGCTTAAATATTATAGCACAGTGAAAAGTGTTAGTCATTTGGATTCTTCTTTGTTGGTGATAGCAAGATCCTTACTCTCATCGAGAGGATGGACACTTGGAGATGGGGCAATTTTCTTTGTTTATTTCTCTCATTAATGCCATGCCAACTTCGAGGGTTGGGGATACATATTTATAGGTCGCTAACCACCAAGCATATGCTAAGATGCTAGTCTAAGATGTTGTCCTAAAAGCGATCTAAGATCTTTGTCCTAAAAGCGATCTAAGATCTTGTCTCTAAGATCTTTGTCCTTGAAAGGCAAACAAAAGCAAACACAAAGACTTATCCATCATTCTCCCCTAAGTCTTGTGCGTCGTCTTGTGGGAGAGTTGAACCATCCCGATCTGGAGGCGAGCTCGAGGAATTTGACCCTCCCAAGAGGCTTGGTGGCGTGTCCGCAAGTCGATCCGTGGTGTTGATGTAGCTTCGCCTTGATCTTGCCTTCATCCAAGCAGACCTCGGATGAAGTGGTATTTCACCCGGATGTGCTTGCTCGTTCATGGAAAAGCGGGTTCTTTGCCAAAGCAGGCGGACTTGTTGTATCGCCTGGCGCGCCACCGCTTCAGTGTCTCGCCGAGAGATCACCAAGGTCGAACGAGCAGAGCGCTGAAGTCGAAGCGGTGGAGGCCGTATGTACTCGGCCTCACAACCGACAGGCTACCACCGCCGCTTTGATCGATTGTTGCCATAACGAGGCACTTGCGAGGAAGAAAGAATCCGCTTGTGCTCTTCTTTGCGGTGTCGATGTCGCTGCGTGGTCGTCGTATGCCGATAAGTCTTGGCCACGACACCTCGGGTAGTGCAAGCCGTGGTCGGAGGTGCCCATAGCGTAGCGGAGGATCCTCTTCCGCGACTTTCTTGATGCTCCGTCGTCGGTCATTGCATGAACCGTGGCGTGGCCGACGGCGAACGCAAATCCGGACGCGTGTGGGCGAGGTAGCGCCCTTAATCTTGCCCGTCTTGCGTCGCGTCCGCCTCCTCCGCCGTCTTTGTCGCGGCTCGGCAACCCTCTCTCCATAGAGTGTGAAATTTTGAGTTCGCGATCGGCGAGCCGCCCGGCTCGACGATGCGCTTGGCGTGGCGGTCTGGCGAAGGAGATCTGGAGCTGTCTGGTGGACCTCGATCCCGAGTAGAAGGAGAGCCCCAATCGCTCATCGGAAGGCGGTCTTCATCTCGCCTTGAACGCAGCCGACCTCGGCCTCATGGGCCGGTGATCCTAAGTCGTCGGCGTAAGCGCCCGCGCGAGGCGTTGCGCGCTTGCCCCGCCGTAGACCCGCGACCTCGTGTGCGCTCTGCTGGAACCCCATTTGCATAAGGGTGGAGTCGGCTTAGCGTTCGGGCTCGTGGTGCTGCCGCCAAGCCATAGAGGCGCTTGCGCGGCGGAGGACCTTGCCCTCTTCTTGGGGATGACGAATCCGACGGTGACGGACGTGACCTCCTCCTTTAAGTCGCCGTTGAGGAAAGGCGGACTTGGCGTCCATGTGATGGGCGTGCCAACCCTCCCTGGCCGCAAGTTCGAGGAGAAGACGAACGGACTCCATCGCGCGCGGCCAGTGCGAAAGCGTCGTCGAAGTCGACCCTCTCGCTGCATGAAGCCTCGTGCCTGGCGAGCCTTGTGCTTGAGCGATGGCGCCGGCTTATCCCGCTTCGGCTTGAACACCCACAAGGGTGATTGCGTGGTGGCCGGCAGAAGATCCGCCCAGCTCACGCGTCCGGTTCCGCTTCGGCGGCGTCCATCTCTTGCCCATCGCGACCGCCACGCCGCGTCTCCTCCGCCTCTGCCGGCAAAAGGCGGGGCTTCGCCGTCGTCGCCACGCTAAGCTCAGCTCGAAATCGTCTTTGCGCCGATCGAGGGCGAGGCGGCTTCGCCGAGGATGTTGTCCATAATGCGCATAGCGCAGAGGCTTGCCGTCGTGGTAAGCGTCGACGCGGTCCTCGTCGTGGGGCAATGAATGCGAACTCCACGTCTTATTGCTAAATCGTGGACCGGTTGTTGGGGCGATCCGGTGGTGAAAAGTGGGGCGTGGCTGGTCTTTGAAAAGGTGGTGGAGCACTCGGCTGGGTGATGGCGGCGAGATGTCGAGGTAAACGCTTCGGTGAAGGCAAGTACGCTAGCTCACGACTCTCTCGAAATGGGCGTAGTCGACAACGAAGTCCCCGAGAATCGAAGTCGAATCGCCGCCCACCGCCTTGTCCGTATCGTCCTCGCCGCCGTCGAACACAATGTCACGCGAGATCTTGAACCTTGGCGTGTCGTCGGTCGAGGATCGGTAGGCCTTGAGCCTCGCGTAGCCGATGAACACTCGGTGCTCTGTCGTCGAGCTTGCCGATGTGGCCAAGCTCCTGGCGAACGCGCGGGAGCCGAAGACCCGCAAGTGGAAACCGCCGCTTGCGCCCATACCAAACCTCGTCGGCGTCCTGGTCGTCGAGTGCTTGGTAGGCGAAGCGGTTGAGGATGTAGACGGCGTCACCGCCTCTTCCAGGAAGGCGGCCGGCATCCTCTGCTTGAGGAGGGCCCGAGCCATCCCCACAACCGTCTGGTTGCGCCGCTCGACGACGCTTCTGCTGCGGTCAGACGGTAGAGTATGTGGTGTGAATGCCTCATCGGCCGCGATCTGACGACGAATTGTGCGCCGTGAATTCGCCGCCGTTATCTGTCTGGCAACGCTGCACTGACTCTGGCCCGCTCTGCCTCGCGGCGACTGCGTGCGCTTGGTGGCGTCGCGACCTCTCCGCTTGCTGCCGGGACCATCACCCACATGTAGCGGGAGAGGTCGTCGACGGCGGCGAGGAAATAGCGTCGTCTCCCGGTGTGGCGGTGTCGCGAACCCACAAGTCCCGTGCACGAGCTCGAGCCTCTCCTTGGCTCGGAAACTTCGCTATTTGGGGAGTCGTCGCCTCGCCGTCAACACGCAGACGTCGCAGAAGCGCTCCCACATGGTCAAGGGCGGCGGGCCTCGCACCATCTCCGTGGCACCGAGCCGCGAGGGCCTCGAAGTGAAAAGGTGCCTAAAGCGCTCGTGCCGCTGCCACGCCTCGTCGTCCCGACGGCGGCGAACGAAGGGTTGTGCCACTGCTGCGTGAAGGATGTAGAGTCTATTTGCGCCTCTGGTTACCTTGGCAAGAAGGCGGCGGCGAAGATCCCAAATCCGCGACACCCGTGCTCGATCTCGACCGTGAGCCGTTCTCATCCGGTATCCCCAAGGCGATGATGGAGTTCTGCAGTCGGGGATGTAGTAGACGCCGGTGGCGGCTTGTGCTTTCGCCAGAACCGGCAGTGAAGATGACGGAGCCAGCGCCCTTGATTTTCACGCCGGGCGTCCCAAACAGACGAGACCTCGAGCGTCGAGTCGAGCTCGGAGAAGAACTCCGCCGCCGGTCATGTGGTGGGTGGCGGCGGTGTCGAGCACCACCCCGTCGGTCTTGTCGTTCTGCGGAAGCTGTCGCCAGGAGGCATGTGCTTTTGGCGCTCGGGGTGGGCAACAAGTCCGCTCTGGCTTTGGCAAAGAACCCGTTTTCCATGAACGAACAAGCACATCCGGGTGAAATACCACTTCATCCGAAATTTGTTTGGATGAAGGCGACATCAAGGCGAGCTACATCAACACCACCGGATCGACTTGCGGACACGCTTTCGCCAAGCCTCTTGGGAGGTCAAATTCCTCGAGCTCTGCTCCGGGATCGGGATGGTTCAACTCTCCCACAAGGCGGCGCACAAGACTTAGGGGAGAATGATGGATAAGTCTTTGTGTTTGCTTTTCTTGCCTTTCAAGGACTGACATCTTAGAGACGACATCTTAGGCGCTTTTAGGACTGACATCTTAGGCGCTTTTAGGACTGACATCTTAGACTAGCATCTTAGCATATGCTTGGTCGGTTAGCGACCTATAAATATGTATCCCCAACCCCTCAGGTTGGCATGGCATTGTGAGAGAAATAAACAAAGAAAATTGCCCCATCTCCAAGTGTCCATCCTCTCGATGAGAGTAAGGATCTTGCTATCACCAACAGCAAGAATCCAGCGACTAACAAAAAGAGCATCGACATTGTATAGACTGTTTGTAGTTTCCCGGTCTGGATGAAATAACAGTGCACATGGCCTTATGAAACAGTCAAGGAACTTATTGCTTTGAATTTTTCGGATTGCTCTTAACCTTTAGTGTTAACAGTTGATTTCACGGGTTTTTACAAAATAGTGTTAGCTGTTTTTCAGTATGTAGATATAAGATCCCTATGTGTGTTTTTTTTTTTGCTTTCGATAATGTATATTCTTCCTGAAAATACTAGTTAAGATTACATTTTATGCCCCATAAAAATTCGTATGGTTCCTATGTGTTGTTAATATCCCTGAGAAAATATACTCAGTCGATAATTGATCTAATAAAGTAATGGAGCAGTTTAATAAAGTAACGGAGCAGTTTAATAAAGTAACGGTGCAGTTTAAGTTAGTTACAGTTGCCCATGTATTCTGAACAACCACATCAGTAGTGCAGGTCTTGCATGATTATGTTTACTATTCCTTGAATCCGGATATTTTTTTTTGAATCTCAACAACCTTTCCATTTTAACTAATTGTCATTTCCTACAGCCTATGTCTTACAGGAGGGAAAGAAATTAATAATGCGATTATCAGCAGTATACAAGACTTGGCAAAATCATTCTCAAATTACCACGATGAAGTCCTGGTACGTTTGCTGGATGTCTTATACTCTTATGCAATGCAAATCACTAAATTGGTGAAAGGCTAAAATTATTATGTAATATTTGGCACAAATGATTCCTGATTATTCACTGGGTATTATGTAATTGGTAGTCTACAGCTGTAATTCACATATATTTCTAGATGTCTTCTTTCCGGGTGATTTGAGTTTCTTTATCTATTTTATCTCAAATTTCTTGCTTACTGCTGAAATGGCATAATCATTTACCCTAGCTTGCTTCTTTTTCTTCACAAGCACTCACTTAACTTTTTTTACATTATCCAACTTCGGGGTGTATCTGAGTTTTACACTGCACATGGACATTTTTTGTTCTGTCATAATATTATAAGAATCGTACAAAACAGAAAAAAAGTTTTATTTGAGAAGATTTTTAGGTGTCTAACAAAAGTACTATGAGAACGAACCAATAACTATAGATGGTGACCATACTCTTGTACTGTGCTGATTCATCGCTTGATGAACTGGAGCACTTAGTGTGATGATGCATTGCTGCTCCACTGTCCCTGGACTAGGGCTATTGTCTTTTATGGAGAGAGAACAGAGTATTGTTCAGTATTTCCCATTTTTAGTGTCTTTCTATTATGAGAAAAATTCACTGTGATGCACAAGTTGGTAAACTTTGCAGAAACTTAAATTTTGCAGAAGCTGACTTTCTTGTCAAATAATATTCTGTTTCTTCTATACACATGTAGGTGAAACGTGAAGAGCTGCTTCAATTCACCCAAAGTGCCATTTCAGGACTAAAGAGGAATGCTGACATTGTGAGGTGACCATTAATCTACTAATTAGCTGTCAAACTCTTGACTTTGTTACTGGTTGTCTATGCATTAAGTTGAACCCTCCTTTTCCATTTCTCTATGCCTGGAACATCTGGAGAGCACAAAAGAGATACCATGGTGCTTTTGCCTCTATTTTTTTAGGTAATTAGTAGCGCTTCTTTTGCTGTTACCTAAGATGCGTATTTCACTTCAGGATAGATGCTGAAGCCATAGAGTTGTGGAAGAAACTAGATGAGAAGGAGGCATTACGAGTTCAATCAACCCAAGATCCTGAAAAAGTTACGGAAAAGACTGCTGTTGCGATCGTTGAGGTGTTGCCTCTGTCAAATATATTATAATTAAGTAATTACATTGATTTGCTTATTTTTATTATTATGCAATTTGTCAACTGGTGGCTAGATATTCACAGAGGCTTTCTGGATTTAGCTCAGTCATCGGACTATAGTGTCATTACACATATATGAGATTGGCTTGAGACCTTCAATTATTTCATTACAATTTCTCATTGATGCCAGTCTTATTAATCAAATGCTGGTCAATCAAGTACGTTTAGCAGATAGATTCTTCCTAAAAACTAATGCAAATGACTGTATACAGTAGCAACCATGGTTTCACTGATCATGTTAAACCTATCCACTGAACCAGTAGTTCAATATCATATGTTCCGGTTCGTTTTGACCTGTTGCATCTTATATTAGTAATGTTTTTTGTTTGACAGTTCTTTTCAGAGGCTAACTTAATTCTCCGCTTTGACCAGTCTTTCAAAGAAGCTCTCACTGAAGTCCGATTCTGCTCTAGAATGGAAGACCTTCTACTGAAGAAAAAATCAATTAATGTTGGGGACTCCCTAGAGATTCATTCTCAAAAGGCATGTTTTCATGTGATCTTTATGTGTATCATTTTTAAACTAGATGACATCTTCATATTTTTTAAAGCTTACTATCCAGTCTTGGAAAATGACCAAACATCAGAATTCCATGGAAACATGAATAAAAACACACCTATGCAATTTTCTGAAGTTAGTTTTATGCTTTTATTCAGTATAGGAATATATTCAATGCTCAGCGCTGCAAATTTTTATGCACACTTCACTTCTTTTTTTATTCCTGGGAATTTGTCGACTTTATCCTTTAAAGAAGCGAACTGATGAGTCATGCTTTCATGTGTTACTTCCTAAATTTACTTCCATTGAATAGTCCATATCCTTTGCACTGTGACCTATATTTGTTGGACGTTTGGACGTGATGACTGTAGAAATTGATCTTCTTCTGCTGAAGTTTTGCATCGGCATATTTTGTGTGGCTCCAGGTGACCAATCACTAATGCCACCATTGGTGATTGTGTCAGCCTTCATGTTGCCTTTTGCTTAGTTCAGACTTCTGATGATGACTTAGTAGCCACTCAGCATTAACTCTGGTTATCTATGCACAGTTGGTGGAAAGACACAGATTGCAATACCAATGCCACGCTCTAAACTTTGCAGGTTGACAAATTAAAGGTCTTAGCGATTTCCCTTGCTAATTCATCCTCCAAGGCAGAGAAGCGTATTTCGGATCACAGGTGTAGCTTCCCTTTTTTTTTTTTTTTTTTTTTTCTATATGGATCTTTTGATGTCATCTGCTAATACTTGATAGCATCTTTTACAAATTTATGTTCCTTCATTGATGGTTCCTTAATGTTTTTGCTGGATGAATTAATATCTACTACATGTATGATATCATTGTATATATTTGGTTCATCTTTTGAGAGCTCATCAATTGAAGAATTAACACTTGTATCAACACTTTACAAAAAAAAAAGGGTTCTGAAAAAGAGAGAGATTACAACACCACTATATTCCATGTCTTTGCAGATCAGACTTTGCCAATATTCACTGCGGAAGTATATGATCTGTAGCTCTATACTTCAGATTTGTGTGGCTCAATTAAGTTTTGTTGGATTCATAGAATTATGTTCAGAATTGCTGTGCCTTTCTTTAGAGTTCGTTTGGTATATTTTTGAACTAATCCATTCATGGTACGAAAAGCGTTGAGGTGACATTTCAAATTTTGTTGTGCATACTATCAGACGCCAGAAAGAGGAGGCTCTTAACTTTCGTGCCAAAAAGGAGAATGAAGTGAGTGCAGTTGAAAAGGTAAGAATCCTGGCTCATATGGTGGTAGTAGAATATGTTTGTACTCCTTACACTATAAGAACTCACATTTCCGAACATAGGACTCCAATTGTGGTTCCACCTTTGGAAGCTTCTCTTAACTTATTTCATTGCGCCTGCTTGTTGTGAGGAAGCCATTCTGCATGCGCACAGTGCCCTTGGGATGCCTACTTGTATTTGTGGAGCATAAGTACTTGCACAAGCCAATTCACATATGTCCCCCTTTTTTAATGTGTCTGGTATAGGAGTTGACCACAGAGATTTCTGAATTGGAGAAACAAAGGGATGAACTTGAGGCTCAGTTGAAGAAGGTACCTTTTCCTTATTAAGACCTTCCTGAAAGATTTATTTTCTTGTTGGCTTCTTCTAGCCCTAGGTTTGACATGTGGACATGTAGTTGTACTTCATCAATTTTAAAATCTTAAACATGTTTTTGGCATGTTATAAAGTGTTTGATCAACTGATGTGTCATCCATCTGACCTATGTTTTAAATAGCGTGTAGCGGGAGTGTTGCGGCTAAGTGTTTTTTTATAGTGGGTGGCAGCGGTATAGTGGACGCAACATGCTCAGCTATATTTGTAGAAATACAAAGTTAAATAAATTAGTTTTGAACAGTCTTCTAAAAGGCAGCCGCCTAGCCCGCCTAGGCGCTAGGCAGCACCCCCTAGGCCCGCCTAATTGGCGATTGGGTGCTACTGTGCTAGGCGCTGGTCTTCTGCCGGCCTAGCGCCTTGGTGAACACTGGTTTTGAAGTAAAATGACTTCTCTTGTATTCGGATTATTCGTTTTTGTGCATACCTCAAGTTTTGGAGTAATGATTTAAAATGGAAGATGTCAAGAGTATGCAACAAAAGAATCGTATGAAAACCTGAAATGTATTTGTACTGAAGCGCTGCTATACACAATACACTATATCGGCCGTAGCAGGGCCGCAGCAGTGCCACAACTGTACACATAACAAAGTTCTACATCCATCCGTTGTGTACATAGTTATTGAAACCGGACCTGAGATCGAACCGGCTAGGTTGCTGGTTCATCGGCTCACTGGCTGGACCACTGGTTTACCGGTTGGACTGTCGGTTTTCATAATATAATATTTTCATTTTTTAATATTTATTTTTAGTTATAAATAATTTAAATATTAAAAATAATTCGAAATTAGGGCATACAAGAGAATAAAGCAACGAAGATGTAATGCAATTCAGAGATAATACTTAGTCAAACACATACATGTATAGTTGGATTGATAGATGAGAGGGAGTTAAGTTATGTGCAGAAGATCCATATGAGGGAACAAATCTCTCAGATTGAGTGGATCTCAAAAGCTTTGGGCAAAACAACTGAAAAGCAAAGACCAAAACCAATAGCACAAAAGAGACGTCATCAAACTCAGGTTTTTAATGGATTTATACATCAGAAACGACAAACACCATGGAACAAAAGCAACAGCACAAAGAAGCCATTACACGCTTGCCGGAATTGCCGGAAAGAGCCTCCACATCTCGCGGCCGCTCGAGACCGGCCCAATGCTGCAACTCTATTCACCAAATTGGTGCCACAGCTGCCACATATGACGTATCCCTGCTTGGCTGTCTCAAAGATGAGGAGAAGCCGACGATTCTGATTTCGAGCTGAGATTCGAGAGCTTGTGCTCCTAGATGAGATTTGGGAGCTTATGTCTCGGCCGACACCCATCTTGAGCCTCGCAGCTGTGGAGGCAAACGATGGAGGGGCGCCCCGCCAGAGAGCGCCGTAGCCCCAAATCCACGACTTGGTGATCTTGAGTTCTTGACCACAGGTCACATTGATGTACTGGGAGAGGGCATATATATATATAGAGAGAGAGAGACATTGACTCATTGACAAAGGAAATGCAGAGAAAGAATGAGGAAGGAAACAGCGGCTGCGTGGAGCAAGGAGAGCGTAGGGTTCTGTCGTGATAGAGCACCAAGGGGTGTCTCGCCCCCCAGGGTCGTTGGCAATACTCAGGTGGCCCTAGGGAAAGTCATGTGTGTATGAACTAAGTCCATAAGGTGTATCTATGAAAATGTACCTAAATGCCCCTCTCCCTCTCAATGTAAGGCAAGGGCAAATGTCCCTTCTTGCCCCCTATATTTGTGGCCCTAAGGGCATGTAAGAGGGGGGCTCCCTCGTTCACACATTCATAATACAATGCTCATACCTCTCACGCTCTTTGGCTCCTCTCCTGTTCGGTTCTTTCATGACTAAAAGGTACCCTGTACCTACTGTCTAGTCTCGATGCTACGACTAGTTCCCTCTTCATGCACTAGTGTGTGGGTAGCATGGGCTACGTCGGCCCAAGTCATCGCACAACAGATTCCTAACGTGACACAAAGCACCACCGGTTCATAAAAAACCTCTCGGTTCGTCTGGTTTTTTCCGGTCCAGTTGCATGTGTTACAAATCAATCTCTCAACTTCTATTAGATGAATATCCAAAGTATATATACTACACAGTAGAAACCCTGTAGCACATGGGCCTCATGGGCCATACACACATGGGCTATATACACATATACATAACACTCCCCTTCAAACTCAACATGGGTTAGGAGGATTTGAAACATTGAGTTTGGAGAGATGGAAACAATGTTGCTCTTGAGTTTTGAGCCTTGGTGAAGAAATCAACGACTTGAATCTCAGAGGGCACGTACTAAAGAGCAATAGTCTTCTGTTGAAAATGAGAACGTGTGAAAGATGCATCCACACCGATGTGCTTAGTCAGCTCATGCTTCACTGGATCAGTAGCAATCCGTATAGCACTAGTGTTGTCACACAGAAGAGATGCAGGAGTATCGCATGACATACCAAGATCAGCTAAAAGCTAACGAAGCCAAACAATCTCCAAAGTAGTAGTGGCCAACGCTCGAAGCTCAGCCTCAGCACTAGATCGTGAAACCGCAGTCTGTTTCTTGGACTTCCAGGCAATAAGCGAAGACCCAAGAAATATGCAATAGCCAGAGACAGACCATCAATCAATAGGATCACTCGCCCAAGTCGAGTCAGAGTAAGCATGAAGCTGAAGCTGATTCGACCGAGAATAAAAAAGACAACAATTAACAGTCCCTCGTAGATAGCGCAACACACGTAGCAGGTGAGCATAGTAAACAGACGTGGGAGCAGAAACAAACTGGCTGAGCACATGAACAAAATGAGCAATACCCGGACGTGTCATTACAAGATAGACAAGACTTCTAACAATATGACGATAACGAGAAGGGTCTTCACGCAAAGTGCCACTAGTAGGACGAAGTTGAAGATGAAGCTTCATAGGAGTAGCAGCTGTCCGACTGTTAGTGAGACCAGAGCGAGCAAGCAAATCCTGAATATAGCGCAGCTAAGATAGATAGTAGCCATCATCTGTGCAAGTAAACTCAATCCCCAGAAAATAATGAAGAGGACCCAAATCCGACATCAAAAACTGTTCACCGAGTCATTGCTTACCCAAATCCGACATAAAAAACTACTCACTGAGTCGTTGCTTAACAAAAGCAATGTACTCCTTGTCATCTCCGGTAATCAGCATGTCATCAACATAGAGTAAAAGCATAGTACGACCACGTGAAGATGTATGAATAAACAATGCAGGGTCATGCTTACTCTGGAAGAAACCAGCAGCTAACATAACTGAACTGAACCGTTCAAACCAAGTACAGGGAGTCTGTTTGAGGCCATAAAGAACACGACGAAGACGACAAACATGACCAGCAGGAGCCACAACTCCCTGGGGTGGTATCATATAAACTTCCTCCTGTAAGTCACCATGAAGAAAAGCATTCTTCACATCCATCTGAGAGATAGTTCAAGAACAAACAGCAGTCACAGCAACAAGAGTGCCATATGAGCAATAGGAGCAAATGTTTCGTTATAATCACGACCATGTGCCTGCTGAAAACCACGAGCAACTAGTCGAGCCTTGTACCTCTCAACAGAGCTGTCAGATTTGGTCTTAACTTCAAAAATCCACTTGCAAGTAATAGGAACAACATGAGCAGGTAAAGGAACAAGATCCCACGTACTAGTACGATCCAAAGCAGCTAACTCCTCGGCTATAGCTAACTGCCACTCAGGATGAACAACAGCCTTCTAATAAGTGTGAGGCTCAGGTACAACAACAGTAGAAAGAAAACCATATCTGTCAGGAGCTGCATTAGTAGTACGATCACGAAGCTCATACCGAGATGACGGTGCCAGTGGAGGATCATCAGAAAGAGTATCAGTTGTACTAGCCATGCCATCAGAGGGGGAAACAGTAGAAGGCTGAGTATCAGGAGGAACTCTAGGCCGATGAGTATAGTGAAGAGGAAACCGTGATATGACTAAGGATGGAGAAGAGGACTCCACAGAAAGAGGTGTATCAGACGAAAAAATGGGTAGAAGGTAAAGAAAAGAGAGAGACTTAGTGTGAGAGGAGGAACGAGTGGTAGAAGAATAAAAGTAGGGATGATCCTTAATAAAAGAAACATAACGAGAAATACGTATACGCCGAGCAGAGGGATCATAACAATGATAACCCTTATGCTCAAGACCATATCCAAGGAAAACACACTCAACGGTGAAACATTAACAGTGCGCTTACTGGTGAGCGAGAACATAACAGTACAACCAAAAACCGAAGATGGTCATCTGGGGAGTAGAAAACAAGAGCTCTCCAGGACACTTTCCCTGAAGGCGAGAAGATGGTTGCATATTAATAAGATAGACAGATGTAGAAACCGCAACAGTCAAAAAATGTCGTGGAACATGAGATGCAAGTAAAAGAGTTTGAGCAGTCTCAATAAGATGACGGTGTTTAAGTTCAACAACGCCGTTCTGAGCATGGGCACTAGGATAGAAAGCACCCTCACACACGAGAATCGAGCGAAAAGTCTAAACAGGCGTGGAAAACTGGGTGTGAACCATACGAGCAAAAGACTGATAAATGGACAAGAGTTGAGAACGATGTTTCATAAAATAAACCCAAGTATATCGAGAATAGTCATCAATAAAAATTACATAATAGATATGACCACCTTTGGAAGCAAAAGGAGCAGGACCCCAAACATCAGAATGAACTAACTCAAAAGGACGACTAGACCGAGATGTACTGGTAGGATATGGGAGTTGCAGTTGTTTACCAAGCTTGCAACCTTTACAATCATAACTAGTGTCGACAATGACACGACCTAGGACACCCTGACGAGCTAATGTAGAAAGACGAGAACCACACAAATGACCAAGTCGATGACGCCACCGAGGAAAACTAACAGACACTGATGCAAGAATTGAAGATGCACGAGAGGAGGAAGATGGAGACTCAGACGATCAAGGCAGTAGAGACCCTGAAAATCTATAAGGCGATGGCCAGTACCAACAAGAACTCCTGTCCGACGATCCTGCACATAGCAAGTAGAGTCATCAAACCCAACAAAGTAGTGCATATCAGCAAGCTGACCAACAGACATAAGATTCATAGAAAGTTGAGGTACAAATGGCACATCGGGAACATTAAAAAGAGAGGTAGAGAGAGTGCCCTGATGAGTGACTGAACGTGAGGTGCCATCAGCTGTATGTACACAGGAGCCATCCATATCAGGTCGACATGATGCAAGATGAGACTTATCCGATGTCATATGAAAAGAAGCTCCAGAGTCCAAAACCCATGGAAGACTAGTACGACGACCTGAAGAAGAGGCTCTGACAAAAGCTGGCAGACCAGCTGGGAGGGCATTAGATGAAGACCATTACTGAACTTGAGTCTGAAGAGCCTGAAGCTGGGACTAAAGCTGACCCAACTGAGTGACAAGAGCAGAATCCCCAACAGACGTAGGAGTGGTGGCAGCAACCACACCACGACGACGACGATGAGATGCAGGTCGTAGCTCTGGATGAAGTCGGTAGCACCTCTAAACAGGATGACTAGACTTCTTGCAGTGAGGGCATAAAGTCTGGTTGGGTGTGGCATTAGGGAGTGAACTAGGCTGATAAACCTCCTGACAAGGTACCACAAGGACAGACTGAGATGGTGCCAATCCGAAGGACAGAGAGCGAAGTCGAGTCTCCTCAGCAATCAACGCAGCAAGGGCCTCCTTCATGGTTGGAAGGGCAACACGTCCCAGTAGTTGAGCTCGAATAGACTCAAAACTCTGGGCGAAGGCGCATAACAAAGGTGAACATTAAGTTTTGTGCATCATGACCCGCCTTGCCTACACAGCCAGTACATCCAGCACAGGAAAGAGGAACCATGGAGGTCGGTTGTCGTGAAATGCGAGTGAAAGAGTCATCCTCAATAGACATCTCCTGCTGATAAATCATGAAGAGTTTGTAGAAGAGAATTGACGCGCCGCACTGGTCTGCTCATAACGTTGCTGAAGATACTCTCACATCTTGCAAGAACTCAGAAGATCAATGAAATCCATCCTGATTGAAATTTCAGCACTGTGACATAGAATACCCATAACACGATCATCAGCACTTCGCCATGTAGCAGCCTCCTTCACATCAGTCTTCTCAGTTGGAGGCTCTGCCGTAATATATGAGAGAAGACCAATAGACCGAAGAAGCATGCGAACCGATGATGACCACTCACGATAATTCTGACCATCCAGCTTGATATCTGAGGCCAGAAGAGCACCTCCCATACTGAGAGAATGAGGAGAAGCAGAGATACCATCAACCATTGCACCAACTTTGCAATCAAACCGAGGCAATCTGGAAAGCGATACCTCGTCCTGGCCAGAAGCAGGCGATAGTAGTAGCGAGCGATGCCTCGTCCACAAAGGTAGCAGTGCCCTGTCCTTGTGCCCAGCTGCAGTAGAAGTATCTGAGTTGAGAGCGAGCGAAACCTCAGGTGCGCCAAGTGAAACCTCCAGGCGTTGGGCCTCCAAGCGCAAGCAAGCATGCCTTGGTGGCGAGACCTCACAGTCAAAGCGGCGGCGTCGGGAAGACTCGGTGTGGGCGAGCTAGCGGCGAGCTAGCTAGAGACTCGGGCCTCAAGCGCAAATGGCCGTGGACCTGGCAGTAGGGCCTCAAGGCGTGGGCGAGCCGGCGTCGGGGAAGGCTCCAGGCGTGGGTGAGCCGGTGGCGCGGGCTAGCTTGGCCTCAACGCGTGGGCGAGCCGGCGTCAGGGAAGGCTCCAGGCGCGGGCGAGCCAGCGTCGGGAAACCTCCAGGAGGAGGAGGAGCAGAACCCTAGGCGAGAGCGAGCGGAGAGGAGCGGAGATGACGCACAAAGGCAGGAGCCATTCGGCGGAAGGTAGAAGGCGGCGGCAAGCTCTGATACCATGTTACAAATCAACCTCTTAACTCCTATTAGATGTATATACTATACAGTAGAAACCCTATAGCACATGGGCCTCATGGGCCATATGCACACATGGGCTATATACACATATACATAATAGCATGAACGGTCCATGAGGTAAACCAAGCCGCTGGGGTCACCGGTTCCAGCTTTTTCTAGCTAAACCGCTGGTCTGGTCCGGTTGTAATAACTATGGTTGTGTAGCGGCCACTACCCCTGTCTGCTATATCGGGGCTATATTGGTCTATTTAAAACAATGCATCCGACTGATGAGTTCTTTATTAGTCGCCTTAACCCATAGTAGCAAGGCCTGAGACAGGATTATGTCACAACAGTCAAGTTGCAGTAGAGTTGTTAAGTTACCAGGGATATCTAATTGTTGTGCTAAAATTAAAAGTATCTCCATGAGCTTTTTCCGTTTTTCCATAGTCTTATCCTGTTTTTCCCCATCTGAACAAGCCTGAAGATCTCTTATGGATCAAAGAGTTTGAGGAGAGTATGCATAAGCAAAGATTTTCCAAAAACATGAAAGAAACACCCCGACACAATGGGAAATTCGTCTTCACAATAAACTCCCGCTGGCCCTTATCAATATCGTTCATTATATCTATGTAGACTGGGGGACTCGCATTCCTGCCGAGTGCCAAGTATCTCTCTGATGGAGTTATGTTCTTATTAATTTGCTAAATGTAGACGTCAGTTTCGATCTTGAGGTTCTTTCTATATTTCTCCATCAACAGGTCAACATTTCACTGAATGCTGCTGTTGGACGGCTCAAGCAAACAAGGGAAGAGAGGGACCAATTTGATGAAGCAAGCAATCAGATGATCTTTAGTTTAAAAGCAAAGGTGCTGATACTTTTCTGATTGACCCAGTTTCAGTTATATTTTATGAGATTGATGATTGATGTTTGTTGTCAAAGAATTGACCAGCTTGATATTGTGTTTTCTTCTCTGACATTATATCAGGAGAATGAACTTTCTAAATCTATTGCCTCATGTAATGTGGAGGCTGGTGTAGTCAAGACTTGGGTTAATTTCCTTGAGGATACATGGCAGCTTCAGTCATCATACAATGAACAGAAGGAAAAGAAAACCAAGTATGCACTATGCCGTGACTATGGCCATACAGGCCACCCTTTTGTCTTAATACTCTTTTTTCCCTTGTAAAGCTATAATCAGAAATGGCGTACTCCATTTTTTGAATGTTTACTCAATAGTCAATTCAGCTTTATTTTTTGTTAATGACCATAGTGATGAGCTAGAGAGATGCACAAACAATTTTCTCAAGTTGATCAAATGTCACCTTTCTACATTCAAGGTACTTGGTTGGATATAAACTCAGCCCTTGTTGCGTTCCTAGCAAACACGTTGTACTATATAGAGTATAGCTTTGATTCACCGTCTTGTATGCACCTTTTGTCTTGGGCAGGAAGTTCTGAGCCCATCAATTGAGCGGATCCGCACATACGTGGATAATTTGGCAGTCTTAAATTCAAGGTTGTTCACTTGTTCTTTCTAGTGTCTTCCATATACTCATGGACCCTCCTTTTCCACCAAAAAATAGGGCCCTAATGGCTTTGTAATCATGTGCGTTGGACCAAATCTTGTAGGGAGGAGTCAGCAGAACATGAAGATGACGAGGAGGTATCAGAAAAGACAAGTCCACAGAAATCCCTTGAGGAGGAATATTTGGAAACTGAAAAGAAGGTTCCTACTGAGTACCTACTGTTGATTGCCTGGTTTTACATTTAAATTGTCCACAGAAATCCCTTGAGGAGGAATATTTGGAAACTGAAAAGAAGGTTCCTACTGAGGACCTACTGTTGATTGCCTGGTTTTACATTTAAATTGCTAATTTGTTGTTTTTAAGGCCATTAACGTCTTCAAATAAACATCACTACTTGTCTGTATGTTTTTAGGGTCAAAATTGAGGTTAGTTGTGCAGTAAAAGTCATATCATGAACATATATGGTTTTTGAGCCTGTTCAGCTTTGCTTAGAAAATAGATATTTTGGGTTGCTGCTGATGTAGTGATATTTTCAGATCGTAGTTGCCTTCAGCATCACTGATCATATGAAGAAGCTGTTCTATTCTGAACAAGGGGCTAATTCTAGGTACATCCAAACTCTTCTTTACATACTGATTTTACTTCTCGTGCTTGTGAAGTTGTGATCCCTGCAATTGGACAAGTCACATTTTCTTTTCTTTTCAGGCGAGATGATCCAGATGTCAGGAACTTATTTTCTGAGATAGGGAAACTGAGAGAAGCATTTGAGTCTATAGAAAGGCCGACGTTAGACATCGAAGTCCGCAGAGCAAAGGTGCCGACAAAGGAGAGATCTGAAGTGAGCTCTTCGCCTGTTCAAGCACCCTCTTCGCCTAAAGCTGAGGTTGCGGGCTCTCCAAAATCTCCGGTAAAACCTGAGCAGACGCTGGATCCTGATTCGGAGCTTGCAAAGCTGGAATTGGAATTTGGGAAAGTTAACAAATATTCCCCTGAAGAGATAAGCGGGTGGGAGTTCGACGAACTTGAAGAGGAGCTGAGAGCTGGTATATCGAAATCAAGCAATAAAAAATAACCACATGCATACTTCGTTGAATGCTTGAATGTACATAATGTTGTTTTACTGTGTCCATTGTTGTTCTCTTCTTACTGTATGAGAGATGCAAGTAACAGTTATACGATTGACAAGTGATTTGTTATTTGTTTCTTCTTGTCATGGACATGTACACGGAAACAGTGAAACCTATGTAACATTACCGTGTACATAAAAAATAAACTACTACAAGTTAAATGTTTGAAACTTACATAGTTAAAGATCAATCACCTCCTGGATGGTCCCATCAGGTCATAAGTAGGGGGAGTTAGCAGTCTTGTAAGAAGTCTGAAGTCGAGGGAAGGTGTTAGGGAGTCAAGATAAGTAGTCGTGAGTTGAGGAGCTGTGAGTTGAGATGTCGTGAGTTGAGTTATCGTGGGAGTTGAGAAAAGCAATACAAAAGACAAAAAGAGGAGCAATTGCTCCCAAAACCCTCCCAAAACCAATCGTGTGTTGTTTTGGCTTCGAGTTCTGATCTATGAGCACTGTTCATTACGAGCACTGTTGTAGGTGTAAAAACCAAACACGAGTGAGAGGGTGGACGTCGGCCGCCTGACGGGCCGTCGTCCACGAGGGTAAAAAATGACACGAGGATTTATACAGGTTCGGGGGTCCGAGAGGACCGCTCTACTCCTGTCGGTGAGCCAATGGGGGGTTACCTCCGGAGAGGGAGCCCCCGAGGGCTCACCAATTTGAACATACTTCTTTATTGCTCCAAAGAGCTTCCCAAAAAATGAGGTATACATGGGGTATTTATAGGCTCTTGGGCCTATACAAATGACCAAAATACCCTTTAGGGGATAGCTACACTATGAGTACAAGCGAAGGGTATTATAGTCTTTCATGAGTACAATAGCATTTCTCGGGTCTGTATGCGTATCTTTTGAGAGGCGGGCCCTGTCAGTATGATAGATGAATTATTCTTACAACAAGCACTGTTCATTACGAGTACTATTCATTTCGAGTACGTGGTCGTAGATCTTTCTACTACCTAGTGAGAATCGACTACCTGGTCGTCGAACGTAACGAGTACCTAGTCGGAGGTTCGACTACATCCTGGTCGAGGAGGTTGGACTGGTCGGAGGGTTCCGACTACCTAGTCGAAGGTGGTTCGACTACGTGGTATCGAGGCGGAGTTCTTGAAAAGGGCTAATTCCTTATATGCCATCGAAAGTTGGCCTCATCCCATATATGCCACTCATCGTGTCATTAACATGTGGGCCTGACCCCACATGTCAATGACCCTGTCGAAGATTGAGGCCAAATTTGATGACATATAAAATTAATCTTAATCGTTTGTTCGTCTTGAGAGAAGGAAGAGCAAGATGGCTCCCAGCAGTTCGCACCAAATTCGCCAGTACACGGTTCTCACTTCGAGAACCGCGGCTTGGACTATGAAGATGAGGGTCAATATGCGTGCCGAAGTGCAGGGCCGCAGCGGTGATCCGGTCGATCTAAAGGGAAAGATCGATCCTAAAGGAAAGATTGTGGATGTCGACGTGAAGGTTGATCAAACTGCGTTGGCGCTCATCTACGCTACCATACCTGACTCGATGCTCAATCAGCTGGTCGGGAAAGACACATCACGAGAAGCTTAGATCGCTCTTCGCACAATGCACGAAGGAGTGGATCGAATGAAGAAAGTACGGCTACAAACTCTCCAAGGGGAGTATGAGGCACTGCATATGGGTGAAACTCAATCAGTAGATGAGTTTGCGGGAAAGTTAACAGTTGTGGTTAATGAGTTGCGATCTCTTGGCGATAAACTGGAGGAAATTGAGGTGGTCGAAAAATACTTACGAGTACTACCTGAGAGGTACGTGCCCATGGTCACAACCCTTCTGTATTCCAGTGATCTTGAGAGCATGAAGCTAGAAGAGATAATTGGGTCTCTCAAAGCACATGATGGGCTTCTGAGAGGGTGCAAGGCAAGGACAGATCAAGCATTACTTGTGGAAAGTGATGCAAAGGAAGGAAACAAACAAACGAAGGAACTCAATTGGGTTCAAGGAGGTGGCCGGGGCTCTGGAAACTGGCGTGGGCGTGGTCGCGGTGCTGGAGGCCACGATTTTGGCATAGGAGGACATGAAGACTGGGCTAGGCAAGACGGTGGTGACAAATCTCGTGACAAGTCACATATCAAGTGTTTTGAATATGACAAATACGATCACTACACGTCGGAGTGCCGCAGCCACATAAAGTGCTTCAATTGTGACGAGTATAGGCACTACGCTTCGGAGTGTCCAAACAAGATGAAGAACAACGAGGTAAATCTCACCCGAGCTAGTGAAGATGATAAAGAGCCTGCCCTACTTCTCTCCTTATGTGTCAAAGAGGCGGCGGTCATGGTGATGTTGAACGAGGAGAACGTAGTTCCTAAACTAAGCACGGAGGAAAGCAACCACGATCACACTGATCAGTGGTACTTGGACAATGGAGCAAGCAATCACATGACTGGAGATCGCTCCATATTCCATGAGCTCGACGAGAAGATTACAGGCAAAGTCAAGTTTGGTGACGGCTCCATGGTGCAAATAAAAAGCAAATGATCAATGATGTTACAATGCAAGAACAGCGATTAGAAGATGCTGACTAAAATTTACTTTATATCGAGCTTGTGCATCAACATACTCAGTCTCAGACAGTTGGCGGAAGAAGGGTGTAGGGTAGTGCTGCGGGATGAGTTCTTGCGTGTCTATGACAAAAAAAAAGATCTGTTCCCATGGTCAGGAGGTCTCGGGTTCACTTGTAGTTGTTTTTGATCTCTCCGGCGAAGAAGATGGGAAGACTCAGGAGCAAGGCAAGCAGGGCGCTGCGGAGGGCGGCTGCTCGGAAGATCAAGGGGGCAAACCTGAAAATAAAACCAAAGAAGGAATTGAAGACAGATGACGTGCATGCTAAGGAAGATGGCGCAGAGAACAGGTGGTCGGGAAGACCAGATGACACACGGACAGGTGGCGCAGGAGGCACAACAAGTGTTGGCGCAGTCATCGAGTCTGATCTGCAGTCTCACACGTTTGTGGCAAGAACTTCTAGAGTACAAGTTGGTGTATTTTTCTATGATTTTATGGAGGGAACGTGGTCAACAGGATGCACGAGCGTAGGAGTTAGAGGCGGTGTAGCCTCGGTGAGATATCTGTGAGTGCTCCGGCCCAGTGGTCGTGGGAGGGCAGTGCTCCGGCCACAGTGGTCATGCAAGGAAGGACGAGTTCAGTCCAGGTGCGAGGCACGGCAAGTGTTGGTTTGTTCATGGCTCAGGATGGAGCAAGTATAGGCGGTAGGGTGATATCGGACCAGGAAGGAACGGCGCACGGGAGTGCAGGTAAAAGAGGAAGACTTGGAAGTTCAAATGTGTGAGAAGATTAGGGAGTGTGTTGGGATTTTAATCTTGTACAATATTAGGTAAAAGTTCGAGTCCGAGTCTTTTACGAGAACGAGTCCGAGTAGGATACTCATGTTGAGTTCGTGTCTTAGTCAATGCATGTAAGAGTATATAAGCAGGGGGAGATAGCAGTCTTGTAAGAAGTTTGAAGTCGAGAGAAGGCGTTAGGGAGTCAAGAGAAGTAGTCGTGAGTTGAGGAGTTGTGAGTTGAGTAGTTGTGAGTTGAGTTGTCGTGAGTTGAGTTGTCGTGGGAGTTGAGAAAAGCAATACAAAAAACAAAAAGAGGAGCAATTGCTCCCAAAAAAAATCATGTGTTGTTTTGGCTTCGAGTTTTGATCTATGAGTATTGTTCATTACGAGCACTGTTCATTATGAGTACTATTCATTTCGAGTATGTGGCCGTAGATCTTTCGACTACATAGTCGGAATTGACTACCTGGTTGTAGAAGGTTACAAGTACCTCGTCAGAGGTTCGACTATATCCTGGTCGAGGAGGTTGGACTGGTTGGAGGGTTCCGACTACCCGGTCGAAGGTGGTCCGACTACAACTCGTCTATGGCGGCGACTCTCCGGTGATGCCTCGGTCGGGATGGCATGCACATGGAATGTTCCAGAGGGAAGCGAAGCTATTGGGAGTGGTGGATTTTGTAACAGCCTCATTTTATATAAATAGTAATTATATGCATCTCATGAGCATGCATGTCATTTTGGAGCATATGCACAAATTGTTGCATTTGAAAGTTTCAAATTCAAGTCAAACCTACAACTCAAAAAGGAAACTCCAAAAGAAAACTGAAGTTAATTCTTGTGAAGAACCCTGGAAAATAATTTAATAAATACTAGAATAATTATTATGAATAAATATAATTTTTGTTAATTTTTTTAGTTCAACTTGACCTTAAGAAAAATCTATGCTCTTATATAAACCTATTCGGTTAAGGATTTTAAAATAAGCATTTAAGTCATGAACAGTGATATTTTAAAATTTAGATGGGATCTATATCACCCTAGTAGTCTCCTTGAAAAATTTCATAATTTTATAAATTTATTTGCTATTTTTCAATCCGTGGTCAAACTAGAGGAATTTGAATTCTTTTCGGTCAACAGTTTAACCTAACCCAAACCATTCGGACTGTAGAGACTCAAGCCACTAGTCTTGACTGGACCCAACCCACTTGCTCGAGCCAAATTGATCGTCTTGGCTTAGGCATTGTGGTGACGAGCGAGCCAGCTCGTCGGCCCCTTCTTCCTCGCAGCTTCTTAGTACCGGTAGCGAATGCACCGAGCGTGAGGTGGCACCGTGATCTCGCTCCTTCGTCCATGCAGCACCACGTTATCTCGCCACCACTAACATCATTCAACCAGTAGATGACATGAGTGGACGCTATCCTCTCCGAACATTGGAATTTCACAAAACCCCGTCCTCATCCTCTCGACCGCATAGATGAGCTCGACCATTCTTCTTGTACACTGAGAGTTATCCATCGTGCTTGTGTCCTTATTCTCCTCTTCATATGTCGTGTTCTTCCTGATAATTTGAACTCTTGGCTTTGCCCGCAGTTCTCAGACCACGGGCTTGTCTTTTGGTTGTCTAGAGCGCGCACCGAGTGTCTTTTCCACGCCATCTTCGTGTTCGGTGAATTCCTTCCATTCTTTTGTGCGTCATATCGTGTCATAGGATATGCTTAGTAAAACCCCTCAATCAATTCGTCTTTTGATTCATAGGATCATCGGGAATTTGGATTTTCTCTATCTCCGTCCAACTTTGGTTCTTTCGTTCTCATCTCTGATCTGGTAAGCCATTGCTCAATCCATTCTTTTCAAAGCATCTATGAGTTGTACTTAAGCTATCCCAACCATTAATTCCAATTGATTTTGTCTAGGTCGTCTTGTCCTCATGAAGCTCTCATCGCCGTCACACGGTCACCGTCGCCGGAGCTCCTCCTTGTACCTTTGGTCATTTTATTAGCTCAAGTAGCTTCTTTATGTCTCATAGGAGCTTAAGCATGCATTTGTTTGCGTAATGTATTGTCGAATCGTCATATCCACATGAACCATATTTGCGCCGCCACTTCTTCACGTCGCATCGTCGTTAGAGTTCGCCGTCGGCCAAACTCTAGCCACCACTAGGACCGCAAGGCTATTGTGAATCCATTTTAGGTCTTAGTTCCCGCCACCGTGGACCACAGCGCCGGCGAGCCGTCGAGCAAGCGTGCGGAAGGGAAGTGCTCAGTTGTCGAAAAAACCGATCGACAACTGTAGCTCATGATTAGTGCTAATCGTTGTCGATTTAGAGTTAAGCAATCATTAGCTATTAAGTGTCGATTGTGGTGTGTCATTGTTGGTGAAATTTGTGTATATAAAATGAGGAGGTTTATTAAAACCAGATTGGCGTTGTGTCGCTGACGTGCGGGCCCAACACTTTAAGTGCATAGTGCGCGTGGAGGTGGTCTAGCGTTGTGCACTGGGCCCCACATGTAATCAGCTGTGGCTAGGTAAACCTGAGTGCAAAAAAGAGTTAATCCGATTAGAAATCCCGAAATGAATTACTTTTGCACTAAAAATGGTTTAAACTTAAAAAATCCATAAGTAATTCATATTAACTCCAAATGAAGTGAAATCAATCTTGTTAATTTTCATTTTTCCTGTACTTTAATCTGGATTAGGTTTGAAACATGTCCCTGTTACAGAAAATTTTTATAATTAATTTAATTGTACATTAAGGAATTTAACCTTATAAAATTCATATGAACTCCAAATGAACTAAAATTTTCACCTTAATTCACTTAAAATCAATACCTCACTACTGTAAAATTCTCATGCATTTTTCAGCATTTTGGTATTTGAGATTTTCACGATGTTTATTTGTTATTTTTATTTTTAGATTCTGAATTGCCTGACGCGAGTGAATATATATTTGAGAATCCTGAGGTGGAACAAGTGCAATATCAACAAGGCAAGCATCCTCTTGCATCATTCTAATCCTAGTTTTGGTTAATTTAGTATTTTGAAATGCAATGATAACTGCGTGCATGCTATTTTGGTGTATCAATAATTTGTGAGTCTAGTTAGCTATGTCCTAATCATTGTGGCTTATCCTTAATTATCCCATATAGTTATGCTTAAGCTATATATCATGTGATGGTATATATATTCTTTATGTGAATGCTTAGCCATGCAGGTCAGTAGTTATGGTAGTTCGATTGATGGGGTTGGCCTGTCAATCGTGGGAAACACTGAACATTTTTATCTTTATGATTTTGTCCAGATATTTGAATATGAGGTTTGAGTCTAAAATTCATCTTTTAAAACATGATTTAGATCTGGACAAGTGATTGATGGTGAGGGTGCCTTCGTGTACGAGAATTGGGTATTGCGGTAGTCTTGTCTGGATCACCAAGGACCGAACTTTGGGCTATCATATCAAGAACTACTCGTACTTCCACACGCTGGATTGGGGCCAGTTTGGTCAAGTAAGGGGAGGATTTTATTGAGTTAGAAAATAGGTGGTGTGCAGACATATGTGTTTGATCATATGTTCATAGGGATCCGATTGCAATTTAGTATGTGTGAGTAAGCACAGCTTTAAATTTCTGTTTATTGAGTCGGCATTTCCAACACAACTTGCGTGCCCCGTTTAGCAGGTTCTATCAGTAGCTTGTACTAAGCGGGATCTCGTCTCGCAAGGGTAATTCAACTCAATAAGATGTTCTTGCTAAAAAGTACTAAATCTCGATCTACCTGCCGACATACCAAAGGAAGTGTGTCATTATCCAGAGGCTTACGGGCTGGTCGAGTCATGTGGGTAAAGATGTACACCCCTGCAGAGTTTTCAATCTATTCGAATAGCCGTGTCCCCGGTTATGGACGATACTTGGTTTTGATAGATATCATCATTAGACTCTGAAATAAAATTGACATGGGTACAACTTGGTATCGGCATGAATGGTTGTTCATGCGTGTTAGTTTATCAAAGTGGACAGCCACTTTGATATGTCTTGATTTATGATTATAACACTGTTACTTGTTTTCTTTTGTCCAAATTTTGGTTACTAAATGGCCTTTGCAAATTAGAATGTGTAGGAATAAAACTTGTCGCTTTTATGCAAAACTTATGCCAATACAACCTTCCTTTGGACAGCCTCTAGCATGTATATTCTCATATCCTTTGGATAGGCTCTATCATGCACTTTCTTTTATTAGTTTGTGTAAGACTTGCGAGTACCTTTTGTACTCAAACAGATTAACTACTTGTTTCAGATGAGGAAGAATATGCCTACGATCAATCCGTTAGCGCCGAATACAGCGACGCTAACGAATGATATTATTTCTACCTCCACTCAGTTGCCTTTGGGTTGTGGGCACACTTGGTTGGATCTTTTGGTGTTTTATATTTGTTTTTCCACTGCGTACTTTTGTTTATATTTAGTAGACCACTCGGTCAATTGTGTAACTTTTGGACATAAGTCCTAGTCTTGTAAATCACCTTTTAATAATGTATGAATTGTGTATGCTTGTGTACAATGTTGTTCAGGGTATGTGCGTATTAGCCACTGATCTTGGGAGCTAATGCGACACACATATCCGGGACTAAAAATCGGGCTCGTTTCCTATTAAGAGTTATGCTTCTGGTGTAATCTCTTAATTTGAAATGGATTCAATTTCAGGGTCTCACAGATTTTGTGGAGATAGCCTGTGGTGACGCGGGGGCGGCAGGCTGGATCTAGAGAAGGCGATCTCACCAATGACGACCTTCCAGCTATGGCATGGCTTAATTGGGAGGTGTTTGAGCATCATGGCGTCGAGGCGGTTCTAGTGCTCACCTTATTTTGGCTGAAGCTGGGGTGACATGTGCTGGCGTGGCGTGAGCCATGCATGGCGGCCATGGCCCAGGAGCAGGGGAGCTCACCGGCACTAGCTTCGATGGTTTTTCGGTGAAGGTGAGGGCTTGGAGATGGTGTGCCATGATTTGGCGGCAAGGACTACAGGCGGCGGCGGTCATTGTCTGGCGACGACATCGTTTAGGGCGGGCAGCATCGCCATCGTCGCGGTCTAGGAGGACGCGGCCCTCGCGGACGAACCAACGGGTAGGGGAGGGGAGGAATGAGAAGCAAAGTCGGCGGCACGGGTGGGAGCATGGGCAACGGGTGCGAAAGGTAGTGTCACTCGGTGGAGTGGAATCCAGTGGAGGGGATGTAGTTGAGGAAGGGCGGCGGGTAGAGGCCGAGCATGAAGAGAGAAGAAAATGGTGGAGGAAGAGAAAGAAGAAAACGGAGGAGGAAGAGAAAGAAGAAAATGACGTGGCTTTATGTTACAACAAGGATCTGACATGGCGTTTGAGTGGGCCCAAAATCGGGGTGGAGTGGGTCGCGGAGGTCAAGTGAACGGTTTCAATCGTTCAAGGTTATATTCCAGACGATTTTATAGTTGAGAGTTGTTTTTTAGACCGAGCCGAAAGTTGAAGGTTGAAAAATTGACTTGTTCCTAATATATATTTCATTGAAATTAACAAAAGCTTAGATGACAAGATAAACGGCTGGAACACCAACTTGTAAATCACAACATACAAGTAGCACATATTTGCATGCCACTCTTCTCAACATCATACAACTCAAGCATAATACGTGCATGGGCGCACACTGCTATGTAGCTAGCTGCCTAGCTCGACCACTCTAGTACATGAGGAACACGGTGAACTGGAGCACGGTCTCGACGCCGTCGGTCTCGTGCGTCGCGCCGGACGCCGCCACGCCTCCGGGTCTCACGACCGCCACCTTGGCAAAGCCCTTCGCCCCGACGTACTTCTCCGTGCCGCCGAGGATGGCGAGGTGCGACTCCGAGTCCGCCGTACGGTGCACGCCGAAGAAGCTGATGGTGTCCGCGAACTCACTTTCCTTGAACATGGCTGTGACAGCCACCGTCTGGCTCACGCCTTCCTCGGAGCTGGCGATGTAGAATCCCTGCGCCCTTCCCACAGCCACCGACCCCAGCTCCGGCGCCTCCGTCAGCTCGTCGTCGACCACCGTCATGGTCCCGAAGAGGAGCTTCTGGAGCGTGGTCCCCTGCGGGAGGCTGCCGCCGGCGAAGACCGGGACGCCGTTGTTGTTGTTGGACGTGGCGGCGTTGGTTGCGCCGCCGAGGCCGGTGAGGAAGGGGATGTTGTTGTTGTCGACGGCGCCGGCCGCGCCGGTATTGATGTTGACGCCGCTGTTGAGGGGGAGCACGGCGCCGTTGGGGCGCGCGAAGGGGATCTGGCCGGTGACGGCGGTGTTGTCGACGATGCGCGCCGACGGGTTCGTGCCGCCGAGGATGTCGTGCATGAAGAAGGTCAGCGGGTGGTCGTCGCCGGCGGGGTTCGTCCCCGCTGCCACCGGGATGGCGCTGGCGGCGATTCCTCCGGCAGCACCACCGGACGCCACCGCACCGGCCGCTGGATTCGTTGCTGCCGCAGCCAGAATGGCGTTGGCAGCCAGCGGTGCGTCAGCAGCCCCGGAGGCCGCCGCCGGCGCAGCAGCGGTGTCGTCGTCGGACTTCAGCACGCGCGTCGGCCGTGTCGCGGCGGCGCCGGACGCGAGGAGGATCAGGAGAAGGAAGGGCGAGAGGGTGACGGTTGGTTTCTTGAATGCCATTTGAGTAGGCTTCGCCTCCGTGTGTGGATGTGGAGTTGTGGACTCGCACTAGACAGTGTAACTCGTAGTGTTTGGGCTGATCTGCGACTGTGATGGTTTCAGGAGTTCCAGGAGGGCTCTCTTAGACTCTTTCATATCGAGGTGCATATGCAGATACATGGTGATTGTCGAATGTCGAGTGGTTAGTGCTGTGGTCTCGTGCAGTTGTTCGCTTGTTTTCTTTTTTTTGAATGGTTTAGTTGCGCCTACAATTGCATGCTGCACTGTCACGCGGAACGGCAAACTGCTCCACCTCGCTTTGGTGCGAAGCCCAGTATCCTCCCGTACCGTACGTGCAGGCGGCAGGCGCACCGCGTCCTCCCCGCGCGGCCTAGGTCGCGAATGAAACAGGCCATATCCACTACTCCACGGCTTACTGCTTCGAGGTGGACCCTGACGCTCCCCAGCTCGTCCTGAAGCTATGCAACTCGTCCATAGCCTAGTGGTCTAGCGGAGCATGGAATGGTCGGTACTTCAGTGTCATCCCGGAGTTGTCAGGCAAAGTTCCTTCGTTTCAGCTTGCGTTCGTCGACAATAGCCAAGAAGAGTACCTCCAGTTCAACGTGAGCAATGAAGCAGTAGTGACGCGCAACATAATCGATGTCACTGGTCAGAACAAGCATCAGGTTTGGCTTGATGGCCCGCAGGATTGGTTGACGCTCTACGCTACTCCGAAGGCTCAATACGATGTGTATGGTATCTGTGGGATATTTGCAGTCTGCAACTACGATTTGTTCCCACTCTGTAGTTGCATGAAGGGCTTCTCTGCAAGGTCCCTGAAGGATTGGGAGCAATGTGGTCGGACAGGTGGATGTGTGAGAGACACTCCATTGGATTGTACTAGTAGCAACACAAGTGCAGCAGTTTCAACCGATAAGTTCCACTCCATAACTAGTATTAGCTTGCCTGACAGAGCTCAGAAGTCAGAGCATGCAAGCTGCTGGGAGTTCAGCTGAATGCTCAAAGGCTTACCTGAATAACTGCTCTTGCACTGCTTATTCCTATGGCAGTCAGGGATGCCTTGTTTGGCGAGATGAGCTGCTTAATGCAAAACAACCGCAGAGCAACGGCACTACGGTTTCTAATGGATAAATTATTTATCTTCGTCTTGCTGCGACAGAGATGCAGAGTACGAGAAGCAACAAAAGAAGAGTGATCATCGGGGTCATCACCGGTGCATGTACTGCTGGAGTGTTCGTCCTAGCAATAGTATTGATGATGTGGAGGAACAAAAAAAAGAACATCATGCAAGGTTGTGGTGGGCTTGTGGCTTTTAGATACAAAGATCTGCGTTCTGCAACTAAAAATTTCTCTGAAAAGCTAGCGGAAGGTGGCTTTGGTTCTGTGATTCTGTCTTCAAGGGGCAACTGCGTGATTCAACCGGCATAGCACTTGATTAGCTTTGGTTGCACTCTGCATGATTGAAGGCCTGCTTGGAGGCCGAGCCGGACACTCCCCGCGCCAGCGTGAGGCCTAAAAATAGCCGAGGAGACGCCCAGTCTCCCGCCATGCTGCGAACTTGCGATTGGCAGCCCAGTACCCGGCTCAATCTCCCCTCGAAGAGCACGCCACGCGGGCCCAAAGCCACGCTCAGCCGAACCCAAACCCACGGCCCCGCATCGCCGTCTTTCCCGGTACGATTGCGCGCTGATTTGAACCGCACACTGCTCCCTTTTTTTTAACCACACGCGGTTGTACACGGATACGAGAATTTATCTCCCGATGTCTCACTGACATATGATCTTAGGACTCACGTGTCGGGTGAGACATCAAGAAATAATTCCTCAAATGCACATATTTATAGTGGTAAATCCTCAATAATTCCATCGTACATTAGCTTGCACGAGCACTACCGGAATTCGTTTCTTTCCCGAGTGCCCTAAACACTTGGGAAAGTCACCAAAACACTTGGAAAAAAAGTTCCCAAAGGTTAGCCGTCAGGAAAACCCACTCAGGATAGTTTAGTCGAGCAAAAACTGGTTTCCCGAGTGTTACACTCAGGAAAGATACTTTTACCGAGTGCAAATATTTACACTCGGGAAACATATAACACTCGAGAGAAAAGTTGCGACGGCTTAATCATCAATAACGAATCTTCAGAAGTCTGGACACTCGAAAAATGAGAGAAATAGTGACTCGAGAACATTTCTTTCCCGAAAGCTTCCCCGAGTGCTTACACTCAGGGCTAGTTCTTTCCCGAGTGTATCGCAAATAACTACACTCAGAAAAGTTTCAACCCGGTGTGGGACAGAAAAAATTTGCCCTGAGTGTAAACACTCGGGAAATATTGCCACGTGGGCATCCCTTTCTCGACGGCCAGTAAAATATCCCCAAGTGTTGACACTCGAGAAAGATAGCAATGTGGCCATCACTTCCCAACGTGCCACGAAAATTTCCCCGAGTGTCTTTCGACCTAAGACTCTCGGGAAATTAAAATTGTTTTCCGAGTGTATGTCAAACAAGGCACTCGGGAGTGTATGTCAAACAGGATTATATTTGCATTTAATTTTGAACTAGGCAAATATTTACACTCGGCAATCAAATAAATCATACATTCCACAGCAAAAAAATACCACAAATCATTACATATATAGATTCAACAATGTTGACATGTTGACATAACTCCAGAGCTCACATTATTATATATATATATATATATATATATATATATATATATATATATATATATATATATATATATATATATATATATATCGGACATCCACAACATTAGAGTTCAAATTAGGTATAAAGCATGCAATATGATACATATAACAGTTCGAAGTAGTAATTTCACAAAGTAAATGCCAAGGACTTAGGCTTAAGCTAGAGCTGCTCCTTCTATCACATCGGATTCTAGTTAAGAGATGGGCCTTCTCGTCTGATCTCAGCATCAACAGGAATGTAGGAAAAGCTTCTTCTCGCCCCAAAGTCCCTAGCGGCCTTAAGCCATGAACTCAAGCCACTGCATTGTCATGAAGAGAACAATTCAGTTTACTACTAACATAGACAAGATGAAATTAATAAAATTGTAAATGCAGGGGAAACAAACTTAGTAATGTAGTGATAAAGTATCATGGTCACAATTTTGTTCTAAGGATTAATTAAAACTTTTATGGGGGTTTTCATTTACAGATAGCTAGCTACAGCTTGACCATAATTAAGGGACCGGTCAGTGACTCCAGACATGCATAGCAGCTCATCTCGCATATGTTCTCCCAATGTTTTTGCTAAAGATTCCAATATCACTCCTGGAATCCATTGTTTGGACAGCAATGACTTATTACAGTGTTGGTTTCGATCCTAGCATTGACAGGTCAGATTTTGCTACAGCTTGAACTCCAGTAATCTGCAAGATAACGTTTAACCTATTTTATTCATCATCACTCCAATTTACAATAACCATTGCAACATCTGTATTGCTCCAGGATGTTAAAGCAGACACTATTATTTCCCCGTGCTTCCAAGAAAAGATAGGTAAGGCACACCATACTCTGAAGTAAGAATTTTTTTTGTAAATAATCTATTTTTTATTCGAAAATACAGAAATAATACCGTTTAATTTTTTTTTACAGAAATAATCTCTAGTCGCCGTCCCATTGGGCGACTAGAGCCTCATGGGTATAGTCGCCAAGCGGATGTGCGACATTAGTGCAAATCGCCCAACCGTTGGGCGACTTAGTTAAAATCGCCTAACCGTTAGGCGATTTAAGCTCTAAACTCACAATTATGTAAACCCAATTGGAACAATTGTGTTAAAATAGATATTACATTTTGTAGGTATTGTATTTAGCAAATCGTATTATATGATGTTATTTTTGTAAAGATAAAAGTGTGGTGACAACGTTGGTTGGTCTGCATTTCTTATTTTAAGTAGAATATGAAGGGTACGAAATATGTCGGACTTGCAATAACATTTTGTGATAAATGCGTATATTGTTGTAGTCGTCAAATTTACTGTAGAATTTTGTGAGGGCGATTCAGATAGTAATGAATGGTAAGTAGATAGGTAAGTGATATTGAAATCTGAAATAATATAGGCTTGCTTTCATGGCTTAGCGGAGACACGAACGAGAAGTACATTAAAGTCCGCAGACGAAGCACATTACGTAGTGACATGGCATGATGGTTCGGGTAATTGCTTTAGTCATCCTCGCTACTACTACGGTACACCATATGAAGCATCCGGACCATATAAGTATACATGCCTTTAGGGATAATAAAAACAAGAGGGTATGACGGGTACTACTACGTAATGACGACTCTCTGCGTGGACGGGGCCATTTTCCCTTTCTTGCTAGCTCGGCGTTGAACTCCTCGGCCTTCCCTTCCTTGTCGCGGGGATTGTCCACGTCGGGTGGTATGTCGAAGTCGTCCATATCCTGCGATTCGATGATGTAAGTGCACGTATAATGAGAATCGTAAGAAGGATTTAACTTCTTCATAACTAACGTCGTGGATCGGATTCTGACGGGCGGCCGGATCTGTTGTGGCGGCGGGTTCACCGCATGAGCCTTTCCCTTGCCTTTGTCGGCGGGACTATACATGTCGGGCTGGTATGTAAAGTCGTCCA
Organism: Phyllostachys edulis; assembly: GCA_036346405.1. Classification (NCBI taxonomy): domain Eukaryota; kingdom Viridiplantae; phylum Streptophyta; class Magnoliopsida; order Poales; family Poaceae; genus Phyllostachys; species Phyllostachys edulis. The sequence continues at coordinate 121,053,068 of CM070546.1, forward strand.
TGTCCTGCGATTGTATGATGGATGTAAGTACCGTCTTGGAAACCTTACGTAATAAGGGCGCCAATTTGGAGAACACTCTATGTGGGTTGCCTTATGTTCAATCTCCTAAAGCATGTAACGAAATGGTGGGCCAGCGTTATTGCGGTTGCCTTTTATTGAGTTGACATGTTGTATTGATGTGTCGCGTGCTTTAAGTTATATGCATCGAAGAAATATGCAATGTATGAGCGAGTTACGAAAACCAAGCTATTCCATATTATCAGATAGAATTAAGATAAAACATACTAGCGGTTGGGTAGTTGCTTACAAGAACCAAAGTACAATTACGACACAATTAGTTAGGCATTTGCTTACAAGAACCAAAGTTATTGAACTACAAGTTACAACAGAGTAGGAAATGTAATACAAGTTCCTACGTGTCGTGAGCGCCTTGCAAGTTCGACGGTGTGCCCTTCTGGCGGCGGAAGGCTCTAGCGTCTACCCTTTGCGGCTTCCCTTCGTCCATATCGTTCGAATGCAACGACTCTGCGGCGGCCCTTCCCCCTCTCAATAGGTCTAGATCTGGAACCCAAGTCCTATTTGCAATATCCAATGTGGAGAAGTTACCGACAACCACGAAGCCTCTTAGCTCGCCGCACCACACCTCTTGAACCTTTTCCTTCATGAAGTACTCGGATACAAAGTTAAATGGGTCCATGCGGATCGTCCCACCTTGGCGAGAACATGAGAGCATGGCTTGTGAAGAAGCTTTAGCTTGTTGCATGTCAGCTAGGTTCATTCACATGGTCTCCAAGGCATACCTCATGGGTAACAAGAGGCCGAGCCGTTCGAATCCGGCTCTGTCTCGGAGGATCACGTCGAATCGATGCTCCGTATTGCCCATTCTGAAGACCGTGTCTTGTTGAGCCTTCTCGGTCTTGGCTGCATGTATGTACTAATCTTGAGCAATAGAAGTGCGTGGGTTGGTGCATGAAGTGCCGCATTGCATGTCTTTCCTGAAATATCCGATTGTACCATGCGAGCGCCTTCAACAATGGCGACAAGAGGTCGACAACGGAGGCCCTAATAACCAGTTGTACACCTCTGCAAGGTTAGTGGTCATTATGCCATACCTTCTTGCCGTCCGTGTCGTCGATGAAGGACCACTTTTCAATGGCTCGGCCTCAATCCAATGAGAGAAACACCGATGTCCCTCGAGGTCCTCCGCGTCAAATGGGGAGGTCGAGCTCCTTGATGGTGTGAGGCGCTCATTGTGCCTCCCGGGAATGAGGGGCGCTTGTTTCTCTCGATGACATGCTTCTTGGTATGCTCGTCCAATATCGCCACAATGCATCAAATTCGTTCTTTGGTTACGCATGGCAAGCCTCTTGAAAAGTTTCATCAAGGTTCTTTGCTGAGCTGTTTGAAGAAGTTGGCCCCGGATGGCGAATGCACCATCATTCCTCGAGTCGGCGAGGAATGGCTCATTGGGGTCTTCTTTGAAGTTGTCGGATGGCCTTCATCATCCGGGGTGGCGATCATGGATTAAGCGGACATCGGGGCGTGCCCAACTACTCCCATCTTGAGATCTTTGAAGGAACCACAACCGGTGTCGTAGTTCTCACTTTCCTGGCGATGGCTAAGGGTAGAATCGATTGTTGCCATCAACGCCAATTCTTTGTCGAGGATCATGCCCTTGTATTTCCCGATTAGAAATGTCGATCACTTGAGATCACGGCAACATATATCCGAATGCATTGATCACGAGGACGAATGCTAAGAAGGCCCTCTGCAAGACCATAAAACCTTGCGGTGGTCTTTTGGTGGCGGTCCTTCCTGACAATGTATGTGCGGGTTCTGTCTTGCGGCACAGGAGCATCGAGGAAGGTTGTCGTAAGATGCCTCGAAAGAACCGAACCTCCTTTCCAAAGCCTTACCTTATACGCCATGCCTTGGCGTAGCTAATCTTGTACTTGAATTTACGCTCGATAGCCACCATGATGTGCTTGGCCTCCAGTGCAGCTTCTTCACTATCTCTCCGTACATGACATTGGCTATGAAGGTGGATGTGAGGTTGCGATGCTTGACAATACACTCTTGAGCAAGCGAGTGCGGCTCCTGCCGAGACAATCCGGTGAGTCTCGTGCTTGGGTCTCCTTGCGTGCACGCCAAGGACACCGACGCTCTTTCATATCTGACGGTGTCTTTGCTCTGGGTGGATTTGAGTACAAGCGGCCGTTGCATGGACAAGGCCCACGGCTTAATGGCATCTGCGGTGATCCTTGTCGCCAAACATTGCACGAAGCGAGCGTCCACCCTCTTCCATTCTGCGGGATGGGATCTTAAATCCTCCTCGGAAGAGTTATTACCATCCTCTTGTAAAGCTTCCTCCTCTGCTTTCATTTGTCAAGTCATCAATCTCCATCGGCGTACTATCTTTGTCGACATGCTCCCCTGCATCTGCTGAGGCGCGGCACGAGCTTCCTCTTACGCCTCGGCCTCCTCTTACGCCTCGGCCTCCTCTTACGCCTCGGCAACATCGGCCACCGCGTGTTCGTCATGAACATACGCCTGCGTCCGCTGCTCCCACCAACCCGGCGGGAGCCGTCGGAAGAACTCGCGAGAGTTCGCCGGACATGCTGCACGAGTAGCACACGATCGTAGCCACGCGCCTCTGACCTTGCGGATATGCCTTCCATGCAACCGTGCGCATCACTCGCTCAACTCCCCACCGAATGTGCGTGGAGACCTACTCAAACCCCTTGTATCACGACCTCCACACCTCGGGGTCCAATGAGAAGGTTACGGTGAGCGATTTAGGACATCTCCGATTCGGGTATTCTCGGTTCGGGTGTACCAAATCGACTTCTTTGGAAATCACTTAGGTCAACACCGTCACGGACCTTCACGAACCGTACCAACACCGTAATGCACTTTCAATCTGGTCGGCTCGACATGACTACAAATATTACAAATGTTGCAACGGTGATTTCTCAACATACATTTCCCATATACTTGCTAAACAAACAAGTAGCGAGAATAAGAACAAACAAGAGTATTACCTTGAAGCGGAGACCTTCTCTCAGAGGAACAAGCTCCTTTCACGCAAACCGCCCTCTCCCGAGCTCTGCTCCTCGCAAGCTCCTCTCCTCCTCAACAGATCTGCTCTGCTTGTCATGAGAGAAATGGTGAAAGAAACCATGAGGGACTGGTGGCTTTCTATATGACCGTGTAGTCGCTCATCCGTTGCGCGACTTGGCGGAAGTCTTGTGCGGTTGAGCGACCGTGGACTAATCATTGAACCGTTATGCGACTTGGCGGAAGTCTTGGCCCAATGGTTGGCGACCGTGGACTAGTCGTTGAACCGTTGGATGACTTGGCAATAAATGCAGGCCCAGCGGTTCATAGTCGCTCAACCGTTTCACGAGCGATTGAAACTAATATATTAATAAGTAATAGAACTATGGTAGAGGGAATGCATAGACAACCATATCATAGTCGATTCTGAAGGAGAATCGTCAACACAAAATACAAGTTATATAACAATGGTAGATGGAATGCATAGACAACCATGTAATAGTTCCTACAAAAGACAATACGTAAACACAAATGGCGTAATAGTTCATACGAAAGACAATCGTAAACACAAATGGCGTAAACCCCCTCGGCCACCCATTGCGCCACCCGCGACACCCGCTCCATCGTCGCCCGTCCCACACCGGTCCGCGCCCGGCAAAGGCGTCCCGCTTGGGCTTCGGCGCGGGGTGCCTAATCCGAGGCCCGAAGGAAAAGCGCTCGAGCCCTGGCGATCCGTGGTCGAAGTCGACTCCACAATGTGATCACTGGAGGCCGCTAAAATTGCTCCAGCAAAAAAGCGTCGGCAGTGCGAGCTCGGTGCCCGTGGTCGCGTCCGGGTGCTTCGCAGTAAAGATCCACGTCCTCGTGCGTCCTCGTCGCGGGGAAGACACCTGCGGCTCTACAAAAGTACACGCATGGCAAATAATGTTAGTCTCTACCAAAAATCGGCGATCGCCAACGAACGAACAAACGCCTTTTGTTGGGCGGCATCTTTGCGGGATGCTATACCCACCGTCTTGTCCGGAGGGTCGGGTGAGAATATCTTGTGGCGGTGGGTGTGTACCCACGTGCCCACGGACCCTCCGGCTTGAGCCCGGCGCGCGAGGCGGCGGCGAGGAGCAACAGACGCGAGGCCTTGGCATAAGCGGGCTGCGTGGGCGTGCCCTCCCGAGCTTCTTGAGTGAAACATGAGACCTGGCGTCCTCGACCTATGCAAGCGAGGCCACCTCCGGACCGGCGAGCCCACCTCTGTCTGAAGCGAGGCCACCTCCTCTGCCGTCTTTGCATGGCGTCGAGGGCCACGCATCGCCTCGCCCGCCTTGTAGGCCCGGCAGAACAAGCGCACTAGCTCGTCGCGCGTGACCTCCGCACCAATGCCGATCTGTCGGGATCGGCCGTCCGTCGGCAGCAACCACGGCGTTGATGTGCATGCGCAAGGAGTATGTCAAAGCGTCAAACCTATAATTGAAGTAACGATGCGAAGACATTTTCAAACCACGATTTTACGTACCACGAGGTGCACATTCAGCGCTAAGTCACGGAGGGTAGGCGTCGGTCGATCGATCTTGCACGCTTGGCGAGGTCGGCGACATGCACCGGCTGGTGCGTGTCTGCGGGCGTACCGGCGAAGGTACTCGTCGTCTGTGGCCCAGGGTCGTCTGGTACCGTCATCGCACCTGATCCTCATAGGCGTTAAGCCTTTGTGCCACCCACGGCTCCATCTTGCCGACCCGCTGCGTCCTAGTGCCACCCTCCTACTATGCTGCTAAGCGTAGCATTGCAATTGGAAGCAAGCGTTACGAAATGTCAAAACATATGTGAGCAGTGTTGCATGTAACTTACGCATGGGTCGACTCGGGCACCCTCGTCCGGCGGGAAGCTGGAACAACTGGCGGAGGCGGCTCGGCGCATCACCACATGCGCTGCGTAGTCCTCCACGAACACGTCGAAGCGAAGCTTCCTCTGCGTCGCCCGATCGCCGGTCGCGCCGGCCACAGTGAAAACGACCCGCCGAACTGCAGGCCTCCGTCTCTGATCGGTCTGGCTCAGCGCGCGTCGTCGGCGGTGAGGCGGTCGGTGCTCCACAAAGTGCTCGATGCGCCGCGTGTGACTGCTGCGATGTGCATCTCGTACTGCGAGCCAAAGCGATGGTTAAAAGGATTACATGTCGACTAAAGAAAATATATAGGGAAATATGTACCCGTCTCACGGCACCAAAGGGACCCTACGATTCGGCGGTCCACCGCGTCACCATGGTACATGTCGCGCCAGACGGTCTGAGTCTATCGGCATGGGCGTCCAGAAAGCGCTTCGAGCGACCACATTGCTGCGGCGATGAGGGGCGACTGTGAGGATAGATGCGGGCTTCGTCCGGCAAGACGCATCGCCGAGCCATGATGCGTCGCGGCAAATCTGGTGATCCTGGCGATCTCGGCTCCTCGCCGTCGCGATGGCCCTCGCGTACCCGAGGCGGGCGTCAGCGGAGTCACCGTGGTGGCTGGCGTGCGATACCAGCCGAACAACCAACGAATCGCCTCGGTGTCGCGAAACACTGGTCGACGGTGGTTGTGGGACCATCCGCTCGACCTCACGAAACGAATAATTAGTAAGCCCGTCATATGGCTAGGCCTTAATGAATCGCTAACCCCGGCGAAAATAGGTATTATACTTACGGAGCTGCGAAAGCCACGCAGGGCGCACCATGCATTGTCGCTCAGAAGTCGAATCTGAGGTGCGACCTCCGCCCAAAAGCATACGAAACACAGCCAGCAGGCGTCGCGCCGATCCACCCGCGTCCGTGAGAATCGGCCGCTCGCGATAGGCAAGCCAAAGCGACATCGCGACATCCTCGAGTCGGGGCCATCTCCCGAAAGGGAGGTGGAAGGTGTCGCGTCTCGGGCATAACGATCCACGAGCGGTCGGGAAGCGACGGTCGAGCAGGAAGCGTCGTGGCCGCTCCGGACCGGCTGAACCTCCCATCGTCGTCGGCGACGGACCGCCGTCCTCTTGGTGGCCTCAACCATCCGTCTGGCGGTAGAAGGCCGAGCAGCTCAGCCTACAAAGCACGAAGGCGTAAGTACAAAGTCGATATCGACACAAAAAAGTTACAAAGTTCTGGACAAACCTCTCTACCCGGCGTGGGTCTAGTCTCCAAGCCCGTCGGGTGTCGCGTCTGAACCACCCCCAACTCGGCAGCGTCACGCCCGCCAACCGGATCGGCACACGACGGCTTCAGCGGTCTTTGCGTCGACGAACCGGTCTAGCGGACCGAAATGCCAATCCGAACCACGGGGTCTTGAGCCATACACGCAAATTAAGAAATTAAAAGCATTCATATTACTTACGCATTTAAATTATATTCCAATGGGAAATAAATCATATTTGATATGTTAAGTAGTGCCACCTAAACACTTTGCCCCAACACAATGACACAATTTTTCCTCTGAAGGCTATATTACGTTAACGCCTATACCATTGCTATGGATTGCGAGATATTTATTACATCATCGTTACTATGCGTATTTATAATGCGTGAAGCTTTCGGAGAAAAAAACAAAATTTCACATGTTTGATAATCCTCGTGTTTGGAACCATGTATCGCGTATTTACCATTCTATAAACTAGTATTTGCGAATGCATGAGTTATCGACATGTTTATCATTTTATAAACTAGCATTTCTAAAAGTAACATGTTATCATTCATCTAGCAAATGCATAATTAGCGCGTACGCATATGATACAACTAAAATTTGACATGTTTGATAATCCTCGTGTTTGAACCATGTATCGTGTATTTAACATTCTATAAACTAGCATTTGCGAATGCAGCGTTATCGACATGTTTATCATTCTATAAACTAGCATTTAGAAAAGTAACATATATCGCAATTAGCACGGCCGAGAATAGTACAACTAAATTTATTTTTACTAACTCATTTTTCCTTCATGTTATCTCTCAACATTTGCTAACGCACCATGGTTACTAACTAATTATGCCATCTCTAGATATTTGCTAACAATATGTCATTACACATAAAGTTGATTGCTAACCTACCATGGTTTAGAAAAAAAACTTATACAAAGTAATATCAAAAACTTACCGACCTCTGGCGCTCCTCTTCTTCCCTGCTCTTCTCCTTTTCTTCCCTCCTCTTTCCTTCTCCTCCTCTTTTTCCTCTCTTTCTCCTCTCTCTCCTCTCCTCTCCTCTTTTCTCTGCCGATTTAGCTATTTGGAATGGCGGACAGTTGACATGCATGATTTTATAACCGCCCCAAGTCGCCATACCGTATGGCGACTTGGTTGAGTTGCCACCATGTCGCCATACGGTATGGCGGCGACCTTAAGTCGCCGTGCGGTATGGTGACTATGCCTCGAAACCTTCAATGTAAGCCCTTCGGTTGGGCGACTTGATCAAAATCGCCCAACCGTGCTGGCGACTAGAGATTATTTCTGTAAAAAAAAATTAAGCGGTATTATTTCTGTATTTCCGAATAAAAAATAGATTATTTAAAAAAAAAATTCCTGAAGTAATGTGGCAAAATATTGAATGGCCTTACAGATTCCTTGGCATGCAGAAAATGGAAGGGCTGTTCCTTCAGACACTTGCCAGTCCACAAGCATGAACAAACCAGATGGTATAGTTCTGCCATTTAAACCTCTGACAGTAGTTTTTGAAGACATTAAGTACTCCATAGACATGCCAAAGGTATTATACTCAACTATTTGTTATGAATGAAGTGTTTCCTCAAGGCTAATCTGAACAAGCGTACATAAATCTGTATGGCAGGAAATGAAAGCTCAAGGAACTACGGAAGACCAATTAACACTTCTAAATGGATTAACTGGGGCATTCCAACCAGGAGTTCTTACAGCACTTATGGGGGTCAGTGGGGCTGGTAAGACAACACTGTTGGATGTTTTGGCAGGAAGAAAAACTGGTGGATATATTGGGGGAAATATCGAAGTCTCAGGATTTCCAGAGAAGCAAGAGACATTTGCTAGAGTTTCTGGATATTGTGAACAAAATGACATTCATTCCCCTCATGTTACAGTTTATGCATCCCTTATTTACTCTGCATGGCTGCGTTTACCTCCAGAGGTCGATTATGCTACAAGAAAGGTGAGAATAGCGCTGGCAACTTTAGAAATGTTGACACATTTGGTTGCAAACAACGAATGATATTTTCAATGGAGTATCTGCCTCCCAATAAGTTTAAGTGGAAAATGTTTTTACTTCAAGATGTAGATTTGCTAAGTATTGGGCCTCTCCCCTTGTGGAGGCAGATATCCCACTAAGATTTAGAGCATGAAAATAGCAAGCACCTGCTGGTGGCCTCTCGACGATGGACTCATCCACATGATCTTGGTTTGGGCAGCTAACATGTGTACCACTACCATCTCTAGCATCAGCACCGGAAGTAGCTGGATCTGCCATTGATCATGTTGTATGCTGAAATTTGCATTTGAACAGAAACACTAAAAAACATTAGCAACAAATGCATTGAACAGAGAGGTAATTTGCATTGTCAATGTCTAAAAGTTCTATCCATTTTATTTTTAGCTTTCTTTCAGTGAGCTCTCAAGCACTCATAAGAGACTAACAATATAATAAGCAGTGTCCAGTAACTAACCAGAGTAGATAATGCAGGCAATGGTGCCCCCGGTGTAGTGCCATCAAGTCGAGTTTGAAGTGCTGCATATTTGTTTGCACATTGACATATATATATGTATATATATATATGTATGTATGTATATATATGTATATGTATATGTATATGTATGTATGTATATATGTATATATATGTATGTATATATGTATGTATATATGTATATATATGTATGTATATATGTATGTATATATGTATGTATATATGTATATATGTATATGTATATGTATATGTATATATATGTATGTATATATGTATATATATGTATGTATATATGTATATATGTATATATATATATATATATGTATATGTATATATGTATATATGTATATGTATATATGTATATATGTATATATATATATATATATATATATATATATATGTATATATGTATATATATATATATATATATATATATATATATATATATATATATATATATATATATATATATATATATATATATATATATATATATATATATATATATATATATATATATATATATATATGTCCGTTTTGTACTCCCTGAGTACATACTCACACTCGAATATACCACTTAAGCAAATATATTATACTTCTTTATCATTTTCAGGATACTTAAATACCAATTATAAGATACTCTAATGCGACTTGATTGAAAAAAATTCATTAGGGCCCTTCATTATTGCTATATACCCTTTTTCATATATAAATGAAGTATATACACAAATTTTGCTATAACAAGTGGATTTTAATGAAATTTTTTATGAAACTCACTTTGGGGTATATTATAATCATTATTGGAGTATCCTCAAATAGATAAAGAGGTATCATCATACGATTTAAATAGTATATAAGGAGTGGGAGTGCGTACTCTCATGAGTACCTATATATATATGCCAACAAACCTGGATCATTTGCTCCAATCGCTGCCTAGGCTCGATTTCATCTTGTAGCCTCGCCTCAAGCTGAGAAACCCTGTCAGTTGATGGTTGCAGTCGTCTTTGAGGGTGTACATCATCCGTTGATCCAGTACTTGTTGTTCGGACCTCTGAGAGGGTTGTCGATATGCTAATGTAGCCGGCACCCATCAAGAAACGACCATGTTTCTTCCCCTTCCAGCCTTGTACACAGCAGTCGCGTCCAGTGGTGAATTCATTACGTCAAAGTCCTGACCATGAATCTCCTTAGCAGCCTCAGTATATGCATCCTGTTGGACAAAATCATCAGTGAGCGAAAATCATCAGGGACAAAATCATAGTCTCGAAATGGTACCAAGTTCAGTGTTATGTATTGGTACGCATGTGGTGCCCTCCTGATCACCCCTTCTAGCTTCTACATATGCCTCTACATCGGCGACATGCCTCTGCTTCTTCTTTTCCTGCATGCAATGATTTGGACAAACATCTATCTTCTCATATGGCATATTTAGTGCCCTTATCAATTTCTTGGTCTCATACAAGTTAGCGGGCAGTTTGTGACCATCTGGGAGAAGGGTGTTAAACACGCTTAAGAATGCATCAAAGCAAGCAATGCTTGTCTTTGAATCAGGACTTGATGACAAGTAGTCGTGTGATGGCATCTAGTTGGGACACCTGTGTTTGCCCATGAAGTGGTTGACTCGCTGCGAACAACATATCAAAGAAATCCCTTGTTGCAGGTGGCACATCATCTAGCATGTCTTCCATCCTACTCTCATTGTGGTCGCCATCGTCTGTTTCTTCCCTTAGCACATCTGATCTACTACGTTGTGACTCGCCATGATAGACCCACACGGTATAGCCTGGCCTAAATCCGTACTTGTACAAGTGTGCGATCATTGTTGCCCTCAGTTTTGGCCGTGTGTTCGAACAACGAGAACAAGGGCATAACACACCCCGTCCATTACTCCTATCAAATGCTCGATCCACAAAATTTGTCGTCTTTTCCATCCATTCTTAGCTACAGTCACCCATCTCTCTACGCCCAGTGTACATCCAACTACGATCCTCAACCATCCTAGTATGCAAAACATAATGCATATTTTAATCCGACTTTTATTTATGTCAAAAATTACAACTACAGAGCTAGCTAGAAGCTACCATAGGATACATGCCATATATATGTACACTAAAACAGATTGACATGAAGACAATATACATGATCAACAGAGTATAAAAACACTTTCTTTCAATATAAATGAATACTATCTCTCTACGCACAGTGTACATCCAACTACGATCCTCAGCCATCCTAGTGTGCAAAACATAATGCATATTTTAATCCAACTTTTATTTATGTCAAAAATTACAACTACAGAGCTAGCTAGAAGCTACCATAGGATACATACCATATATATGTACACTAAAACATATTGACATGAGGACAATATACATGATCAACGAGCATAAAAACACTTTCTTTCAATATAAATGAATACCATTATAAATGAATACAATTATTTATTAACATGTTAATGTAGCATTGTAATGACAATATATCAATCCACCATAAGCGGACAACTGAAGAAAATAAGCAAACTTTATTTCTTTTCCACTTATCCACTACCTACTGATAGTTCTTGGAGTGAGGGAGCCGAGGGAGCTGTGGTGGGGAAGATGGCTGCAGTTGTGTGTTGGTGGAGGCAGTCGGCGGGGGAAAGCGCCAGGGGAATTGAGATCTACGGCGGTGGCGGTGGCTGAGGAGGAGGAGGAGGCGACACTGTAGGCAAGTACCAGAAAACAATCAAGCCCCAGCGAACTGTAGTGTCTACTGACTAGGGACTGTATTGAAAACAAAGTAAGCAACAATATCCATAGAGGATAGCAACTTAAATGTCATGGCAAAAGGCTGACTAGGGACTGTATTGAAAACAAAGTAAGCACATATCTTGCATGAAAACTAAGGCTGACTGTGGCAAAAGGGATCACATACCAAAACTGTTATTAGATTACCATTATATTCTGGACTTGATCTTAATTAATTGATTTATCATTTATGGTTTGTTTCTAATTACTGATTACTCTTATTAGGCATGTTATCAGTCATCGGGTAAAATGTGCTAAGCTCAGACATGATGCTAACACTCACTGAAATTTACTAAAGGCCCTTCCCTTACTAACCTCAAAGATTCAAAAAGCTAACCACTACCAAAAAAATTTGTGGGCAAAGATATATCTCACAAAAAGACAATCTGATCTAACCTAGAGACGAAAAAATTTAAAATGAAGAAAATTAGCAACTAACAATAGCTGATGTTAACTACAAGACCGGCCGAGTTCATTCCATATAATAACTAATGAATCATAGGTTAAATCCAGAGGTAGCAATAGGATGATGCGATTAAATGACTTGATCTACTATGATGGATGTTGTGTTTAGGCAATAGATCAATGTAATTGATGTATTCGATGCTTCTTTGGATTGTGATAAAAATTGAAGCCTTGTATGGATTAAATATCTAGCTTATATTTATCATTATTGAAGTATTGGGCACGATAACTAACGGTGCTGACAATACAAAGCAGTCCGCAGAAGACAAGCTACAAATTCTGCGTCTTGAGGCGAGCACCATGTGCACCTTAAGGGCAAAAGATGCACCATTGATACATACTACCTGAGTGGGAGCAGGAGGAGATGGCGGCACCGGAGGCAGTGGAGGAGGGGGAGACGGCGGATGCGGTGGATCGGTGAGGGAGAAGGAGGAGGAGGACGGGAAGGCGGCGCCTGTGGCAAGGGAGGAGGAGGAGGAGGACGGACTGGCTTCTGTGGAGGCGGAGGAGGAGAGGAGACCGGGGAGGGGGGATGGCGGGGTTAGGTGTGGCGGCGGAGCGTTGAGGAGGTGGGGCGGCGGCGGAGCGTCGAGGAGGAAAGGGGAGGATTGGGGATTGATCTGTAGGGTTAAGACTTGGGCTCGATTTCGAGTGGGGCAGCGAAAAAACTAGTGCGGTACGGATGAAAAAATGGTGGTCCTGATGAATTCTCTGCCGAGCGTATGCAACAAGGATGCACTCAGGAATTAACTCCAACCCGTTGAGACCGTGTCGTACCCTGTTTTGGACTCGGTTCCCGTTGAGACCATGTCGTACCCTGTTTTGGACTCGGTCATATCCTGAGTGTCCAATGGAGCACTCGGGAAATATATTTGCAGCGAGTGTTTTATTCTCTCTCCGTGTACCGTATTCAACACTCGGGACTTTTCCGAGTGTTTTATTCAAGACACTCGAGAAACTAATAAGCACTCGGTAAATAAACCATTTCTGGTAGTGGATGAACACAAGAAGCAAAGAAAAACATAGAATAATATAACAGTAGGGCAAAACAAATAACAACAACGAGCAGCCTCACTGCAATCATGATCATGCAGAAACTTTCATGATTTGCCTATACAGTCTTGTTCCTTGTGTGAGCTAATCTGATAGATTTGCACAGAGCGGATGAACAAGGGGAAATTGAGGTAAGGATTTGTCATGATTTTGCCTTGCGGATGGCACCAATGATCGACCGGAAGACCTTGGTGGTGCTGGGGATACGGTGGACCCCCTGCTGCTCATGCTCGAAATCCTGCACCGCCAGATCAAGAAGCTCAAGTAAGTAAGGCTGCTTCAACTGCTCCATATGCACGAGGATCTTCTCCCTCTCCCCCCCCCCTAATCGATGATGAGGATTGGTATGTACCCTCGTAACACCCTGTCCTTCCTTGCCATGAGTACTCTCCTTCCTCTTCTCCCTTGCAGCATAGCATTTCATCGATTTTTTCCTTTTGGCCCCATGGTGCCACCTGAATTGCAAGATTAGCTCCGTTGGCCCAAAAAATTTAAATTTGGCCTCTTCCCGAGCGCAGAATGATCGGAGGAGGACACGTGTCTATTTTCGCTCTGGGGCGGAAAACGGTGGTGGTAGCGACATTTCAACCAACGTAGGAATGAGCACAGCGCCACGGAAGGTTGGCGGGCTGCTTTCCGTGGCAAAGGAGTGCGGGAAATGGTTTCGCATTCATGAAATTCGAGTGCACATGCTGCATGCATTAAATAGATGCTTGACCTTTGCATGCATGAAATTCGAGCGCACATGCTGCATGCATTAAATAAACGCTTGAACTTGCTTCTTTCATGAATGCTTGCTACGCTCGACGCTTTTTCTTTCTGCCCTTTCCGCGCTCTAGTACCGTGGAAGGTAGCCGGGCCCCGAGCATGGAAAGCGACACGTGTCTCCCTGCGGTCATTTTGCACCTGGGAGGGAGCCAAATTTGAAATTTTCGGACCAAGGGAGCTAGTCTTGCTATTCAGGTAGCACCATGGGGCCAAAAGAAAAAAAAATCCATTTCATCTTCCTACCCTTGGATTATATACTGCTTTGATTAGTGTTGCCTTACGTCAAGACGTAAATGATATGCATAAATTATGGTAGAATTGCAGTCTCTATATGATAGAATGTCTGGCCTACAAATTTAAAAGTTAATAAAACCTTGGAGTATGTAGCATATCCTTCTATATAAAAGAGGGCCAGGTTGAAGCTTAGGCAGGGTGGCATGTCGCCTCGCTTTTCCCAACCGTCGGATTTACGCTTCTCCGTCCCCGGTCGTCCGATCGGGCCTGAGGCTTCCTCCGCACGTGCTGCGCCGCTGTCTGCTTCGCTCCATTCGCCACGCAAGATGCCACGCGCCCACGCTCCTCTCTGGATTCTTCGGTTGCATCGGCTGCTCTTTCCCCATCACCCCGTCCTTCTTCGCCACCCTCCTCACTCCAGCTCCTTCCTTTTTCCCTTCGTTCTTACTTCCTCCAGTGCCTTTTGTGTTCTTCCTGGGCACCCGTTTTTACGCGCGTTGTTCTTCCCTTCTTAGTTCTTTTCCATTATTTTGGTGGTTTCCTTCTTTTGCTGTTCCTGTCGGGTTTTTGTGTTTTCAGGATCTGGAGTCTGGTTGTCGTCCTATTTGGCTCCCTACAACCGGTCGTCAGCTTCATCGCTCTACCGATTCATCTTTTCCCTCTTCCTTTGTTTCCTTTGTTTCTTTTTTCCCCATGCCTATCTCTTTCATCCTTACCTCCCATTTGGATCTTTGGTTTAGATCTTCATTTCTATGTGGCCCTGCAGGCGTTGGATTCTTGCATGGAAAATTTGAGACCTTGTCATCTATGGAGCCTTTCTTAGGTAAGATAGAGTAATGCAAAAGGAATTTGTTCACACTATATCACTATATCAGAGGATAAATTGGGTAGGTAACATTTATTGTTGAAACACATACATGACTATGCCTTAGTTTTCTGTTTGAGGGAAAGCTTATGATGCTTTACTTATTCTTGAAATACTAATTTCCTTGTAGGCAGTGGTGAAATGATTGCAGATGTGTTCCAAGACAAATCCACATATGCTGAGCCTCCTTCTAGGTGAGGAATCAAATTGCATCTTCCGTTTGTTTTAATCTTTCTAGATTAATTCTTATATGTCTTCATCTGCTATCAGATCTTCTGAAGAAAGTCGGTACAGAATAGACAATATCTAAATTCTAAAGTGAATAAGCGATAAAAGTTACTACATAGTAGAGCACAATGATACAGTGTTATACAATCATGGCCATGGCTGATGTTACGTGGGATGGTCCTTGATTAGATAAATACAGTGACAAACACTAACAGCCATGCTCTTACAAGTTTCTAATCAAACATTTATTTTGTTTACCCTTCATGTTCTGATATGGAAATTGATTACTTCCACCTTGATATGATAGGCCTAAAATATTACAAGATAACCTGTACTAGAATTGTAGACAAGTGATACATGATGACTTAAACAAAACATGTTGGTTCTATCGGAAAGATAACCTGTACCAGAATTGTAGACAAGTGATACATGATGACTTAAACAAAACATGTTGGTTCTATCAGAAAATCCGAAAAGGTTATGTTGTAGTTTTAGTTGTTTTACACAAGAGGGTTTCCAAGTTTGTCTCTGCCTGACATTATTTGCTAGAGCAATTCTGCAATTGAAAAGGCACACCTCCTGATGTTGTACTTAAGGCTGTATAAAATTGTTGTTGATGTTACATTGGTCCTTTTTAATTTATCCTCTAGATATTCTAACTATAATATATTCTGAAAATATTTGAAGTTGGAACTCCTGCAATTGGAGAAGCTATAGGATTGGGAGCAGCAATGCATCCCACAAATGACTTGGAATATGATTCTATTTTTTCCCTACAAAATAATATGGAGTTTAGTTATGTGGCATCTGCAATATACAGAAAATACCGATGAGTATATAACCTAAAGTTAAAGTGTGTCAATAGTTTTTCACCAGAGTTATGTGCACTACTTTATAACCTTTACTTCTACCAAAATTTTGTCCCCTTTGGGCTTTCCAGCCATATGAAATTATGCCTCTCTGCAGATTACTTCACTGATTATCGAGGCTGTTGCTTGGTGTTGTATGCTTATAATGATTGTACTGAAGGCAATAATTTACATTTACAAGTTTACATGGTACATCCGGTTTGTGGTAATATACGTGATGATTGGGGAAACTGCTATGTTCAATCTTGCGTTTTCTGTGAGGCGGTACTGTAGTTCAAGGTATAGTACATTTGTAAAAAAAAAATCCCCTTAATGAAACTTGTTGGGTGGTGACTCAAAGATTTATCATCTTTTTTTAATGTATACTAACTTCTGTATTTTCCTTTTGGAGTTTAATATTTTACTTATACTGTAGTGAGATAATCTTCCAGGTTAGCAGTTTTTTGGTCTCATGATCATATTTAGTGATCTCTTTTGTATATTGAATGTATATTTCCTGCAGTTCTTGTTTGGAATCCTCATGGTGGTTTATCTGCCTAGCTTGGATCCTATCCGAGTTACACTCGATTCGAGAACGAGGTGCTTGTTGATATCGATTATGAACCTCTACGGCAGAGAGCGGATCCGCCTGAGGGCATGTGAATATATTTTCTAGTGAGTAAATATAGGTTGTTGCACACTATTGGATACACACATAATTCTCTTTTTCTATCCTCACAACTTCTCTATAAGCATATTGATATAAATTTTGTTGTCTCTTTACTTTGCTAGCCATATTATTTTTGTCGGTGTTTTAGAACCGAACTTACGTAAAGATTGTTTGATTCGGGGGTTCCTCTAGGCTCAAAATCACACAGCGATGGAGACACGGGGATTTTTATACAGGTTCGGGCCTTCTCCTAGGAGAATAACAACCCTACTCCTGTGTGTATGTATTGAGTATACTGGATTACAAGATGGAACTAGAGACTAGAGTATTGTCCTTCTAATCTTCTCCCCCCCCTTCCTGATGATCCTTGCCTTTTATACTGTCCCCGGGGTGCGCCGTTGGATCTTCAGTATAAAGGTCACGTTAACGCACCAGATCATGGAGCTGTTACCGGAGGTTATTACGGGAGTTGTAACGTTCCCACGTTGCCAAACAATTATCACCATAACAGAGAGTTAAGTCGTGCTATTATTCCAGGGAATAACAGCGTAATTGATTGCTCATATCCTTGGATACGGTACATGAGATTCCCTGGTCAACTAGGCACATATGTCTGTGAGTCTTGTCGACTGAGGACTGGTCGTAGAAGAGCTTACGACCAGGTGGTGGTCGTAGGAGAGCCTACAACCACAGATCGATCGTAGTAGAGCTTACGATCACGGGATAGTCGTAGAAGGGCTTACGACTATGGGGTAGTCGTAGGAAGACCCACGACTACATGGTGGTCGTAGGAGAACTTACGACTTCCAGCTTCTCCCTTATGAATATTAAGAGGTATACTAAAGAGTTATATGATGTCATTATTATCCATAATATGAATTATAGATATATAATAAAATAAGATTGTTATATCCTCGTCATCTAGCCCCCCAGCTTAAGTGAAAATAACTTACTTGAAAAAGGAGCAGTAGATGGTCTTACGACCAGTCAGTGGTCATAGGGAAATGGTCGAAGGAAGAACTCTTCGACTGGTGTTTCATTTGACCATAAATTTACTTGGTCAAGAAAGTTGTGAAATAATCTTGCGACTTACAAGGTGGTCGTGGGAGATCTGACGGTCACCGAGTGGTCATGTGATCTTGTGGTCGAAGCAGGATCTTTCGATCATTTGCTTGCGTTTTGACGTAAAAAGACTTGGTCAAGGAGGTAATTTCACTTAAGGTGTAAAAACAGACCTGACTTCCTCGAGCAGACAAATTTAAGAATCTCAATCGATTCCCTTACCCTTGTCTATTGGAGCAGTTCTCGAAGCATTGGCAACCGTTAGGGTAGCCACGTCTTTTGGACTTCGGGTGTGCAGTTATAAATCTTCACCGTGGGTGAGGATAAGGTCCTTTACCTTCCCCCAAATTATTCTTGCTGTTCGAACTATCGAGTTCTCCGTCGCCGACCAAATCAAGCTTTCTTCTTCAATCTTTCCACATCTAAATCTTCGACTTTTGGGAGAAATGGCCGGAGCCGCTTCCTAGTGGGCCGAATCGGAGATGGATGCGACCAGAATCCAGGCCTTGGTCGACTCCGAGAAGATTCCGAAGATGGAATTCGTGCGGTGGATTGAGGCCGTCGGGTAGCATTGGCCGTCGGAGGAGATTGGGCAAATCCCCGTTTTCTAACTCATCCTTTTCTCACATTGGTACTCGAATATTTCCAAGTGGAGTTGGTGAACCTTGTCCCCAATTCTGTCACAATGTTGGGGGTGTTCGAGTACCTGTGCGAGGCCTACCTGGGAATTCTGGCTGATCTGGAGTTGTTCCGGTATTACTACAGAATGACCTGATTAAGAGGAATCGCTGGTAGTTATAGTCTGAAGCTCCACGATGGGAAGTCGAGGGAGTACATTCAGATATTTACCCGGTCGTCGTGGCCGGGGTGGAAGAAGAGGTGGTTTTATTGGGAGATCACCAACGAGGATGACCTCTCTTTCACCGGGAAGCTTCTTTGGGAAGGTTCAGCTGGGATTCGATTCCCAGGATCATGGCGGATTGCCCTTTCATTCAAGCTATTGTAGACTTGAAGGAAGAGGGCTTACCGGATGGCACGTGGTGAAGGATTTCATCACGCGCCGCATCAGCCCTCTCAAGAAGAGGGCTCATCAGATGTGGAGGTATTTGGGCTCGACGGACCCGACGAGGGACTACGCGGAGGGTAAGTAAACCTTGAGCTTTAGCCTTCTTTCTATTAGTTTTGAATTAAGCTTACTAAAGGTTCTCTTATCCCTGCAGACCTCTCACTAGAGGAGATTGACGCTCGGGTCAAGCTCATCTGTGAGAAGACCCCAGCCCATGTTGTGGCGCCTCTAATTCTGGCTGACTTGTCTCCAGAGGACAAGGTGGAGTGCCTAAAGGTAATCAAAAGTCGATTTCGTCTTTAGGACTTTGTAGTCATAGAAGAACTTATGACTGGGTACTGATCATAGGAAGGCTTACGATCAGGTTCTGGTCGTAGAAAAACTTACGACCAGGGGGTTGTCATAGCAAGGCTTACGACATGGTGAGAGTTGTAGAAGAACTTACAACGGCTTTATAATATCTCTTTTTCTGATTTCTGCAGAAAGTAGGCGAGGAGGACCGTCAGGATGACGAAGAAGTCGAACTGATGGTTGTTGGTGCGGCCGTAGAGCAGTTTGTTTCTCCCTTGGCTAAGAGACGCCGGCTTGTTAAGGCCACCGACAAGGGAGGCTCGAGCTCAAGCCCTGCTGTTGGGCAAGCAGATGCTCCTTAGACCAGGGGGAGGAGGCTCGCGTAAGCTGTTGATGAGGGCAGTGCAAGCTTGAGCTCCGCTACTCTGTCTGCACCTTTCGCTAATCTTGCCACAAAAATTATTGCTGTAGAGGAAGCAATTGCGACAGGAATAGCTGAAGTATTCAAACCCAGGGCCTCCAAGACCAAGGTACCCTTCTATTATGATAATAAAACCTTTGCAGTTTCTGCCTCTCGTGGCTTTATCAAGCGATTAGAAAAGGAGAATTGGAAGAGTTTCATGTCTTTTGTAAAGGTAACTCTTGCACGGAAGGTGCAGTGGTTGAGGACGATCTTGCATTTGTTGGGGTGGTCGAGACTGGTCTCGGCCATCCGGAGAGCCAAGAGGCTCAAACAGTGATGGCGCTCGATCAAGACCTACGACCAGATGTGGTCATGACTGTTCCTCAACATGAGTCTCAACCAGACGTGGTTGAGAAAAAGTCGAAGAAACCTTCCTTAGGGAGGGTTGTTTCCAAACTTAAGATCAAATCCGACACTCAGAGGTACGTAAAAGAGACAAAAGTGTAAGGACAACATTTACCTTTTGCTTTTTACCACCTGATCGTGTTTTCCTTTTTATGATCTCAGCTTGGCTCCTCTTACCATCAAGAACGTTCCTGCCAAGGAACCCATTGCAGTTTCTTTGGCAGGCGAAGGAACAACAGTGGCGGTGGTCGAAGGATCGTCCACCGTCCGAGTGAGCGAAGATGAATTCTATATTTGGTTTGGCTACGACTATTGGAGGCGGTCGTGGGGCGAAGCGCCTCGACCACGAGGGTGGTCGTGAGGCCGAGGCGAGACGGCGTCGATCTGCGCAGAGGCATCGAGTGTCGTCTTTGGAAAGGAGGTTGTCGTGGATGTTCCCTCAGGCCCTTAAGGAGGAGCTGGCGCTACCGAATCAGAGGAGGAATACGCCAACTTCACCTCTGAGTTTTTTTGGGCCGTCTTCCATTGTGGGATCTTCTGCTCTTAGACCTCGTGCCTGTGTCCCTCACCCCAAGGATATTCCCGACAGAGGGGATGTCTTCGATGACGCACGTCTCGAAAAGGTGTGGTGGGACCGAGTCCGAGAGGTTGATGAACTGAGGAACCCCATAAGGGTAGTGTCATCGTTTGCACAGAGGGCAATGAATGTAAGTACCTGATGATTGGTATTTGCACTCATATTGTTTCTCGCTTCTAACTGTTTTTTCTTTTATGCAGAGAGCATTGGAACAAATTGTTATTGTTGTTGAATACAGCAGGTAACTTACCCAATTGCGACAGGAAAAAGCGAAACTTTGCGAGCAGGCAGAGAAGTGGTAAGTAACTGCTTTTCGTAGCCTTTTATGTTTCAGCTACTTACACAGCACTTGCGGGGTTTATTGTAGAAAATCTTACGACTAGGTACTGGTCGTAGGAGGACTTACGAGCAGGGTATGGTCATGGAAAAACTTACGACGAGGAACTGGTCGCAGAAGAACTTACGACCAGGTTATTTGCTAACGTCTACCCTTTCCCTTTGCAGGTTTAAGAGTGAAAGAGCCGAGATGAAGAATCTAGGGGAGGAGATTGAAGACCTCCAGAAGAAGCTTCAGGAGGCAAACTCTGCAAACCAAAAGTTGCAGGGACGACTAAGCGGTAAGTGTTGAACTTAAGACCGCCTTCGACCTCCTTTTCTTTTTCTCGAATCTCATTTTCTTTCGAGACAAAAACCAAGAGGTCGGGCGTAGAACAACGTTACCTTAAGGACACCGCCGCCACCTGTTGAAGAAGTCAAGAAGTTAGATTTTCAACTAGTTGGTAAGCAAATCTTTACCTGCAATTGGTTGTGTTTTCCTCTTGAGGTCATTTTATTTGACTGGCCTTATTCTTTTCAAAACAAGTAGTACAAGTAAAACGACTTCGCGAGGCTTCAACACGCAATCAGGAGGAAATGAAGGCTTTGAAGATCAATCTTTAAGACAATATTTCACTCTTGAATAATGTACTCGGTGGGCTTCATGCTGAGGGGATTACTCCTCGTGACGACACGTTGTCTGCCCAATCGAGTCGGAACTTTGCAAGAGTTGGTGACTACGCTGAGAGCTAACCAATTCGACTCGATAAAGGATGTGATCCAAGAGGGAATAAGATTTGTCTTAGCAAAACTTAAATCTCATGATCCCACCCTTAATCTGTAGCCTGTCGTAGATGACTTCGCCTGCCCTGAAGCAGAAGTGGAGCAGTTAATAGAGACAATGCAGCCGATCGCTGAGTTAGTCACGGAGGGTATGCAAATCAGCTCTCCTTTGCCTGAGTAGTCTGTACCAGAACCCTGTAAAGACAAATTTTTTGTTGATGTCGATATATAATCCTTTCTTCTTCTTGAAAATCATCTTGTCGAGTAGTTAGTAACTCATAAGATATTGAATGGAAAAAGAGCAAGACTAAGAATTGAAGTCAAGTTAATAACTTTATCCTAGCTCCCGACTATTTGCTTGGTTTATTTAGATAAACCGAGTAAATAGTGTTTAATGGGTTTTCTGAAAAAGAGAGAGATTTAGCTAACTTGTAGTTTTTCGATCACGATAATCTTGCCTTTGGTCGAAGAGTAGGAACGAGTCAACACTAGGAAGGTCCTTCTAGTGGGTAGGACCCACGCTTGAGAGGACGAGCCGACTAGGTGATGTTATCATCTCCGACTAGATTAATCAAATCAAGGACGGTCAACTTGAGTTAGATAAACGTCTGGAGTTCCTTAAAAAAAATTATCCAACTTATCTCAATACACTCAGTATATTCGCTCTGGTAGCAAGAGTTAGAAACAGAACGATGCTAGGAAGTTCCTTCTAGTGGGCAGGACCACATGCAGAGAGGAAAGCCTTCGACTAGGTGTTGCAACTTCCTCCGACTAGTTAAAACAAACCGAGTTTATCGAAAGTAGTCGAGCAAATTTGGAAAGTGTACTCTGCTTAATTTATTTTTCAAAAAGATGGATGAAGAAATAAACTAAGGTACTAAGAGTTGGCTTGACATTATTTCAACCATGTTTCGAACCCAAGCTCTTTGTGTTGGTAAAAAAAGGAGGAACGAGTCGACTTTAGGAAGTTCCTTCTAGTGGGCGGGACCACGTGCAGAGAGGAAAGGCTTCAACTAGGTGACGTTACCATCCTTTCGACCAATGTAAAGATGAACTGGGTATTGGTCGTAGAATGTCTTAGGACCAGTGTATTATTGTGGCAAAGTGCACGACTTAGTAACTGGTCGAGGGCGGACCCTTGACCAGGGTATGGTTGAAAGAGTTGTCAAAGAACCTGATGCTTTATTGAACAGTTTGTCGTTTACACGTAGAATTTGTGTAACTGGTCGATATTCCAAGAATTTGAGAGAATTCATCCGTCTTCCATTGCCAGTCGTACCGAACCTGGTCGCATAATTTCGACCACTGTGTAAGGACCTTCCCACTTGGGGGAAAGCTTGTTCTGATTAGACTGGGATTGAATTTTCTTCAATACCAAGTCACCTACAGCAAGGCTACGAGGTTGGACCTTACGATCACAGAATTTGCGCAGGGCTTGCTGGTAGACTGCTGAACGGATTAAGGCCTGATTCCTCTTTTCTTCGAGCAGGTTAATATCATCAGCTCGAAGTTGTTCTTGGGCTGAGTCATTGAAACTCTCGACCCTTGTAGACATGATCTTTAGTTCTAGCGGAAGCATGGCTTCAGCACCAAAAACTAGGAAAAAAGGTGTTTACTTTGTTGCTGACTAGCGATCGTCAGGCGAATCGCCCATATCTTGAGGGTAATTCTTGTACCCAAGCCCCCGGGCGCTTGACAAGCTGGTCGAAGACTCGAGTTTTAATTCCCTGCATTATTTGGCCATTTGCTCGTTCGACTGCCCTGTTGCTTTGGGGATGGGCGAAAGAGGCGTAACAGAGCTTGGTACCCAACTCGTCGCAAAATTCCTAAAATTTTGCACTAAAAAATTCTTTACCATTATATGTGATTATTCGACTTAGGACACCAAACCGAGTAATCACGCTTCTCATCATAAACCATTTTGCGGCTTAGTTGTAATCGATCCGTGTTAAACCCGACCCATTTTGTGAACGTATCAATATCCACAAAAAGGAACTCGAAGCCTCCTGGAGCCCTTGGGAACGGTCCTAGGATGTTGAGACCCCAGGTTGCAAAAGGCCAAGATAAAGGGATTGTTTGTAATGCCTGAGCTGGTTGGTGTATTTGCCTGCTATGAAACTAGCATTGTACATATTTCTTAACCAACTCTTTGGCATCGTAGAGGGTTGTTGGCTAGTAAAATCCTTGTCGAAAGGTTTTTCCGACCAACGTTCTGTAGGAAGCATGAGTTCCACAAATGCCCCCGTGTATGTCGTGAAGGAGGTTTAGTCCCTCTCTCTGCGGTATGCATCGCATGAGTACCCCTTGAGTACCTTGTTTATAGAGGACTCCTTCGACCAAAGTATATATTTTGGCCTTTCGGGATAAACGATCTGCTTCGAGATTGTCATCAGGTACGGAACCCGTCTGAAGATACTTATAGATGGGATCCATCCAAGTGTCCTCGTAATCTAGAGATGTTGTCTCAATAGGAGATGTCTCTGGTGTGTCCACCAGAGACGGCTTCTGGAGTTGCTCCAAGAAGACCCCTTTTGGCACTTGTGATCGGGAAGAAGCTATCCGAGCAAGCTAGTCTGCGAGGAAATTATCCTTTCGAGGGATAAATTGTACCTCAAAACCGAAAAAATATTTTTCAAGCTTTCGAACCTCCGATAAGTACAGAGACATGGTCGGATTAGAGCACTGGTACTCTTTTACGACTTGATTCACGACTAGTTGAGAGTCTCCTCTCACGAGTAGTCATCGAATCGCGAGTGCTTTCGCAGCTCGTATGCCGGCTAGTAAACCCTCGTATTCTACCACGTTGTTAGTGGTATGAAAGTTTAACTGTATGGCATACTTTAAGGTCTCTCCGTTAGGAGATTCCAGGACCACCCCAGCCCCCGAGCCACTTAAAGTAAGTGACCCATCAAAGTACATCGTCCACTTGTCGTGGGTATCGAACTGGGGATCCTGAACAGGTTCAGGATTTGTCCATTCGGCGACAAAGTCTGCCAAGATTTGGGATTTAATGACCGTTCGGGACACGAAATGGAGGTCGAACTCCTCAAGTTCTACTAACCATTTAGACATGCGTCCCGCTGCTTCCCTATTTTGGAGGATCACACCTAAGGGAAACTCAGACGGTACAATTATCTTGTGTGCCTAAAAATAATGCCTCGATTTCCTTGAAGATATGAGGAGGGCATAGAGAAGCTTTTGGACCTGAGGGTAACGCTCCTTAGGTCCGTGCAAAACTTCACTTACGTAGTACACCGGTCGTTGAACGTTTTCACGTTCCACAACTAGTATTGCACTCACTGCCTGTGGCGTGGCAGCTAGATAAATTAAGAGCGTCTTTTCTGGTTTCGGGGAAACCAGAACAGGAGTACTCGTAAGATATCTCTTGACATCCTCGAAGGCAGCGTTTGCCTCTTCTGACCACTCGAAACACTTGTGTTTCCTTAGAAGTTTGAAGAAAGGTAGTCCTTTTTCCCCCAGTCGTGCTATGAAACGACTTAAAGCCGCCATACACCTTGTGAGCTTTTGGACTTCTTTCTTCGTGGTTGGAGAGCGCATTTGAACAATGGCTTTTATCTTTTTGGGGATTTGCTTCGATCCCTCGTACGGAGACCAGGAATCCAAGCAATTTTTCCAAAGAGACTCCAAACACACACTTCTCAGGATTGAGTTTCAAGTGGTGTTTTCTGAGGTTGTCGAATATCTCCTGCAAGTTCGAAACATGATCAAGTCGTTTGATGCTTTTTACGACTAGATCATCAACATAGGCTTCCAAATTTCGGCCTAGCTGAGGTGAAAAAGTCGATTGCATCAAACGTTGAAAAAAAGTGCCAGCATTTTTTAGACCAAATGGTATTTTTGACATAGCAAAATATACCAAATGGAGTAATAAATGCAGTATTTTCTTCATCTTCTAAACACATATTAATCTGATGGTAGCCAGAATATGCATCTAGAAAACTTAATGTTTTGCAACCAGTAGTAGAGTCAACCAACTGATCGATACGAGGTAAAGGGAAATCATCTTTTGGACAAGCTTTATTAAGACTAGTGAAGTCTACGCACATTCGTCACTTGCCGTTAGACTTCCTAACCATTACAGGGTTGGCCAATTACTCTGAGTGGTCGACTTCTCTTATAAAGCCTGCTTTAAGTAGCTTGTCCAA
The DNA here is from genome assembly GCA_036346405.1 of Phyllostachys edulis. Lineage (NCBI taxonomy): Eukaryota > Viridiplantae > Streptophyta > Magnoliopsida > Poales > Poaceae > Phyllostachys > Phyllostachys edulis. The sequence continues at coordinate 121,078,759 of CM070546.1, forward strand.
TTCTGACCTTATAGCATCTCGTCGATCAGGGGCAAATCTTCATAATTCTTGTTTTACGGGTACTTTGTCAGGCCGTAAAGCTAGCCTATGCTCGATCACTTCCCTAGGGACTCCGGGTATGTCGGATGCTTGCCACGCGAAGACATCTGCGTTTGCTCGGAGGAAAGTGATGAGGGCGTCTTCCTACTTGGGGTCGGAAGTATCCCCGATGCGAACAGTCTTCGAAGGTTTCTCCTGATCCAAGGGAACTTCTTTGACTTGGTCGTTCGGCTTAGGCGCAGCTTTAGGTTTGAGTTCTTGGTCGAAGGCTGCCCTTTTTCTTCCCGAGTTGGTATCTGACCCACTATCTCGAGGGATCGACGGTCACACGTGTGCGCCATCTTCTTATCACAATGAATTGTGATTACTCCTTTGGGACCTGGCATCTTAAGACATTGATACCCATAATGAGTTGCCATTAAGAATTTTGCCAAAGCTGGTCATCCGAGTATGGCGTTATATGTCGTATCGAAATCGACTACATCAAAGGATATTTTCTCCGTCCTGAAATTACTTGGTGAACCAAATGTTAAAGGAAGAGAAACTTGACCAATGAGTTTGGCCGAAGACCCTGGTACAATACCATGAAATGAATATCTTACCGGTCTTTCCTTGGTCCTTGGTACTTGTATTTCATCCAGGGTGCTCGTAAACAGAATGTTTAACGAGCTACCACCATCAATCAGTACTCGATTTACTCGATAGTTGTTGATGGTGGGTTCGACCATGATCGGAAAACGACCAGGTCGAGTTGAAGGGATCGGGCAGTCACCCTTCTCGAAAGAGATGGTGACTTTCGACCACCTCGGTACTTTATTGACAAGAGGAGAGTCAATGGAGTTTACCTCATGTTCGACTGCCTTAAGCTGCCGTCTTGACTCGTACGCCGATGATCCTCCAAAGATGTGCTCGATGGTATGCTCAGGATCTTGAAATGGCATGTCCTCGTTGTTATCCGACTGTGTACGACCACCGGCTTGCCCTACTTCTTCGAGGGTAGGAAGTGACCCTTTGCCGTTGTAATAGTCTTCGAGTTTTCGTTGGAAAACTCAGCAATTGCGGAGGTCAGGCCCTTCCTTTTTGTGGAAAGGGCACCACCTAGGCTTATCGTTCTTCTGTTCGGGGCGCTTACCTTTTGCCTCGATGGGGTATTGCTTGTCAGTTCGTGGCTCCTTATTGCTTACGGCCAGGATCTCCTTAGAAGCATTGGCTTGAAGCTTTTGTCCCTTTGCCTTGTTCTTAGATTTTTTGGCCTTCTTATCCTTCTTTTTGCTACCTTCGCCAGTTCCTGAGGGTGCTGGTCATCTCGATCGATGATCTTGGTCCACTCAACCGCCGTCGTGATGGCGTCGATCACCATCTCAAGAGTTCGCTCTGATGGCGGGAGGGTTCAAAGCGATGTCCTCCGTGATCCTTCTGCTACGGACTCCCTGCTTGAAGGCTCTGATAACAGATGCATCAGAAACATCAGGAATAGAATTGCGAACCTGACTGAAACGCTTGATGAATTGGCGTAATGTTTCGTGGTCATTTTGTCGCATCCTGTGTAGGTCGTCCTCCTTTCCGAGGCGATGGTAGGTGCCCTGGAAATTAGCCAGCAACAGATCACAGAGTAACAGATCACAGATGTATTACCATGAGTAGATCGACTCGACTGGTTGGTTTAATAACCACGATCAAGCAGACCCTTCGAGCACAGTCAGAAGGTAATTAGCCATGATGCGCTCTCCTCCTCCTGTTGCTCGGACAGCGATTGTGTAGATCTGAAGGAATTCGATGGGATTTTGAGACCCATCAAATTTCTCCATGTTCCCTGGTCGAAATCGCGGCGGCCAGTGAACTGCTCGGAGGTTAGGCAAAAATGCCCGACATCCGGTGATTACATCGTAACATATCCTTTGTAGAAAAGAGGGGTTGATGTCGCCAGGTGATTGTATTCGACGATATCCAGCAAGGGGTGAATCTGACTTATAGCAAGTCTCGATCCTACGAGGGTAATACCCCTTGTATCTTGTCTGCTGTTGCAAACCTCTCGGTCGGAGTGGTGAATGATCACCTCTCCTAGGAGCTTTATGATCATCAGGCATTCGAGGAACTCTTTTCCGGATTGGGGAGCGACGCACCTTGCGGTGATCTCCATGCGGTGAGTTATTCGATTGACTGGAAGCTGATGGAGTTGTACTGCCACGACTCCTGGAATGACGCCGACGGGGTCGTTCGAGCTTGCTCACCATACTCCGCAGCCTTCGTGCGATCTCTTCGGTGAAGAGGTCGTAGCCAGGTGCTCGGGTAAGTTCTCGAGATGGGTTCTCGAGCAGGTCGTTGATATGCTGAAGTTCCTGAGCTTCTTCCGACTGGTATTGAGCACGCCCAGGTAATTTTCTCTGAGCTGCGACTCATTTTCGTCGGTTTATTTCAGAATTATTCATACCTGATCCTTGAGCTTGCCTCAATGGAGTGCGATGATCTCGAGAATTTCCCGTACGCTCATCAGAGTATTGACTCTGGTCGTCGTCGATGGTGTCTTTGTCATTGCCACGAGCGGTCGTAGGGTGTGATCTTCGGGGAGCATCTGCAGCCTCATCTCTAGGAGAGTTATTGCTACCTGAGGGCAGGACGAAGACCTCCCGTTGATGATCTCCACTTGCACTAGAGGCCTCCTCGTTTGAGGAATCGTCGAATAACACCATCTGGCGACTTGGAGTAAACCCCTCCAAGAAGGGGAATTCCGGGTTATAACCGTCTCTATCGGCAAGCGAGTCCTACGTTGGGATGGTCAAACTCGCAGGAAGAGCATGTTCGATCGCATTCTTGGCTGGGCTAACCAGAGAGAGAGAGAATCACCAGGTGTTGATGAAGATCCGGAATTACGACTTCCAGGAGTTGTCGCGCCAGGTCGGACTGTCTTAGGCAGACTTGGACATTTAGAGAGGGAACCCTCACTGTGTCGCGAGTCTGCCTTGGGATAGCTCTCATTGTGGTCGGATTGACCCTTGTCCTTTGAGGAAGCTGGTTCCCCATCTGGACGTATAGTTGTGGGGGAAAAGGATCCCTTCTCAACTCCATCGATGGTAAGGTCTCTTGGAGAAAGATCTCCGAAGGCGACATCACCATCGGATAATGCATCGCTTGGCTCATAGTCGAAACCGACATCCATGTCGATATTTGCATAATCGGCCAAGTCGAACCAGTTCTCCTCGTTCCACTCTCCTGCCATGAGAGCATGAGAATTGGAAAGACAAAGGAAAGCTTATGACTCAAAGATCCCCACGGTCGGCGCCAACTGTCGGTGTTTTAGAACCGAACTTACATAAAGATTGTTTGATTCGGGGGTTCCTCTTGGCTCAAAATCACACAGAGATGGAGACACGGGGATTTTTTTTAGGTTCGGGCCTTCTCCTGGGAGAATAACAACCCTACTCCTGTGTGTATGTATTGAGTATACTAGATTACAAGATGGAACTAGAGACTAGAGTATTGTCCTTCTAATCTTCTTTTTTCTCCCCCTCTTCCTGATGATCCTTGCCTTTTATATTGTCTCCGGGGTGCGCCGTTGGATCTTCAGTATAAAGGTCACGTTAACGCACCAGATCGTGGAGCCGTTACCAGAGGTTATTACGGGAGTTGTAACGTTCCCACGTTGCCAGGCAATTATCACCATAACAGAGAGTTAAGTCATGTTGTTATTCCAGGGAATAACAGCGTAATTGCTTGCTCATATCCTTGGATACGGTACATGAGATTCCTTGATCGACTAGGCCCATATGTCTGTGTCTTGTCGACTGAGGACTGGTCGTACAAGAGCTTACGACCAGGTGGTGGTCGTAGGAGAGCCTACAACTACAGATCGATCGTAGTAGAGCTTACGATCACGGGATAGTCGTAGAAGGGCTTACGACTATGGGGTAGTCATAGAAAGACCCACGACTACAGGGTGGTCGTAGGAGAACTTACGACTTCCAGTTTCTCCCTTATGAATATTAAGGGGTATACTCAAGAGTTATATGACGTCATTATTATCCATAATATGAATTATAGATATATAATAAAATAAGGATTGTTATATCCTCGTCAATTTTCATGGATGACTCCTCTAATACAACAAGGATATAAAAGGCCCATCACCGACAAGGATATTTGGAAATTAGATAGTTGGGATGAGATTAAAACATTGTATAGTTGGGAAGAGTCAACACTGTTTCAGCACACAACACCCGGAAGAAAGGTAAAATACACTTGCCATTTCCACCTTTTTATATGGTTCCATTTATTGGTGCAATCTAGAACTTCTTTTTTTAATAGTACATGAATTTGTGTGTCCTGTTCTTTTCTACCCTTTTAACCGATCTTTATCTCTGTACTGTGGTTCCAGAGTAGTATGGACCGACTGAAAGTCTAAAGGCATTTAGCTGAAGTGGCCATGAATTATTTCGAGGAATGTGTCTCAAATTCAACATTGGATAGCACTGATTTCTCATTGCTTAAAGACCGTCAACTAGATTCAGTTGTGTATGTCCTACCACAAAGGGGGATCAAGCCTTTGAGAACCCCACTTTCCAACTTATCGGCGCAGTCACCATGAGGTTAGCGAATCAATTGGGTCCACTGCTTAAGAGTCCTATTGTTGAAGTTTCAACATTGAAGTTCCCTTTTTTGGATGAGTTCAAGAATGTTAGAAATGAATAGTGGTATGCCACTTTATTAGTGTTGTCAAGTATTGCCAGCATAAGTTTTGCATCCTTATTCCTGCATGATACGGTCTACAATATGCTAAGACCTCCATTTCAGGGATAGCACAAGATATCTATTATTTCATCCAGATATTTTATTAAACTACGTACCAACCTGCTTTATATAGTACCTTATAGCATCGCATTATCGATTTCTATACGTAATAACTCTAATGCATATATACATCTCTAATATTCGTCTCCTATATCTGCAGAATAGTACATATATGTTATACATAGCAATTTGTATAATCATGTTTCCATGTATGTCTTATAGCTTACATGCATATATTCATCTTCTAATTACTGTTTACAAACATTTTTCCCTCTTCAGTAATCCATACATAGAAATTCTAAAGCAAATGTCGCTTATCTCTGGTTTACCTTCGTATAACTAACATATACATAATTAAAACAGTTCTTCGTAAAAAGCAATATGCGTATCTACTGTATGATACATAAAACAAATCTTTTTATACAACTCTTTTTCTCTCGTGACCAAAATCGCTTTTGTTCAGCACCGCGCGTGCCAAGGCGCGCGAGGGTTTTTAGTTTATGTAAGCACTGGCAGCATTGCAGATAAGGCCCTGAGCTCAGGTTTCCTCTATGTAGACCCTGAGCTCCATGGTGAAAGAAAATTAACCTAGCCAAATGATGGCTTTACGTGTACTCTGGTGGATTGAGAGATCATATACGCCTTCACCTTGCTTTCTTGAGCTGTCTTGGTCAACAACACCAATCATTTCGTTTATAATGTAGTGCACAGTAATAGAAAGGTTAAGCTGTTACATTGAATAGATCAAGTAGTGTTTAGGGACCTAGTTGATGATTGCTGAAGTACATGGGGTCTTGGCTGTGGTTCTGCTTTGAAGATTCATTTGTTTGCTCACATTATTGAGCTGTGATTTGATAGCGAATAAGCAGATCGTTGGACTTCAGTTTTGTTTATGCTAGGTCAACATGATGGTATTGGTATTTTGCATGTATGATCGCAGGGACGTGTTCTAATTTATGTCCTTTTTATGGCGCCAATTTCGTTGTGGGGATAGACCAAGTCAAATCAGAAGAAGCTTTATTATAAGCTGGACTGTATGACGCAGTACGATCTAGTGCAATTTGGCCTCTCTCTCTCTTTTTGGTGGGTTACCTACAACGATGCGGCTAATAAGTGACACTGTGACTTAGTTAAGTATACATCAGTATACTGGGTAAGCCTATTTCAAAAAAAAAAGTATACAGGGTAAGCTGCGAACTTATCTTTGTCACCACTCTCTCTAGGTCACTTTGACTTGTCTATTTGAAGTAGTATAAAATGTTAATGACGTCGTGTACGACGCGACGCACGGGCGCACGGCCTCAAGCTCCGCATGTGCAGGCCACCCGGAGAAGCCGAGAACGAGAAGCTGCCGCCTGCCGGCGCTCGTCTACTTCCATGGCGGCGAGGTCTGTCTCGATCGGTACCTTCGAGAGCAGCCCAACATCCACGCGTGCTGCCTGCGCCTCGCCTCCCTGCATTCGTTGACGACGGTGCGGCTGTCGTGTCTTGGTTGCGTGACCAGGCCGTGCTCGTGTCCGGCGAATCTGCCGGCGCCCATCACGCCGCAGTCCGGCCCGGCTCGGATCACCAGCTCGGTCTCGCACCGGTGCGCTGCATCCTTCTTACGGCGTTCTTCGGCCCAAGTGGACGCTGAATTTGAAGGACCAACTCCATCCAGTACCTGCTCATGGGATGAGATGACCCATCAGGTTGCCAGCGCCAAGGACCAATCGCGCACGGCATTGCATGCGGGGTTCGGGCCTCGGCCAGTGCTGGGCTGCGAGCCTGAGACGGGAAAGCCACCGCCAAGGTGGGTCCGGACAATGTTAGCATACGAACTATTGCCGCAACAAGCTGACGACCAAGTTTGTTAGTTCTGATCCAGCACCGGACGACGAGGAAATATTTTCGCAGTGTAGAAAAACAGAAGCAAAGTTCTGCGTCATACTTGTTTTGCAGAGACCACCTCCTCCTAGACGGGTTGGTTCATCGTGAGATCATCCCATGGACTTTGGTGGAATGATATCGTCACTCATTTTGTATTAGCCTTATACTTACGAGGGATGAGGTGGTGATGGATCAGGCTATTCCATGCCTCAAACCAAACAAGTGATTAGGCTCGGAATTAGAATCGGATGAGTTGGTAAGTAGCTTTTGACCCAGCGTGTAGCCGCCTGTTCAATTTCTTCCTAACAAAGCTTCCACCAGCACCAAATTAAATAGTTTAAGCTCGTCACTAGGTTACCAGCATTGACGCCCCAAGCCTATCACAGCTGCTCTCTCGACTTGGCGAGCAAGAAGACGACTAGAAGTACGAAGCTTCTTGTCTGCAGCAAGCATTATCCATATTAGCTCATCGGTTTATAAGTAAACGCACCAGCTGTTTATTCAGCACTGAAGCCTATCATCATAGCAGTCGAGCTAGCACCATGTCCGGGGACACGACACCGCACGTCGTCGAGGACTACCGCGGCATCATCCAGCTCCTCAGCGACGGCACCGTCGTCCGCTCCGACGCCGCCGTCCTCCGGCCGCCCGAGCGCTTCCCTGACGTCCCGGGCGTCCAGTGGAAGGACGCCGTGTACGACGGGACGCACGGGCTCAAGCTCCGCATGTACAGGCCGGCCGAGGCCATGTCCACCGCCGGCGGCGACGACAAGAAGCTGCCGGTGCTCGTGTACTTTCACGGCGGCGGCTTCTGCCTCGGCACATTCGAGCAGCCCAACTTCCACTCCTGCTACCTCCGCCTCGCGTCGGAGCTCCCTGCCGTTGTGCTCTCCGCGGACTACCGCCTCAGCCCCGAGCACCGCCTCCCCGCCGCCATTGACGACGCTGCAGCTGTCTTGTCCTGGCTGCGTGGTCAGGCTGTGCTCGGCACGGGCGGCGATTACTGGCTCGCCGAATCAGCCGATTTTGCCCGCATGTTCATCGCCGGCGAGTCGGCCGGTGCGAACATGGTCCATCACGTCGCAGTACGGTTCGGCTCGGAGCAACTCGCCCTTGACCCATTGTGCATCGCCGGGTACGTGCTGCTGACACCGTTCTTTGGCGGGGCCGAGCGTACTGCATCGGAGGTCGACCCACCGGCCGGCGTGCTCTTCACGCTCGAGATGTCCGACAAGCTGTGGCGCCTGTCACTTCCGGTGGGGGCAAGTAGGGACCACCCGTTGGTGAACCCGTTTGGCCTGGACAGCCCCAGCCTGGAGCCGGTGGGCTTCCCGCCAGTGCTCGTCACGGTGGCCGGGCATGACATTCTCCGTGACCGTGTGTTGGGATACGCGGCAAGGCTGAAGGAGATGGGGAAGCCGGTGGAGCTCGTCGCCTTCGAGGGGGAGCAGCATGTGTTCTTTGCCCTCCAACCATGGGGCGAGGCAGCCAACGAGTTAATCCGAGTCGTGCAGCGGTTTGTCCTCAAAGACATCGGTGCCGAGTCCAACTAAAGCGAATCGGTCGGTACAGATGGCTGATGCTTGGTCTGAATCTGTGTTCGCCTTGGTTTCTGCTTGCCTTGGTGTCACATGGTCTGAGATGCATCCCGCCTGTTGTCAAAATAAGATGTCACCGTCACTGAATAAGCTAATTAAAGAAAGCATTCCTAAAGCAATCCTGACATATACCTGGTTCGCCTATAGGAGTATTTTCTACGTTTTTTCATGAATCGGATGCAAATTTTCAGTTGATTTCATTGATTTGAATGAATCTTGTTGTTTCCCTCTAATTTGCCGGTATCCTACTTAAGCAGGATACCTTTTGTTTACCTTCTTCTTCGTTCCACTGTTCCGAACCTGATGCGTTTCTAACATTATGCTTTGTAGGCTTAAGGATTTGTTCTCCAGTGGATCCTTTTTGCACGAGTTACCTAAGGTTGTTACTGGCTGGGCCAAGTGCCCGCTTTCGTGTTGCCGTTTAGTACAAGTGAAGTTCTTGGTTAAATAAATAAAAAAGGTCAAAGTGCGTAACGGCACATGACCCGCACTACTATCCAGGCCAACCCAAATACTAACCGCAGCCATGATAATTGGATCAGCACACAATAGAGGGCTTGATTTGAACACCTAATTAAGCCCGTACTTACTGCTTTGTTTCTCTCGACGTGGCTGTCTCAAGCTTTCATGGATCGTTCTCAAGAACAAATTGAAATAAACATTCGTGGATACATATTGGAACTGATCACCCTGTGGTGTTATCAATAAAATCCTAGCCCTTGAGTCTTTAAACTCGCGGGAGCCATTAAAGTATATTGTCCAATGATCGTCCAGCCTTAGACTTTCTTGAGGTTGATCCTCAGTGTTCGTCCATTCAGCCACAAAGTCAGCCAGGACTTGGCTTTTTATAACTGTTCGAGTAGTAAAATGAAGATCGAATTCTCTAAGTTCTACTACCCATTTGGTTATCCGACCTGTTACTTCTTTGTTATGGAGTATGTTTTCAAGAGGAAAAGATGAAGGTACTATGATTTTATGGGATTGAAAATAATGTTTAAGTTTTCTAGAAGTCATCATAAGAGCATAAATTAGCTTTTGAATCTCAGGGTATCTCTCCTTTGGTCCATATAAGACCTCGCTTACATAGTAGATGGGTTGTTGAGACCCACCTCTTTCTGAAATAAGTACCGCGCTGACCGCATTTGGCGTTGCTGCCAAGTAAACTAGTAAAGGTTCACCTTCTAAAGATGACACCAATACCAGAGGATTTGAGAGATAAGTCTTTAAGCCTTCGAAGGCTTTGTCAGCTTCTTCGGACCATTGAAACCCCTTATTACTCTTGTGGATCACCTTAAAGAAAGGTAAACCACGTTCTCCTGATCGAGAAATAAAACGACTAAGAGCCGCCATTCGACCAGTTAAGGCTTGGACCTCCTTCACTGTGGAAGGTGGTCGCAATTGTTCGATGGCTCGAATCTTCTCGGGATTAACTTCAATCCCACGAGAACAAACAAAGAAACCAAGCAATTTGCCAGAACAAACTCTGAAAGTACACTTTTCAGGATTAAGCTTTATTCCATGTTTCTTTATATTTTTGAAGGTCTCTGCTAGATCTTTCAAATGGTCATTCTTAGTACTACTTTTTACAACGAGGTCATCCACATAAGCCTCTAAATTACGCCCTAATTGACTGCTGAAGGTTTTCTGCATCAAACGCTGGTACATGGCCCTAGCGTTTTTTAACCCAAACGGCATCTTGACGTAGCAGTAGACATCTAAGGGAGTGATGAAGGCAGTATTTTCTTCATCTTCTTTTGCCATGCTGATCTGATGGTATCCGGAATAAGCATCAAGAAAACTCATCAGTTCGCAACCCATGGTAGAATCAACTAATTGATCAATGCGAGGCAAAGGGCAGTCATCCTTTGGGCAAGCAATATTTAAACAGGTAAAATCAACGCACATGCGCCACTTACCGTTAGATTTCTTGACCAGGACCAGGTTCGCAAGCCACTCAGGGTGATCAACCTCCCGAATGAAACCAGCTTCAAGGAGCTTATCGAGCTCTACTCTGATAGCTTCTTGACGATCCAAGGCGAAACGTCTCAGTCTTTGCTTGACTGGTTTTTCCTCAGGCTGAATGGCTAGCCTATGCTCTATCACCTCCCTTAGGACCCCGAGCATATCAAATGGCTTCCACGCAAAGCCATCTGAGTTGGCTCGAAGGAAGGTGAAGAGCTCGTCTTCCTATTTCTCACTTAGTCCCGCACCAATCCAGACTGACTTGGATTGGTCATCGGGGCTGAGTGGTACGATTTTTACCTCCTCATTAGGTTGAGGAGCAGCCTTGATCTTCGTGGACTTCCCTGCTTTACCCTCCAAAGTAAGATCTTTCAGAGGCAGCTGATCGACAAGTTCTAATGACTTTCGATCACACAAAAGCGCGATGGCCTGGTCACCTTGCACCACGATCACGCCTTTTGGACCAGGGATTTTAATCTTCTGGTAAGCATGGTGCGTAGCTACCATGAATTTTGTTAGAGAAGGTCTTCCCAAAATAGCATTATAGACAGACTCAAAATCAACTACTTCGAAAGTATTTAACTCAGTTCAAAAATTAGCAGTTGTACCTAAGGTTACTGGTAAAACTACTTACCACATTGGTGTAACTAACATACCGAGCACTATCCTATAGAAGGGACTTGTTATTGGTTTAATTTTAGAACGAGGGATTTGCATCTCATCTAAAGTGTTTACAAATAACAAATCTAAAGAACTACCGCTATCTACTAATACTCTCCCTACTCTGCAATTACTTATAGTAGGGGAAACTACTAGTGGTAATTTATGAGAAGTAGACATACCTTTCGGGACGTCCTCCTTATTGAAGGTCAGGGAGGTCTCTGACCATTTGGGGTATTCTCGATGACCAGGTGGGACTTCAACACTATTGACGTCCCTCCACGCCACCTTGTACTGCCGCTTAGAAGCGTAGGCGGCTGAGCCCCCATAGATGACGTTGACGTGGTGATCCGTTCTTTGGAACAACATCTCCATGTCCTTATTATTACCTTGGATCTCTGGTGGTCCACTATCTTCTGGTGGGACAGGCATTGGGCATTTCCCATCGTAGTAATCCTCCATCTCCTTCTGCCAAGTACGGCAGTTGTGGAGGTCATGGCCATGAACTTTGTGCAATGGACACCAGCGCCCACTGCTTCTAGACGTACTTGTAGATCGTGGGGCAGTCAAGTCGTTTGAACAACCTCCTTGCCTCCTTTTGGTCCAAAGACCTTTGGTCTTGTCGTAGGGTGGTCGCTGGTCAATTGCCGTGACCTCCCTAGTGGATTGCTTGGACCTCCCCTTTTCCTTTCTCTTGAGTTTACCTTTGCTGCTCGTGGAGCCCTCAGACCTCTTGGATTTCTTTATCTATTCGAAAATCGAAACGCACAGTGGATTTTCTTTATCTATTCGAAAATCAAAACGCACTGACATTGAGGGTGACTGTTGGTCTCTGGTCTCTTTGTTTTTGGCCATTAAAAAGAACAGAGTGCTGGTCCTTAATGGTGACTGTTGGCCTTTGGTCTTTTGACGACTGTCCTTGATGGTGACTGTTGGCCTTTGGACTACTGGTGACTGTTGGTCTTTGGTCTTCTGGCGACCTTTGGGCTCTCTGTCTTTTGGCTATATAAGGAGACTGAGAGGACTAGCTCTGGTCCGAGTTTTTTCCACTTCCACAGTTCAGAAATTCCACAGTGCTTGTTCTTTGTCTTTGGCGATCTCCATCCGAGGCGCGTGTCTACAACAAGACCGGAGAGCGAGCCTCCGGAACCTCATCCTTGAAGGCTTGCACGAGCGAGGACGAATAAGGTTTTTGGGGAGCGTTCGCGCGACTGCTCGTTGCTACGTCTACATCAAGTGCACGACTATGACTCTATGCTACGTTCTACATCGACTACACGACTCTCTGCTACGTTCTACATCAACAGCACAACTACGCGACGTCCACTACATCATGACGGACACCGACATTATCAAGAATTCTGGCGCTACTTCTTCTTCTACTGAATCTGGGTATGTTACTTGATTTGCTTTACTATTTGTTGTTGTGATGAACGCTGAGATAGATATGCTAGTTTCTGTCTTTCTAGAAATTAGTATACCTATAGTGTTCATACATACCTGCTTTGTATTTGTGAAAATAGCTAGAGTATTTTTCATGTTTTATCTAGCTTATTTCTGGATTAAAGTAATTCGAAAAATGCTTATGTACTCAACATCCAGTATTAGCCTTTTTGTAGTAGTGATCCGTCCCTAGCCATGAGCTACCATAAACCATTAGGCCACCGTGCCATGTAGAAGAGTAGGCTAACATGAGTAGAGAAGAGAAGTAGAAATAGGTAGCCACCAAGAATTGTGGTTTTGTTGTATCAAGTTTATAGTAGTGAATAAAGTGTCGAGTTCTCTTGTGTAAGTATTGGCCTCTCATGGTAAGTCACACACTTCTATTACTTAGCGCTTGTTAGTTATGATTTAACGTGAGCGGCTTGGTCGTCTGGAATTACGATGGTCTTGGCTTTAACGTAAGCGACTTAGCCTCTCAGAAGCTAAGCAAAGCACTAAGTAGTAAGAAGGAAATACTAACCAACTTATGATAACTGGTGTAGTGTGTGTATAGGTCTCATCAGAATGAATATTATGGCCACTCAGATTCCCAACAGTGAAAACAGAATAGCACCCAACCAGAATCATTCATATCCTTCCATTTTATTCCTCTCATAAGCCATAGTCATATCTATTTCATTTCAATTTAAAATGAAAATAAATTTTTTTTAGCCTGAATCTTGAATCATCACTCGGATTAAGATGCCTTCCATTTTATCATCGTTCAACCAACAAGAGAAATTTCACAAGTCATGATCATATATATTTCATTTGTCTCATAATATCAGAAAAGACATAAACCATGCTTTCTCATACAAGGCAAATTAATAGTTGGACTCCACGGTCTGGATTTTTTAGTTCTAACTATTTGGATAAAATAAAATAAGAACTACCCTATCATTCACACTCAAGATGTCAACCAAGTTATTCACATTCAATAGCTTCGGTCCACTAACTTCAAGAATAGTCGAGCAATGAAAAAATGAAGCTAAACGCTAAGGTAATGCCTATAAACCAGTAACCCACCTCGTGTAGGGATGGAGGAGCCGTCGTAAGAAACTTTCTGAATAACTAGCGGTGGTAATTTCTACATGATCAATGCCTACTAAAACTGCTCATGCACAACTAAGCAACAGTTTCCTTCTCGCGACGAACTTTTTTTCTTCTGGAGAGAAACACCAGGGCTAGATGACTAGCTCAGGGACCCGCAAGCCACGAAAGGCGCTGTTTTGTTGGCGAGTTGTCGAGGTCAGTGCAGTCCACGTGGAGGAGGCGAGAGATCCGGGCAATGGTGTGCTACTGTGCGTGGCGGGGCTTTGGAAGGTCGTTGTGGGAGAGCTAGTTTAGGATAAGAATGCCAGAGAGGTTGAGAATGCAGAGATCACTGTGGTCAGAGACGTGAGTCATGTTATGGTGGACAGTCAGTCAGATCGGTGTGTTGTTATTGCTGTTTGGAGCCTTGGAGAGGTTCCGTTAGTTGGTAGTGGTGTACTAGGAGAGTTGGGGAAGAAACAATCGCATTTCGTCATTTGGAGGTTGGAGGGAACAATCTAAAAGAATGATTGAGATCGACATGGTAAAAATATCTTACCTTAGGATATAAAGAATGATTGAGATTCGAGAAAATCCACTCCGTTTTCTCTCTCCACCTGACTGCCTCGAAGCCTCACACTCACACGTGACAGATTGACTTGAATTTTCTCATTACATGAGCCCCCGAAAAATAAAAAATAAAACAGGGCAAAAATAAAACAGGAAATTAAATCAGCCATTGACGAGCTATCAGCGGACAAGGCCCCGGGACCAGATGGATTCACTGGAAGTTTTTTCAAAGCAAGTTGGGAAACAATCAAAAATGCTATCCTAACGGTCTTACAGAAAGTGTATGCCTTGAACAACTTGCACTTCTAGAAAATCAATACAACAAACATAATACGTCTACCGAAAAAGGATCCGGCAACCAAAATTTCAGAGTTCCGACCAATTAGTTTGATCCATAGCATCGTCAAGATTCTATCTAAGCTACTCTCCCTTAGGCTCTCAAAATATATGGATGCCTTGATTTTGGAAAGCCAGAGTGCGTTTATCAAAAAGCGGACTATACAAGACAACTTCATGTACGTGCAAAACATTGCTAGAAGTTACCACCGTTCCAAGGTCCCTATGTTACTGCTGAAACTAGATATCGCCAAGGCTTTTGACTCTATCGTATGACCCTATATACTAGACATGCTGCATCGTAGGGGGTTTGGAGGCCGATGGAGAGCATGGATTGCTATGCTGCTTAGTACATCAACCTCTCGGATTGTACTGAATGACGTGCAGGGATCACACATAAGGCATCAGTGTGGGGTACGACAAGGAGATTGCCTCTCACCTTTCCTATTCATCCTGGCAATTGATGCCCTACACTGTATCCTCGACCCGGCAGATCAACATGGGTGGCTAACGCCTCTACGTGGGAGGTTCATGAAGGCAAGATTGTATGTTTACGCTGATGATGCAATGATTTTCTTATCGCCAAATAAGGAGAACGTTGATAACCTTAAGAAAATCTTGCGGGTTTTCGGAGAGGTAACAGAACTCATCATAAACATTTCAAAAAGTGCTGTCATACCTATCCAATGTCAACATTGCAACTGGATGAGATTCTGGAAAATTTTCCGGCTACTCGACTGCAATTGCCTTGTACCTATCTTGGACTGCCACTCACCCGTCGCAAGACAGGGAAGGTGTTGTTTCAACCCCTACTTGACAAAATGCACGCTAGGCTGAGCGGGTATAAGAGGAACATGCTATCCCGGGTAGGAATGTTAGTGGTGCTAAATGCGGTTATCACATCTATACCAACGTACCATCTAACAGCCACTGAGATACCTGTCTGGATAATAAAGCAAATAGACAAAAGGCGAAGAGCTTGGTTCTGGACCGGTGACGACATCTGCGCTGGTGGGAAATGCTGGGTGAACTGGCGCACGGTATGTCGTCCGAAAAAGTTTGGTGGCCTAGGGGTCCTGTGCCTTGAGCGGTTTAGTCGTGCTCTTCGTCTTCGATGGCTTTGGCACCAATAGAAAACACCGAAAAAGCAATGGAATGGAATGCCGCTCCCGACAACTGAGAAAGACCACCAATTCTTCCGTGCGTCCACAACGATAAGCATCGGAAAGGGTGATAAGGCGAACTTCTGGAAAGATAAGTGGCTTGGGCCGAGGTCCTTGCAAGAACTGGCGCTGGAGCTCTTTCATATCACAGCGCGAAAAAACCGAACGGTGCAGGACGCAATCCACGAAGGAAAATGGATAGTAGATCTGCGGAAAAAAAAATCAACATATGCCTAATTCGAGATTTTGTAAAGGTCTATACCATGGTCCATCAAGTCTCATTGACCCAAGATATGCCAGACGACATAACTTGGAAGTGGACAGCCTCAGGAAGCTACTCAACCAAATCAGCATATGAGATGCAATTCTTTGGAGCGAGGAGGCCCCTTTTCAAAAACTTTTTTGGCGCATTTGGGCACCACAAAAATGCAAAATCTTTGGATGGATTCTCGTTCAACATTGACTCCCGACAGTTGATGTCCTAACAGCTCGTCATATGCAAAATGACCACTGGTGTCCTCTGTGTACAAACAACCCGGAGACAACTATGCTGTCCGTATGCTAGAGAAGTCTGGACACTAGTGGCTACCTGGGTCGGGTGGCAAAATCTGTTACCATCACGATGGACAGCGCGGTTGTGGATGGTGGACTGGTGGATCGATACCTTTCATTCTGACGAAGGTGGCTGCAGAAAAGGCCAAGCCTCTTTAATTCTTCTCACTCTGTGGTACATCTGGAAAGAAAGAAATAGAAGAATCTTTCAGTATCACAGAGAGACACCAATCGGATTGCTGGCCATTATCAAGGAGAAAGCCCGAGCATAGGCGCTCAATGGGGCAACCAAGCTTCAAGCCTGCTTGCCGGGCGGGAATGAAACCCAGCCTATAGAAGAAACATAAGCCCGATAGTTAGGTGGTTGCCGGAGTAGGAGCGGCAACCATTTTCTTTTTTGTTATTATATATATTTGTTTTTTCTTTGTAATCTTATTTGGTATATTTTTTCTTTTTTTAATACAATAACGGCACTCTCGTAGTTTCTAAAAAAAATCGCAGGAAGTCGTGGAGGCGGCTTTGGATATTACGAGGATCACATGGCAACACTAAAAAAATTCCTAGTCAATCTGTCGTACGTGAGTGTGACTGCCAACGACGGCAAACACAATAAGAGCCTTCGTGGGTGGTTCTCAAATCTTAACAACCAAACAAACATTTTTTTTTGACGTAAATAACCAAACAAACATAAACTTGATGGCTCGCCTTCTATATAGTTGACTCATCCATTCAGAAGACGAATCAGTAGCAGTTTAGATCCAACACCGTAAATCCGTAATCGTGACAAACTGCGAGTCTCCGACCTCGTGGATCACCATGTCCGGCGACAAGGCACCGCACGTCGTGGAGGACTTCCTCGGCATCCTCCAGCTCCTCAGCGACGGCTCCGTCGTCCGCGGCGACGAAGCTGTCCTCCAACCGGTACAGTCATTCCTGGACGTCCCCGGCGTTCAGTGGAAGGACGTCGTTTACGACGCAACGCACGGCCTCAGGGTTCGCATGTACAGGTCGCCCGTGGCCAGCGAAGGATGTAAGCTCCCTGTGCTCGTGTACTTCCATGGTGGTGGTTACTGCATCGGCTCCTTCGAACAGCCCTTCTTCCACTCCTGCTGCCTCCGCCTCGCCTCCGAGCTCCCCGCCGTCGTGCTCTCCGTCCAATACCGCCTCGCCCCCGAGCACCGCCTCCCTGCGGCCATCGAGGACGGTGCGGCTTTCTTATCCTGGTTGCGTGGCCAGGCCGTACCCGGCGCTGGCGCCGATCCATGGCTCGCGGAATCGGCCAACTTCACCCGGACGTTCATCTCCGGCGTCTCGGCCGGCGCCAATTTGGCCCACCACGTCACGGTTCAGGTTGCCTCGGGGCAACTCGAGCTCGACCCAGTGCGCATCGTCGGGTTCGTCCTTCTCTCTGCGTTCTTCGGTGGAGTCGAGCGCACGGCGACGGAGGCGGATCCCCCGGCCGACGTGTCCCTTACAGTCGAGAAGTCGGACCAGTGCTGGCGCATGTCGCTACCAGTGGGGGCTACCAGGGACCACCCGGTGGCCAACCCGTTCGGCCCGGAGAGCCCCAGCCTGGAGCAGGTGGCGCTCCCGCCGGTGCTCGTTGTGGCGCCCGAGAGTGATGTGCTCCGTGACCACGTGTTGGGCTACGCGGCGAGGCTGAAGGAGATGGGCAAGGCCGTCGAGCTCGCCGAGTTCAAGGGAGAGCAGCATGGCTTCTTTTGCCTCCGCCCGTGGAGCGAGGCGGCCAACGAGTTGATCCGAGTCCTGAAGCGGTTTGTACACCAAGGTGTAGCGCCCAACTGAGGCGAATCGGCGGTGAATGGTGATCCTTCGATGCCTCATCATTTCAATTTGTGTTTGACGGTATTTTACTTGCCATCTATTTATGTACTCCAGTTTACAGAATTACAGACGTTCAGAATAAGAAGTTTGGGACAGAGAGGACGTTCATGGATGAAATACCCTTTTTGTCAGTGTCATACGTGGCTAGTTCGCGCGAGCGACACTGCTTATTTTTTTACCCAATTATACATGCTTTTTAGTGATCACAAACATGTACGGTCAAAGGATATTATGGGTCGAGTTTACACATTTCCTGTATATAATCATCATCGCTGAAGTGATCGCAGCCTAATTAGTCCTAAAAATTGACTGCGAAACTTTTGTTTCCTTACTGCGAAGACTCCCAGGTCCAAGTGTTAACTGGCAATGTCGAAACCCATTGTAACATTTGGCTGAATCTCGAATCATCATTCAGATTTCACAGTAAATGCCTTGCATTGCATCACTGTTCAACCAGTTCTACGAGAATAATTACACAAGCCAAGGTCATATCTCCATTTCCTTTGCCTCAAACACTCGTAACGCAAACAAAGCATGTCTGCTCGTACGGTGCAAATTAATAGGAAGGTTCCACTGGCTGGAGTTCTTCAGCTTACCAAAGGAAGTATTAGCCTATTTGTCCTCAACACAACTCTTAACTAGTTGAACAAGATAAAATCTAGTTTAACCTTCACACATGATGTCAACAACGCTGCCACATTCACTAGATTACTAGCTTTGGACCCTTTGGTCCACTAACACGGAGAATGGTCGAGCAATGTAAAATGGGGATTAACACTTAAGGCCTAGTAAGCCACTTCGCGCCGACGACAAGGTGCTGTAAGACTAAGAATCATTCTGAATAACTAGCAGTGTGATTTCTACACGAGATGCCTGATAAAATCGCTCATGCATAACTACGCAACAGTTTCCTTCTTGCAACGAACCCTTTTCTTGTGGAGAAAGACATCAGCCAGGACGTTCTTGGACTTCAGGGAAAGCAAGGAGTATCTCCAGTGCCTACATTCGAACACAGAAATCATCAACTGCGCCAATTAAGCAAAAACTACCACTGATTTTCTTTTCAACAGGGTAAGTGATTAAAAAGTACACAACCTCTTCCTTGCCACACTGTGCAAGCAGGTTAATGCTTGACACGCTGGACGCCGGAGTCATTGAGAGATCATCCTTGACTGTGTATTGAAGGCTCCTTGCTCTTGTTTGAGATTAAATACTTGGCATCCAGCTTCTCCACACTGTCAAGCATATTACCAATGCTGCCAACCATACGCTCCATGGTAAGAAGGTTGATGATGGTGCTCACTGGGAGGCATAGAAGGCTGGAGAGGAACTGGACGACGTCATTGCCAGCCTCGGCAAAGCAGATTTTCTGCGCCTTGGTATCAATCAAGAGCTTGATCGATAACTCATTAGTAGGCATGCTATTCCCTCTATCAAAATTCTTTAAATTTCTTGGGCGTTGAGTGGTTCCTGTACCTGCCACCAGTAAAATAAGGTCATCTAAGCTTTCAAAATTTACTATTGTTGTAGTTATAATGTTCAAAACGGGCAACACTTGGCGAATAATTTGCATTTCAGTTCGCACGAAAACAATTAATTTTCCCAGAGAAGTTTGAAGCAGAGAGCAACATCTTTTCAGATTGTAACCCAAAGAGAGCTCCATATGGGCAGACGTGAGACGACTTCTAAAAACCAAGGGAAAATGGCCTCATAAACAAATACAACTTCGGTTGTGGAGCAGAGTAGCAATTCATAATTTCATATGCATAACTAATAACAATAATAACAGATAAGTATGTTAACTGTTAAGCTTTCCCTAATGGCGATCTGGATTCGGTCTGGGTAATCTGCTTTTATGAATGTCACATTTGGAAAATCAGAAAAATGCAGAAGTATAAAACACGATCTTATAATTGTTCCTCCTTGCAAACTCGTAGCCGTAGGTTGCCCAAGTAAGCATTAGAGACAGTCAAAGATTAGTGGGACATTGTAAACCACAAGTACATAGGGTTCACAATTTCGGACCTTTTGTTACCCTCCGAAAGAAAATCAATTCATTCAAATTTTAAAATTTTGTTTGAATTGGAAGGCTTAAAGAAAGTAAAAACTAGTAAACAAAACATAAGGCAAAGATAGCCTAGTGGAAAGGCTCTATTCGTGCTTGCCAGTCGATCATTGATCTAATCCCTCTCCACTCCTTAATTTTGGGAAATATTTTAAATTTAAATTTTATTCAAACTGTTTGAATGAAATTCAAACAAAATTACTGAAATTTTGGTCATTTCGCTGCCCACTGAAAAAAAATCAAACCGAAATAATTTTCCCTGAAGGCCCCGAACCTTGCAATCCAGTTCAAATAATAGCCCTGATCCGGTTTTGTATGATGGTATTGCCCGCGTGACGCGATAAGTGGGAGGTTTTGCCGCGTAGGATGACATGCTGGCCAAGTTTAGGTTAATGACAGGTGGGACCCATAGAAGCTTCTCCCCCAAATTGAAACAAAGAGGGAAGGAGCTACAGGAGGCGGCGGCCATGAAAGCAGAGCGGGGAGCTCGGTGGGGGAGAAACCCCTATAGGCCCCACCTGTCATTGACCCAACTTGGCAAGAGTGTCATCCAACGTGGCAAAAACGCATACTCATCATGCCACATGGGCAATACCACCCTGTGAAACCCCGTTTGCCACATGGGCAATACCACCCTGTGAAACCCTGTTAGGGTGTTATTTGAACTGGATTGCAATGTTTGGGGGGGGGTCAAATGTCTGATTTCATAGTTCAGAGTGTTGGATAGACTTTCGAGCAAAGTTTAGGGGTGTTACGTGGACTTATTCCAAAAGGTAATAATCATAAAAGCAATGCCATTTTGTTGAGATAGACGGTCAAGCAAACTATGAAACTGAATATTATTGTACAAGGTTCACTACAGGATTTGTTCAAAAATAATTAGATTCTATATATTATTTGTACACAAAAGTTTTATGTAATGTGTACCAACTAAAAAATGGTTCAAATCAGATCTACTTTTCATTTTTGTTTGTCATGCAAATTAAGTAGGATTTATTCACACAAGTTTGTAAGTTTTATATAACAAATTTGGCACACTTAAATAGATATTTCTATAGACCTGTTGTATTTAGATTTTAGACTATAGGCCTAAAAGAATTCACTAATCCTGATTTAAGGCATGGGTAATCCTGAAAACCCTTGAAAACACAAGGTGAGTGTCCAAACTTAAGCTATAAAAAAATTATTCTTGAAGAAGGGAGAGTAGGCAATAATCCTATAATAAGTCCATAACACTACCTTGGTAGTTAGGATGGCCTAGGATAAGGTATGTCAAGCTAACAAAGTCCATTATCGCATAAACTCTACCCAACTGTTCATCAGACAAGCCTAGGCCAGGACAAACTTAATTATAGAATAATTATTAAACCGACTGAGAAATAGTATCATTTTGTTTGCTTTGCAACGGTATATGTGACATCCTGATTTTTGGGTCTTTTTGAAAATTTCAAAATAAAAATAATCATATGATTTTTCTTGATTTGTTAAAGCTTAATTTGAAATTTCAAATATTAATACAATTTAATATGAATAACTCCAACTTCAATTAATTAAAATTTTAGTTTATTTGATTTTCTGGATTTTCTTGGAGTTTTCCAAGCTCTTTTGTTATTTCTTGGAATTTTAGTTTATTTAATTTCTTTTCTGTTTTCCCAAAAAATCCATTTCTTTCTTGTAAAATTTAATTTAAATTAATTATTTCAAAGTATTGGGTTCTAATTTGGAATTCTTGCTTATATAAATATTATTCAAATCAAATCCCTAATCTCAGTTCAACTCCAGATCAAAATTCTAATTCCAATTCTCTATTCCAATCGTCGTCAATTTCCAAAATTCAAATTTCGTAATATGAAATTGTTTCCACGATTTATCTTCGGGCCAGGCCCAAATTTTTTTCTCCGGCCTATATTCCTTTTCCCGATTCAAATCTTTGTTCCAAAATCTAATCTTTTGCGGCCAATTTTGAATTCATTTTCCTTTTTGTTTCATCTCTAAATTCAAATCTTTGTTCCTAAATCAGTTCTTTCTCGGCCATTTTGAATTCAAATTTTCTGTTTGAATTCATTCCAATCTCAGATCTCAGCCAAATTAAAAAAAATCAAACTTCTATTTGAATTTTCCCCGAAATGAAAATCTCATAATTTCATTTCATTTTTCTTGGACCGAAAAATCTTTTTCCCCTTTTCCTTTTTCCTTTTCTCTCTCTCTCTCTCTCTCTCTCTCTCTCTCTCTCTCTCTCTTTTCTCTCTTTCCTTTTTCTCATTCTTCCTCCTCTGGGCGTGCTGCCCTGCCCATGTCGATGCCACGTGCTAGCTCCTTCAGCTCTCGCGTGCCACATCGCCCGCGTCGCCACGGCGCCCATCCTCGCCATCGCTACCCATGCTACCCATGCCTGTGCCTTCCTCGCTCTGCTGCTGCGCCAAGCGCATTGCCCGCATCCTCCCATGCTGCCTTGCCTCCTCTCTCTATAAAAAACCGACCGAAGCTTCCCTTCCTCTCCGCTTTCTTCTTTTGTGCTTTTCTTCGTCGGAATTTCACCATTCCTTTCTTTAGGCTGAAATCATCCCCTTTGCCCGATCTTCTTCTTCGGTGAACTCCTCGTCGTGTTGACTGCGTCACCGCGCGTTCTTGGACCTCCTCTTCCTACCCTCCCCCCCCCCTCAATTTGGTCTCTCCGTCTCCATGGAGCTCCACTACCGCTGCCTCCTCTTCTCCGCTGTCGGCTGTTGTCACCCCGCCGTCTCAGTCATCCTCGTGCCACCCCGACATCACCAACGCGTTCCCCACCTCCGGGCATAGCCCATGCTCCCTCCATCTTCCCCAGGTGTCGCCCCATCGCCGGCGCCATGCACAGCCCATGCGCCGCCGCTGCCTCGCTTCACCTCCGCGCTACCGCCGCCACCCATGGGACCCCCATCCTCTTGGGGTTTAATTTTCCCCTTCCCGCCGGCCCCTATCCCTCCCCTCGTAAGTGCCGCCACTTTCCCCGTGTGCCCAATGAGTTGCTCTGCTTCTTCTTCTTCTTTGCCTTTGTCTCACTTTCATGCGGGGTCCACAAGTCATTGGCTCTTTCCTTTCTCTCTTGCTCTCTTGCTTTCTCTTCCAGGTAGGCCCCTTTGTCAGCCAGTGTTTGCATGTTAGAAATTAGAAAAAGTATCTTCCAAAGAATTCCAAAAATCCCCTTTTTCCTTTTTTTTCTATCATTTTATGTGATGTCAATCTTACAGACGTTCGTTCTCCTTCATATGAACTCCAATTTTATCGATTCTTGTTCCTAAATTCATATAAATTCAGTACCTTTCTTCTGGTTCTAATTTGGTAATTTTTGGATTTTATTTGGAATTGTTGTATTTATTTGGCTCTTTTCGCACATATAGATTCCGGTGTTTCTGAAGAATTCATGGACCCGTTGACCGGAACATCTCAACTCTTCAATGAAGGAAAGTCATAGACCTTTGATCATATCAAACCCATCTTTATAAAATTATATTGTTTTCAGGAATAGTTAAAGTTCTATTCGACATTATGCCTCCATGAATAAATTGGGAATGACATGTACCCATAAACACCATAGGTTGGGTAATCTTAGTTGGACATATTTAATTACCAACATGGGTGCATAATATACTTAGCTATGCTTTAGTCGTACGATGAGATTCATGATCACATGCTCATAAATGATTAAGACTTAATGAAATATAGAATTGTGGTGCGGCCACTGTTATTAAAAATTGTTGTGCCATGGCAAAGGTTTCTATTTGGTTAGGATTGAACCAAAAATGATTTCATACTCAGACGATTGATCATGCAGTAAAGGGAATGATTTTGGGATGTGGTTGCCTCGACTGAGTAATCACTAAGGACTTAACTTTGTGCACCATTGATCTGGGCCATATCGTACAACCACATGTCCAGAGTGGGATAGACCTGGCCAACTAATTAGCAATATTTTGATTTGGTTCTGTTTGGGTTGGTGAGCGGCGCAAGAGAGGGCCCAGAATGGTGAAACCTTAGCGAGCAGAATCGGGTCAAAACAAAGCTTTGTAAAAGCCTTGTGATAATCACTTAGTCGCACGCCTTCGGAAGCGTGTCTTGGCCGACATTATAAGCTGATTATCTCTTGTGGGTCAAGGTGTACAATCTCTGCAGAGTGTAAAACTATTCGAATAGTCGTATCCCCAGTTATGGACAATGCCTGGTGATTTCACATGAGGGGTAGATTTTCTCAAAAATATTGGAATGGTGTTTTGGTTGGGATTTGGTGGATTGGTTGGGAAGTGAACGGGCCGTCACTAGTTGTTTTAAAGAACTTGTTTACTTATATATTTAATCTTTTAAATTGTGCTTTCCAATCTATTTACTGTATTTACTGTCAATACTGCTTTCTGCAAAATAGCCATAAAGTTATCCTTGTTCATGCCTTGCGTGAATACTATTTGCATACATTTTCCTATGACTTGTTGAGTACTTTATGTACTCATGGCTTTACGCCATTGTTGATTTGTCATCGAGGAAGAACCAGGGAACACAGAGTTCTACGAGGAGGAATACTTTGAAGACCATGCGAACTAGGCCGTGCTCTCCACTCGATTGTCTGTGGGCATGTCGAATGGCTTCCACGAGTTATTTTGTTCCGCTACAAGTTTACCCTTTTGTATTAAGCTCTGTGTGGAAAACTCTATAAAACTTGACCATAAGGTCTGTTGCTACTAACTAATATTAATTTGTCTACTTCTTAGATATTTTGTTGTATGGATATGATTTCAACGGTGTTGCAACTGTGTGAACTAGCTACTGATCATGGGATTAGTTCATAATACACAGAGGGCTCAGATTTAGTGATCTAGGGTCTCGACAATGTAGCAGCAAGTTTTATGATGTTTCAAGATATTTCGTGAGAGCATTTTAAAAGTTTTAGGTTTCTGCGAGCTTCACATGTTTCTAGAATTTTCCAGAAGATTCCAAGAAAAGTTGCAAACCAAGTTTCAATAAGTTTAATATTTTGGAACACAAGTTTTAGCCAGAGAGTTTCGAGAAGTTTCAAAACAAAAGTTTCAACAAGTTTCAATAGGTTTCAACGAGTTTCAATCAAAGTTTCAAGAAAGTTTCAACTAGTTTCGGCCAACTCACTTGGCTACGATAGTGAACCTACATATGATGAATTAATGGATATGCTTGAAGAATTAAATGAATACCTTGGTCAAAATTTAAGGTCTTGAAGAAAGAATATCTCTCTCTAAAACACTCTTATGAGGAGCTAAAGGAAGCTCACGACTCACTCCTTCTAAAGGATATTAAAAAATCTCATTCAAATATATGAATTAAATGTGACATTATAAATGAGATGTCGAGTGTAGAAGTTATTCCTAATATCATTTCTATGACTAGTACTTCTACCACTTGTGATGATCTATTAGCCATGCCATGTTTTTCTAGAGTTGATTCAAAAAATCAAATGGCTAAGTCATATGATCCTTTACTTATTGTTGAAAACAATGAATTAAAAGGGGAAGTCATCAAGCTAAGCAAAAGTTTGGAAAGATGATTCAACGGAAAATCTACCCATGACAAGTTATTGAGTGAGCAAATGTGCTCATTTAATAAAGAAGGACTTGGGTTTATCCCCAAGAAAGGTAAGAAGTAAGTTTACAAGCCCGCAAGGTTTGTAAAAGAAAATAAAAAGTATTGCTATAAATGCATTATATCATTTATGATTTATGCTATATGCTTAAAAAATCCATGAATGGTGAGGTTGTAGCTAAATTTATTGGCACTTCAATTTTAGGTGGCAAAAAGAATGCTATTTAGGTGCCCAAAGCCTTGGTTACTAACCTCCAAGGACTCAAACAAATTTGGGTACATAAAAGAACTTCAGTCTTGTTTTCTAGGTGAACTACAAGACCGGTGGAAAACACTGGGTACTTGAAAGCGGTTGTACCCAACACATGATCGAAGATAGAAAAATGTTCATTTCAAAAATGGAAAAGGAAATGACAAGATCGCATTTGGTGACAATAGCAAAGGAGAGGTAATAGGATTGGGTAAAATCGCTATATTAAATGACCTTTCAATTTCTAATGTATCTCTAGTTGAATCACTCAATTTTAATTTGCTATCCGTTGCTCAAATTTGTGATCTTGGTTTAACTTGCACTTTTTCTCAAGAATGTGTTTTCATTTTAAAAGAAAAGAATAACTCTTTGGCCTTCAAAGGATTTAGATTTGGACATATTTATTTGGTAGATTTCTCTTCAAATGATTCAAGTTTAAAAACTTGTTTAATTGCAAAAAGCTCTTTGGATTGGCTTTGGCTTGGAAGGCTTGCTCATGTAGGTATGATTTAACTCAAAAAACTTTTCAAACATGACTTAGTGGTTGGCTTGAAAGTTGTGAAGTTTGCGAAAAACAGATTATGTAGCGCTTGCCAAGCTGGAAAGCAAGTTACAAACTCTCATCCTTACAAAGAGTATCATGTCAACCTCTAGGCCATTAGAGCTCTTATATATGGATTTGTTTGCGCCAACAACCTATAAGAGCATTGGGGAAAATAGCTATTGTTTAGTCATTGTGAATGATTATTCAAGATATACATGGGTCTTCTTTCTACATGACAAATCCGAAACCTCCAGCATTTTTAAAAGTTTTGCTAAAAAGGCCCAAAATGAATTTGATTTTAAAATCAAGAAAATCCATAGTGATAATGGTTCTGAGTTCAAGAATACTAAAATTGAAGATTTTTTTAATGAACTTGGAATAAATCATGAACTTTCCACTACCTACACTCCGGAGCAAAATCAAGTTGTAGAAAGGAAAAATCGAACATTAATTGAAATGACTAGTACAATGCTTGATGGGTATAACACTTCCGATCGTTTTTAGGCGGAAGCAATCAATACCGCTTATCATGCCATAAATCGTCTTTATTTGCATCATCTTTTAAAAAAAGACTTCCTATGAGCTTCTTGTTGGAAGAAAACCAAACAACTCCTATTTTCGTATCTTTAGTTGCAAATGCCACATTTTAAGGAAAGATGTTCGTCTTTCAAAATTCCAAAGTCATTGTGATATTGGATTTTTTTTTTTACTTCGCTATCCATCGAATAGTAAAGCTTATCGTGTCTTCAATAAAAACTCTAGTTTAGTTGAAGGGACTCATGATGTACAATTTGATGAAACTAATGGATCTTAAGAAGAGCAAGAAAATTTGGATGATGTAGGTAAAGAAAAATTAAGGCAAGCAGTGAAGAACATGCAAATAGGCGACATCAAGCCAAAAGAAGATTTAAATGACTCACCATCTTCCACTCAAGTCGAACCTCCTACCTCTTCCATGACCAAATTCAAATTAATGAAGACAACAACAAGGAAGATGAACAACCACCAAACTTACCCCCAAACATTCACAATGCAATTGCAAAAGATCATCCAATTGATCAAATATTGGGTGATGTGAGTATTGGTGAGCATTACTCTTTTGTCTCTTCTTTTGAGCCAAAACATGTAGATGAAGCACTCGTCGATCTGGATTGGATGAATCCAATGCATGACAAACTAAATAACTTCACCCGAAACAATGTTTGGACATTGCTGGATAGACCCAAGGAACATAACATAATTTGTACAAAATGGGTCTTTAGGAACAAGCAAGATAAAAGTGGAATGGTTGTAAGAAACAAGGCAAGATTGGTCGCTCAAGGATTCTCACAAGTCGAAGGTTTGGATTTTTTGTGAAACTTTCGCTCTTGTAGCTAGACTTGAGTCCATTCGGATATTACTTGCTTTTGCATCATGTTTTGATATTCAATCATTTCAAATGGATATTAAAAGTGCTTTTCTAAATGGTAAGATATCTGAACTTGTATTTGTTGAACAAGCACCCGATTTTAAAGATCCAAAGAATCCAAATCATGTGTACAAACTCTCCAAGGCAGTTTATGGTCTCAAACAAGCTCCTAGAGCTTGGTATGAAAGCCTTCGAGATTTTGTACTTTCAAAAGGATTCAAAATTAGAAACGTTGACACAACTTTGTTTACAAAAGTTTTAGATGATGAATTCTTTATATATCAAATATATGTTGATGATATTATCTTCGGATCTACTAACCAATAATTTTGCAAAGAATTTGGTGATATGATGTCTAGGGAATTTGAAATATCCATGATTGGAGAACTTAGCTATTTCCTTGGACTTCCTATCAAGCAACTTAAAGATGGGACTTTCGTGAGCCAAAAAAAGTACATGAAGAACTTGATCAAAATGTTTGGCACGGAGAACACAAAGCCCATCAAGACTCTCATGGCTACCAACGAGCATCTTGACCTTAATGAGGAAGGTAAATTGGTAGATTTAAAGGTTTATAGATCAATGATTGGTAGTTTATTTTATCTTACTGCATCTAGGCTCGATATTATGTTTAGTGTTTGCATGTGTGTAAGATTTCAAGCATCACCAAAAGAGTGCTATTTAGTGGCCGTGAAAAGAATTATTAGATATTTAAATTATTCCTCTAGCATTAGCTTATGGTATCCCAAAGGTGCAAAATTTGATTTAATTGGATATTCGGATTCTGGTTATACGGGTTGCAAAGTGGATAGAAAAAGCACCTCGGGTAGTTGTCAATTCTCAGGAAGATCTTTAGTTTCATGGTCATCCAAGAAAGAAAATTTTGTAGCCCTATCCACCGCCGAAGCCGAATATGTTTCCGCAGGCAGTTGTTGTGCTCAATTGATTTGGATGAGGCAAACCTTGATGGATTATGGAATTAAATTCAACAACATGCCTCTTTATGTGATAATAATAGTGATATGAAGATAGCAAATAATTCAGTCCAACACTCAAGAACCAAACATATAGATATACACCACCATTTCTTGAGAGATCATGTGAGCAAGGGAGATATAGTCCTTAGCCACATACGGACTGAGGATCAATTAGTCGATATCTTCACCAAACCATTAGATGAGAGCCAATTCTGCAAATTGAGGATTGAGTTAAATATCATAGATCACTCTAATGTTGCTTGAAACTCATGTCTTATGTTATTTGCTCTTACTTGGAGTTCTTGAAAGATCTTGTGAAAATTACTCAAAAATCTTTCTCAAAATTCTCTAATTAGATAAAAATTATGTTAATTGGGGCTTTTATTGTCTATATCATGTATAATGATTCTGAAAAGTATTTATTTGAGTGTTGTATTAAGGATCATTTGCATCCCTGTTCAGCCCCTGATTTTCCAGGAAAAATGGTAATACCGTGGTCTACCGCCGGTACTACCACCGTCTAGGACAACCGCTCCTTAAGTGCGGTACTATCGCTTTCGACTGGTGGTCCCAAAAATAGATGTGACCAACTCCTTATCATTTGATATCCCTGTTCCTCTCGGTCCAACCAGCCAAACCACCAGAAAAACCAACAAGTCTCAAACTTCTTCTCTCTTCTCTCTTCTTCCTCAAAGTTCAAATCTCAAATCTTCAAGGGAATCAAAGGAGATTTCATACCCTACCATTCTCAAGTTCTTGGTTGTCCTTCTCCTCCATTACCCTAGGTAATCTTTATTGGGACCCTTTCTTTCCTATTTGTTTTCTACCTTTTTCATTTCTAGGGCTAAAAGCAAAATATGCATGATTTAATCAATTTCTTTTCGATAAAATGATTGAAACTGGTTTTTGTCACATATTATGTCTATTCCATGACTTTTCTCATGACAAATACCAGCAAAATTGCATGACTGATCAAATGCCCTAAGAACTCCCTGCGGGTGTGGTACTACTGCCCGAGGACGTCGATACTTTCAGACCCCTGGGTGTGGAATACCTAAAGACCTTATGTGTGTACCGTACTAGTCTCATGATCAGTGGCTAGTACACACATTCACAACATTTGACACTCACATCCATACATTCACATGTAAAAGTAAAGCAAAGGGTACTTAACTTAAGCGGTACAGTTATTACATCAGCGCCTGACCGGCCAAATATTAACAAGTATTAACATAGTAAAGTAGCAGCGGAAGAAATAACCAAAGTAGCAAAAACTCCAGCGGCATGCCCATCCAACCCTCTGGAAACTGATAAGAAACAAGGACCTAGATAGACTCGTCACTGAACCCTCCGGTTCTGGATGCGAAGAAAATGTCATCTGATATCGACTCTTCTACATACTCTAAACAACAACATAAGCAAGATTGAGTACAATGCATACTTAGCAAGACTTATAGTGTATCGCAACTTGTATATAAATGCAAGGCTAATCAAATAGAAGGCTCTATGCTACAAGTTAATTTGCAATAGACAAGTTTTATTTGCAATATTCATAATTAGTACTTTGTAACGGAATTTGAAAGAGCAGTTAAATAGATACAGGACAACAATAAGTAATTAAATGAATCCTCAATAATAACAACTACAACTCGCAACCCTCCTCGGTTGCGAGCAACATTTCATGTTTAGCCATAACTCAGCGGTTAACTCAATAAATCATAAACCATTTCCCAAGTTTTTTCGATAAGACAGTTTTGTGAAAATCAAGACTATACCCGGCAATACTACACTTAGCACGCTCATCACCGCGAGCACGACTATTATAATAGATGTCGTAGTAGGGCACCAAGGTGTGCCCCGCACCTTAGGGTCGTCAGGAATACTGGTGTGCCATCAGGAATACTGTATATGAGTAGACCAAGTTCATACGGTGTTGCCGTAGGGGTAGCCCACCGGCCCCCACAACCCGATAAGTGCCACAGGCCCCCTGTAACAGCCCAAACTTGGGTTTGTATTTCAAATGTATAAAAATGAGTAGAATTTAAAACTTTTTATGCATCATGTTGTTATTTGAATTTTCTGGAACTTCTTTCGAAAGTTTTGTTGACTTTGAAAACCTATTGCTTCAATTGACTAGAAGCATAATCCTTTAAAAACTTTTAAAACAAATTTTGTGATCATCCTATGGAAATATTTTTCCTAGGATCTAGATCATCTTAGTAACTCCTCTAAATTTTTTTATAATTTTCAGATTTTATTTGCTAGGTTAAAAGGGCTAGTCAAACCAATTAGATCCTTAGTAAAACCCTAGGGCAGAACCTTGAGGAATTTTTAGAGAAAAATTCAATTCATGAAAATCTCTGACAATTTTATACAAGGTTAATCTTAGAGTCAGGAACCTCCTGTAAAAATTTTGGAATTTTTGGAGTTGTTCAACTCTATCTAAAATTTTCTCAAAGACTTACCTTTTGTTTTCTAAAAACCAACCTACTCTGTTCCTCGGGCCCGAACCCAAACCTCCAAGTTGAACCGAACCAACTTCCCGATCGGACCAGGTCCGAAATAGCGCAAAGTGATTTGGACCGTTCGATTTGAAATCAATCGTCCAAATCGATTTGGTCGTTCAGAACGTTCGAACGAACGCGCAATCTAGGCCGCTCAATTTTAATCGGACCGTTCAAGCAAGCACGCACGCGCACCGTCGGATCTTGATCAGACCGACCTAATCAAGTGGGCCGTTCGGACTGTCCAAATGAAACACGCGATCTGGACCACTCAATCATGATCGGATAGACCAAATCAATTGGACCGTTCGGACCATCCGAACGACACACTCGATCAAGACCATCCATTTCAGATCGGACCATTGAAATGCTCCGACTCGAGCCGCTCTCGTTGTTTCGCTAACCGGTGGGCCCCGAGCGCACGGACCTTCATCCACCTCGCGGTCGAGCGCTCCAGGGCGGCATTGCGAGCCCTCCGCCGCGCCGCGCACCGTTTCTGACCACCTCGTCCATAGTTTTCCACGGCCAACTACTCCGGTCACATCACGAGCCCGTCCCTACCCGTACAACATTGTGAAGCTCCGCCGGATTGCCCATGGCTGCCCGAGCTCCACCTCATTCATCTCTGCCGCATTGTCTATAAAAGGGCATCCCGAGCTGCATTTCATCTTTTCCAAGCATATGCGCTCACTCACTCCTCCTCTCATCCACTCAATCAAGCTCTAGAGCTTGAAGAGTGAAAACCCTAAAACGACCGTGTGCCACTGCCTCCATTTTCGGCGAACTGAAGGGTTCCTAGTCATTTATATTGCATCACTTTGTGTTCCAGAGCCCTAGTATGCTTTCCCCTCATTCAATTTTGCCTTTGATCCTCAGGAACAGCCGAATCGAGCCTTCTTCTTTATCTCCGACCGAAACTGCCACTCCAAGCCCCGCCGGTGTTTCACTGTGTTCCGGACCAATCGGTTACAACTGGAGCATCGCTTGAGCACCAAGAAGCTTCTCCAACCCTCGCTGGATCTTCTCCATCACCCGAGCCTCTTCTCCATGTGCGACCGACCTCGCCACCGCAGCTCATCATCGACAGCACGTCTCCGAC
Source organism: Phyllostachys edulis (assembly GCA_036346405.1). Classification (NCBI taxonomy): domain Eukaryota; kingdom Viridiplantae; phylum Streptophyta; class Magnoliopsida; order Poales; family Poaceae; genus Phyllostachys; species Phyllostachys edulis. The sequence continues at coordinate 121,111,079 of CM070546.1, forward strand.
CATCTCTGGACCTCCGTGTCATCCCGGTAGACTCCTAGTAATCCCTAGTTGCTATTGTGCGCGTTAGATCTTCATGAGCATAGCTCGTTTGCCTTGTCACCTTTTGTCGTACCTACTTTGCCGCTCATCATCGGTGCACCACTGCATTGAGCCACATCAGGCCACACTGTTGGTGCCGGCAGGTGCGCGTTAGTGCATAGATTCATTTTTGGCACTCATCGACGCCGTCGAGCTCCGTATCGCTGGCGAGTCGCGTGGGCGCTCGCGCCACCGCACAGCACAACAATGACAAGCATTGTAGCTCATCATTAGCGTGTCTAATTATAGCCCTTAGGGCCAATCCAATCATTAATTGTTTAGTTAGTTCTAATGAATCACTAACGTGTGGGACCGAGTCATTAGTTTAAAAGAAAACTTAAATCAGAACATTTTCTTGATAGAGTCTATGACATGCAGGCCCCACAGCTTAAGTGCACATTGAAACCACCCCATGAACTCGTGCGCCGCATGTATAGACCATTGGTCTATACACTGTGCTCGTGAACCCTTTCACTGACAGTGGACCCCACATGTCAGTTTAACCAAAAATCAAATGTAAACTAGAAAGTACATCTTCAGTTATGAGGAGAATACATTTTCCTTTTGGGAAGGTGTAAACCTCTTTAGAACATACGTGGGAATATGTTTTCTCCACTAGAAAGCGTATTTCTCAATTTTATTTGATTTCCTTAGCCGAACCGAATTAAAATCTTACTAAATTTTGCTAGGAAACTCTAAATCGAATGAAATTTGTCACTAAATTCGTATAAAATCATAATCTACCTATTTTGCAAAAATATTTATTTTTAGTTGTTGTTTAGTTTGTTGGATGTTATTTAATTCGTTTTCGACTCTTTCTAGACTCCGATTATTTGGGTTATATTTGTGACGATCATTCTACCATAACTCCAGAACATCAAGAGAAAGGCAAGCACCCCCTTTGATCATATTGATCCCAGTATTTTACTTATTGTACTTTGTTTTACAAATCCTATTATGCATGTGTGTATGTTTGTATGAAAATACTATTATCAAAAAATTGGTAGTTGTAAATCCTACTTGCTGCATATGTCTCCTTGAAATATTGAACCCTTACTGTTGTAACCTTTAGAATATGGGTTTGGCAATATGTAATGTCATTTGGAAATTTTTTAGTGCGGTTATCGCACAAATGCAACTAGAGCAATAGAATTTCTTCAAATTGATTAAAGGACAATATGTTAATTTGTGTGTTTGGGATTATTTTGAAAAATGTCCAGAGGAGTTACCTCTGTTATTTTATATGAAAATGACATGAAAACTTTAGTCTTTAGACGCGAGCGAGTTATGTTGTATTCTGAAAGAGTGAGGATTGTAACTCACTAGTAGATGGGGTGGAGATCTCGCCCGTGGTGGATTAAGGACTGAAGCTAGCAAATCCGGAGCTAAGACCTAACCGTACAACCATATGTGCTAGTATGGGATGGTCGTAGCTAACTAAGTTATCGAAATCTTAGCCTTGCACGACAGTAGGCAGAAGTAGCGCGCGCATTGCTGAAGGACAGGCATGCTGACACAACTGCGGATGCCTCACTTCGACGGGTTTCCAACTGGGCAAAGTGAGGGGCTTGCTCAACAGATTTCTGTCCGGGTGAGTAAGGCTCCTCATTCGATGTGTACTTGTATTATTATCTTCATTATTATTATTATTATTATTATTATTATTATTATTATTATTATTATTATTATTATTATTATTATTATTATTATTACGGATGAGGATAAAGATTCACAGGGCTAGTGCAAGGTTAGGACTAGATAATGTAAAGGCTACGTCGTGAACTCTAGGCTACTTACCTACGGTAGTGAGCAGCGATATAGAGATATTTCAGGCAACTGGAAAACCGCGTACTATGGGTAAAGTGGTACACCTCTGCAGAGTGATAAACTATTCGAATAGCCACGCTCGCGGTCATGAGCATGCTTAGTACGGCTGGTATGGCGGTAGTTTTGTTTTTCTAAACTGTTTTGTCCCAAAAGATTGGGGTAATGATATGGGGTTTTTCAGTTGTTGAGCTAACTACCATTTCTATGTCCTTGTTGCTATCTCTATTGCGGAACTATCATTTATATGACTGATTTGCTATTTCTATAGTAGGACTACCATTTCTATGGTTGAACATGAATTTGTCAGTGCCATTTCTATGGCGGAATATTGATTATATTTTTGCTTGCAACCGGCTAGGGTTGCGGGTGTTGTTGTTATTTGTTCAGTTACTTTACTTACTGTCGTCTACTTACTTTCTTAATACTGCTCTTTCAAAATTTTGTTGTAAATTATTACTGATGATTATTGCAAATAAACATGGCTTTGAGCAAAATAACTTGTAGAGTAGAGCCATTCATATGTCAGCCTTGCATCTAATATGAAATTTTGCGATACACTACAAGTCTTGCTACACAAGTACTCAATCTTGGTATTGTTGTTGGTTTAGAATTTGCAGATGAGCCGACGCCAGACGACGAGTTTCTTGCACTTGGCACCGAGGGTTTCGGTGACATGTCTACTTTGGCCTTGTTCCTTGTCAGTTGCCCGAGGGATCAGATGGGCATGCTGCTGGACTTTTGCTACTATTACTATGTCTTCCGCTGCTACTTACTTATCTCTGATGACTACTTTTATTTGGACAGTCGGCCGTTGTTTATAATAACTATTGTAATAGCTTAAGTAGAATACTCCCTTTTGCTCTACTTTAGTAATGTGACTGTATGGATGTGATGCCAAATGTTGTGAATGTGTGTGCTAGCCTTTAATCCTGGGACTAGCATGGTATACACATAAGATCTACGGGTATTCTACGCCCGGGGGTCTGACAGCGCTTGGTATCAGAGCCAAACTGACTGTAGGACAAGCCCTAGGTAGAATGGTTAATAGATTAGGACTTAAAAATAAAAATTTGCAATCTAATCTAACCATAGGAATGGTTCTGAAATTTTAGAAATAATTGCTAATCTTTTCCCTCTTAACATTCTTTTCTCATCTAAAGAGTCATTTTGATCATCTCCTCTCATCTTGTTCAAAATAGTTCTAGTTTTGAGAGATAGAGTGCTCTCTGAAAATAAAAGTATTAAACTACTTTTAGGACCTTAAAACTGAGATAAAAGTGTTTTCAAAATCATTAAAACATTCCCCACAAATTCCTTTTGGAGAGTCTCCTTTAAACTACTAAGGATACCACTCTAGATGCCTCTCTTTCCAAAATTTTCAGAACATGTACTTGCTAGAATTTTGTGATGTAATATTCCTTTATAACCTTTCCTACCTTCATTTGGATTTATTTTGAGTGAATTATAAAGATCTACTTATATAAATACCAAGGGGTAGAAATACCTGATTAAAAGCCTTAAGGAAATTAGTTGAGTAAACTTAAGAATGGTTAAAAGTGTGTTCTGAAATTTCTTTCCTGTCCACCGTCTTTTCTTATCCATATCTCTTGTAACTCGATCTCTAACTCCCCTTTTCTTTATAAGCATGTAGATGGCCAGCCAGTGGGAGCCGTAGTACCGCACGAGTGCCTTTGAAGCGGGCACGTTGCAGCACACTCTATGGATGATGTTCCAGCACATCGAGTGGCCACACACCCCGCAGTACACAGTCTATAGTACACCGGCGAGTGCAGCCTCCACTGAGTACCTCACTCAGGTTCTTATTCAGGGGATAAACTTTGGCGACCCAGCTTTCCGTTACTACGGGATAGGCTCTACTGTACGAATGTCTCTGTTCGATGCGACTTATGTCGCCATCATCCAACTGCGGCACGAGCTGCCAGCGCTACAGGAGTCGTTCTTCCACTTTCTGACCCAAGCTGCGAACTAGGAGGAGCCCACCTACCAGGTAGAGGGGAGGCAGTTCCTTACCCCTCACCTGCACCTCGCAGGCCTGGTGAGGTCACTTGATAGGTATCTCCGTCAGGTGTCCCGCGAGCTTCTGGAGGCTCGTCGAAGGATCTACACACTGAAGGATAGCATTGCTCCTATGGTGGCACAAGGCTTCTTTTCCAGGGAGCTGTTGTATGAAGAGGATGTAGTTCTGGCACCCACCGAAGAGTTGCCTCAGCCCATCGTCCGCATGTAGCCTCGTACCCGACGTCCCCGTATGTTGGTAACCGAACATCTCCGCCAGGTGATGGCCATCTACGCAGGAGTAGTAGACCATTCACAGCCGTTGTAGCACTACCACCACCGCCTCACCTCGGCAGAGAGACATTTCACATCGTGCTCAAACGCGCAAAACCCTAGTCGCTCCGTAGGCCATGCCTCGACGACTAGGGAGTCTCCCGCTCCGAAGGCCTCGCTTCGGCGGAGAGACATTTCAGATCGCGCTCAAACGCGTGAAACCCTAGTCGCTCTGTAGGCCGCACCTCGGCGACTAGGGAGTCTCCCGCTCCGAAGGCCTCGTCTCGGCGGAGAGATATTTCACATCGCGCTCAAACGCGCAAAACCCTAGTCGCTTCATAGGCCGTGCCTCGACGACTAGGGGGTCTCCCACTCCGAAGGCCTCGCCTTGGTGGAGAGACATTTCAGATCGTGCTCAAACGCGCAAGACCCTAGTCACTCCATAGGCCACACCTCGGCGACTAGGGAGTCTCCCGCACCGAAGGTCATGCCTCGATGAAGAGACATTTCAGATCACACTCAAACGCGCAAAACCCTAGTCGCTCCGTAGGCCGTGCCTTGGCGACTAGGGAGTCTCCCGCTCTGAAGGCTTTGCCTCGGTAGAGAGACATTTCAGATCATGCTCAAACGCACGAAACCATAGTCGCTCCGTAGGCCACACCTCGGCGACTAGGGAGTCTCCCGCTCCGAAGGCCTCGTGTCGGCGGAGAGACATTTCACATCACGCTCAAACACGCAAAACACTAGTCTCTCTGTAGGCCGTGCCTCGACGACTAGGGAGTCGCTCGCTCCGAAGGCCTCGCCTCTATGGAGAGAGCATATCACGCTAAAACGCACAAAACCCTAGTCGCTCCGTAGGCCATGTCTCGGCAACTAGGGAGTCTCCCACTCCGAAGGCCTCGCCTCGACGGAGACATTGTGCTCAAACATGCAAAAACCTAATCACTATGTAGGCCGCACCTCGGTAACTAGGAAGTCTCCCGCTTCGAAGGCCTCATCTCGGCAGAGAGACATTTCATGTCACGCTCAAACACGCAAAACCCTAGTCGCTCCCTAGGCTGTGCCTCGGCGACTAGGAAGTCTCCTACTCTGAAGGCCTCGACTCGACGGAGAAGCATTTCAAATCGCACTCAAACGTGCAAGACCCTAGTCGCTCCGTAGGCCGTGCCTCGGCGACTAGGGAGTCTGCCGCTCCGAAGGCCTCACCTCGGCGGAGAGACATTTCACATCGCGCTCAAACACGTAAAACCCTAGTCGCTCCGTAGACTGTGCCTTGGCGACTAGGGAGTCTCCCGCTCTGAAGGCCTTGCCTCGGTAGATAAACATTTCAGACCACACTCAAACGCGTGAAACAATAGTCGCTCTGTAGGCCGCACCTCGACGACTAGGGAGTCTCCCACTCCGAAGGCCTCGCCTCGGCGAAGAGTCATTTCACATCGCGCTCAAACGCGCAAAACCCTAGTCGCTCTGTAGTTCATGCCTCGACGACTAGAGAGTCTCCCGCTCCAAAGGCCTTGGCTCAGCGGAGAGAGCATATTGCGCTCCAACGCGCAAAACCCTAGTGGCTCCGTAGACCGTGCCTCGACGACTAGGGAGTCTCCCGCTCCGAAGGCCTCGCCTCAGCGGAGACATTTCACATCGTGCTCAAACACGCAAAACCCTAACCACTCGGTAGGCCGTCCCTCGGCGACTAGGGAGTCCCTCGCCGAAGACATTTCACATCTCGCTCAAATACGCAAAACCCTAGTCGCTCTGTAAGATGTACCTCAGAGACTAGGGAGTCTCCCACTCCAAAGGCCTCGCCTCGGCGGAGAGACATTTTATATCATGCTCAAACGCGCAAAACCCTAGTCGCTCCATAGGCCGCGCCTCGGCGGCTAGGGAGTTTCCCGATCTGAAGGCCTCGCCTCGGCGGAGAGACATTTCAGATCGCGCTCAAACGCGCAAAACCCTAGTTGCTCCGTAGGCTGTGCCTCGGTGACTAGGGAGCCTCCCGCTCCGAAGGCCTCACCTCGGCAGAGAGAGCATATTGCGCTCAAATGCACAAAACCCTAGTCGCTCCGTAGGCCATGCCTCGGTGATTATTGAGTAGCCTTGGACTCCCAAGCGAGCCTAATCAAAAAAAAAGTTGGAGGACGGCATTCGGCTTCACCTCCCCCTTGCTAGCAATGGGCTCCTAAGCAGAGCCCAATCAAAAAAAAGTTGGGGACGGCATTCGGCTTCGCCTCCCCCTCGCTAGCCTTGGGCTCCCATGCAAGCCCAATCAAAAAAAAGTTGGGGGATGGCGTTCGGATCCGCCTTCCCCTCACTAGCAATGGGCTCCTAAGTGGAGCTCAATCAAAAAAAGTTGGGGGACGGCATTCGGCTTCATCTCCCCCTCGCTAGCAGTGGGCTCCCAAGCGGAGCCCAATCAAAAAAAATTGAGGGACGGCATTCGGCTTCTCCTCCCCCTCGCTAGCCTTGGACTCCCAAGCGAGCCCAATCAAAAAAAAGTTGGGAGATGGCATTCGGCTTCGCCTCCCCCTCGCTAGCAATGGGCTCCCAAGCAGAGCCCAATCAAAAAAGTATGGGGGCAGCGATCGGCTTTGCCTCCCCCTCGCTAGCTTTGGGCTCCCAAACGAGCCCAATCAAAAAAAATATGAGGGACGGCAATCGGCTTCGCTTCTCCCTCTCTAGCTTTGGGATCCCAAGCGAGCCCATTCAAAATAGTAAGAAGCCTCCTCCTCGAGCAAGCAAACATCAACGCTTCACGCCACTCCATGTCACGGGCACAATCAACTAGGAGCGGCCGAAGGGGGGACGGTACTTGGCCCCAACAGGACCATCACAAACGGTCACACCGAAGATGTAATCAAAATACAACAGAGTAGCAATGACTTTGCCACGACGCGCCGATCGCCCCAAGCGCCATGCCTCGGCGTGGCGGCTACGTGCCGACTTCGTCGACATGGGCTCCGCCACTGCTTACCGCTCGCCTCGAGGCTGTAGCCTTGGCGGGGTAGCCCCAACGCGCCGTCCGCCTCGAGGGCCATGCCTTGGCACGGTGGCTCCGTGTCGACTTCGCCCACACGGGCTTTGATGCTGTTCATCGCCCGCCTTGAGGTTGTAGCCTCGGTGGGGGTGTCGTGGCTCCGTGTCGATTTCCTCCGAGGTATCCCAATTCCTGAGGGGCCAGGGGCGACAGGATTGCGTCCACTCGCCCCTCGGAACCGCGGGACCTGTCCTCACAACCTCGGACCACACAGATGAGGGAGTTGTCGTAGCAGGGCACTAAGGGGTGCCCTACACCCCAGGGTTGTCAGGAATACCGGTGTGCTATCAGGGATATAGTACATGGGTATACCAAGTCCATACGGTGTTGTCCTAGGGCTAGCCCACCGGCCCCCACGACCCGGCAAGCACCACAGCACCCCCCCCTCGAAGGGGGCCCGGAGGATGCTCTAGGGGCCCTGGAAGGGGCCCGAGGGCTACAAAGGGCCCTGGAGGGAGCCCTAGGGGCACCTCGCGGGACCACCTCGAGGCAGCATAGGGGCTCGAAGCCTCCTCAGCTCGGAGCCGCCTTGCAAGATGTGAAGGGTCAAAGGATCCTACTGGGCCTGGTGCACCAACTAGAGTAGGCCGGGTTCAGAAGGGTCCACCACGTGTCGAAGGCTACGCAAAGGGGTAGGAAAAGTCCATGCAGCCCCTACCTGCCGGGGACCTTTTTAGGAGTAGATCCGTAATCTCTTATCCCCTTCTGTATGGCTATAAATAGCCACCTTCCCCCTATGTAATGACCAAGACCCAGTTTTTCAGGCAAAGCAATATACACACACCACCTGACAACTGGTCCCCTCTACGAGGACTCCCTGGTCATTCCTAGGCATCGGGGGTCCCCCTGTCTTACTGTCTAGTGTTTTTCCCACGACAATAGATTTACACTCTGCAGAGGGGTACAACTTTACCCACATAACACGACTTCTCTAGTTTGTTTGGCATCCGTCGATACCACCGCTCACTACCTTAGGTAAGCAGCCTAGAGTACATGTCAAAGTCTTTACATTATCTAGCCATAACCTTGCACTTATGCCGTCGAATGTTTATCCTCACTGAGCCCAGGCATACCCATCTCAACGCTGCATTTATTGTCACTTCACCCGGGTATCTCCGTCCTAGTGAGGCATTCGCCGTTATGTCGGCAATCAAACATGCTCGCACGTCTCCTACCTACCCCTCATGCAAGGCTAGTTCTCGATAACTTAATTAGCTAAGGCCATCACCATACTAGCATATGTGGTTGTACGCTTACGCTTAGTTCGAATGTACCGGCGTTCGGCCCTTAATTAACCTAGGCGAGAATCTCCCCCTATCTACTAGTGAGACTCCTCTCTCACTCTTCTCAGAATACAATATAACTTGTGCGCGTCCAAAACTAGGTTTTACATTTTATTTTTATACAAGATAACAGAGGTACACCCCTCTAGACATTTTTCACAAATCTCCCAAATTCATATTTATCATATTGTCCTTTTATACATTTTTAGGGAGACCTATCTCTCTATTTAGCAGTTTGTGCGATAATCACACTCAAATATTCCCAAACGACATTATATATTGTCTAACTCATAATCTAATGGCTACAACAGTAAGGAATCAACATTTCAAGGAGACATATGCAACAAATATGATTTACAACTACCGACTTCCCAAACATAGCATTTTCATACACAATATACACACATGCATAATAGAATTTTCAAAACAAAGTACAGTAAGTAAAATACTGGGATCAATATGATCAAAGGAGGTGCTTGCCTTGCTTATATTGTTCAAAGAACGAGGTTGCTTGATCGCCGATAATCTTGCTTGTGAATTCCAGCGTCTATTCGAAAGAACCAAAAACAAAACACAAATAGAGAAATAAATCTAGCAGTAAGCAAATCCAAATATTTTTGCATATTCAAACATAGAATGATTTTATATGAATTTGGCAAAAAGATTCATTTGATTCCCAGTTCGTATGTAAAAGTTATTAACATTTTGATTTGTTGTTGACTTGATACCTTTTTATGGAGAGTACCTTACCATGACTTGCATGGAAGGTCTAACTCATTTTAATAATATATTTTGTTATTATTTCTTAGTTATTATCATGATCAAGCTTATACTAAGGTACATTCAGTATATTAGGTTAACCTTTAACTAGAATACGTATTAAGGGCTATTTCTAGTTGACCTCCATTTTAACCTAGACATTAGTGATATTGGCGATTTTACTTGATTTTCAGCTTGAAGCATTATCTTATGAATTTATTCTAAGTACGTACTAATGATTTTTAATGTCTAACCATTTTACTTTTTTTTATAAGCCATGTTATTGACCTATTGCTACTATTTATATTATCAAAACCATGACTTAGGGTTACTCTTGTTTAGATAACCATGTTCCAAAATATTGACTCATAATTAATTTTACTCTTTTAGATTAAATGTTAATGGCTATATCAACATGATTTCCTATTTGCATTTGAAATGCCATTAGCTTCTTGCCTTATTCAATCTCCTATATGTTCATTTGGTTGTTAAATGGCTACTAAGCACTGCAAAACATCTTTAACCACTAGACTTAGCTATTATCATGTGTTTTGCAAAGTTGAAGCCTCCATTAGTGGTTTACTTACTGTTCTTCTCAAATTCTTCCTATCATATTAATTCTTTGCCTAATCAAAGCACTCTTTGATTAATTAGTTCACTAAACCAGCTTTTCTTTGACCAATTGGTTGTTCACTAATGGTTTGAAAAATCATCTGTCAATACTTGCTCTTTTAGCCTAGGTACTATTGACTGAGAAAAAGTCGCAATCTTAAATATTTCATTTCTTTTTTAAGATGGCATTAGTTCACTGCTTGTTTTTGGACATTCTCATGATTAACACTTGTTTTCAGATTGGGTTGCTGCTGTTAGATGAATGACCAATGGCTAATTGAATGAAATTTCTGACTACTGGTATTAGAATGTCATTGCCTATTAACAATTCTGATTATCTTTAGATTGGTTTACTTCTGTTTAATTAAACTTTAAGAGCTAACCAAAATATCATGACATCTAACCACTTGAATTAGTATTGCTATCAGCCTACTGTAATTTTGTAACACCCTGGCTATTCGGAAGCCAAGATGTCACCTAAAAGTTCTAAATTTCGGCAGAACCTCCCTTGTATAATCAATTATACAGGAGGTTCCAACAGTCATAAATATCAAGACAATAAGGGAATCAATAATTAACATAACCATAACAGGAATATAGCCTGAACTCAAGCAATTGTAAGCAAGGGATGGTCTAAGATCACACGCAGTATGAAAACATTCATAACGGAGAGAGAGGTCATCAACCACAGCTAACATTATTTATTACAGTTCATCGATTAATGAATAAAAGAAATAGAACAAAAACGTAATCATGGACTTGATTAAGATGAAGTGATTGAGTAGTGTGTGCCTACTCCCTCCCAATAAAGAGCCAACTTCAATGGTCACCTAAAATAAGCTAACAACGCAAGAGTGAGCCCGAGACTCAGCAAGTACAATCAGTAAATAGTACATACAACATGCATGGTCATGACATCGTCATTGATGAATATGAAATGAATACAGAATGAATACTTGAATGAATTGAATGATTGAATTGGATGAAATGAAGGGACTACACACATGCATATACTGGTATTGCTGGCGATACACCCGGTGTTACGCTTAAGCCCGCGATTTAACAAAATGCGGGGATCCAAGTCCCGTATGAAGAACGTTTCATATGAGTGTCCCAAACTGCCCACATTGGAATGGTGGGTCTTACGTGCCTATACTGGAATTGATGGGTCTCTTTTAATCCACTCCCGTGGATGAAATATGAATGATGGATGCATAGAATGACATATGAATATTGAAAAGACATAATCTATAATCACGGAGATAACACATATGGAAGTATTATGAACATTAAACAATAACATGGATCTCGGGAACATAATACCAACATCGAGGCATTCACATTTTATCATTAAGACCGTTAAAGTACTTGCCTTCGCGATGCGACGCGTTAGTAGGCAATGGCGGTGCTCCTAAACTCAAGCCCCTCCGCCTACACAATATGTACTCGAAATAAGAACAATATATAACAAGATGCTTCCATTACATTCTACAACGATTCTCGAACACCCAAGAGTCAACTAATAGACTTAGTCTAAAGCGGACAACGCCAACAAACAAGTGAATCGGACAATGACACGGAAAAGACCAAAACTAATAACACAGGACTCGAGCGAGGTGAGCCCAGTCCCTAAAGAAACTTAACAAACCCATCTACAACTTTCTAGTTGACGAGGTGAGCCAAAACGGCAAAAACAAAATGCTAACAAGCGGTGAACATGAGAGCAGTATGTCGACTAAGCGCACAAAGAAGAAAGAAAATAACACAACTATTGATCTACAACTCCGATTAAGGCGTTCTTTAACATTATGGAAATATTATGAAATTTTCTAAAATACTCTAGTTGTGTGAGAACCCTGAATTTGCCGCTAACATAAACATATTTCCCAAGACAATTCAACATACTAATCTCGTCAGAAATCTGGACAGCAAGAATGAAACAAACATATCTTTTGATCCGTATGTTGGAATTTGGTGATCTTAGTGTCGATGGAAAGCTAAGATAATAAACTACAATTATCATAATAGGGAGGATTCCTGATTCGGACCTTAACCATGCTCAAATTGCCACGCAAAGTGACTGCTAGGATTTAATCGATGTTCTGGACAGTGGTACAAAAATGGCCGTAACTTTCAAACCGTAACTCGGATTCAGGTGAACTCAGAGGCTATGGAAACCTGACAAAATAATCTACAACTCTCTAATAGATGGGCATCTCGAATTCTGTAACTAAGGACTCGAAATTAACCACGCAACTGACTGGACAGAACGGGACTACGGCCGAAACCATTTGATCCAAACAATTCTGATGCAATTCGCAATTACCAACAAATCAACAACTAAGAATGACAACCGTTACCCTTGAAGAACCCAGGAAGATGATGAACAAGCTCCCCAAGAACCTCCCTTCCCTTCTTCTTTTCTTCTCTTGGTCGGTCACCAAGGCGGCTCAAATGGGGCTCGGTTGGAGGAAGAAGCGAGGACAGCAGGAGGCGCCATCAGGAGGAAAAAGCAGGGAGGGCGCCACCAGGAGGAAGAAGCAGGAGGTGGCCACTTGGTGCGGAGTGGCGGCTGGAGATGCAAAGAATAGGGCGGCTTGGTGCGAGAAAGCACCAAGGAAAAAGAGAGAGGAAAGGCGGCCTTGACTAGGGTTTGTGGGGTGGGGCGCATGGGCTTTAGGCCCATGGCGCCTCCCTCTTGGTCGCTAGGCCCTCCACCAAACCAAGGTATTCGGGCCGAGGCCCACCTCTTTAAACCCTCTCTCAAACTGAAAATTACATCAAACATTTTTCCCGATTAAATTCTCTCTCTGAACTCGTGGTATTACATTAAACTTTGAAGCAAGCGAATTTGAATTAATTCTCCTCTCCCAAATATTATTCTCTCTCATTTGAGGTTGAATATTAACAAATAAGCCGGAGGCCCAAGCTCTAAGTTTCCCCAAACTCGAATTTGGAACTTAATTTCGATTCTAGAATTTGGTTGAGTTTGAAATTGAATAAATTTCGCTTTCTAATTTTATTTTCTCCAATAAATGTTTGGGGTATTACATTCTACCCACCTTAACAGATTAGACCGAATCTACTCACGAAACCTTCCTAAAGAAAAGTGCGATCGAGTGAAACAACGACAAACACGCACACGATGCAAACAAATCCGAATACTGTTCGCGCATGCGAGACTTCAATTCTCAAGTGGTCTTTCTTTCGGACTAAAAAGACCACAATCCCAAGGCGTGAAACGGTGTCGGACCTAATACTCAACCCGGCTATTTCAGGTACCATCAGAAGAGAATCGAAAATAAAACCCTACTCGATGGTCAACGTCTTTAACGAAATCCCAAGCTTTGAATCGCTTAGCTACTCACTTAGCACCAGAACACACCAGACGTTGCGTACGTCGTGTATAGACCCGAGGCGGTCAAAGCGATACGCCAACTTACTAATTTCCGCAATTATCGAAAACGAACCAAAGTACCTGGACCAACTCTCCTTTGGTACGAAAACACACAACCAATGCCCAGAACCACCCCTCAGTACACGTCCGTGCGTCCAGTGCCGGCACATATGCCATGCGGTATGTCCACTTCGGGACTACACGCGCCATGTGCCATATGCCCGCGCCCCTGTCCCACACGCGCCTGTGCAACGAAGGTTGATGCTCAAAATCAAACTCTTCATCTAACAAGGGTCACCCCCTTTAAACAAGAATACACAACAGAACTAGTTCTTAAACCACTGATTCACAAAGAGAATCCAACTGGAAATAGAGAGTTCTCATTGTATCCACGCAAAACTAACTCTCCACCAAAAGGGTAAAATCATGAATTTGACAATTCATTACGAAAACAATTCCACTTTCTATTTAGGCAATTTGCGAATGAACACCACGAAAGTCAAAGGAGAAATCACTCGAATGTCCAAACCAAATACTTCTTTTGTTTTGGTCTGAATTGGAAAGAATCACACATGCCAACACAGTGCCAACTTAAATTGTGGAAGACCTCAGTCAACAACACAATGCTCAAACGTGAACCAAGAAAATGCTTCACTACCCGAGGAAATATCCTTTTTCTCAGTTTCTCTTTTAGGAATAAAACTTTCTCTTAAACCTTAGAGTTCAAATTCATCGCATACCACACGAGCTCAACCCTCTAAATTTAACATCCTCAAAATATGCTCAAACCCAAAATACATCATCCATACCTTTGTGGAGAGGCTCTAAAGATTCCACTGAACACTCTGTACAACTCCTTCTACTGACGAAATTAATTTGACAGATGGTACCCAAAGCACCACCGAAAAGATCTCACGTAATCACATCATCTCAACTTTTAGGAATAACATCTCAGAATCCTCAGTACACTCGCTCATGTTCTACATCAGAAGGGTTTTATCAATGATCATTCTACTGCTCAAAGTACACCAACTTTCTATTTTCTCTACACACAACCCTTGGGCGACCAAAGTTAACCCCCAAGACTCCTAGAATGAACTTCTGGTGTAAGAGGTAGGGACATCAGATCTAGTGGCTACAATTTCCACAATCTATCCATACTCAATCATTAGCGTCAAATGATAGATATATTCTCGACCAATTATCCTTTGAAAGATTCTAACGCTAAGAAAGTTACTCATTGAAACCAAGTCATACCTGACATTTACTCAACACTTCGTATCATCTCCATAGTTGTCGTAACGATTAGATCTCTCACAATTCTATCTTCATTGAACTACACCGTCACAAATCTTCTACACAACTGTGTAAGGTACTCAATCGTGGTACTCTAAGAACTTACCAAGATTTTCCATACTTTAAACAACCCTAAGGTTCCACTTAGCATGACAAAAGATCTTGGACCACAAACCACTATAGGTCCTAGTATTTGCATTAATGCCATCAGTTTGGCCCCAAGGACCAAACTTCTATTTAAGTCAAACCCTCTCCAAGGATTACTCCAAGAAATCAACTTATCACTCAATACGTCCCAATCAATTTGACTTCTAAAGTCTCACAAGTCATTTAGTTGATCACCACCAACCATCTGCCATTATACACTTTGAAAGGTTTTGTGAAACAAATCCATTATTCTTTTCTCAACAGAAAAGGCAATTGAAAGCGATTCAAGACAAAGAATAACGTATGCCACTCTTAATAAGCATAGGACCAAGGAAAGTAGTCAATTAAGCAATGAGCTAGGAAAACATAAGGGAAGTCAACAGTTGAGGGTACAAGTCCCACAAGAAGAGAATTCCAAACCTCAACCCATAAGAACAAAACATTGCTTTTGAATCTTGAGGAACTCTCATGCAACGAATAGAAAGGTCATACACACTTCAATTGAGTGGTGCATTACAAAGCTTGCCAACCTTAAATATTACAATTACTCTTTTTCCTTTAATGAAGAAAACCATTTTTCTTTGGTTACGACATCATCTTGTAATGTCAGCACAAGAGGAACATTTAAGACCAAATCACATGAACCACTTTTGAACCAATTGAACTTTTCAACACGTCACTAAGTTCAAACCAATTTCAAATACCACATAAATCATGAACTCCAAAAGATTGCGAACGCAAAACATGGAATATTTTCATTTACTCAATAACACGAGAGGCGCTCAAATTACTTTCTCTATATGTGAATCAACATCACTCTCACATTACCAACAATTGCTGGCGTTGAAATCATATACTCTTACCAAGAATCATCAAATATTACTACTCCATCCTAAGACTTTCTGAAAGAACACAAGCCACAAGGTTGAAACAAAACTCTTTCAACAAGATGATTCTAGAACATGACAATATCACAAAAGTACACCAACATTAATATCTTATTAGACTTCATCCATTTAATTCTTATTAACGCTCAACGCCAAAATAGCACACACTAAATGCTGACTAGCCACACAAGGGCTCAATCATGATCCTACCTCTTATTGCGAACTCAACAACAGTTATGAGAATGAATTCAAGATTAATATTTACCAAGGCAACATTCGAACGCATCCTTAACTTAACCATCACTAGCGGTTAGAATAACCGAAGGAAGACTTAGATTCCAATTCATCTAACAAATTTAGCAGATTACTCGATCGCAAAGATCAAACCGGTTCATCAACATTTCCACACTTCTTAACATCAATAGGTTCTGAACAGATGTGGACAACTCTTATCTAAAATTCATCATGTACCAAATACAATGACATTTCAAATTAATCAATTTTTCTTTCATGGATTCTAGTTCAGAATAATCATGCACCACGCTACAGATCTGACTTGATAGCCCAAACCTTATCAACGAATTTCTATGTTTAACACCTCTCGCTTAAACATAACAGGACCTCACAAAAGGATTTTAACACCTTCATTCAACAAAAGAGAGACATTAAACCTCAACGCTCGGGGTAATCCAAAAGAAATACATAATGCCAAAGCTTTTCACAGATTAAAGAACTCGCAGCAGAAAAACTTTCAGTACCCAGAATACCAAGCGAGTAAATGAATCAAGTTTCCAACTAGAAGGGAAGAACTCCCATGAAAAGATAAATCTTACTGATAACCAACGTTCACAAGAAACAACAATAGATCAGCAATTTGGAGAACAAGTAATCGCTTTATGGAACCAAGAAAGACCAATGAAAACTCACCAGCTGCATTGCAAACACTGACTCAAGAAAACTTCATCAACCGCAACTATAACCAGAATTGACCAAAACTCAAGCTCAAGGAAGAGAACAACTCTTCTAAAGAAACTCACCCTCAACACCTTTAACTATGACAATCGGGTAACTACTTCTCTATTCTTATACCATGAACAATGGTGTAACCTGGCAAAGCCCAGAGCTACAACCACGACCTCAACCTCTCAACATCGACTATCATCACTCATAACCAATATTATACTCACATATGAGTATACAAGATCATATCATAATAATCATAGAATAAATTCATAGATATAGAAGATCATATCATATCATCGAGTAACAATGCAACATAAGGGAAACAGAAATGCATTGCTTGAACCATCCCATCCTACTGTGCACCAGTGTGTCAAGTTTTAGGTTAATTATCAGTTAACAAATTTTAACAAATTAGTCTTACCTAAGTTGTCAACCTATTCACCACGGACCTAAAGCCCGCTCTGATACCAACTGTAACACCCTGGCTATTCAGAAGCCAAGATGTCACCTAAAAGTTCTAAATTTCGGCAGAACCTCCCTTGTATAATCAATTATACAGGAGGTTCCAACAGTCATAAATATCAAGACAATAAGGGAATCAATAATTAACATAACCATGACAGGAATATAGCCTGAACTCAAGCAATTGTAAGCAAGGGATGGTCTAAGATCACACGCGAGATGAAAACATTCATAACGAGAGAGAGGTCATCAACCACGCCTAACATTATTTATTACAGTTCATCGATTAATGAATAAAAGAAATAGAACAAAAACGTAATCATGGACTTGGTTAAGATGAAGTGATTGAGTAGTGTGTGCATACTCCTCCCAATAAAGAGCCAACTTCAATGGTCACCTAAAATAAGCAAACAACGCAAGAGTGAGCAGAGACTCAAAGCAAGTACAATCAAGAATAGTACATACAACATGCATGGTCATGACATCGTCATTGATGAATATGAAATGAATCTGAGAATGAATACTTGAATGAATTGAATGATTGAATTGGATGAAATGAAGGGACTACACACATGCATATATCGGTATTCTTTGGCGATACACCGTCGGTGTTACGCTTAAGCCCGATTTAACAAAATGCGGATCCAAGTCCCGTATGAAGAACGTTTCACACGGTGTCCCTACATCGCCCACATTGGAATGGTGGGTCTTACGTGCCCATCTTTGGAATTGATGGGTCTCTTTTAATCACTCTCGTGGATGAAATATGAATGATGGATGCATAGAATGACATATGAATATTGAAAAGACATATTCTATAATCTCGAGATAACACATATGGAAGTATTATGAACATTAAACAAGAACATGGATCTCGGGAACATAATACCAACATCGTGCATTCACATTTTATCATTAAGACCGTTAAAGTACTTGCCTTCGCGATGCGACGCGTTAGTAGGCAATGGCGGTGCTCCTAAACACAAGCCCTCCGCCTACACAATATGTACTCGAAATAAGAACAATATATAACAAGATGCTTCCATTACATTCTACAACGCATTCTCGAACATCCAAGAGTCAACTAATAGACTTACTCTAAAGCGGACAACGCCAACAAACAAGTGAATCTAGACAATGACACGGAAAAGACCAAAACTAATAACACGGGACTCGAACGAGGTGAGCCCATCCCTAAAGAAACTTAACGAACCCATCTACAACTTTCTAGTTGACGAGGTGAGCCAAAACGCCAAAACAAAATGCTAACAAGCGGTGAACATGAGAGATGAGTATGTCCCGACTAAACACACAGCAGTAAAGAAAATAACACAACTATTGATCTACAACTCCGATTAAGGCATTCTTTAACATTCTGGAAAGATTATAAATTTTGCTAAAATACTCTAGTTGGGTGAGAACCCTGAATTTGCCTCTAACATAAACATATTTCCCAAGACAATTCAACATACTAATGTCGTCAGAAATCTGGACAGCAAGAATGAAACGAACATATCTTTTGATCCGTATGTCAGAATTTGGTGATATTGGTGGCTATGGAAAGCTAAAATAATAAAATACAATTATCATAATAGGGAGGATTCCTGATTCGGACCTTAACCATGCTCAAATTGCCACGCAAAGTGACTGCTAGGATTTAATCGATGTTCGGACAGTGGTACAAAATGGCGTAACTTTCAAACCGTAACTTCGGATTCAGTGAACTCAGAGGCTATGGAAACTGACGAAATAATCTACAACTCTCTAATAGATGGGCATCTCGAATTCAGTAACTAAGGACTCGAAATTAACCACGAATCGACCTGGACAGAACGGGACTACAAAGCAGAAACCATTCGATCCAAACAATTTCGATGCAATTCGCAATTACCAACAAATCAACAACTAAGAATGACAACCGTTACCCTTGAAGAACCCGGAAGATGATGAACAAGCTCCCCAAGAACCTCCCTTCCCTTCTTCTTTTCTTCTCTTGGTCGGCCACCAAGGGCGCTCAAATGGGGCTCGGTTGGAGGAAGAAGCGAGGACAGCAGGAGGCGCCATCAAGTAGGAAGATACAGGAGGTAGGGGCGCCACCAGGAGGAAGAAGAAGGGAGGCGGCCACTTGGTGCAGTGGAGTGGCGGCTGGAGATCAAAGAAGAGGCGGTGGCAGTGCAGAAAAATGACCAAGGGAAAAAGAGAGAGGAAAGGGCAGCCTTGACTAGGGTTTGTAGGGTGGGGGCGCATGGGCTTTAGGACCATGGCGCCTCCCCTCTTGGCTGCTAGGCCCTCCACCAAACCAAGGTATTCTGGGCCGAGGCCCACCTCTTTAAACCCTCTCCAAAACTGAAAATTACATGAAACATTTTTCCCGATTAAATTTCTCTAATCTAACTCGTGGTATTACATTAAACTTTGAAGCAAACGAATTTGAATTAATTCTCCTCTCCGAATATTATTCTCTCTCATTTGAGGTTCGAATATTAACAAATAATAGGAGGCCCAAGCTCTAAGTTTCCCCAAACTCGAATTTGGAACTTAATTTCGATTCTAGAATTTGGTTGAGTTTGAAATTGAATAAATTTCGCTTTCCCGAATTTTATTTTCTCCAATAAATGTTTGGGGTATTACAAATTTCTAGTTTTTACCTGATTACCTTCTCTATTCATTCTTCTTATAAGAGGAATTATTCTGAGTAGGAGTGTTTGTCAACTAAACCTTCTTATTAATTTAAATACTCATTTGTTAAGTAGAGTTTTGAGTGATCTAATAGCTAATTGAATCAATGACATTCTCTAACTACTTGTATTAGCAAATTCATTAGCCTACTGTCATTTCAAAGCATTCTCAGTTTTTCTATTCTGATCATCTATCTTGCAACATAAAACCTTTCTAAACTGAAATAATACTAGCTAAACTTCCTACAAATATTAAACTTCAAATTTTTGTTAACTCATTTGAGTGGTTCCATTATCAGTCACATGATCAGTTAGTACTTCTAAACCTCTTACAAGTGGGCCACAAGGTTCAGCAACTTAGAGACATAGAATGGGAGCAAAATGGAAACCAGAGCAGACGAGGTTGCAGGCATCTCAGAGCAGCACTCATCACCGGTGATGGAACGGCGGTGAGGTGATGGCTATGGCCAAAATGGAGTGCCAGGGGGTTAGTGAGGCTAGAGGAGGTAGATTTTTGGTTTGGGCGGCACTGTGGCGGCGCGGCAAGGCCGAGCGGCGGCCGGCCATGGTGGGGAAACACGGTGGCGGCGGTCGGGTGTTGTTGGGGGCAAATTAGGGGGAGAATGAGCATCGATGGGATGTAGGGGACTCACCAGTGTGATCGGAGGGAGCTGAGGGGACCGGATTTGGGCCAGCAATGCGAGCCGGTAGTGGCGCGGGTAGCCGTCGGTGGTGATGACCTGGAGAGGAAGAGAGCACAAATGAGAGGTAGAGAGAAGTAGAGGGAGACTAGAGGATGCTCACAGAAAGAGGAATCGGAGGGAGGCTCCATGAATTAAGGTTAGTGAAGGTGGCGGTAGTTTTTGGTTGGAACCAGAGAAGGAGACGCTCGGCTCTCTGGTGGAAAAAAGCCAAAATTGGTTGAGGGCTTGAGTGCACGCGGTTGTGGAACACGGAGTGGTGTTCTTGTTCGAGGGAGGAATCCACTGCGGTGGCCAGAACGGCGCAATGCACATTGTAGCCAGCACAGCATGGTGACTCCTTGGCTCGGGGCGAGCCCAGGAGGAAGAAGAATGGTGAAGGGGAGAGAAAGGGAGGATGGCTGGGGAAAAGGTAGTATAGGACGCCACTCGGGGGTGATTCTTTTTGTAGATAGAGGAGGGATGGGCGGCGAAGAGCGCCAGACGGCTCTGTCGTGGCAGCTTTAATGCGGTGTGGGTGCTCAGGAGGTGACTGGGAGTAGGACGTGGGCGCAAGACTTGATCGGGCCAGCATGGGAAAGGAGGTGAGACCGTGGGCGGCCGGCCAAAACGATGGGCGGGGCGGGCTGCGCTGGCACAAGGCACTACACCACGTGGCCATGGCGCTGGCGTGGTGGGCAGGGGCATGTGGAGAAGGAAGACTGTCGGGTGGGGTCCGCCAATCAGTGAGAGAAAAGAATTTTGTCTCTAGGATTTTCTAAAAAAAGGCTGAGATGTTTAGGTAATTTTTAGGCATAGAAATATAGGTCCAAAATTTATTAAAATTTATGGGGGAGGTTCCTGACATAGTGTAGATTTTTATGTAATTGTTTCAGAATTTTATGTTCTTTGTATATTTTTCTAAAATTCTTTTAGACCTCTCTTTGTATGTACTTTTATTATTTGATATGAAGAGAGTTTCAAAACACGCTTTAAATATTTCTTGTTTTATTGATAGTGTAATTACACCAAGCTTGTATTTTTAATTATCATATTTGGTTTCCAGTTGTTTTAATTATCAATTATATTTGGATTGTTATTTATCATCTCTTGTTTCAATTCATTTTAAATTATTAATGACTTTTGGATTTCCATAATTTGATTCTCAAATTTCTTAATTAGACAAAAAGTCTTGCCATAAAATCCAGACAAGAAAATGTCAACAAAATCCACTAAAAGTTTTAAAAAGTTCTCATTTTTACCTATTTGAAAATAATCTCAAATTTTGGGATGTTACAGGTACTACCGCTCATCGGTAATACCGGAGTGCCAATAGTGGTACTACCGCTCCAGCAGAGAAGAATTGAATCTATCATGTCTCTTTACTTAAGTCCTATCCCACTTTGTCCTAATTTTTCTTTGTCTTAACTTAGCAAAAATGCCTCGCAACACTGCTCTTCGTTCCTTGTCAAAAGGAAAAGAAAAGGTTGAATATATATCTGAGGATGAGTTTGAAGAAGAATCAACTGACAATGACACAAGTGATGAGGACTACTTGTCAAATCGAACCCCTTTCTATGTTGCAGATACAAGTAAGATAAAAGGTGAAAGATACACAACCTTGAGGCATACAAATCAGTTTCTTCTACCCAAAAATGCAACTGATGCATTCATCCACACAAAATTCCAAGAAGATGTCTTCTATCATGTGTATGACAGAAATAACTTTGCGAACCATCAATATGTGACATGGAGTCATCTCAATCAGAATCTTTTCTTCAATGGACTCCATTATACATTTCACCGAGTAAAATAGGACAATTTTGTGACTTTGAAGTGCAATTATGATGCTAGAACCATCAAGCAATTCTATGTCATAGTTCATGTCTCTCCAGAATTTGATTCTCTCACTTGGATGATTGCCTCACAACAACTCAATGCTTCAAAGGCAGATTGTCACGAGTCATGGCTTATCCCTGCAACTAGGAGTATGAAGGTACATCTTGAGGAACCTTGGGATTTGACTCAAATCGACGAACTGTATGATGCCTCTCAAACCTTTGTGCGTGGAAAAGCAACTGGACTACTACATATGCCCAGCATCATAAACAAGATTTTGAGAGCAACACTCTTTCCCAGAGGTGGCAACAATGATGAGGTTCAACGCAAGGCTTGTAATATTATCTATCATATTTTCAAGGGCGCTGTAATACTTTGATTTATTCTATAAAAGAAAACGTTCAAAAGGGAAATTAGGAATAAGAAAAAGGAGATTTACGCATTTTTGACAAGAACTGGGCCTTGGGCCTTGGCCCAGAGGCCCATGAGGGTGGCCACCAATAAAATGAGGGGAAAAACCCTAGCTGCTACAGATCGCCGGCCTGGCACTCAGTAGCATCAAGATCATAACAATCCCTCTTCTTTGTGCAAGAGGAGAAAGGGAGGAGAGGAAGGAAGAAGAAGAAAGGAAAAGAAAGGAGGAGAAGAGAAGGGATCATCTTCTCCAAGGATCGTTCATCGTTCTCCGGGGTTCTTCAAGGGTAACGAGATGTTTCCCCACTATTTAATGTTGATTAGATGTGAAATTAGATTATTTAGTTTGGACCGAATTCGTTCGGTTGTAAGTTCAGTTCTGTCCAGTAGCTTGCATGGCATATTTTGGGTTCTTAGAGTCCGATTTGTAGGTGTCCATATTCTAGAGATATTTAGATAATTTTCTTAGCTTTCCGTAGCCACCAAGAACACATAATTCCGACGTACGGATCAAAAGTTATGGTCTGATCTTTACCGCTGTCCTGAAATCCTGACGAGAGTGAACTGTCAAGTTGTCTCCTAAATTATGATTATGTTATTGGTAGATTCAGGGTTTTCACCCAACTAGGTTATTGTATAAATTTTTATAACCTTTCTATAATGATAAAGAACACCTCAATCGGAGTTGTAGATCAAAAGTTGTGTTATTTTCTTTACTGCTGCCCGTTTCGTCGGCACAGATTCTGTCTTTCAAGTTCATCTGCCTGTAGTATATTGATTTTGGCCGAATTGGGTTATCTCACCAACTAGGTTTTTGTAGATATGTTCGTTAAGTTTCCATAGGATCTGGGCTCACCTCGTTCTGAGTCCCAGATCGTTAGATATGAGTGATTCTGTACTGCTGTCCAGAATCAGTTCCATGATTGTGTCGTCTGTTTTCAGATTAGATCTAATTAGTAATTGTGGGTTGTCAGGAAGGCGTTGTAGAACGTTAATGGAAGTGTCCTGTTATATGTTGTTCTTATTTCGAGTGTATATTGTGTAGGCGGAGAGGCTTCAGGTTTAGGAGCACCGCCATTGCCTACTAACGCGTCGCATCGCGGAAGGCAAGTACTTTGATGTTCTGATAATTAGAAAATGTTGAATATTTGATGTTGATATTGTGTTTTTCTAAGATCCATGATAATGTTTAATGTTCATGTTCCTTCCATATGTGTTATCTCCATGATTAGAGAGCATGTCTTTTCAATATACATATTGCATTCCATGCATCCATTATTCATGTTTCATCCACGGGAGTGGATTAAAAAGACCCATCAATTCCAGTATGGGCACGTAAGACCCACCATTCCAATGTGGGCAGATTGGGACACCCGTATGAAACGTTCTTCTCCGCATTTTGTTAAATGCGGGCTTAGGTGAACACCGACGGGTGTGTCACTAGCAATACCGGTATATGCATGTGTGTAGTCCCTTCATTTCATTCAATCCATTCATTCCATTCATTCAAATATTCGTTTTGTGATTTATTCATATTCTTCAATGATGTTGGCTTGATCATGTTTGTTGTATGTCCCATTCATTCACTGTACTTGCTGAGTCTCGGACTCATTCTTGCGTTGTTTGTTTATTTTAGGTAATCATTGATGTTGGCTCCAAGATTATGATTTAGTTCTATCTTTCATTCGTTATTGATGAACTGTAATAAATAAATTTAGATGATGAATGATACCTATTGCTATGTTATGGTTAATTCAGTAGTACTTGTGATCTTTGATTATTCCTTCGATAGTTATTGCTTAGATTCGGACTATATTCATGACATGGTCGTATTGAATATTGATCTTTTTTTGTCATTAGTTGAGATGGTGTTCTAATTCTTCCGCGTTATGGTTGTATGTTAGATTATTTAGGTGACATCTTGGCTTCCGAATAGCCAGGGTGTTACAGGCGCCAAGTTTGATATCGTCGACTTTATCATAACTGAGATTGCTTTTTTTCAAAAAGGGATACGGAGGACACTATTTTCTATGATCCCTACATTATGAAGCTAATTTGAGATAAGTTTGGTTTTTATCTTGCCAATGACACAGGTCACACGGAATACAGACCAAACATCATCCCCCCTTCTTCTTAAAGGTCATATGGAGTGACTCTTTTTGGTACTTAATTCCAAAGGGGGAGAGAGCAAAGGGAAAGATAAAGTGAAATGAAGAAATGAAGCTCATAAAGACTCTTGTTATCTTATTTATATATTATCTATTTTGACTATTTGGACTTTTTTTTGTGTGTAATTGTCTAGTCTATTTGAACTTATGAAGCTTTGTGACTCTAGTATTATGCTACATTATGATCATTGCATATGTTATCAAAGTTTATGTTATGTATATTTGTCATGATTATGTTATGCTTCATATGATTAATCTTAACATGCTTCCACAAATTCAATAAATAAAGGAAACTTCGCCAAAATTTCCAAAATCCACACATGTGCGTGAAAATCACTTCATGAACCTATATGCACATATTTAGGGGAAGTTTTGTTTATTTGATCGATTGACTTTGAAAGCAACTCACTCTTTATCTCCTTTGAACACATCTCAAGAATTACTTGCAAGTCAAAAGTTAAAACAAGAATATGCAACTTGTTTCAAACTTGATGTATATTCAAAACTTTCAAATCATTCATACTGCTTAGGTTGTCATCAATTACCAAAAGGGAAGATTGAAAGCATCTAGGCCCCTAAAAAGGATTTTGGTAATTAATAAGAACAAAGTGCTTAGGGACTAATGTGTGTGTTAAGATATTTTCAAGGTTTAGTCTCAGAGTTTGAATAACTACATGGAAATGACAATGCAAAGACAATGAAGGATTGACATGGTTCAAGGCAAAGATATTATGTAGCCTAAGAACCCTTTTATAGTTTTTACCGGTCTCAGTGATTAGTGAAAAGACCGAATTGTAGGCCAGATGCCATTCTATAAATAGGGATCATGGCTAGTAGCTTGAGGATCTATTTTGTGCCATCTTGATCAACTAAGAGTCATGCATTGTATTTAGAAAAGCATTTGGAAAATCTTCAGTGAAAATGGTATCACCGCAGTTAATAAGGGGTACTACCACAGAGCGGTACTGCCAAATTCTAGTTGATGGTACGTAAATTTCAGAGAGCATGTTTTCGGGAGTTTTCCTCCCCTGGAAATCGGTAGTGCTGATTGAGCGGAGCGGTACTACCGCTGTGCGGTAATACCGTACATTGTGAGTGCGGTAGTACCACATCTTTCTGTAATGGCTAGTTTAGAAGCATTTAATGAACAGCAGTTGACCATGAAGACCGGCAAGTCTTCGATACCACAGGAAAACATCGATCGTCGTTTTTACGGTTTTCTCTCTTGGCTTTACTTTTTGCATTTACATTTCTAGTTCTTACTTGTGTAGAATTGCTTAGCTAGAATGGTTTTTAGTATTGTCAGTCTTGGGTTGTCTTAGTGAAAGCTTAGAATATATCTATTGAACTGTGCTAGAATTCTTTATTTAAACTATACTTGTTAAAATTGATAATTAGAGCACAATTTTTTTAGAAACCTCCTATTCACCTTTCTCTGAACGGTTATCCTT
The DNA here is from genome assembly GCA_036346405.1 of Phyllostachys edulis. Lineage (NCBI taxonomy): Eukaryota > Viridiplantae > Streptophyta > Magnoliopsida > Poales > Poaceae > Phyllostachys > Phyllostachys edulis. Next base: position 121,137,340 of record CM070546.1, read on the forward strand.
GATCCTACATCAGTGCGATTCACGTGGAGAAGACGAGAGAGCCAGGCAATGGTGTGCCACTATATGTGGCGGGGCTTTGAGAGGTCGTTGTGGGAGAGCTGGTTTAGGATGAGAATACCACGAAGGTTGACAATGCAGTACTCACTGAGGTCGGAGAGGTGAGTCTTTTTTGGAGCGCTAATCAGATCGGTGTGTCGGTGTGTTGTTATTGCTGTTTGGAGCCCTGGAGAGGTTCTGTTAGTTGGTATTGTTCGTTGTAGGGAACAATCTAAAAGAAGAGTTAATTTCCCTCAAAATCCCTCCAAGTGAAAAATATATAATTAGTTGTAGATATCGACATGGTAAAAATATCTTACCTTAGGATATAAAGAGTGATTAGATTCGAGTAAATCCACTCCGTGCCCCAATCTAAGGGGGTCTGCACCCGCTACAAGTTTTATGGGCGCGACTAGCGCTCGGACGTACAATCCAAGTGCTAGCGTCGTACGTCCGAGTGCAACATCGTTGTTGTGTGCTAGACGCAACAAAATTCAGAACGTGCACAGCATATCAAAAATTCATATACATCACTTCAAAAAGAACATCATCGTAAACAGACGCGTTAACATCATCTCAAAGAACATCACCGTGAACATCATCTAAGCTCAGAATCATCAAAACAAAACATCTAGAAAAAAATGCGTTGAAATTTTTTGCAACATCACCGTGAACAATATGCAACATTTTTTTTCTACAGATGCAATATTTTTTTCAACAGGGTGCAACATTTTTTCAACGGGTCGCAACATTTTTTCCAACGGGCCACAACATCAAAATCAGAACCTCAGAATCATCAAAACAAAGCATCTAGAAAAAAAGCGTTGAAAATTTTTGCAACATCATTGTGAACAGTGTGCACCATTTTTTTATAGGGGTCGCAACATATCAAAAAAAGTTCAAAGAAAGCAACAATCAAATGCAGCTCCAGCTTACATAGGACACTTCGTCGAGAGAGAAGGTGATGGTAACGGCAGAGGCGGACTCGGACTTCGCGCCGGCGACGATGGCGGCGATGTGCGACACAAGCTGCCACGCCTCAGGGTGCGGGGTGGAGCGAAGGCGGGAGGCGAGGTGCAGCATGGAGTCCGTCGAGAGTCGGAGCGCTGCGATGGTGGCCTCCGGCTCGAGCTGCCTCTCCCAGTAGAGGAGGCGCAGATCGCGACCGTAGCCGCAGGCGGCAAGGTGGTTGAGCATCAGTGGCTGCTTGGAGGACAAGGCGACGTCGGAGTGAGTCATCAGTGGCTGCTTGGAGGACGGGAGGGCATGATTTGGAAGAGAAGTTGAGAACAAGAGAGGGGAAGGAAGGTGGGGAATGTGAATGAATGGTGGTGCCAACAGGGAGCAGCCGGAAAGGATAAGTGCGGGTAGGTGGGCCATTAAGGCTAGGTGGGTGAGGTGAGCGTCCGATACAATGAAATTTATCGGACGGTTGGGTCTACATTGTTTTCCTTGAACTTTCCATAACATATGAGTTTGACCTGACAACCTAAGAGGCATGTATAATGGGTTTATGTCAGCCGTCTATAACCATTGCCACATAGGATTTTTGCTGATGTGGATGAAAGAGAATGAAGAGAGAGAAAGATATTGTCTACAATCCTGTAGTCGACTATAACACAAGAAACAAGAAAAGCATTAAAAGATTGTGTGTTCTATAAAGACAACTAAAAAGACAACAAATTATCTATACCATGTATGAAATTGTCTTTAGTCTTTATCTACAAGTCGCATAAATAGTTGTTATGTACAACAAATTGCTATACCATTGTACATGCCCTAACTGCTCTGTTTCTCTCTCCACCTGACTGCCTCGAAGCCTCACACTCACATGGCGACACTAACAAAATTCCAAGTCAATCTGCACATGTGTCGTTGCTGCACATGTGACGTGCCAACGACGGCAAACACAACAAGAGCCTTCGTGGGTGGTTCTCAATTCTTAATAACCAAACAAACATGAACTTGATGGCTCGCCTGCTATAAAGTTGTCTCATCCATTCAGAAGACGAATCAGTAGTAGTTTAGATCCAACACCGTAAATCCGTAATCGTGACAAACTGCGAGTCTCCGACCTCGTGGATCACCATGTCCGGCGACAAGGCACCGCACGTCGTGGAGGACTTCCTCGGCATCCTCCAGCTCCTCAGCGACGGCTCCGTCGTCCGCGGCGACGAAGCTGTCCTCCAACCGGTACAGTCATTCCTGGACGTCCCCGGCGTTCAGTGGAAGGACGTCGTTTACGACGCAACGCACGGCCTCAGGGTTCGCATGTACAGGTCGCCCGTGGCCAGCGAAGGATGTAAGCTCCCTGTGCTCGTGTACTTCCATGGTGGTGGTTACTGCATCGGCTCCTTCGAACAGCCCTTCCACTCCTGCTGCCTCCGCCTCGCCTCCGAGCTCCCCGCCGTCGTGCTCTCCGTCCAATACCGCCTCGCCCCCGAGCACCGCCTCCCTGCGGCCATCGAGGACGGTGCGGCTTTCTTATCCTGGTTGCGTGGCCAGGCCGTACCCGGCGCTGGCGCCGATCCATGGTTCGCGGAATCGGCCAACTTCACCCGGACGTTCATCTCCGGCGTCTCGGCCGGCGCCAATTTGGCCCACCACGTCACGGTTCAGGTTGCCTCGGGGCAACTCGAGCTCGACCCAGTGCGCATCGTCGGGTTCGTCCTTCTTTCTGCGTTCTTCGGTGGAGTCGAGCGCACGGCGACGGAGGCGGATCCCCCGGCCGACGTGTCCCTTACAGTCGAGAAGTCGGACCAGTGCTGGCGCATGTCGCTGCCAGTGGGGGCTACCAGGGACCACCCGGTGGCCAACCCGTTCGGCCCGGAGAGCCCCAGCCTGGAGCAGGTGGCGCTCCCGCCGGTGCTCGTTGTGGCGCCCGAGAGTGATGTGCTCCGTGACCACGTGTTGGGCTACGCGGCGAGGCTGACGGAGATGGGCAAGGCCGTCGAGCTCGCCGAGTTCAAGGGAGAGCAGCATGGCTTCTTTTGCCTCCGCCCGTGGAGCGAGGCGGCCAACGAGTTGATCCGAGTCCTGAAGCGGTTTGTACACCAGGTGTAGGGCCCAACTGAGGCGAATCGGCGGTGAATGGTGATGTGCTGGTGATCCTTCGATGCCTCATCATTTCAATGTGTTTGATGGTATTTTACTTGTCATCTATTTATGTACTCCAGTTTACAGAATTACAGATGTTCAGAATAAAAAGTTTGGGACAAAGAGGACGTTCAAGGATGAAATACCCTTTTTGTCACTGTCATACGTGGCTAGTTCGTGCGAGCGACACTGCTTATTTTTTTACCCAATTATACATGCTTTTTAGTGATCACAAACATGTACAGTCAAACGATATTATGGGTCGAGTTTACACATTTCCTGTATATAATCATCATCGCTGAAGTGATCGCAGCCTAATTAGTCCTAAAAAATTGACTGCGAAACTTTTGTTTCCTTACTGCGAAGACTCCCAGGTCCAAGTGTTAACTGGCAATGTCGAGACCCATTGTAACATTTGGCTGAATCTCGAATCATCATTCAGATTTCACAGTAAATGCCTTGCAATTGCATCACTGTTCAACCAGTTCTACGAGAATAATTACACAAGCCAGGGTCATATCTCCATTTCCTTTGCCTCAAATCACCCGTAAGGCAAACAAAGCATGTCTGCTCGTACGGTGCAAAGTAATAGGAAGGTTCCACTGGCCGGAGTTCTTCAGCTTACCAAAGGGAGTATTAGCCTATTTGTCCTCGACACAACTCTTAACTAGTTGAATAAGATAAGATCTAGTTTAACCTGCACACATGATGTAACAAAGCTGCCACATTCACTAGAGTACTAGCTTTGGTCCACTAACACGGAGAATGGTCAAGCAATGTAAAATGGGGCTTAACACTTAAGGCCTAGTAAGCCACTTCGCGCTGACGACATGGTGCTGTAAGACTAAGAATCATTCTGAATAACTAGCTGTGGTGATTTCTACACGAGATGCCTGATAAAATCGCTCATGCATAACTACGCAGCAGTTTCCTTCTTGCAACGAACCCTTTTCTTGTGGAGAAACACATCAGTCAGGACGTTCTTGGACTTCAGGGAAGCAAGGAGTATCTCCAGTGCCTACATTCGAACACAGAAATCATCAACTGCGCCAATTAAGCAAAAAACTACCACTGACTTTCTTTTCAACAGGGTAAGTGATTAAAAAGTACACAACCTCTTCCTTGCCAATCTTCACGGTCTTTTCTTGCAGCGTGCTCAGGTCCTTGACACCACACTGTGCAAGCAGGTTAATGCTTGACACGCTGGACGCCGGAGTCATTGAGAGATCATCCTTGACTGTGTATGTGGCCGTCCCAACCACAAACCCATCGGTTTTGACATGTGTCATAGCCTTGTTCATTGGATTGGAGCAACGAGGGCATGTGCTGCCTTCGATAGCCGAAAAATATCCACAAGGACCGCGTGTGCTGTTGTAGTTGTTCGTTTTCCCTTCGCATGTGAAGAAGCTGGTACTGGCATTTAACTGTGCATCCAGCAGCTGTTGCAGAGGACAGAGCGCAGTGGGGGCAACGGGTGGGCTGAGGTATGGCTCCTTGCTCTTGTTTGAGATTAAATACTTGGCATCCAGCTTCTCCACACTGTCAAGCACATTACCAATGCTGCCAACCATACGCTCCATGGTAAGCAGGTTGATGATGGTGCTCACTGGGAGGCATAGGAGGCTGGAGAGGAACTGGACGACGTCATTGCCAGCCTCGGCAAAGCAGATTTTCTGAGCCTTGGTATCAATCAAGAGCTTGATCGATAACTCATTAGTAGCCATGCTATTCCCTCTTTATCAAAATTCTTTAAATTTCTTGGGCGTTGAGTGGTTCCTGTACCTGCCACCAGTAAAATAAGGTCATCTAGGCTTTCAAAATTTACTATTGTTGTAGTTATAATGTTCAAAACGGGCAACACTTGGCGAATAATTTGCATTTCAGTTCGCACGAAAACAATTAATTTTCCCAGAGATGTTTGAAGCAGATAGAGCAACATCTTTTCAGATTGTAACCCAAAGAGAGCTCCATATGGGCAGACGTGAGACGACTTCTAAAATCCAAGGGAAAATGGCCTCATAAACAAATACAACTTCGGCTGTGGAGCAGAGTAGCAATTCATAATTTCATATGCATAACTAATAACAATAATAAGTACTAACAGAGAAGTATGTTAACTGTTAAGCTTTCCCTAATGGCGATCTGGATTCAGTCTGGGTAATCTGCTTTTATGAATGTCACATTTGGAAAATCAGAAAAAAGCAGAAGTATAAAACACGATCTTATAATTGTTCCTCCGTGCAAACTCGCAGCCGTAGGTTGCCCAAGTAAGCATTAGACAGGCAAAGATTAGTGGGACATTGTAAACCACAAGGTACGCAGGGTTCACAATTTCGGTAAAATTTCGCTGAAATTTCGGACCTTTTGTTACACTCCGAAAGAAAAATCAATTCGTTCAATTTTTTTCGTTTTGTTTGAATTGGGAGACTTAAAGAAAGTAAAAACTAGTAAACAAACAACAAGACAAAGATAGTCTAGTGGAAAGGCTCCATCCGTGCTTGCCAAGCGACCAAGGATCGAATCCCACTCCACTCCTTAATTTTTGGAAATATTTTAAATTTTAAATTCAAATTTGATACAAACTATTTGAACGAAATTCATCCAAAATTTCGGTCATTTCGCTGCCCACCGAAAAAAATCAAACCGAAATAATTTTCCCTGAAGGTAGGTACAATCATGCAAATCACTTTGGCCTGAGCACAGAATCTACATGAAAAGAATCAGAAAAAATTGAGATGTACAAACCTAGCTCATAGTTTGCACTGATACGCAAAAAGGTAAGTAAAAAGTCCATATAACACCCCAAATTTTGCTAGAAAGTTCGTACAACACCCCGAACTATGAAATCAGACATTCGATCCCCCAAACCTTGCAATCCAATTCAAATAATACCCTGACCCGGTTTCGCATAGTGGTATTGCCCACGTGACGCGATGAGTGGGAGGTTTTGCCACGTAGGATGACATGCTGGCCAAGTTTAGGTGAATGACAGGTGGGACCTATAGAGGCTTCTCCACCAAATTGAAATAAAGAGGGAAGGAGCTACAGGAGGCGACGGCCATCAAAGCACAGCTGGGAGCCGGTGGGGGAGAAACCCCTGCGGGCCCAACTTAGCTAGCGTGTTATCCTACGTGGCAAAAACATATACTCATCGTGCCACGCGGGCAATACCACCCTGCGAAACCACGTTATGGTGTTATTTGAACCGGATTGTAATGTTCGGAGGGTCAAATGTTTGATTTTATAGTTCAGAGCGTTGGATAGACTTTCGAGCAAAGTTTAGGGTGTTTATGGACTTATTCCAAAAGGTAATAATCATAAAAGCAATGCCATTTTGTTGAGATAGACGATCAAGCAAACTATGAAAGATTTGTTCAAAAAAATTTAGATTCTACATATTATTTGTACACAAAAGTTTTATGCAATGTGTACCAACTAAAAAATGGTTCAGATCAGGTCTACTTTTCATTTTTGTTTGTCATGCAAATTAAGTAGGATTCGTTCACACAAGTTTGTAAGTTTTATATAACAAATTTGGCATACTTAAATAGATATTCCTATAGACCTGCTGTATTTAGATTTTAGACTATAGGCCTAAAAGAATTCACTAATCCTGATTTAAGGCATGGGTAATCCTGAAAACCTTGAAAACACAAGGTGAGTGTCTAAACTTAAACTATAAAAAATAATTTATTTATAAAGAAGGGAGAGTAGGCTATAATCCTATAATAAGTCCATAACACTACCTTGGGAGTTAGGATGGCCTAGGATAAGGTATGTCAAGCTAACAAAGTCCATTATAGCATAAACTCTACCCAACTGTTCATCAGACAAGCCTAGGCAAGGACAAACTTTATTATAGAATAATTATTAAACCGACTGATGAATAGCATCATTTTATTTGCTTTGCAATGGTATAGAAGCAAGTTTCATGATGTTTCAAGATATTTCGTGAGAGCATTTTAAAAGTTTTAGGTTTCTGCGAGCTTCGCGTGTTTCTAGAATTTCCAGAAGATTCCAAGTAAAGTTTTAAACCAAGTTTCAACGAGTTTAAGATTTGGAACACAAGTTTCAGCCGAAGAGTTTCGAGAAGTTTGAAGTTTCAACAAGTTTCAAAACAAAAGTTTCAACAAGTTTCAATAGGTTTCAACGAGTTTCAATCAAAGTTTCAAGAAAGTTTAAACGAGTTTCAGCTATCTTCGCCCAACTCACCTGGCTACGACGGCACTATTGCGCCGCCACGGAGCCGCCCGACACCGATGCACCCTCTTTTCCGGCTCTGGCTCCAACTACCACTACCACAAATTGGAACAAACTAAAAACCTCTCCCTTCTCTCTCACCCATCTCTCTTCATTGGCGTCCGTCGGCTCTTTCCCGACTCCGGCCCGACACCACCGCCACCATGGAGCCGACCGCCGCCCATGGTTATTAAGGCGTCGCTTAGGCGACGCCTAAGCGTCGCCTAAGCGGTAAAGCGCTGCCAGTGGGTCAAGCGTCGCCCGCCTTGCCGCGCAAGACGCTTAGAGAGGAGCACGATGTCTTTGCCTTTGCGCGAGGAGGAGCCGAGGAGTGCATTGGCTAAACCAGCAAATGGGGAGAGAAGGGGACAAGGACTCACCTCGAATCTCCTAGGCGCGGCCTCCATCTCACCGCTGACCTCTGGCGGATCTGGCGTCGCCTCTCCAGCATCCTCCCTACCTCGGCGAGTCGGCGTCGCCTCTCCAGCATCCTCCCTGCCTCGGCGAGTCGGAGTCGCCGTCGCCCGTCGCCCGTCGCCGCCGCCTGCTTCTCTAGGTTGAATCTTGGCTCATCGCCACCGGATCTAGGAGATGAGAGGTAGGGAGAGAGACATGGGAGGCGGGAGATGAGAGAGAGGAGGAGGCGGTGCTGGCTAGGGCTAGGAGCCGGATGGGGACTTGGGAAGATTGGTCTTTGGTGGCTTCCATAATAAATTTGGTGAATGGGTGGGCTAACTTTCTTCTCCTCCTCTTCTTTTTCTTTTCCATTTTCGCCAATCGTTTGCATCGCTACTCCTGTTTTCTTCGCTTTCTTCATTTGGAATGGCGTCGCCTTGGACGCCTGAGGCGACGCCTAGGCGTCGAGCGGTCCTCTGGCGCCTCGCCTCGCCTTAGCGCCTTAATAACCATGCCGCCGCCGCCCGAGCTCCACGTCGCGCTTCTTCCCCGGCTCCCGAAGGGAGGCAATGTCAGAGGCCAGCAATTGTGGCAAGGTGGACGACCAGATCTGCCCTTCCCCAGCTGCGTCGTTGTGTGATCTCACCGAAGCCGGCCATCAATGGCCTCACAACCGCCAGATCCAACCGTAACTGCCTAACTGGCCAAGCCACCGCGGGATCTCGCTGGCTTTGGTCGCGCCTCCTCCTTCGATCGCCTTGGTCGTCGGTCGGGTGCCACACCTGGGGACGGGGAGGCTCGGGGTTAGGTCATCGCCGCCATCCACAGGGTCGAGGAGACATGAGCATCGCCGTCCGCTGCGCTTGCACAACCCTCTTGCCTATGCACGAGAGAGGACAGGTGGAGATTGGGGGAGAGAGAGAGAGAGATGCGGGGGAGGTGGGATGTGGGGGATAAGGACCGTTGGACCGGATCCGATCGGACGATAGGGGTCTATGCCATCGGTTTGCCTTCCAACGCCATAGCGTTTCGTAGTTTTTCTCGATCCTATAATAAGTCCATAACACTACCTTGGGAGTTAGGATGGCCTAGGATAAGGTATGTCAAGCTAACAAACTCCATTATAGCATAAACTCTACCCAACTGTTCATCAGACTAGCCTAGGCAAGGACAAACTCTATTGTAGAATAACTATTAAACCGACTGAGAAAGAGTATCATTTTGTTTGCCTTCATCGTGTTTGCCAATCTTTTATCAATGGGGCACCCATAGGAGGATTTACATGTTTGAAGTTTGAACTGCGCAGGTTTATGTACTAAAATTTGCACAAACTCATTCATTCAAATAAAGCATGAGTCAGTTCTAAAAAAAGAGATTCGTGAGTCAAGTATTACGATCAACTTAACCACTAAAAATCCCCATAGCCCCAACCCATACACAAACCCCACACCCAACTGAAACCCCCTTCCCAAAACCCTAAAACCCTCACGATCCTAGCTGATGCCGACCGGATCAAGAAGACTAGGGGAAGCACCAACTGAATAAAGGAGATAAATTGACGACGACAAAGACCTCACAACCCACAACAAGATGAAATGGTCCAAATCAGGTAGGGGGTGATTCATGGCGAGTGAAAAAAATAATATAGAGAACACAAGAGCAAAGGTAAAGAGGAGGATGTGGAGCACGGTGGCTGGAGAGTAAGTCGCTCACAATGTTGCCGTCTATGCCCGTCGCTGCCGGCGAGGAGGAAGGCGACGAGGACGGGTATAGGTTTCGGTATAGGTTTCTCTCTCTTGTTGCTGTAGCCGGTTGGCGTCTACCGGTTGGGTTATACGTTATACGAGGCAATGGTGACCTCTTTCGGCCCATAACAAGCCCGGCCTTTTCAACCCGAGTTATCCTGGGCCACTAACAGGCCTCACATTGCGGTTTCTATATACCTGAGTTTTATCCGACATTGTTAGTGACCGACAAATAGGCATCGCGTATACTGGGAAAAAATGGAAACAAGAATCTGCTCCGAAATCTGAACAGCTTTGTAGTGGTACTATCGACAGAAAAACGCCCATGATGAACTGAGTTTTTGGCCGAAATGATATTATTTGAAGCGGCGTTAGCAAAAATAACATCTTCCTTGTAATTTCAAAAATGGTGCTATTGTCTGCATCCATGGCTTGTCTGTACCGTAACCGTGTGGACGAGAGTGTTATTTTTATAATTGTGGCTGTGAGTATGCTATTTTTGCTAATACCGTTTTAAATAGTGTTATTTCGGCCAAAAAAAATTATCAGATTTCGGACCAGATTCTTGTTTCCATTTTTTTTCCCAGTATATGCAACGCCTATTTGTCTGTCACTAAGAATGTCGGATAAAACTCTGGTATATAGAAACCGCAACCTAGTAAGGAAATACCTTGATGTAAAGCTAAACGTTACCTCAAATAAACTTGCCATATTTTCCTTGCAAAAAAAAAACTGTCCGATTTTCATCGACTTATTTCCAGGTTAATCCGCCCATATCGCGCTATATATATTCAACACCAATGCATCCAACCCCTGTATCAATCCCACACATACAAACTTGAAGTTATAGCACACAAGCTCAGATGGCGGAAGCGTCGACTAGCACAAGCGCGCCGAGCCTCAAGCTCCTGGTGGGCACGAAGGCGCAGCGCGTGCTCTGCGCGGAGGCCGGCAAGGACGCCTTCGACTCCACGGAGGTGAGCGGCACGGAGTGCCCGAGCTGCTATGGCGAGATGGCCGACGAGCTGGAGCTGGAGCTGGTGGTCGACGGCGACGAGATTGTGCCAGCGAGCAGCGACGGGTGTGGCTACGCCAGAGAAGGGTTCGTGCATGGCTTCGCGACGTACACGATTAAAGATGACCTGACGGTGGCGCCATTGTCCACCATATCCGGCATCAGCCACCTCACCTCCTTGGCATCACAGACATCAGCGCCGTGGAGGAGAAGACCGTGCAGCTTGGCCAGACAGAAAAGGGAACGATGCGAGAAGAATAAATGTGCATTAATTGTTTTGGAAAAAAATATCATCTTCTATTACATAGAGAGGAGGCTATTTATAGCTTTCCGATCAGGGTACATAAGATTACAATTCTACCCCTAAAAAGATCATACGCTCGTAGAGGGCGCATGGGATTTTCCTCTTCCCACTCGTAGCCTTCGGTTTATAGTGGACCCTTCTGGACCTAGTCCATTCGGCCAGTATGCACAGTCCACTGGTACTCCTCTCCCTTCGCACCATGATAGGTGTTCCCGGGCGAGGCGGGGCAGGGGGGATGCCCTTCGGTGCTCATGAGGTGGCTCCCGGTAGGGATCCCAGGGGCCTCCTCGCTCTTGGACCCGAGGTGTTCGATAGTCTTTTCGTACCCTTTGGCCTTTTCAAGGGTACCTGTGGCACCCTTTGGGAGAGGGGAGGTGAAGTATGCCTTCTGTTTGTGGCCCTCGGGGGCCTTCCGGTGGCCCTTCCGTCTCCTTTGGGGTCTTCCCGAATGTATGCTTGGTGCCCTCCGGAGGCCCATAGTCACGCCTCCTACGTTGGGCCCTGCGGGCATTTTGGTGGCCATTGCGTCTCCTTCGAGGCTTCCTTGAAGGTATGCTTGGTGCCCTCTAGGGCCCCTAGTCACGCCACGGGCCTTGGGCTCCGTAGGCCTTTTGGTGGCCTTCACGCCTCTTTCGGGGCCTCCCCGAAGGTATATTTGGTGCCATTCGGGGCCCCTAGTCGCGCCTCCATCCTTGGCCATCGGGGACCTCCTTTTAGTCTTCGCCCGGTCATTGGGGCCAGTGGTCCGCCCCTATGACAAGCCCCTCACAGTCGAGGTCCTGCTTCGTCATGGCTGAAACTACGTCTTTTTCCCGTAGGGTCTAGGCACACCATCCCTTTCGGCCTAGTGAAGCGTGTTTGGTGCGAGCCCTCGAGTGGCGTGCAGACCGCCGCTGTGGTAATGGTGGCGCGTTGGGTGGTGCGCGCCATGATGCCGGGGGTGTTAGTAATGGCACGCCTTTAGGGAGGGCGTGAGGCCACCATCCCGATTACTGTGCCGCATCGAGTGGTGCGCGTCATTGTGCTGGTGGGTGGCAGTAATGGCACATCCTTGGGTCGCGTGACGATTGATGGTATGTGTTGTTGTGTGGGAGGGCACGTGTCACTTTGTGACTGGCCCGTGTCCCTTCAACTTCTGACCCTTGTCTCTTTGCGCCCCTGGCGCCTATAAGAAGGGAGGGGACCCCCTCATTTTTTTCTCCCACGCTTTGTTGCTCTCGTTGGAAACCCTAGGCATTTTTCTTTTTTGCTTCGCGCACTTTGCCATGTACGTTTTGCTTCACACGCTCGGCTTGCTCGTCGTGGATTCTGGGATTTGCTATGACACGACGAAGCAAGGACGAGGGTGGTGAGGTGTTTTACACCAGTTACCTCGGACGGTCGACTGTGACGGAGCGCGTGCTCTGGACCCTCGTCAAAGAGGGGAAGCTGGAGTCCCTAGACGTGGTGCGCGCTCCGGGGGCAGAGACGGTGTCGACGCCTCAAGCGGACGAGGCAGTTGTTTTCGTGGCTTACTTCGACGCTGGCCTTCGGATGCCCCGCGTCCCATTGGTTTCCCAAGTGCTCCAGCTTTACATGGTGGAGTTGGCGCAACTGACACTAAACTCCCTCGTGAAGCTGGGGGTCTTCGAGTGGATCATGCGATCCATCGGAGCGGCGAACGGCAAGGCTCGACTGTTTGTGTACCTCCAGGATGGTCAATGCCAGCCGAAGAAGAAGAAGAAGAACATTTGCGAGACGCTGAACTTCGACAGCATGAACTTCCAGCCAAAGGCCTGCCATCAAATGTACGTGCCGACTCCAGCGGCACGGAATCAGTGAGAGACCGACTGAACTCGGAGGTGGTTCTACCATGCGCCCCCGATGAGCGATGGTCTCCGGTCCACCGGTGGGCTCATACATCAGACTCCCTCCCCCGATATTGTGCTGACCTTGCGGGAGAGGGTCCACCTTGTACTGCTGTTGAACATGATGACTAAACTTTCCACGAGGGACCTGGTGCAGGAGTTCTGTGTGTTCCGTGTGTGGCCCCTCGTGCCAGGCTTGAGCGTCACTCCGGGGGAGCCTAAGGATGGGCTTCCAACCATTGTTGTTGACGGGCGTGAAGGTTTAGGACTAGGGTCCTTTTCTCCTTTCTTTTTTGTTTGACCGGGGTTTGCCTTCCGCCGCAATTGGCCCGATCGACGAGGCAGTTCGGGGTGCGGAGGTGCTTTTGGGCCCCTACATCAGGGAGGAGCATGCGAAACAGCAGCTGGTGGTACGAGAGCCTCGGCTGAATTGGGCTTACAAGGACGGGGCATGCTTGCCTGAGTGCCGGGACCCGAATGAGGGAAAGAAGAAATGCGCCTGCGTCCCAGATAAGTGTGACACAGCGGGTCCCATCTGTTGGGTCACGGGGTAGGCTACGATAGCTACAAACAAAAATTTCTACCACGCGAACCAGGATGCCAGGCAAGTAGATGATCACAGATCGTTACCAACAGACGCGCAGAGCAGCGGAAGAAGGATTGGAGCAGTCTGGTCCAACGAAGAGCGCGTCGATGAAGCGGTCGTTCTACGGTATCCACACGTCCAGGGAAGGAACAACCGAACGCCGGTGTACTAGCACCAAGTCGCACGGCAGAGCTCTCAGGAAGATGGCGGCTAGGGTTTCGGTGGTGTTTTCACGCATCCCTCCCAACAGCCTCATGCATCTCCTTATATAGTGCTCGTGACGGATCCTATCCGGACACGTTCTTAATCGTATTTGTCTTGGTTTGTTCCAACCCGTTAAGTGTGTGACCCAGAGGTTCATGTGTAGTTCGGTTGTGACTCGAAACCCTTTCCGACCACGAGTCGAAGCGGCTCCTAGCGAACATATCGATTCCGAATACACATAAATTATATCGGACGAACCTTAATGCAATATGATCTCGACCGGTCTCCATCACTTATGACCAGGTCCTATCTCAGATCTGACCGGTTCAGTATGTGGTCACGACGATTCGTAACTCCTTACGACGTGTTACAACCATTTTGTGATTACGTTCGACCGATCACGACTAGCTCGTATTTGCATACGACGACCATGGCGCTCGACTGAGCGACCTACTCGTGTATACTCCTTTTGCCTCACGATGTCCGGTTGAACTCCGGTGAGATGTTGTGTCATCCATGGATATTCAATACTTTCTCGATCGAGTATCGAGATAACTTTACGTGGTCGAACACTTGACTACTAGTGGCATGGCCATGCACTTTCTTTATCCGATCAACGAGGGCCCGAGACATCTCTCTGTTATGTTAGGAGGGCAAATCCATATCCGACCGGTCACATTCCTCTCCATGTTTGAGCATACCCGAAAGCTACCTTTATAACTACCCGATTCACGGTGTAGCGTTTGGCAACCCCTAAGAGTGCTCTTACACATGTAGGAAACCATCTTGATCTCGTGTCTAAGGATTATACATCATCATTGCTTGAGACCAACTAACGACACATAGATTCATAACAATCTCAATAGTGTCTCAAGGTGGGTCTTATCCAACATCATGTTCTCTAACATGTGTCCATATTATCGGTTTGATATCTCCATATCTATGACTCGTGAAACATAGTCATCAACCAATACATATGCTAGTCTATTCATATGTGTCCTCATATGTTTACGACCAGGGATCGTGTAAGAATAATTATCGCAGAAATATAGAGTTTCACAACCAAGTCACATACTTGATAATAAATATTAACAATATTATTCTAGGAACAAGATAACACATTATCCAATGTCATGAATATAATGAAATATAATCATCTCTATGATTGCCTCTAGGGCATATTTCCAACACCATCTTCGTGGTGCAACTGTGTTCTGCGTGCTCCGGGGGTGAAGGCAGCCCCTTGTGCGCCAGGACGGATGGGCTAGATAGGCCAACGAAGAGGGCCTCTCTTGGGTCGTCGCTTAGCAGCCCCTTCATGCTGGATCGCCGCCCGACCCCGATGGCCGATGCTGCGGCAAGGACCCCCGGGCACGATGGGAGGGGAGCGGTTGAAGGGGTGGCGAGCTCGTTTGGCATCGTGGGCTTTCTGCTCGAGGAGTCCTCGGTAGGTAGCACCACGTCACATGTTTATGGCAGGGGCTCTAAGAACTCTCGGGTGGTTCCTCCCACACTAGGGTGCAACATGATCAATGAGTCTTTCATTTCGTTGGCCACATGTTTGTCTGTGCTTTTTCCTTTGCGCCCACACATCTTGACATGTGCTGTTTATTTCACAGTTGTGACCGATGGGGAGGGGACGAGCCATGGGGGTTTTGTCTCACGAAGTTCTGGGTCCACTACCACCACTGACATGGGTCCTCTTTGTCCTGCAGAATTTAAGGTGAGCGCTGGCGCGGTGGAGGTTTGCGATGGAGGCCCTAGAGGGTGTTGTGATGGAACCTGGCATTGTGCCCCCTTCGTGGAGCCACCGCGTGGAGGAGATGGACATCACCCTAGAGTGCCTCTGCTGAGCCAGAGAGGTGTGCTTGCCTGCAGCTCACGCCTACGAGGATCACTGTTTCCGCCCATGCTCGGTGATGCGCCACCACACATAGACCTAGCCCAAACCAACCACACCATGAGCACTAAATTGACCCACTGGTGCTCTCCAACCTGGATTCGCACCAAAGATCCGTCGGAGTGGCCACCACCATGATCGAGCTCCGTCCAGGCTTCTCCACAACGCCAGCCCACAGCGTGGCTCCCCAAGCCCAACCAACCACCAAAATTGCTGTCCTAGGTCCCCGTGAAACTCATACCTCCATCCGTTCACCGAGAAACAACCTCAATTGCCATCGCGCCGTTGTCAGGCTGTCGGGTTAAACCGTTCCGACCGATGCAGAATCGGTTCAGCCAGTTTAGACCGATGCCGAACCTGTTTGTGGATGATTTGTATCCTTACCGATAATTTATTGAAAGAATGAGAAGTGGATTATTTGTACCCTTACCGAGCATTTATTGAAAGAATGAGAATGAAGGAAGAAGCACAGTGCACCGCAATAGCCAGGCCGACTTTGTATTGTATTTGTCGGATCGTGAACAGTCCAACCAGCAATGTACAACAGCCAAATCATATGGTTGGGAAAGATAAGATCGCAATCTCCTATACATAGAAATACAAAAATATTATATGCTACACAACTTGTAAACCGAGTTGCACCGGTGTCACACAGTAAACGTCTCCCTGATCACAACCGTACTAGAATATCAGAGATGGTTCGTGGTAGAACTGTCTGTGAAATTTGCGTATCATAGAAGGTTCGTACACAGAACCGTCTATGATATTATGCCTTCATAGACGGTTTGTCCATGGAACTGTCTCTGATACTAGCCTTCACAGACGGTTTTAGCACAAAAACCATCTGTGATAGTTCATTATCCTAACTACATTTTTTCTGATTTTTGGCTAGCCTCAGGAATTGCTAACTATGCCCTCTGAAAACAAGCATGCAAACAAATAGATACATCACAGATAATCAAATTGTTGACAACTCGAAGTAATCATTACTCAAAATAAATTACAAAAGATCGAATTTGTTTAAATATTGTCGCTATAGTTACAATTGGATTACAATTGAGTCAATTGTTTGCAGGTGGTTGAGAGGTGTCGGCGGGGTGAAACTCTGGGTCGAAGATGGAGTGAAATTCTCCCTTGTCCTTAACGATATCTGATATGATAAAGGCGCAGAGCTTCTCTCGAATGTCCTTGATCTCATCTGCAAAGAGTCCATCTAATTTTATTATCAAGTCATGTCTCTAGCAAGAGTAAAATGGTAAGCATACATATTTAAATTTATAATTAGGAAATAATTATTTTGAGATTGACAAACCTCGGAATCCTTCTTCGTAGCACTAATGATTTGCTGCATATGATGGCAAACGTAGATTGCACATAGCTCATCATTTTTTTGCTGGCGACATTGCAAAAATAGAATTACATATATAGGTATAGTCAGTTCGAGACGCGTTATTACAAAGTATGATATAGGATTATTGTGTTGTAGCGCGTACCGAAAATTATGTCCTGTGTGTTATTTCGGTGCTCGATCCATTGTATAATCCTCCATTGGCAACATAGTCGATAAACGACCTACATGATTCCAAAAAGTTATCCTCGGCCATTTCAAACGAATGAAGACTACAATAGAGTTATGTATGGAGGAAATGAGCATACCTCTCGAGTATTCCTTGCAGAACGCTGAAGACGTGGTTGTTGCGGACTAGGGAATCAAGGTATATCACATAGTTCCTCTTTGGTATAATGACTAAAAGGATCCAGTGGTACCTACTCATGTATGTCGCTATAGTCATTAAACCTAAGTTTGTGCTGCGTATAAAGTACAAATAAAATTTGTATAGCAAGTAGTGACACTTACCCTTGGTTGTAGGGCACCACTATATACTTCTTCTTCTGCTGACGAAGCAATGCCGCCGTTATGTATTCCTCGACGAAGGACAAGTCTGTTTCGATGGTTTGCATAGATACCACGTGTGGGTTGAGGAAACCCACCGGTTCTCGCCATGCCCGGGCATTTTTCATCATGTATCTATACATAAGCAATGAGTTGTGATATTTATCAGTATTATATCGATATTACGTGAATGTAGAACTTGATTGTACACACTTATAGTGTCCAACATCGTAGAAGCGAGGCGTCGAGGCCAACGAGGTTGAATAAGTCATATAAGTCGTTGAAGCCCACGACGAAGTTGCCCACTCCGTTGAAGAAATGCTCATCCTTGTATGTGACGGTGATTCCAGTATCGCACCCCTTCTTTTTGGTCTTCTGCATGTACCAGGCATACAAAGCGTGACAAGCATATCCAGCGTGGAGTAATACTGTGTCAGAGCACAACGGTTTCCCGATGGAGTAATTCCCGGACGTCCCGGGCTTCCCGGACTTGGGAGGCGCCTTAATGTTCATTGATTTCGACTTGGCCTTCATGACTGGCAGCGTCTTCCTACGAGACGACTCGGGAACCGATACGGTGGCACACTTTTCTTGTTCCTTCGACGTCTTCTCCACGGGAATTGATGAGGTGGCCTTCTGAAGAATCTAGACCCGCCATTATGTGAAAATGAAGTTTTGGTTATTAATGACAAATCTATTTTTGAGACTAACACTCTTATTGATATATCTATTGTTTAGTCTCAGCTTGGATATAAAAGGAAAAATCCAAACAGGTATGCATTCATTTTGATAGATCTAATTGTGAGACTAACATGTTTATTGATATACCTATTGCTTAGTCTCAAATTGGATATAAAGGTGAAAATCAAAGAGGTATGCATTCTACATTATATTTCTATATATTGTTGCATTCCTCGGATCCAAAATATAGGATAAATTCCACCAAAAGTCTAACTTGAATATGTGCATATGTTCTTATTACACATTTGTGTATGCACACATATAGGAGGAGTTCACTCTATATTTTGAGGTTTCATTAGTATTGATCCATATTCTGTTTCCACATATATTTGGGATCTTTACTTTGAAACATATCCTGTGAATATACTTAACTTGCATAGTTAATATATTCATATGAGTATATAAGACACTGTGTAGTCTAAGTATACTTATATGTGAGTATAACATAACTTGTGTAGTTCATGTGCACTCACATATTCTCGAATATATTTAACTTGTGTAGTTAATATATTCATGTGTGTATATGAGACTTGTGTGCTCATATATCCTTTGAGTATATACAACCTTGTGTAGTGCCTATATACTCATACCAATCTACATTCAATTACTTGCAATTGAAGTGATTATCATCAATTACCAAAGAGGGAAAGATTGTGGTATCTTGTCCCGCCATTATGAGTTAATGGTATGGCATGGTAATTAATGATAGTCATATTATAGAACTAACACTTTCCATGAGTTGGATGAATAGGTTGAGTTCTATAGTTGAAGACTTTAGAAGATCATCATGTGTTGATGATATTGAAGTCAAGAGCTTGGAGTAAAGGATGCATCATATGTTGATGTGGATTAAATTCAAGAAGAGGAGATGATCATGAGTTGATCATCAAGTCAAATGAAGACCCATCATGTGTTGATGGAAGTCAAGTGAAGGATGCATCATGAGTTGATGCATATCAAGTCAAGAACCCGGAGTTGAAGCAAGGATGTGCGTCATCAAGCTTCAAGTGGTTGCGCAAGGCAAAGGTATGACTAGCTAGGGCTAAGGATGTGTTCCTAGTCTTTTACCGGTCTTGGTGTTTGGTTGGGAGACCGGGTTGCTAGTAAGGTTGCCGTACTATTAAGAGGGGTCCTGTCTAGTAGCTTGAGTCTCATCATGTGTTGATAGCTCAATCTCACTTGCTCTAGCTCTCCGAGGCATGATGCTATTATTTGCAAATGTGTTTTGCAAATAGTCGAGGCTCATGCATTTAATCCTTGTAGCATGTGATTATACTTTGCAAATGTGTTTTGCAAATGGTTGAAGTCCATGTACCTACTCCTTGTGGCATGATCTAAGTTTGCAAATGTGTTTTGCAAATTGTTGGGATTCATGTATTTTCCCTTGGCATGGTCTAAGATTGCTTGTTGCCAATACTTTGGGCTTAGACCATGGTAGTGGCTCTTTGGAGTTGTGCTTTTTGATTTGATAAAATGTGTTTGAGATCAAATCAAATAGATGGGTTGTGTAGCCCTCTGAATAAGCTTTCCATAGAGTCCAAGATCACTCAATTCCGACATCGAGTCAAAAGTTATGACCGTTTTTCGAGTGTCGCTTTGTGCTGAAATCCGGGGCCGGACTGACCGCCCACATGCTGTGATCGACCGCCCACATGCTCACAGATGACCGCCCTTCTAAGGCCGGTCAACATTTTCAGAGGGCATATTTTTGGTTTTCTTGCACCCGAAGGCCGGATTGACCGGGGTCGGTCGAGACCGGACCTTGTGAGGGCGATCGACCGAAATTGCATGTAACGGCTATTTTATAGCCATTGCCTTGTAGAGGCCTGGCCGGCCCTATGCCTATGGTCTGACCGGGTTTCCCCGATTTTTAGCAGATTCTCCTCCAACGACTAGTTTTTGTGTGTGGGCTATAAATACTCACCTTGGCCGGTTGGAGGGCAACTTTTGGCATCCCATTTCACTCTCTTGAGCTAGTGTGAGCTTCTCCTCTCCATTGTGCATGTGTTGCACCTTGTGAGCAAGGAGAGAGGTCTCTAGTTGCATGTGTTGCATCTAGAGGTAGATTTCGTATCCACTTGAGCTTGTGCATTCATTGCACGTGGTGAGAGTCAAGCAAGGGGCTTGGCTTATTACTCTTGGTGTTTGCCGACACCTAGACGGCGTGAGGCGTCGTGGACCGGTGATCTTCTCAAGAAGCTTGTGAGAAGGCCGGCGTGTTGTGAAGGTTGGAGCTCACCTACCCGGAGGCGGGAAAGAGCTACCACTAGTGGAATCGAGGTGTTTGGCTTAATTCGTGGAGCCGGTCCAATTAGTTTGGGCTTACCTCAAGCGTGGATTAGGGAGGCAAGCAAGTCTCCGAACACCTGATAAAAGCGTCATTGTGTCATTGTGGTTTGCTCTCTAGTGATTTAGTTTGTACAATTTACATTCCTATAATTAAATTGCTTACATGTCTTTGTATGATTGCTATCATTATCAATAGACTTATATTGTTGGTGCACTTAGTAAAGACTAGTTGATTTAGGCTTTAATTGTGCAAAACCGAATTGATTTACAATTCCGCATTAAAACTCGGTTTTAGCCAAAAAAAATTAAAACCGCCTATTCACCCCCCTCTAGTCGGCCTCCTCGATCTTACACCTTCTGAGGTGAAATATGAGGTGGAGTCATCGAGGGTCCCGTTGGAGAGGAATGGTCGTGTCGAGATCGCGACACTGCTGGGTCCAGTGTGATGTCCTTCTTGGGCCACTGGATAAAAGTGTGCACGGCATCCCCTAGTGTTTTGATGTCTTCGTTCGAGCGAATCTCCAGTGGGATGGCTATGAAATTGTCATATACCATATCCACCTAGACCCTGGCGTAACCCTGCGCCAGCTGGGCACTGTGCTACACTGCCCCTTCCTGGTTTGGATACACCATCCCCCACCCAGCCTCAATAGAAATGGACCCAACCATCCTCACTTGGAGCTTGCAGGGTGTCGGCCCCTACAAAACGATACGCACTTAGTTAAGGCGTCCTATAGGTCTATCTTTGGTGCATTCCATAGATGTACATTACCTTGATGTCGTCTATCGGTAATTGGACGTCGTCATGTTCAGAATTATGTGTGGACGTGACGCTACTCCGATGTCAAGCAGGACTGACTCCCAAATTAACAAGGGCGGCTTGCGACTGGCTCAGGAGTTGATTCATTTGATCCTGCAATGCTGCTAGCCTTCCTTCAAAATTTTCAGCAATCATCTGTACCAACCGGTCCTCACGCTCGGCCTTGGATCTCTCCCTACTCCTATACGTGCAGTAGTCGTCTGCGAATCCATGACTCCAAGGTACGTGAACCCTAAGTCCTTGCCTGCGACCCAGGTGCTCCTTGTTTCCCAAGGCCGTAGATAGTATATCCTTCTCCCTGTCTGCTTGGAAGGAGCCTTGGGACGTTTGGGCAATCAATTCACATTGCAAGAGGTCATCATGTTATTATAGACACTATGAAGTTATGGACTTATTAACAACTAGGTAGTTCGACATATTTACCACACGTTGGGACACTTCCTGGTCTACTGGGTTTGTGAAAGAGATGCTACCCAAAGACGAGACTTTTGCCCTCGCTTTTAACCAGCTTAGGGAATGCGGGTCTGTGATATCAGGAAATGGCCTGGTTGTGTTCTCCTCCTCCGCCGCCCATTCCTCGTATTTACCTGCGTACCCAGTAGTGCCGAGTCTGTGCGGGTGAGTGTTTCGTGTTTGGAGAGCTTTGTGCGCCACACTTTGCTCCTTAAATTCGGTCGTCGTCTTCATAGCCACAAAGACATCCCATGTTTCCCGCGTCAACAATTCATACTTCGCGAAGGGCGTCTCACTCGTGTTCACGTACTTTGTGACAAGAATGCTCTTGAAGGTCCTCCACGATTTATCCATTGAGAGCAACGCCGTTACAGCGCGCCTCTTTGTTCTTTCGTCGGAGACTTTCAGCTTGGTGTGGTGATAGGGACCCGTTTTCTTGCAAGTATCCCGCAGATGGTCCGGAATCTCGCCGCTAATCTCTTGGGACGCAGAGGGACCCCAAAGTCACCGACCTCCGTGATGATCAGTCGGCCTGCATGCATTTTCGATTTTCCTCTACCATCTCGCTTACGTATCATTATCGTCGACGGAAATCCAGACGCATTAGGCGATGTCGGTGACGGCACCCCTGCCATCTGCGGCGTCGGTGACGGCGCCGAAGACGGTGTCTCTGCCATCTCGCTTACTTGCTATCTATATAAGTTACATATGCAATAAAATGGATTACAAGTGTCCCAAATTAACATATACATATGAAGTATCTCCATGTCATTTAAAATGAATAATATGCTCAACATGTGCAATATTAGAAAATAATCATAATTAATTCCAGCAAGAAAATCAATCAAGTCATTTAAAAGGAACAATATGCTCATCAAACACAATAAGTGTACACTTAAAATCAGCATAAAGCTAAGATTTGATTGTATGATTATTGCTCTTAGAAAGCTAGTTGCACAAGGTTTAACCTTGGCCATCACAACACTTATGTCCAATGTAATCATCAATTGAATATGACAATTTATAGATTAGGCCTTGAGTTCAATCTACAACTTGCTATTCGGATCAACCAGATTCAAGCAAATTTACTCAACTTAACCTATGCACTGAAAAGAAAGAAGGCACTGAAAAGATACAGAACAATAAGAAGAATTGAATGATAGAGCTATAGGAACAGGAGGTATAACAGGTTGAAATAAATTGCTCAGAGTAATAGGAATCAGCTAGACAATCTACAACTCAAAGCTTAATCTATATACCAATTCACATTCAATTTTATTTTCTATGACAATTCATCACCGAAAGCGAGATCAAAGAACCCACCAATCATAGATCACATATTTCAACTAGCACACACACACACACACACACACACACACACACACACACACACATATATATATATATATATATATATATATATATATATATATATATGTGTGTGTGTGTGTGTGTGTGTGTATACAAGAAGAGACGATGCGATATGTTGAAATACTCTATGGCGATGGTACTCAAAACCACCGAGAAGATCAAGAGACAAGGCATGAGGAGGACCAAATTAACATAATCAAATGTAAATCAGTCAAGTCATTTAAATTGGTTGAAATGCTAATATTTCCAACTTCAGATATTCACTCAATTCTCAGCTAACCAATTTGCCATGTAGAACAAGGAATATCTTAGTCCAAACTAAAATAGGAGAATGACATATATGATCAATTATAAAATCTGAATATAATTGTTACTGACCTAACATAGATTCATCAGAACATTGCCATTCCAACTATGAATAATTCCATATATATGCATGAACCATCAGTCAAATTCGTGGACAGGCAATGAAAAAAAATGTTCAAGAACCATCTGGCATTAATCACAACCAAAATACTACATATTATCCTACACATTTTCATCTAATTAGCAAATCCACACGCATCTACACATTACAAATAAAAAGGGGATGAGGGAGGACAAGGTGGAAGGGTGGCACCAAGCTCTTAGCCTCTTACCTCCACGGCTCTGAGGGAAGAAGCGATGAGGGGAGAGTGAGGCCG
The DNA here is from genome assembly GCA_036346405.1 of Phyllostachys edulis. Classification (NCBI taxonomy): domain Eukaryota; kingdom Viridiplantae; phylum Streptophyta; class Magnoliopsida; order Poales; family Poaceae; genus Phyllostachys; species Phyllostachys edulis. The sequence continues at coordinate 121,160,959 of CM070546.1, forward strand.
CTGGAGGGGAAATCCGACGACGAGGGCACACGAAGAGGAGGCTGTGCACCGAGGTCAGAGGCGGCGGTGTCGGTCGGAGATTAATGGGGGTGAACGGGCGAGCCCTAGAGGAGGCCGGTGCAGAGGGAGGATGCCGACACGGGGAGGAGGCCGCGCGTCGAGGCAGCGGCAGCGTCAGTGATGTCGGGGGCGGCGGCGTCGGGGCTTACGGGGAGGTGAACAGGCGAACCCTACAGGAGGCGAAGGAGCGCGCGAGAGCTGAGCAAGCTAAGGACTGGGGAGATGAATGGGCGGCACTGGGGAGATGAATGGGTGAGCTCTAGGCCTATCACAGACGGTTCTATTATGGAACCGTCTGTGAAAAGAAATCACAGACGGTTCTATTAAATAACCGTCTGTGATATGGAACGTACCATAGACAGTTCTTTAATAGAACTATCTGTGATAAAAATATCATAGACGATTCCTAATTAGAACCGTCTGTGATAACCTGACATCCCGGTGACAAATGAACAAGTCTCTTCATTTTCCCGCGTGTGTCTCTTCATCTCACGATCGCACAGCTTCGTCTCTTCATTTTCCAACATTGCTACAGCTCCCAAATATCTCTTCGTCTCCCGATGGATTTCACACAACCTCCTTGATCCCCTTTCTCCACAAACTCCAAATGGCTTCCCCTCTCGTGCCAGCTGTTTATTACAAGCGCATAATATTATCATTCCACATTACAATGAAGTCAACATTGACATCAAAATCAGAGATGACAATTCCATGTTGACATCAAAATATATAAGAGATTACAAGTCCATAACACATGGCAAGTCCACATTGACATGTCTCATGTTATGGAATAAATTAATTACAATGGAGTAAATTCTTAATTAAAATATAGCCCTTCATGATGATCGACGCGCATATAGCTAGAAATAACACAGCCTCAAGATTGCCATTCGGACCTTGTTCGGCAAGATACTCCTAATTGCAACAGGAAGCATTTGTGTCATCAGCACATGACAATCATAAGACTTCATACTAATTAATTTCAAATCTTGCATAGAAACAAGTTTCTTAATGTTAGCGGAGTAACCAGACGGGACTTTCACACCATGCAAGCTCTGGCACAGTTCATTTCTCTCGACCTTGAACAAAGTGTAGCAAGCTAGGGGAAGGTATTGATCCGATTCTTACTCTTAAGTGGGGCCGATATCTTATTTAAAAAAATCAGAAAAGAAATAAAATCTCTCTCAACCGCTCTCTCTCTCCATTTCCTTCCCTCTCATAGAACTTAATGCATATGCTAACCACCCGATGAAAAAAAAATTCTATTCACTTGCATCCGGATGCAAAGTTTGCATCGGTTCCTAGAGTTTTACGTCGGAATCGGTAGCTTCCAACGTGTGGAATCGGTTCCTAGCATTAAATCTAGCCATTTGAACCGGCTAATTAAGCACGTACATTGCAGATGCTCTAAAGGGTTATAGATTGTTACCACGAAAATGCCAAACCTCTCGAGAATCCTCTCCTTCTCCTCCCTTTCTCCTCTCCTTCTCCTCCCTTCCCTCTCTGTCGGCGGCGCAGTGGGCAAACACCTAGGTGGCGACTCAAATGGGAATGGGCAGGGGGTCTGGTCCAGGAATTTATAGTGCAAGGATATCACAGACGGTTCTTATTATGAACCGTCTGTGATATACAACTATCACCGGCGGTTTTTCAGTAGAACCGTCGGTGATAGTTCATAGACGGTCTTTATTAACAACCGTCTGTGATACAGGAGATTATCACAGACGGTTATTTAATAGAACCGTCGGTGATATTTCACAGACGGTCTGTATTGAAAACCGTCTGTGGTGCAGGAGATTATCACAGATGGTTATTTAATAGAACCGTCTGTGATAGCTCACAATAGGTTCTATTAATGAACCGTATGTGATAGATGCCTATCATAGACAGTTATTAATAAGAACCGTCTGTGATAGGCTGGCATGGCAAATACCTGGTCCGGACAGACCCAACACAGACGGTTCCATTTTAACCGTCTGTGATGAGGCGTCTACTATTGCCTGTTTTGTTGTAGTGTGCGGGAATGCATTCCTGTGTTCTTTTGGTATTTAATTGGCGTTGTTGTTTCTTTGTTGTTCCTTCTTTGTGTTAGAACACGTCGCCGCCGAACCCGAACCCGTAGCAGGAGAAGGAGAATGAGAAGGACGAACTGTAGAAGCAGAAGGGTGATATGACTACATCAACCAACCCGGAAGGGAAGTAATGTCCTTGAACCTATATTTTCTAGTATTTTCTAGTTAATAAGAATGCATGCTTTACTTCCAATTAAAGTATTTTGCAATGAGATGATAAATAGTTTTGACCTGTTAATTATTCCTGTTAAAGCTTACCTTGACACTGACATCATGTTAAACCCTTGATCGGCCTAGGATAGGAGGTACAGTATATTAAAAAAAAAGCCTTAGATAGGTTATAACACTATGCACTTACATTCACTTGGTTATTAAATGGCATATTATCATATATCAATTATTTCTGTTGTGGATTGAATTGATTTAGCTATCGGTAAGGTGGTTGTGCCCCTCACCTGAAGCGTATAAGGATGAAAACGCCTGTGCCATGTAAGTGACATAATTAACGTCCAACCGCACGATCAATTCATCGGACCTGGTTGTGTGCTACTCTTGTAGATTGAACTTTTGCAGACTTGGATCCTACCATCATGCTCTTCTGTACATTATCTTTATTGTTTTCTGTGTATTGGCCTTTGAATGGTACGACGCGCCACTGGGCTTGGTTGACATATTGTCTTATGTAGTTATGTGATAGCCACTGACTAACATGTGCTCCAGACAGGTGGAATGTTTGGGCAACATACTGCTTCTGCGTGGCAGTCACTGAGTGACCACAATGGCATGTGATTGTTGAGACCGTCGGGTGCACCTCGCCTGATAGCTACGCGCAGGCCAGCCGTCGATATGATCTTTAATTTTGCTCTGCATAAGGAATAGGTACTTAGAGCAGTATTACACCCTGTTAGCCCGACTCTGATCAAATTGTGGGTATTGTGCGGGTAAAAGTGGGCAGACGCTGCAGAGTCGTAAATTATTTGAATACACTGTACTTCCAGTGAATGGAGCTATATCTATAGGTGATTCTAGTATATTGGCATACGTAGACTTGGAATTACTGTTATTCAGCGTAACTGCTAGATTCATCCCTGCCAAGATAATAGAACTCTTGAGATGCTCATTTTACAAATTATTACGTGCTACTGTTTGACAACTAGTGATAAGGCATGAGGTAACCATATAACCCAATTCCCTCATTTACCCTGCATCTGTAATTCATTTACCACATGGCTTTCTGAGTACCTAGTGTACTCAAACTTGCTTAATTTCATCAGAAGACATACCAGAAGAATGAAAGACATATCGAGAAAACGTCTTAGGGTTACGACCACACTCAAGCTTTCCTGTGGGTCTTCATTGGTTCTTCTTATTGTAAGTTTTGGGCTTGAATGCCTCTAACGTTGTTTCGTTTCGACCACTTGGCCATATTTCACTTAAATTAATTCCTTTCTAAATGGTCATGAACAGGTGTGATACTATTTACGCTGCAATTGAAATCACAGGCGATTCTTGGGAATACCACGGCCTTGTGGAAAATCTGGGGTCGTGACACGCAATTGCACGGCTAGATTTTAAAATACACTTGTATTTTTTGCTATACAACTATAATATTTAGAGCTCTTTTTATGGTATACTCAATTCAATATGGGTTGTCCATTCCTTTTGATCCAATGATTCAGATTAGTTGGGATTTAGTTATACTACCCTGATGATATGAAGAATCTTCTCGCCATTGTCGGTGATGCCGTGCCCCTCACCAGTGATGGCATGCTCCTAGCTACTTGTGGCTTCATATCATCCATATCTCGTCTTCAATGCAAACCTTCATCTCCTCTGTGCCAGTGCTTTCCCATCAATGAGCCTCTTTGGCCACTGACTTCTTCAATAACATCGGCGCTCGCCACTCGTTGTTGCAACTCTTGGCTCCTTCGGCTCTAGCCTTTATCTTCAACGGTTCTGGCGAGCAGCATGACATTATCCTCATCTCCATCATTGCATCAACTCTTTGCTTCTACGTGGGTCAATATCTTCTTGCAGGACGGATCAATGTCATTGCACACTTTCATAGTCTACTTCGACATCATTCGCGCTATCCTCATTATAAATTTTTTTTATTCAAAACTTTAATTATTTAGGGAATTTACTTTGGAATCAAATTGCTAGATTTATATAATTTATTCTAAATTTTAGTCATTTAGGAACTTTACTTTGGAATTAGTATCGAAATCAAATTGCTAATTTTATTTTATTTTTTATTCGAATTTTAGTTATTTTTGTTGGAATTAGTATACAAATCCAATTGATAATTTTATTTAAATTTTTATACCAAATTATATTTATTTGGTGATTTTAATTCTGAAGTCGATGGAAACCAAATTGTTAATTTTATATTTTTATTCCTAATTTTGGCTATTTTTTATTGGAGTTAGTATACAAATACAATTAGTAATTTTATTTAATTTATTTTGAATTTTATTTATTTAGGAATTTTATTTTGTAATTCATATGGAAATCAAATTACAATTTTTATTTCATTTTTATTCTGAATTCAGGTCATCATTTGTTGGAATTTGTATACAAATACAATTTCTAATATTTCAATAATTTTTATTCTGAATTACAGTTATTTAGGGATTTTACATTGGAATTAGTATCGAAATCAAATTGCTAATTTTATTTTTTTTATTTCGAATTTCAGTTTTTTGTTGGAACTGTATACAAATCCTATTGCTGATTTTGGTTTAGTTTTTATTCCAAATTATATTTATTTTGGGATTTTACTTAAGAATTAAATGCGAAAATCAAATTGCTAATTTTTTTATTCCAAATTTTGGTTAGTTTTTGTTGGAATTTGTATACAAATCTAATTTCTAATTGTTTTATTTAATTTTTATTCTGAATTATATTTATTTTAGGATTTTACATAGGACTTCGTGTGGAAATCAAATTGCTAATTTTATTTTAATTTTTTATTCCGAATTTCAACTTTTTTGGATTGTACTTGACATGGACTCTTTTCTTTTAGTCTAGACCGTTATAATCTGAACCTACCACAGTCGACGGTGCAGGTTTTTTTTTTCTTTTTCCATCAATTAACATGGAAATTTCTAAGCTTTAAGAGCGAACGTGGCAACGTCTTTTTCCATCACTTCTTTTGTGTCTCCCCCAACACCATTCGTTCCATCCTCGTTATAAATTTTATTTCTATTCAATATTTCAGTTATTTTTATTAGAGTTTGTATACAAATCAAATTGCTAAATTTATTCAGAATTTTAGTTATTTGGGGATTTTATTTTGGAATCAGTATGTAAACAAATTGCAAATTTTATTTAGTTTTTATTCGAATTTTATTTCTTTTTTCTTGGAATTAAGTATTGAAATCAAATTGCTAATTTTATTTTATTTTTATTCATAATTTTTATTATTTATTGGTTGTATTTTATATACAAATCTAATTGCCAATTAGTATTTAATTTTTATTCTAAATTATAATTATTGGAATTTGTATTGAAATCAAATTGCTAATTTTATTGTATTTTTATTCCAAATTTTAGTTATTTTATATAATAATGGAAGATAGATATATATCTTGTAAGAGTTGCTGTAATTTTTCTTTTCTTAGCCTTTGTGTGTGTGTAAATGGTATGATATTTCGGGAGAACGTACTCTCATTTCTTATATACCACTTAACCCCCCCACACACATATATATATATATATATATATATATATATATATATATATATATATATATATATATATATATATATATATATATATATATATATATGAAAAATACTTTCTACTCCGGTGTAGTTACTCCTATTCATCCACCCTCTAATCCTCATTAAGATCCGTGCGTTCTTATAAGCCTAATGGGCCCTGAAATTCATGGATGGCGGAGGGACTCGATCCAATAACCGCATTCAAACACAGGGAGATATATCCGGATTTTGGTTATTGTTTCTTTCCTACTCTGCAGATTTTGTTAAATGATTCTTTCCTCTTCGCTGCCCCCATTCCAGGGATTTTCCTTTGATCGCCGCCCCCGTTCCAGCCATAACCTCTTGATGATGTTCCTCGCCCCCGTTCCAGCCATACATTCACTCCAGATTCCCCATCCTCCGCGTCTGCCTCCTCAGCTCCCTACGGTTCCCCTGCGGCGTTCGGTTCCATCTGCCGGCGAGCTCGCCGGATCTAGACCTGCCCCCGGTGAGATCCTCCTCATTCCCTGCCTCCCCGTTTTGCTCTGCTAAGTTCATACGATGTATTATGGAAGTATGATTGATGCTGCTGTTTGTGCCCTGTGTTATTGTTTCGGTTAGGGATGGTGTGGATTCTATCGCTGGCCATGTTGTAATTTTTGTACATGATTTATTTGTTTACTATGCCCTTCTGAGCTCTAGCTATATTTCGGTCTTAGGAGACGACCTTGAACAATGTACTAAGCTCCAGCAAGGTGGAATATCCTTGTTGAATGAACACGTGTGAATTCGTATGAACAAAACTCGTAGTATGTCTTTCATTTGATAATATGAGGAAACAAAAAATATTTAAATAGGTCCATGCTAATGTAAAATCCAATGATGGAGGAAACCAGAGGTGGTTCGAAATTTTTCATATAATGGACTAAACTTTTTATAGTTTCATGTTCATCTCATTTCCAGCTGGATGCTTTCAGGCATTGAATGATGTAATCTGGTAGAATAGCTTCATTTTTCTTGAAAGACAACAGATTATGCAGAAATCCCCTTCGCAGTTCGCGCGGATCCTGAGACATACAATGAGCGGTTGTTAGTTAGATTGTAATATTTGTAGTCCATAAGTTGAACTGCTATCATTTTTGAAATTTGAGATACTCACATTGCAAAAAGCATTCACGAGGCAAGAGCCATCCCAATTCCGTATGTAGTTCAGTACGTGAAATGAAGAGTCCAACCTAACAAGTAAACTAATTACAAAAATTGATGCATGAAAGAGGAACAGTAAGTAACAGTGCTTTGGGGATATACTTGTTATGTTGAGTAGGGATGTCAGACGGGAATTCCAAAGGCCAAATTGAGATGTCCTCATCCCATTTAGGGAAACAAAGCTTCAAGCACTGATGAAGTGCTTTGGAGATGTCACCCTTGGTTTTAGTATGTCTTTCCACAAGATCTTTACCTCCTGTGGTGGTATCCAGCACGGGGTCCAGTATACTAAGCTTCTTGTCGTGCATATCAAATGCATAAAGTGTGTAGTGCTCTGGTCATTTCTTTGACCCTGTTACATGTATGCATTTGTTCAAACTGTAGTAACTTATTTAATTGCTGAACGGGGTAATAAGTGACCCGTTCCAGCCATACCACCTCTGCATCCAGATTCTGTTAATTGATTCTTTCCTATCCTCTGCATCCAAATTGTTTGTTATGGCTGGACTGAACCAGCTCCCAAAATGGAAGTTCATGTTTATCTCACAACAAGAACAAAGCTTCAAGCACTGATGAAGTGCTTTGGAGATGTCACCCTTGGTTTTAGTATGTCTTTCCGCAAGATCTTTACCTCCTGTGGTGGTATCCGGCACGGGGTCCAGTATACTAAGCTTCTTGTCGTGCATATCAAATGCATAAAGTGTGTAGTGCTCTTGTCATTTCTTTGACCCTGTTACATGTATGCATTTGTTCAAACTATAGTAACTTATTTAATTGCTGAACGGGGTAATAAGTGACCAGTTCCAGCCATACCACCTCTGCATCCAGATTCTGTTAATTGATTCTTTCCTGTCCTCTGCATCCAAATTGTTTGTTATGGCTGGACTGAACCAGCTCCCAAAATGGAAGTTCATGTTTATCTCACAACAAGCACTAGGTATTCCTACTAGTTGATCTGTTCTCATCATTTAACTGATTTTAGATACTACCATCGTAGGTCATGGATAAATCAAAGAAAGCGACGCAATCATCTTATGGCAGTAGCTCCAAATCTGCGTTTACAAGAGCTCTTTTCTGGTGCGCACCAAAAAGGGGTATGAACAACTTAAGAACAGAGGTGCCAATTGTTCCAAATCAAAGAATAGAAGTGCTACGAAGGTGAGGAAGGCACAACAGAACAAGATATACTCTAGGTGTGCTCCTTCTTTCGTAGTTGACTTAATTGAAGATCTAGATGAGCAGAAGTTAGAATTAGTTAATCAGATGGGCTTTCATGGATTAGTTAGTTTAAAATTGACAAAACTCAACCAACAATTTGGTGTGTGGCTTCTAAGAAAATTTGATCCTATATCCAGAGTGTTGTGTGCTGGTACAAGATTGGAGCTCACGATGACTTGCGAGGATATCAACCGTGTAATCGGTATCCCTTGCAAAGGAAAACCTGTACTATCTGCAAACCAAAAAGAGGCGTCAGAGCTAAAAGAATACATGTGCTACATTTTTGATAAGTCATCCTGGAATGATCTAACTATCCTCGTTCTCGAGCGCATACTGACAAGAAGGTCCAATGGACCTTTGACCATCAATGAAACTATACAATTCAAGACTGCCTTCATAATTTACGTTGTCACAAAGTTCTTAGCGCCGCAGTCATATAACAATTACATATCAACGCACTACCTCAAGGCTGTGGTTGATATTGAAAATGTTCATAATTACAACTGGGCAGAATTCATTGCCGAAGAACTGAAAAATGCAGCTGCTGTTTTGAGAAGCAAAATTGTGCATCGAAAGAATCCAGGGTATATCAACGGATGCATCATCTTACTTCAGGTTTGATTTTGTACAAATTCAAACAAATAATTTATATTAGCCAATCTGTTCATCTTTTGCCCATACCTTTGCAGTTCACTAAGGAAATACAAACTCTAACTACAACATTTTTCTCAGATTTTTTACATAGACAATCTTGATCTTGGGAAGGACAATAATGCTCACAACAGCTTACCTCGTATTGGGGCATATGACGACAAGAAGTTAGCAGACTACATCGAGAGAGACATTGTTTTGAAAAATCGAACACCGTTCCCTACGTACGGAAAGCTTAAGGTATCATACTACTTCCAACTAAATTTCGCTTTCAAATACTGTTAAGTATGTAATATGTACTGTTTGTAACTAATACAGCTTTCTAATATGGTATGTCGGTATGTTAAGTACGTAATATGTTCTGTTATTCATGGTATATATACTTCATTTTCTTAAGAGAACAGTAAATATGTAGTATGTACTGTTTTGGAACTATACAATTAATAAACATTTTTAACTGATACAGCTTCGTGATCTTAGCAATGTATGCTATCGTCATCGCACAATTCCACCGACCAATGAGGTACATGACAATGTAATGTATATTTTTAATGACAGTGACGGATGTTATACTAAATACAATAACCAATGATTAGTATGTCATTTTCTTGATAGAGCACACTACACCATGTCACAATATTAAGGGCAATGCAACTGCCGGGAAAAACGACTTTTCCCGGCAATTTATCTCACGAATGTATTCCTAAGACTTATTGCTGCCGATAAAGTGTCACGGAAAGACATTTCCGGCAGATATGTGTATTCGGCGATTAAAGTGCCCTAGATAAGTTGGTTTTCCCGGCGATTAGAGTTTCCCGGCGATTAGATTTTTCCGCAGATTGGAGTTTTCCAATAGATTATATGTATTCTTTGGCGATTAACATGTCCTCAATTGTATGTTTTGCCGACAGTTAACATGCCCTTGATTGCATGTTTTTCCGGCAGTTAACTTGCCCTCGTTTACATGTTTTCCCGGCAGTTAAAGTGCCCTAGATAAGTTGGTTTTCCCCGGCAGTTAGATGTATTGCCGGCAGTTAAACTGCCCTCAACTGTCTTTTGCACCATTTAACCATAAGCAGCTCCATGGCTTATCAAGAACTTAACAGCAATATCAAATGCTAGCTGCACCTAGCCATCCATACTCTTTCAAGCATACACAGAAGCTTAAAGGGAGCAATCAAGAGAAAATAAGCTATAATATTTGTAGAAAATGCCTACGATTAGTGTAAAGAAATACGTAAAGATGTCCATTGATGTTTAGGATATAAGCGTATGTTAGAGCTCTAACAAATGAATAAATTAAGTGAAGTCAATAAAAGTGCATTGAGATCTCCAAGTATCCTTATCATAATATGATAACACCAATCTATTTTACATACCAAAATCTTGTAGTCGAGCGAGAATGACTAAGTATCCTTATCATAATATGATAACACCAATCTATTTTACATACCAAAATATGCTTTTATTTGAGTAACACTCCAAGAAATACGCTCTCCTCTAGATTCTTTAACCGCTTGCTCCAAGAGAGCGCATGCTGCGATATGTGCTCCTGCTGATTGACCCATCAAGTAGATCCTGCAGGTTGGTGATAAATTAGTTTATTAATGTAGTGAAAACTAAAAAGTGCATAAACCTTGTAGTGCACTTAAAAGACAACATCTAAAGCAGAGCAATTGTAGAGCCCAAACAGATGAATTGCAAGTCTTGACAAAAAAAAATCATTAGTAAAAATATTAGTTATGTTATTACTAGAATGCATTGGAATAATACTATCATCATTTAACTAAACACAGTTAGACAAAACAAGAATGGTAAATAAAAGTGCACAAAGACACCTCAAAAATCAAATACAAAGATGGATTTTACTCGCAGTAGAAACCCCAAAAAAAACATGTTGCCTCAGTACTTAATGAGTCCAATGATTTCCAGATCGAACACTAGAGAAAATAAAAAAAACATCTGGTAAATGGTTAAAGTGCTCTATTAATAATCCTAACAAAATCTATGTTAATGCAGTAGAACACAATCTGGGCAGCATGGACTAGCAAACACAAATGGCTAGTGATAATAAACATAAACTGGTGATACTTTCTTCATAAAAATCAACAAGAACGATGAGACCTAACATATTAAGAACTTAGAAGGGTTAACAAAAAAAAAGACCGCAAACATGTTGAAGTACATCTATTGGCGTATGATGTTGAAGTACATCTATTGGCATATGCTTTGATCTGCAGAATACTCAAGACAACATACAGTAAAGACTCCATTTCAAAACCTATAATAAACACAAACATTGAAAACAATAGGCACCAAGTTGAATAATTTTACGGTTGAAACCAAACGGAGGCATCGCACTTTTGATAGTAAGACCAACGATGTACTATCAGTAACTCGACAACATCAAAAGAAAATGATACATCAATACACAACAATTAGGTATCTGGAATGAACAATTTAATACTTGCACTGTTCAGAGCAACAGTTTCTATACCTGCTCATTTCAGAAGAGATCGGATGCTTTTCTCAACCAAGCTATCCAGCCTCTCTCCTCTTGCAAGGACGCACTCAATAGTTTTATGCTGTTCGAATATTCAAATGTAAACAATTCAAATAAGCAACAAAGTTGCTCGATTGCCATAAAACAATGGTGAGATAGCAAGAGTCGAGAGATCGTATTATCAAATTTTTATTTTAAGTTCAAAGACAAGATCGTGATCAAGGTTGCTTGTAGAGTATGCATGTACAATCAAGCTCTCTGTTTTACCGGATAAGGAGTTATTGATACTCAAGTTGGATCACACAATATGCATCCCAACTACAATGAAAGCATAATATCTGCATCACCATAGTATATTCGTGAATCAAATATCTAATCACAAATATGCATATAAGACCCAGAAGAGCTGCAGGAAATAAAAAACACTAACACAGTTTATTGAAATCGAATGCCAAGCAGTTACTACATCGGTGTTTTCAGGAGTTAGGGAAGGATAGTGTACAGGGTTTTGTCAATCACTACTACTAGCCAGACTAGTAGCTACTAGCTACTTGAGTAAAAAGGAGGCCCTAGGCAGCATTACAACCTATTGCACGAAACACTTTTCGAGCTTCAATAGACAAATAAGCGGATCACGTAATCTAATCTAACACCAAATGGCATCATATATTCCCAAAGTACGAGGGAATTTAGTGTCTTTATCGATAGGTTTGACATACCCTAAGTCATGGAGTGCTAGAGCTCGCACGTAAGTTTGGAATCCTACTTCACATAACCTGAAAAGAAACATAAATAGTGAGATTGTGCTCCAGATAATACAAGTGCAGCATAAATAAGTTCAGAATCTACACGCTTGAGGTGAAGAACATGAAATGCTAGAAGAGAGGGAGAACATGTTGCATGATCGTAATTTGTATCCATTTCTTTTCTTAAATAATTGTTTGCCTTACTAAAACATGTATGATTGTAATTTGTATCCATTTCTTTTCTTAAATAATTGTTTGCCTTACTAAAACATACATGACAAATAGTTGTTCTTTTTTCCACAATTTTTTACTAAATGCTCAAATATGGATAATTTACAAACAAGATAATTTACTTTGGGTTCACAAATTCTGAAATGACGCCATGTGTTTTCCTAAGCTCCTCAATGTATGGACCAAGCTCCAGGATCAACTACAAAAGCTCAGTAGCAAACAAAGTAAGTTTCTTGATCGAAATCATGATGTCGATATATAAAGAACGCAAGTCTCATAAAAGGGTATTCAATTTGTAACAAGAAGTGTAGATATATAGATATCAAAAGACTCTTTGAAATATGAACTATTTAAAGCAATCAAAGTGTGAATACCAACAATGCTATTTCAAATGCTCGATACCTAAGGAGGGCTAGTTAACGATTGTGACTTGTGATGTTACACTCGGATCATAAACACCTTGCATTAAAAGATCATGACTTTACAAGATTCGGGTTGAGAACCATGTTTCATCTATTTCAAGAATATAATGGATCAATGGGCCATATTCAAACTTACATACAATTTAATGTAAAAAGGTTTTCTTTGTAAGAAATACTTCACCTGGTTTATATTTCCAGGATATGGAGAATATCCCGTCTCACAGTTTACATCGCCATCAGGATGTCCAGTTACTCAGAGGATCAGAGGAGTGGATCGAGTGATTATACTCTACATTAATAACCATTGTTCTACTTCTATCTGGGCACAAGAATGGGTCAAAGTCAAAATTTATCAGAAGAAACCTGCTGGACACACATTGTAGTGCGAAAGAAAATATCTAATTTGTTAAATGCCAACACCAAAGTGTGCATAGGGTGCCAAAATGGTTAAGGAGGAGACAAATTATGATTATTTCATTATAAAAAAATGTTCTCATCAATATATATGATCCCAAAGACAAGCCATTTAACAGTAATGGACTAACCTGATATTGTAAAAAGTTTGATGTCCAAAGCTCAGAAATTATAAAATCTGTACATATTGTACATAAATCCTGCAGTAGACCATTTGTAAGTACAAAATAATAACCAAGAACTGAGGCCACTGTAGGTGCTCCAGCCTCCCTCCAAGGACCATGTAGCATATTCCAAGCACCTTGCTGTTGACGGCCTGTCCAAGAATCCCTTTCTTTTGTATCAAATAGCAATGCTTTAAAATGTTAAAATGATAGATAAGTTTACTATGGAGTTCACATGTAAATCAAAAGGCTAGCAATGCAATAGGGATATGACATATTAAGGAGCTCCTTATTGAGTTCCACTTATGACAGATATGCTCTAAGTCTAAACATCTAAAGAGCATTCATTTGAATGCAACTTGAGCCATTCAATTGGCAAAAGATAGTATGCTGCGTTCATACCATCGCAACTAGTGGAGCGTAAACATGTCTTGGACTAAATTCTAATGTTTATCTTTTTCTCAGAACTCACAAAAATAAGTAAAAGTTACAAGCATGAGATATTACTTCAGATGAAATTTTTGCCAATGCCATGCTAGCCCCAAGGAGTTTGAATTCTGATGAGCTCCAGACCCCACACGATAGCTGCAAGAAGATATTAGCACTTAGAAGTTAGAACAGGTTGCCACATTGGTAAGTGGTAACCTTTTGAGGGGGAAAAATGAACAGACTCTGGCAAATACATGCTATGATGCTGACGTGCAATAGGAACAGTAAGTCAGTAACAACTAATGAGTCATTTCAAACAGATGATGCATTACTAGATGATCACATGCTGTCTACTTAGCAGCAAAATGACCAAAGGATCATGAGCATTGATTTGGATGAGGCACATTTAATGCATAGCAATGTTGGTTGCTTCATAAAGAAAAACACTTCTATGTTTCATGCTTCTAGTGGATGAGTTTTTTAGTAATCAAGAGTTTGTCGAAATTTCACATAGCATGCAATCGGAGACTATATAATTATTTGCACAAGCGAGTGTTGGATGAGATATTACTATATAATTATCAAATATTATATTATTAAGATATCGCGATAAACAAACCGACTATAAAGATAACATCTGTATACGACATAGAAAGCTAGAACAAAAAGGGGATGACCATAAATCAATAAAAGTGGAGGCGGACATTGCTAACATACCTTAAAACTTTCGTACCCTCTAGCAATTTTACTTTACATGATAGCTGCCCTAACATGACAATGCCCCGAAGTTTAGTTTTTTTGGACAACATAAACAAGACACTAGACACCAAATGAACAAGATTAAATGATTAAATAAAAAGCAGCTGAACAATGAGCAAGCGATGATTTACGAAATATTCTTGGATCGATGCAGAACCCTTTTATTGTACAATATTCATTTCTAAGTTACTCAGAAGAAACAGGATATTGTCCACCATAAGAACTCCTATTGAAAATTCAAGCAGAGGGAATTGGATCTCTCATAAAATCACATCGATTAAAGAGAGAGAGAGAGAGAGAGAGAACTAGGCCTAAAAGAGGTTGACTAATTTGTTCTCGTCATAATGGAATCAATTTGCATCTTGTTGGTTTGCTTTCTCGTACTAGTGAAAATTATGCAAGTGACATAGGCATATTATAGCATTTGAAACACCCATTGCATCGACAACCTTTTTAAAACCCTAGTCGAGATACAATAGCACCTAAAACTACACTATAATTTTTTCCAATGACTAGACAAATGATGTATCTGAGCTATTTAAGGTAAGAGTCATTCCAAAAGTTTAGTTATTTCACTTTTACAGCATATGATGCATACTTAACCACATAACTAAAATGACAATCATCCTCAACAACAAAAAAGCAAGAGTAGCATTAGCAAAAAAGATCAAATAGTTTATTAGCGTATATAATGTTTTGATTATTTGGAGCTATTGAATACTTCTAATTTGATGACGATGTATCTTTGAGAAGTTTTACCCATGAGTACCTGACTACCTTTACCAACTGAATACAAAGAAGCCTCTCTACAAGATCAAAGAGACAGGAATGCTAGATTCTTTGGAAGCTTTCTGCGAGTCAAGGTCCACAAAACACAACGATTGATAGATGACATAAGGAATAGAAAGGCAAAGAATCGAATTGAAAATAACCACTGAAGTAGAAAAATTAGAAGGATATAGATTTCACTCCAAGAATGAGATCAAATCCATCGATTATCTACATATAAAATTACGAACTAGAATTTAATATCCGAAATAACATGTGTAAGTCTCAAAGATCTTACGTAATATGTCAAACTATGAGATATCATTAAAGATATTCGAAAGTTTGAAGCTTGCCTCTAGAACTTCATCTTTGCGGATGGAATGAAACATGAGTACAAAGCATGCTCAGATCTAACTTTTTGTTTGATGGATGAGCTTCTCCATGAAACCTTGTCATCACGAAGCAATGCATGACATGCGAATGTTCCTTCTCCAAAAGTCGGCTTGCGTATTGAGTTAGCAATTCATGTTGCACTTTCGTGAAAATAAAGGAAAGCACATTAAATCATGTCATATTGGGAAAGGAAAGCACATTAAATCATGTCATATTGGGAAAGGAAATCATGACTATCGCTCTATCAGAATCCAACAAAGACTGAACATACAATTCCAAATTATGCATCTGGTGTACATGTAGCAAATCCAAGGTTCTTCAAGACCTAGGCGCAATATAAAACATTTATATCTACCATATAGAACAAGGGAAGGTGTCATCTTGTCATGACCTTTCGTGTGTAAGTTAATTACTAAATCTATGATAATAGAAATGTAAAGTTTGCGGGGCATAACAGAGATAACAACAGATTCTACATTATACTGAGTCAGAATATCAACAAAATGTAGAAAAGAACAACATGAGTTACGAAGGAAGTACTGTTTTCTCTATAAATGACTCAAATCCTTTATTGAGATTTTCACCAACATAGTCACAAATGTTATGTTTGAAGAGCCTCTAAAAGAAATAAGGGTGTTTAGTACAATGACCAAATTTTAAGGCAAAACTTTTTTTAAAAAGTCCAAAAACTAGTGGTTACATACTACATAAACAAAAATTTAACATAGAGATGAACTAAAAGGAAGTGAAATTGATTTGAGATTCAAAGAATCGACATCTTACCAAGTCTGCGATCATCAAAATACACATCCCCACCCTCTACAGTACAGAGCATGCGATCTCACAAGGTCGCATGAGTAACAAAGGATATGGCTCCATTGAGATCAAAGACATTAAATGAAAAACAAAAGAACACGGTAATACTATGCACCTCCTGAAAAGCAATGACTTTCCTAGATAAAGTTTCTTCACTCTTATTAAGCTTCATTTCAAACAAAACCTTCAACATTACACCCATTTCCATGTGAAAACCTCCCATAGCCGGGTTATGTCGTCTGGATGGCCTCCTGGCCTCGGAAGAAGAGGTGGGCCTCTACCACCTCGTCCTCCAAAACCTCCACGGAATGATTGTTGGTGCTCCGTATTGAGGGCAAGACTACAAGGAAAGGCACAAAATGATAGAAAGTGTTAATGCCCCATCTTCAAACCTAGAGACATCCAACTTTTTCAAAGCACTAGCTGCCCCACGCCCCCAACATATCAAGTATCCAAACTAGGAAAATAATCCATCGCTAATAGAGTACCGGTAGGTTGAATGGGCGGTAGACTAATAGATTTCAAGTAGTTGCACACAAAGCATGGGCATAATTTTCATCACTTCGTGCACTAAATCATCAATGAAAACACTAAAAAGTGTAGTGAATTTTAGGTTACACTGAAAAACCATTTCATCAAAATACTTTGAGCTATTGCCATCTTTAGCTTACAAGAATATGCACCAATTTGGGTATTACAGATATTTAGCAGTTACAGAATACCCTTTCTCAATGGCATCATTCATCACATCTGGGGCATGCAAAATATTTCCCATAATGTAGTTACCTTACTGCTTGTGGCAAGATCAAGGAATAGCTGCCTCTGGAGCATTCCATCAAACAGGTGATGAGCTTCTTGCCCTTGGTCATGGTGGAGCCGAGCGCCGGTGAGTGAGGGGACGACGGCGTCTGGGGGTGGCCGAAACAGAACCGGGGAGGGTCCATCTTCCTACCGTGTCCCGGGAGGCGCTGAGGGGAACCGGCGGCCGAGGCGGGTCCGGCGACTGTGTGTGGCGGCCGGAGCCGGGGAGGGAGTAGTCACGGCGGCGCTGGAGGGCATAGAGAAAAGGTTAGGGGAAGCACGAGTGGGAGATTGGCTGGGGAACTCACCGGGGAAGCGCCGGAGGAGCGGGAGGTGCCAGGGTGAGTCGGCGGCGGAGGCCCATGGCGGCGCGGCGGCGGCGACCTAGCGAGGGGGGGCTGCTCCCAAGCGACGAGGGTGCGGACCATGGCGCGTGCGGCGGCCAGGAGGAGGCGGCGCCGGGACGAGGGACGGCTAGGGAGGTGGGGGCTGTGGGAGGAGGGGTGGTCGGGGAGAGGAGGCAGCGCTGGGAGAGGTGGGGCGGCGGGGAGGTGGGTCGTCGGAAGAAATTAGGGGATTGGGGACAAGGTTTTAGAGGATGCGGCGCGCGGTGCAAACGGTTTTGGCGCCTCGGCCGAAAACATTTCAGCTACGCGCTTGCGCCCGCCAAAGGTTCTATTATTCCCGGCAGTTACAATGACCTAGTAGAGTTTTTTTAGGGCAGATGTATTGTAGACAAATTTTTATTATTCCCGGCAGATGAGTTGTTCTAAACAATAATTATTCCCGGCAGATAACGTGACCCTTAATCTCTTAGATATTCCCGGCAGATGTTTTGCCATTAATCCATTTTTTCCCTGGCAGTTAATTGCCCTTAATGCTATGCCATGGTGTAGTGGCAGTACGTATGTACTCCTTTTGGATTTTTACTTGAGATTAGTATACATACTCCATTTGGACCTATACAATTAATAAACATTTTTTACTGTTTGTAGTATGTACGGTTCTTTAAGATATACTCTCTATTTTTGGAGATGCACACAATCATGTGGTACGTATTGTTTGTAACTATACAATTAATAAACATTTTTTTACTACTACAGCTTCGTGATCCTAGCAATGTATGCTATCGACACCATACAATTCCACCGACAAATGAGGTACACGACATTGAAATGTATATTTTTAATGACAATGACGGCTGTTATACTAAATATAATAACCAATGATTTGTATTCAAATACTACATGTACACAGGTTGTTTTTCATACATATGTGGACATTGAACCCCCAAGCTTTGATCTCGGCATCACTCAAACTCCTAGGGAAAATGCTATAGGTGTATATAGCCCAGAAAATCAAGTTGTATCCAATTTGGCAGACGAATTCGACAATGCAGCCCAAGCCAATGAAAAACTAACCTGTTCAGCATCTCTTCAATTAGACAATGACCATCCCGGTTAGCCATGTGTCGGACCCGGATTCCGAGAATCCAAATCCTTTGTGAAATCACTGTGCTATTCCCTAGATCAGTAGCTAGCACTTCACAAAGACACATTGTCAATCATTCATACAAGCGTGAACTGAAATATTAAATATTACAACCAACGAGTGACATAGACCACGCCGGTCGAAGTTTACAAAAGGGCCGGCGGGCCAAATGGATTACATCACATAAAAGCAACGTAAACTACAGCGGAAGCAAAAGGCGAGGTAGGGCTCATCTCACATAGGCAAGCGACTGGGGTGACCTGTGTACGATGGATATTAACCAAGAGTTGGATAATATCGGTTATACACGAGTACCAACGAGTCTACTTAGACTGGGCGAGACCTAAACTACAGAACTACACTACTCCTCGTCATAGCCTTATCCATCATCTCCTGGGCCTTTGTAGAAAGCGTAGTCTCCTTCGTCTTCATTATCTCAAGGGTTAAGGGAGAAGCGAGAATGAGCACTACTACCGTGCTTTCATGAGCCAACACACAATGCAAATATATACATGCAAGGCTTAACAAGGATGGCTTGGGTTCTTTTATTTTGTAAAGCAACTTTTCAAATATCATACTTACAAAGTCCTATCACTTAGCATTTTAACAAATTTGCATTTTGATAAAGAGAGCATGTGCAATAATTATTTTAGTAGAGGTTCCATCCATGGAAACTCTACCAATGCATCCTTTTAATTGAGCCGCCTCCAATGACTACACCCATCGAGCACGACGGCCAGAAAAATCCAACATGGCTAGGTGAGCCCTTCCACCATTTTTATACCACCCACCAAGTTGTTGAAATAGAACTAACTCAAGTTATGATTCCCATGTTCCGCTTTTGATCAGAGGCACTACTGCTTAAACAGCTTTTAGACTCGCAGAGGTTGCACACTTTACCCACAAGAGATAGTTATACCCGTTACCCCTCATGATTCCGTAGTCATGTAGTTGAGCGACCGTCATAGTAACTTTTCTAGATATCTCGCCCCTTCTGTCATTCCACCCATACGGGGTTACGCCCATATGTTGTGCGGGATGTTTACCACAACGACTAGCGCAGCTGGCCCCGGCCACAACGACTAGTGCAGCTGGTAACTTCACCTTTTTGGTGTCCCTTCCAAGCCGGAGTATCTCCGCGACTTGTACGCTCTTCGCCCTCCAAAGGAGATGACTTTCAAGGTTCAATAACTTTACTAAGCCAAGTTGCACTTTGCAGACTTGTGGTTGTACTTGTTTAACACGGGAGGTCATGACAAGATTAAGTTCTTAGGGTTATCTGGGCGGTTCATTCCACAAACCAACCATCCATGTGCTCCCCGAGCACCCACCACCTCACCATCCGCCCAGATAGAACTAGCAATTGGGGTTTTGAGGAGTAAACCAATTTATTTTCACACCTTTTAGCCAATGGACCACCAATGACCACCCAAATCATTTTATGTTTAAGGAAATGATGATTGGGGTATTTAATACCCCGGTACTTAAGCAAGACTAGCATGTCGCTTAAGTACAACCTATAACTAGTATTACCATATAGTTACTAGGGTGACAAGGATTAATGGATTCAAATTGTCAAGGATGGCATATTAAATTAATTAATCAACAAGTGGATATTTAACTACCTTAAGCTTTAACATACAGTTGATAAAGAAATAAGGCATGCAATTTTGCTAATTTAAATGAATATAATTTGCATAAAATGTAGGATCAATATGGTCAAAGTATTGACTCGCCTTGGTTAAAGGCAAGGGGTTCTTGATACTCTTGGTCTTGATCAACTTGAGGATCTCCAGCGTCCTCAAATCCTAATCCAAGCATAATACCTAAAAAGGCACAACGGCAAAGAGAGCAAATAAATACACAAAAATACACAAATGAACTTCAAATTAATCAAGTCCTATGCCATTAGCAAGATCTTGATTTAACAAATTTTTAGAAATTTATTTCATAATTTTTGGAGTTAAAATGGAGGAGAAATGAATTTCCGAAGATTGAAATTGAATTAAAAGAAAAAAAGAGAGAGGGGATGGGTTCACAAAGACACGGTCGTGGACCCGACCACCACGCCAAGATTGAAGCACCTACCATGGAAACAGTGGCGCCGAGGGGCCCACATGTTAGCCAAAGGGAGGGAGGGGCAAGGCAATGACCGGTGGGGCCCGGCTCAATCCATCCCCAAATCCACTCGGCCCTTCAAGAAGAATAGAGGAGCGGAGTGTGTGTGCGGCCGGCCAAGGCGGTGGCGGGCCGACGGTTGAGGATGGGCGGCCAATGGATGAGTGGAGCGGGTCGCCGGAGGGCGGCGGACCTGAGGTGGTGGCAATGCTCAGAGAGAGGCGGAAGCAAGGCGTGGAAGAAAGCGGCGGCGGCACGGGTTGCATGAGGCGCCGACGGTGGAGCGGTGCTGGCGAAGAGGGCACGCACACCGCGCGCGATGGCGTGGGGAACCTGGAGGTGGAGTCAGGTTGGCTCGGGGGCGGCCGTGGCGGTCCGACGACGGCGGCCGTGAGCAGAGGAGGGGAGGTGCCAGCGGCGGCTCATCTCGGTGATGGAGAAGACGAAGGGAGGAGGGGGTCGGCTTCCTAGGGCTTTGAGGCTCACGGTGACGCGGTTGTCGTAGGCGGGGGCTCATCGGAGCGACGAGGGAGCGCGGAGGCGGCGTGGCCAAGAAGGGAGCGGCGGCTTCGGCCGAAATGGGGCGGATTTGCTTGAGGGCTTACCGGAGCTCGGGGCGACGTGGGGAGCTCAAGAAGGGGTGGAGGGGGCTTTATAGGGAGGCCAAGGTGCAGGAGCAAGGGCCACGGAAGTGGGGGTCTGGTCCTTGGAGCGGCTTGGTCCCGAGGCGCGACGTGGGCGGCCAGCATGAGGGGGAGACAAGGCGAGGGAGCGGAGGAAGCGCTACGAGGACGAGGGCGGCTCGGCGTCCTCACGGTCATGGCACGCGTGTAGGGGCGCAGCAAGACGACACGGCCAAGGGCGGGCGGCGACGACACGACGGGTTGAGAAAAACACGGCCCGGCGGCGGGTGACACGGAGTCTCCAAGGCGGCGAGGCGGCGATCATCGTGGCGACGCGGGTGCGGTGTGGCGGCAAAGGGAGCAATGCGCTGGCACGAAGCGGTGGCACGCCACTGGGAAAGAAAAGAAAGAAGAAGGAGCCGGCGGTGGTCTGGGCGCTCGGGCCAAAAGAAGAGGACGGGTCGGGTGGTTTTAATGGAGCAGCCAAAGGAAGGGGGAGAAAGCCACAATTTGGTCAATGAGAAAGGAGAAGAAAACTGCCAGCCCAACAAGATTATGGGCTTGGCCCAGGAGGAAGAAATGGGCTGAGCCTGAGGGAAAGAGTGGGCTGGACTCGAGGTGGCCCTGGAATTTCAAAAGAGGAGGGAAACTCCACTTTGCGGAAATGAATTTCAAATGTTGTAGATATTACATTTGAAACACACACACCGAGAAATAGAGGAAAATTTTCAGAATTAGCTTGGTAGTTTGAATTACGGCGAAGAACGGAACTAGCACAGTCATTACTATTTATCGTCCGAAAACGTACATTACACCATGTTAGTTTTTACGTAATTTAAAATATCTACTCATGTTGCTCGAACTGACTAATCCGGTTAGCCATGTTAGTTTTTACGTAATTTAAAATATCTACTCATGTTGATAGGTTCTTGACGCCGCTGCTTCCTTATGTTTATTGTACCCATCTAGGTACATTGGAATTGAATCTCGTGCATCCTTTGTCCACCTCTTCATGATATACTTCTCTGGTATTTCAGAGTACCCATTCTGAAACATAACCTGCTAATAAAAAGTACATTTCGTTAGACAGGAATACAAGACATGATACTTAATGAAAAAAAATCCAATGTTAGTTTATTTTCATCATACCCTTATAATGTGGCAACATATAATCCCCAAATGCTCAAAGAGCTTGCAAACACAAGAGAAATCTTGTTCCTCGTAGTTGACGCACTTTGTAGACTTTCCTACCCCAACTTTGCATATGAGTATCTCCAATTTGGACTACTAGCAATGGAATTGATTCTCCGCACTTTGAACCATATATGAGAAACTCCGACGGAATTGTTCCTTGAACCTAGCGAATGCACCCCTGGTGTAAACACGGCCGCATGTTGCTCTACAAAGTAGCTTGAGGTCAGGGTCACCTTCTCCTGTGGTGTGATTATTATATGAAATTCCAATTCAAACAATAATTCTTAAGAAAATTGTAGAGCACAACCAGTAAAAAATAATTACAAAAGACTGAAATACTTACATTGTACGAATGATGCTCCTCTGCCTCCTCCTCCTGGATTCTATCAAAATAGAAACTCTCATATCTTCTTACAAATCCATTGAGCGAGGAAGAAGGTTTCACATACTTTTTAGGACATGATTCATGCTCTCACTCCTCTGAGTAGTCGACATTTTCGCAAAGAAAAATGGCTTGAAATATGCAGGTGCCCATTTGTCCTTCATATCCCACATCCTTCTCAAGTATGTGCTTGTCTCTAATTCATACTTCTGGACTAATCCTATCCATGCCCTTTCAAACTCATCTATCGCTTATGTTCATTTATGACATTATGGAAATCCTCCTTAAACTTGCTTCGCTTGCTATATATGTTTCCCGTGCTTTTAGCCTTCTTAAGTACATGCCACTTGCAAACTCGTGAATACTTGTCAAAGCCACACATCCCTTAATGCAACCTCCATCTGATGGCAGTTGTCTGGAAAAAAGGAGTTTGTAACCATTACAATTTGATCAGGTGGTATGTAAACAAACTTCTACCAAATAAAAAGAATATAAACCGAACCATGAATTACCTATGAGTATCGAAGCAGGTATTTTACCATTCATTGACTCGGTGAAAGTCTGGAACAACCACTTGAATGACTCGACTATTTCCTCTCTCAACAATGCACAACCAAACAATACCGTTTGGAAGTGGTTGTTAACCCCCACAAAAATACCGAATGGAAGGTTGTACCTATTGGTACGATAAGTAGTATCAAATATAACGACATCACCAAAATGCTGAAAACTCTGCCTAGACAATGCATGGGCCCAGAAAATATTTTTAATCCTGCAAGCCCCATCGATCCGAACGGTGTAGAAGAAATCCTTGTCATGCGATTAATCGTTGTTCTTGAAGAAATCTAATGTTTTCTGTACATCCTCGCTGCACTCATCTCTCCTTATGGCATAGGATAATCTGTTTAGTGCTCTTCTAGTGAATGGTGTCAATGAAGGACCACCGTGCATTGCAGCAACAAACCCATACATGCATGTAGGTGTTACCCCCTTATGTACCATTTCTGCAACAATACTCTTTGTCTCATCATCAATAAAGCTATGCAACCTGTAGTACCTAGTATGGCGTAAGTCCCGTTTCATGGCATGGTTATGCTCGCTTACAAAGACGGTAATCACCCATTGATGAAGCTCAAAAAACCGATTAATTCTAAGCATAGCCTTACATCCTACCCTTGTTGGGTTTTCCTTGACCTTGGGATCATGCCCCTGTATATGTTATCACTCACCGAAATGTAAATACGACATAACATCATATTAATCATTGATGGCGTATTGATCAGACGTGTTCATGTGCAATTACTGTTGTCAAAGGAGTATGTATACAATTCCAGAAAATTCGTATGTTTTTGTCCTATAAAAAAAATACATACTACATGCTTTTCTGCACATACTACATACTTTAAAAATATGTTGTGCCTGCGCTTTAAAATTTAACTGCACTTGAAAAATGTAGTATCTGCATGTGTACATGTCCAATGGAATTATCTCCACTCTAAAAAAAGGGATTACATGTCCATGAAATATTTTAATGGGAGTATAACAGATTAGGTACTCATGGAATATATAATTAGGGAGCAATAACAGCTTAATTAGGTACTCATGGAATATATAATTAGGGAGCATTTGCACTATATGATCAGGAATATATGTGCTTACGGTGTATATGTGGAGCAACTAGTACCAGCCTAGTATGTGCAGTAAAGCATTTTTACTACATACTTGTCTTCAGAACATACTACATACTTGTCTGCACATACTACATACTTTAAAAATGTAGTATCTGAACATACTACATGCTTGTCTTCAGTACATACTACATGCTTGTCTGCACATACTCCATACTAGTAGTATGTGTTTTTTTGACTTGAAAGCATCAGAGATATGTAACAAACAAGCACTAGAATTTTCCAAACATCTTAAACTGTGCAAACATTACATTGCTTGAGAAGTAGATACTACTACACATATAATTAAATTAACTAACCTGACGAGAGCAGCAAAACTCTTGCATGGTTTTTACTACGCCTCTCTTCTTAAAACCATGGAATCGAGTGTACATATTGTAAAATGCATATGCATCCGTATCTTGAATGAAAAGTTGCCCTAGTCTGGGCACCATGATTGCTGGGTCAAAATATGGCCTAGGAACTTCTATGTTTTGATCTTCAGTCTCTGTGACAACCCTGCTGTAGCAAAATAAAATTATATTTAACAATCAATCATACCTTTAACTGTTTAACAGTACCTACAGGTTAAAAACCATGGAATGCAGCTTGCATATGATTAAAATACCACCTCTCGAGGGGAATGCCATCACAGGTATCTTGATCCTGGACAATTTCTTGCTCCACAGGCGGACATTTTTCCATTTCTTGCTCCACGACCAGGATCTCTCGGTCTTTCTTCTCGCTTGATGATGACGAGCGGAGCAGCAAATCAAGAAAAGTTTGACGGAGAAAACAGCAATTACTAACCAACGCTGAACTTAACGGGAAATTGGTATACCAAAATTGGGTGTGCATACAAATACACGAAGTTGGTAGATCGTTGCCTGAAACGGGGTCACATAACCGGAAAGAATCGATTACCGGGATAATGCCGTGACGACGACGCCAATCAGGAAAGTCAATTACTTGTTATCCGGGAGTTGGATATTAATTACGATTTTTTTTCTACCGACTGTTATGTACTGCGGGTATTATATGATATGTATTGCGGGTTGCTAGCAACTGTTATGTAGTAGTATCCGACCCAATAATCCAATCAATGATGTGGTTTCCGAGACAGATGGACGATAGATACAATGGGAGTAACTACACCTGGGAGTAGCATATATATATATATATATATATATATATATATATATATATATATACACACACACACACACGTAAGAGTTGCATGTATTTCGCTACTGGTTTTATTTGAAAATTTCAGCCAAAAGTAGCTGAAATTTTTAGTTTTTCGGCCAATCGGTCCTACCGGCCCTGGTAAAAAAACCAGTAGCGAAAACCCTGACCGTACGTGCACACCAAGTCCTATCTAGGAGCAACCATATATATCCTTCCAAAGATTACTTCATCATGTAACCTGCACGCGAATTCGCCAAAATATCGATCTGATCTGCCGAGAGAGCCTACCGTGACCTAGGCTTCGTTAAGCATGGGCAACGCCGCCGCCACGCCGGCCTTCCCGGCCACGCCGTCGACGACCCTGACCATCAAGCTGCTCATCGACAAGGAGGCCCAGCGCGTGCTCCTCGCCGAGGCCGGCAAGGACGTCGTCGACTTCCTCTTCAGCCTCCTCGCCATGCCGGTCGGCGCCGTCCTGAAGTTGCTCGGCAAGGATAACGGCGCGCTTGGCAGCGTCGCCAACATCTACGCCAGCGTCGGGAAGATGGACGCCGCGTTCATGCAGAGCCCGGGCGTGCGGAACTCGCTGCTGAACCCCTACCCGGTGCACCCCTCCGTAGCCGCCGCCGCCGGAGGCTTCCCCTCTCTCGTCCCGAACCTCCCCCTCCCGCCCCCGCACCCGCACCCGCACCCACCGCCTGGTAATTTCTGCGAGCCACCACCGCAACCGCTAGCCCCAGTCCTGTCAACGCTGAAGGGTTTGCCTGCCTTCGGCGCGGCGGCTACGACAAGCACGTTCTGCCGTTGTTCTGCCTGCCTTGGCTTGGTCCGCATCTGTCCCGCCGGAGGCGGATACGCCGGCCAGGGGCCCAGAGGGTTTGTGCAGGACGTGGTGACGTACACCATCATGGATGACCTCATCATCACGCCCATGTCGAACATCTCCAGCATCGCGCTGCTCAGCAAGCTCGGCGTCGAGGACGTCGTCGTGCTCGAGGAGAAGACGGTCAAGATCGGTTACCAAGGGGTGGATTTCGATGCGTGCATGCCTAATTTCTTTTCTCGATCGAATTACTTGTTTAATCATCTATTAATGGGTCCGTCTATACAAAATTCAACTATTTTTTCTCCAAAAACAATTAAATTTTTGTTTATTTACAACATCATTATATATAAATTACAGTAAATTATATATATATATTTTTTGTTTTTGTCACTATAATTATTCTCAAAAGTCTTAGTAACTCATATTTCTATGGCATGATTCAAAATCTAACATGTACTTTCAGTGAACAAAAACAAAAACAAAGACTAAAAATTAAATTTTATAGCAACAAAATACGGCAATGTTGTGAACCCATTATGTTCTGAAGAAAAAATCATAATAAATTCAGACTCAATTCATCGGATAAGAAAGAATGTAAATCTCAAAAGCATATCGAACAGATAAAAATTCGACTATTTTGATAAAAAAAAAATAGTCGAATATTGTTTATCGAAACCTCTTCTGATGCGTCGATCTGCTAATAAATTTGCACGTGCGCTTGCAGGGTTTGGAGATTCTCAAGGCTTCGTGGCAATCCAAGACTGTCCTGACGGATGTCTTCCTGGCCAAGAAGAAAAGGGCGCGCACGTCCGGCGACAAGAACGACGCTGACCAATAAAAGAGCGCGCTGGTACAGCGACAAGAACAGAGCTAGTTCTAGTTCTGAATATGTAGGGCTTTGTGCCGAGCGAGCATCGTGTATTGGTCGACTTGCTAGTGATTCCTGCGACATAAGAGTACGTTGTCTACGAATATGCTTGCAGCTAATTTCTGCATGATCCTAATTAGTTCTCCGAGGACTTTCTTTTAATTACCATCTATCTATATATTATTTATTATATAATAAATATTATAATATTAAAAGAGCTACATGTCCAAGAAGAAAAAGGAGATTCACGGCACTTATTTGGTCAGTTCAGATTATAGCAGTAAGCATACTGTAGTTTCCCCCCTTAATTGTTCGCACATGAGAGTTGAATACGTTTAGAGTTGTATAGCGAATAAACTCAAATTTAAATATTGAAGATATGCATTGTACAAATTAATTAACGTGCAATCGCACCGGCAAGTAGTGGCTAGTGATAATTCAGAGTGAAATCACAAAAAAAAACAGCGAATTTTTTTGGACAAGTATTGAAGCGAATACGGTTTTTATTACTGGTACTTTAGTAAACTTGTGCTTGCACACGCAATATGCATCCAGGACACCGGAAGCGCATAAGGTGGTGGGTACATATTGATTGGACCAGAAAAGATAGAAACTTGTCCAGCGTACATCCAGGAAATAAATTCTACAAGACTCCGTACCTTCAGTTGGCCGGACGTAATAAATCCTATAAGACCTTGATACCTTTAGACCTTTGCTGAGACCCATTTCAAATCATGACATGTGACTATGCAAAAAGGTGGTTGATTTATTTTGTTATATGTTATGAGATTGAAATGATCTAATAAAGATTTAAAGGTGACGAGGTCTCGTAATATTTTCTTCGATACATACATCGATCCGTAGCAAGTAGGAGTACTACTAATTAAGCAAATACTACCGGTGCGTACTGTTGGAGCAGATTTAAAAACAACATTCACTCTGCACACAAGGAGAGCTATTTCATTGGGAATTGGGCTTTCCAGAGACTAAAAGAGGGGTTTCTTATTTCGGTAGGACAAGCGCATTATGTGCCCATTAATTGGCGCGGTCTCATGCGGATTGTAAACCACTGATGTGTGTGTGTGTTGTATTTGTTCATTGGCTACCAGTCCTTGTCTCCTTGCTAATGTCTACTTGTGTTGGATAGTTCCACGAATGAACTCAGGGCTTCTTAACTATTACACTCATGGCGAAAACAATATTGTATCCTTTTAAATGGTACCAGCAGACTCGGATTTGTCTCAGGGAAATAGGTATACAATCACATCGATCGATGGATTACATAAATTGATCATGTGTCCCGAGTTACCATATATGACATAATAAGATGGTACATATATATTGACACTACAGGAAATTGTCCCGGGTTAGTTAATGTATGCTGCGACATGAACACGGCATCGAGAGAAATACACACAGTGACACAGGGTCATCTCCGAAAATAAGGCATAGACTCATGCATCAATCGCGGCACCCGTTGATCTTGTTGCAGCCGCGCGTGTACGCGTTGGCCTCCTGTGGCATCCAGAGTTCGGCGGCGTTGGTCTTGTCGCAGTGGCCGAGGACGGTGCAGTTGGTCGTGCGGTCGGGCACGGCGACAGTGGGCTTTGCGGGCCGCGCCGCAGGAGCCTCCAGGTTGGCCTCCAGCGGCATCCAGAGTTTGGGACGTGCCGCGTGGGCCTCCTGACCCGCCAGCATTAGGCCGACCAAGGCCACGGCCACCAGAGCCAACCGCATGGTCACCTTCTCCATATATGATTTAATTTCTTCTGGTGTCGTTTAACGAAGGGAAAGAAGGGAAAGAATATGGAGAGGTGCTTGGTTTTCCTGATGTGTGCCTTGTGGAGATGTAGAGAAGAGGCTTTTATAGGAGCTTCTCGTCCAAAATATGAGTGGACGAGAGGAGATTCAGAGCCTATGGTACTATGTTTAGTGTTTTGTTTTTGACAAATACTATTTGCTTAGTTTTTTTATATAAGGTGACAGCGAGGCATGAGCAGAGAGCAGAGATGGCGCCACATCAAGCGCAAATGACGCCGGAGCAGGACGACATGCGGTGCATGACCGAACTGGTCAGCGACGCATGCATGCACGTGACGGTGATATTGTCCGTCACGGTGCCCTGCACGAGCCCTTCCGCTCCTCCGGCCGCGGCGTCTTGCTCCAGGCCAGAGCCGCCAAACCCGGGCGCCACATACTGATACTGCAAGGCCGCCGTCATCCCCCTGCCACGGCACGGACACGTCGTACCACCCACGTCCGTCACGTACTTGTGGCAGCGGGGAAAGTAGTTGCCTTAGGATAACGAATTTTGAGAAGGGACGACAAATTTTGGGATTTCGTTTTAGATATGCCTCGAGAAAGGGACAGCGGCTCACCGGACTTGGGGACGATGACAGAACGAGGCGGTGATGCTTGGGGCTTGTGGAGGGAGCAGAGAGGTGAAAGAGGTGGCCTTAGGATAATGCGCTGGCTATATAGGCCAGTTGAGGCGGTTGCGCACAGAAGCTTGGCCGAAGCGAGCGCAGCGCGTGGGTGCGGCGTGGACGGCCGCGCGGTGTCCTCGCGAGAGGTGGGCTAGCACTGGAGCACGCGCGAGGTGGCGCACGTAAGCAGTGGCGAGGGCGGCGTAGGTGTCAGAGGCGGTGCTCTCGCGGGCAGCGCGACTTGAGGACGGAGGCGGCTTCCGCGCTGGGCTAGGCGTGCGCGGGAGACGGGCTGGGCTGGGCGGGCCGCAGGCTGTGTGATGGCCCGGGGCGAAGGCGAGCGAGGCAATCGGGCTGTGCAGGCTGCGGCCCAAACATGGGTTGGAATCTGCCCAAGGAAGGTTTTGGGAATTTCCTAGGATTTTCTGAGATTTTCCAAAGGGAGGAGGGATTCC
The DNA here is from genome assembly GCA_036346405.1 of Phyllostachys edulis. Lineage (NCBI taxonomy): Eukaryota > Viridiplantae > Streptophyta > Magnoliopsida > Poales > Poaceae > Phyllostachys > Phyllostachys edulis. Next base: position 121,191,554 of record CM070546.1, read on the forward strand.
CGGCACACGAAAAACTCAGCCAAAAACCAAAGAAACTCAGAAAATACAGCGACAATTTGGAAACGAGATCAAAAGATTCCGCGAAAAAATTTCATGAAAAAAATAATCAAATTTCCACGTGTCACTCTTAATCTCTTTTTTGGCCTAATTTCGGTGTAAACACTTTCGAAAACAAAGTTTGAAAGTTTACGAAAATTCCTTGGGAACTGGTATCGGAGTCGATTCGGGCGCCGGCCTGCACTAGGTTCCAAAATTCGCCTCTTCTGCGTTGAGGTATTCAATACAGAAGATCTATAGTGCATAGGCATTAGGAGCGATCTTCATCGTCTAATCGAAAATCAAACGTCCAGAGCTATGGCACAAATTTCACTGTTGCTACAGTATTTTTTACTGTATTTCACGGTCGACTATTGTTTACCTTCTCACAAAACATTATTCGCAGTGACCATCTACGGTATACAGATGATTCGGATCTGAAAGGTGTGGTGTCGGTCGGCGCCAGGTGGTGCCTAAGTGGCCGGGGGCCCTGGCGACTCCGTCATGAATGGGTATTTTGGGCCTCTACTGGACCCACTTTGAAACCGATGGCCATTTTTGCCGATTTTCTTCGGATCTTGGGACTTTTCCAGCAAAACAGGTTCCAAAAAACCTATCACTTGATCGAGTGAGATTCAACGGTGATAAAAAGCGTAATTTCAGCATTTTTCTATCAAAATAAATGGGAATCATGACTCGGAAAAGTGTTAAAATGAGTGCTGACACTCACCTCCTATGCCATCACAATTGTCGGCACAGCCATCGTCTGTTTGGTGCCCCAGATCCCTATAAGAATTTGCTGCAAAGGCTCACGGAGACCCTACATGTTTCGGCCTCAGGTGTTGTGAGTATTTTCGTACTCGGGCAAAAGTTGAGGAAGATAAAATGAACTTATTCCTCTACTATACATGTACGCAGAAGCATGAAGCATATAGAGCCCAGTTCTTTAATTCACTGATCTTGCAGCTATGAACTATGGTTAATCTGAGCCTCCGACATTGCAAGAGCAAAAAGAAGATAATAGCACGATGCAAGACATACTACAAGCGTGACCGAAATGACCAACCTAATTAGCAAGCACTTAAGCACACTGGAAGTGCATAAGCTGGGTATATGCAGTTTAGATCAAACCAGCAAACAAGCTCTAAGTTTTGCCACGTAAGACGGATCCTAAATTTACAATTTTTGCTCGGATCATCTCCTTCTCTCACCTATATAAACCCTCACGCCCTAACCCTAACCCATCTCCACCTCCCACATCCAGCCCCTGCCACCCCACCACGCCCCCGTCCCGCCTCCCTCCGTCTCGCCGGTGCCAGCGAGCTCCTCCCCCACCACTACCACAACCCAACGCTGCTACCGGCGATGAGGGGCCGCCAGCCTCCTCCTCTCTGCTCCGCCTCCTCCTTCCCCCACCACCCTTCTTCCTCATCTCCAACAGCAGGGGCGTCGGATCCGCCACCATCTCTCGTCGCCTCTCCTCTTTGAACTCATCCTTAACCCGCTCGCCACCGCCGCCCACCGTCGTGCTTCCGACGCCCACTCCCTCCCTCTAAGGTCCGAGCTCTGGTGAACCAAAACCCTAATCGGTGAACCCGAGCCCAAACTGGTGGCAGTGGGAGACGATGGCACCGGCGAGGAGGACAGCGCCCTTGGCCGGAGCACGAATCTCCACGTGAATCCAAAGGTGAGAAAAATCGACTGAGATTTTGCAAATTTTCATTCGTATGTGATTTAGCAAATCTGAAAAAAGAATTGCCCATCTCATCTCTAATAATATTCATCCCGATTCCTTTCCATCTCTCTTAGGTTTCCAACTCTCACACACACTGACACACCCAAGGTTCAAGCCGCTATCTCTCTCACACCAGAGATTCACTATCGCCACCGCCATTAGTCGACCTCACTGGCGATGAACTCGATCAGCGGCGGTGCCTCCCCTTTAGGTGGAGAGAGAGAGAGAGAGAGGAGTACTTTTCTCCCATCAATATCTCATTCTCCGTGCTCGATCCGACGACAGTGCAGGGAGTAGTGATGGTGTGGGCAACGAGCTAGCGAAGCCGGTGTAGGGAGCTACGACGGTGCTATGTGCTCGCATGCAGTGGTGGACCCAAAAATGAAGCAAGGGGGGGGGGTGCTAACTCAAACTCTTCAATTGGCTTCTGAAACCCCGAATCAGCAACAATATCATTCATATTAAGCTCAACATGTGGTCTTTTTTGCTCAACATCGCTCCCTTGAGTTGCTAAACTTTTCTTGGATGTCTGTTTTGAAAAATATTTCTCCATCTAGCCGAAATCCTAGCAAATAACAATATAACATTCTAGTTAGTTGTTGAAATTTGGGAATTGCTGAAATCCTAGCAAGTATAGTGAGAGTTCTTCAAGCTCACTAACATTTCTTTCAGCTATTTTACCATACACCCTTTAACTGAATGATGAACTATGGGTAATCTATACTGTCAGCAACTATCAATTCAGAGGCATAATAGGAATATTCTTGGCTCATCATCTATGAACTATCTCTTGAACAAAACTTAAAATCCAGTGTAAACTTTGTCCATAATCTTATAAATGCGTACCTGCGGAGGGAGGATGTCGGAGCTTGGAGGGAGGACCGGAGGAGGCCAGAGGGGCGGTCAGGCGGACCAGTGAAAGGAAGAGTTTGGGCGGAGCGTGGGGGCCGGAGGGGTAGGCTGGTCGGGCTATTTGGGGGCTCAGGCGTCCAGTAGTGGGCGGAGCCCGGCGGAGCGCAGGGGCTGGAGGAAGGAGGTGGCAGGCGGAACTGAGCGGTCGGGGCATCGAGCAGCGGGCGAAACCGAGCGGTCGGGGCATCAATGTAACGTCCCAAAATTTGGCTTTTCAAAAATCTTTTGAGTAGTTTAGATCCCTGAAAAATTTCACTAATTTTATTTGAATTAATAAAGCTTAATTGGGAATTTCCTAAATTCAAAATATTTAATTTGACTAATCTAAACATCAATTAAATAAAAACTAGTGTTATTTAGCTTCCTTGTGTTCCAAGAAATTTTCTGGTATTTTCTGAGTTTTTTTAGTTTGTTTGCTATTTATTTGGTCTCCTCGATTTTTGGTCTTTTCTTTATTCCAAAATTCCAATTCTTTTTCTCTCTACTCGGCCACATGGTGGATACTATTCATTATCTTCTCCAAACCGACAGAGAGTCCATCTCCTGTACACATACAACCGAATCATCCTGATTTCCCGGCCTCCCTCCTCGGTGCATATAAAATGAAACCGACCGCATCATATTGAGCCTCTTGACCTCTTCCAATCCCCTAATTTGGTTTCCTCCGAATCACCCTCGTTTCATCGCAATCTACATAATAACCGAGCTCCACCGAAGGTCTTATCCGTCGAGTTCCACCTCCATCCAACGTCCTACAGTCGAACCGTCTGCGCCATTGAGTTCGCCTCGCTACGTTCTACATCTACCATCCATCCCCATCGCCCGAAGGCCACTAAATCACCATCGGCCATGTCGAGCCATGACACTGAAACGCGTATGTCGCGTTCCCCACTTCTTCGATGAGTTTTTCCAAAATTCGATCACGTCATCTGGTGACCCTCGCCATCATCTATTTTTCTCACATTTAAGTTTCAAGTTTCATCCACCATGCACCGAGAACCAAGCTTTCTCTCTCCTCTAGGCCTACCTCCCTTCTCCGGTCAAATACTCCGCAATTGTTGATCCCCTGCCTTCATCTCCACCACCGTTGGGTTCGTGTCGCCGTGTTCTACGCTGTGCTCCTCTCCCTTTTCGCAAAGCATCGTCGGAAATGGTGCGCCACCGTGAGGCCGCCGTTCTTCTCCTTGCCGCTAGTGCATGGTGCCGATTCTCGTCGTTCGGACTGCGTCATCATCTCTGCCTAGCCGTTGCTATTCTGTTTTGCCCATTTGCCGTCCACACCGTGGGCCCGAATTAGCATGCCCTCTGTTGCTTCTTCTCTGTTCGATTGTCCAGAACGTGGAATTCTTTTAATTTCCTTTCTTCCTTTGCTGTGAAGACGCAAGTCTTTCTCCCTCCCTCCTCTATTCCTTGTTTGCCATTTCATTGCTAAACTCTTGCCATGCCGATGTCTCCTCCATGCGCCAGGAACAACCGCCCCTCTCTGTCTTCTGTTCTGTTGATTCTCTTCGTTTCTATTCTATCTTCTCTGTTAAACTAGCTCTCTAGTTGTTTCTATTAGTTTGCTTTGTTAATTCCTGGTCTCTCTGATGAATCAACCCACTTATCATCCTTTCTCTCACTGGTGGATTGGCCCTTAGTCATCCAATCATTCCAAGCCACACATCCAATTCTCTCTCTCTCTCTCTCTCTTCCATGTGGACCCCTTATGTCAATCAATCAATCCAAACCATATATCTAATTCTCTCACTTCCATGTGGACCCTACAAGTCAGTCAACCCTTGGTCAAACCCTAGTTCTTTAGCTTGGTTCACCGTGGACTAGCATTTCTCTGTGGACATGGTTCGTAGACTAGTGGCCCACATGTCAACCCCTAATTCTATTTTCTGGAATTCTTTTAATTCTAGAAATTCATCAAGTATCAGTAGGTCCCACATATCATACACTTAGCCATTTTCCATAATTTCTGAAATAGAATATTCTGGGAAAATTTCGTAGACCCCACTTGTCAGTTTCTCTCACCCTTTTCCTTTCAGCATTTTCCTTTCCGATCAAACTTCCGAGAGTTCGTTCTTCCTCATACGAACTCTGATTGAACCCATTCAAGTTTCTAAATTCATCTAAATTCAATATCTACCTTCTAGTACCGTTCAATTTAAAATTGTAGTTTATTTGATTTATCTTTTTGAATTTTATTTGTTTTGCGCTTTCTTTCTCATTAGACGTTGAAGTCTCGGAATCATCCGAAGGAGCTGAAGTCAAGGAAGTGGAAGATTGAAGATCGAAGATAAAATAAGATCATCATTGCTATAGCAAGACAAGTTGTACCTTTGACCATGTTGAACCCAATTTTCTAAATTTACTTTGATTCAAAGTACTGCATTTTACTTTAAGTATTTATTTAAATGCTTTGGGATTAGCTATACACCATTTGATTATATTCACCTTGCCTATTGTATTACCCTGATCTTTTGTCACCCTAGCTTGATTAATTATTTAGTTGGTATTATGACAGCACCAACGTGGGTTGGTTAGATTCGATTAGTTTGCTTAGCCGTGCAACGAGTCATTCATATCATTTGAGTTGCAAATATAAATTTGACTAAGTGATTATAGAAATTTATGTAAAACTGTGTGCTGTGTGTCATTACTCGTTGATGGCATGTGTCGCACTTAACCAATAGGGTGAGAAAAGATTTAGACTGAGGCGAGTGGTGGAAACTGTGTGATATGATCGAGCTTTGTGATTGAGAATGATAATCTTCATAGCATAGTTAGAAATTGGAAGTCTCGCCTTGGTCAATTAAGAACTTAACTTTGTGCGCCATTGAACTGAGCCTTATCATACAACCACATGCTTGGTATGAGACAGGCCTAACTTAATAAGTTATGGAATCTCGACATTGACTACTCATATAGTAGGTTAAGCTCTGTGCCAGGGTGGATGTGTGTTTATGTCTCTGTGGCGATTCACATCGATGGATGGTTCGCCGCTTCCAGGTCCAACGGTGTGCGTCGGACCAGCGAGTGAGGTTGGGGTCGACGGTATTGCACACTGGGAGAGTCAATTGTTGAGATGAAACTTCTGAAAGGTTTTGTTATGATTGCTCAATTGCGTACTTCTGTATGGCGAGTCATGGCAGACATGATGAGTTAATTGTATCTTGAGGGTAAAGTGTACAACCTTTATAGAGTGTTAATCAATTTATTTGAATAGCCACGTCCGCGGTCATGGACATGCTCGGGGATTTCACACGAGGGGTATATTTTCATAAAACAATTGGGAAGGGACAGTTGTGTGATTTAAGTCATATGGCTGTGTCAAAGAAATTGATTAGGCTTTGTGTCCTTTGGTAAAACAATTGTTAAATTATTATTGTTTATTTGTTTTGAATTACGCTTTCAATCTATTATTCGTATTCAATTGCACATACAGCTTTATTGCAAAATAACCATATAAGCCATTTCTTTTGGAATAAGCCATCATCTATAAATTGCATTCTGTTGTAAAACTTGTTGAGTACGATTGTGTACTCATGCTTGGTGCAATCATTCAGATAAAGTGGAGGAATCATCAATCAACAAAACTACTTCAAGGATCGTGGAGAACTAGGTCGCGCTACCCCAGCCGATTGCCTATGGGCATATGGATGGGCTTCACTGAAGTTATTCCATTACCTTCCGCTGCAGCTTAATTCAGCTATTCGTCGTGTGAGGCATTAATTGTAAGCTTTGACCTTAAGGTCGTTACTCTGATAATTATTGTTATTTGCATATTTATTAGTCAACTTTGTATATGGAAATGATATTTCATCGATGTTACCACTGTGTGCACTAGCGTGATCCTGGACTAGTGCAGTATACACAGAGGGCCCAGAATTGTATTTTTTGGGTCCCAAGAGAGCAAGGTAGTTAGAGTCGAGATCCTAAGTTGGATCAATTTGCCTTCGGTAGGATCAAAATCGTAGTATCGAATCATAGAATCGGCGATTCTACGGAATTGTAAAAATACATATATTTAACATCTATACTATAAGTTTGTATGATTCTTATAAGGTTTACCACTTGCATGTTCCTTAAAAGCAGCTAGACATACTCTAGGAATAAAAATGGCTTATCATTATCAAGCTCAAGATTGCTCATGCCATAATATAGATATTTGCACTAGCATTACCACACTGATACAATATTTTGCATGCTCCCAGTTTATTTATAGTTTCATTCTCAGAAATTAATATCAAAAAATTTTGCTCTAAAACAAAATATCAAGCAAAGCTCGGCCTTTAAAAAAAATTGCCCTAAGTCTCTACGAGTAGGATCGACAGTGCGATTTGGATCGACAGGCTGTCGTGGGTTCGTAGAACCGTAAAACTCTAAGAGTAGGATCGCGATCCTAACTACCTTGAGTAGGATCGGATCGATAGTGCGATTTGGATTGACAGGCTGTCGTGGGTTCGTAGAATCGTAAGACTCTAAGAGTAGGATCGCGATCCTAACTACCTTGCAAGAGAGGTGGTATCAAAGCCATATTGACTGTAGGTCATGTCCTTAGTTAGAATAGTCGTTTTTAAAGAAAACTTCAAAATTATTTTACAAATGGAAAATCTTAATGATGTGCTATTCTCACCTTGTCTAGCTTCTATACTCTTCCATTCTATTCCTTCCTCATCTATTTTGTTCCTCGCCATTTTGAGGATTAAATTGGACTCTGTTTCCTCATAACTTCTACAGTTGTCGTTATCCGTGCCAAATATCTTGGTGGATGCCCAATAGCTATTTTCAACTACTCTTCGAAGACCGTGCAACCAAAAACGACACATTGACATCTCTCCAAGTGTTCAACACAACTTCGTCGCAAGAATTGAAGACCAAGAAGAAGTTCTATGTCACCCCTGTCTTTTTTCAAGATTCGCCTGCAAGGATCGCAATCAGTCAACGTTTGATGAAGGCCGTGACCAGTTTGAGTTTTCTTCAGACTAGCCATATAGGATAAATCAGCATTGGTTCCTCTCGCGTGTTGAGCCAAGTCTCCCAGTTAAGTTAGAGTTTAATCGACTAGACGATTAGATGTTCGTTCCCTTCTCTTGTGTGTAGTTTGGCTATGAGTTTTATACCTCTTAATAGCTTTCCGGCTATTAGTGTGTTCCTTGGTGTTCCTTAGTTTTCTTTGAGTTAAACCTGCTCCCCTTAGTAGATTGTCTTCCCTTACCTTATGCTTTTCCCTCTCATCTATTAGTCTTGGTCAGCTAGCAGATGAAGAGCCCTAGTGGAGCCAACCTTATCAGTAATCTTGAGACAATCTATGCCAGCTCAGATCTCGTCAATCCCAGTGGATAGTTGTCAGTACCAGGAGTAGCGGATCTAGTCATGGAACAATTCTTAGTAGCTCAGACTCAATTCTTGAATACGATGATGCAGACCATAAACAACATGATGACACAACAGAATCAAACCACCATCACTTTAATCAATTTGTTGAATCAGAATAATCAAGCAAGACGTTGTACTGTCACCCATGTCAGTACTAGAGCAGACGATAACCAGCAACTATCTCTAGTGCCAAGATGTAACATCCCAACTTTCTGGAGTTTTTAAAAAGTTTTCAAAATAAAAAGAACCATTTGGTTTTGATGAGTGTTCAAAGATTAACTTGAGATTTTTGGAAATTCGAGTGTTTAAAATGACTAAATCAAACTTCAACTAATCCAAAGTTTGGTTTATTTGGAGTTGTTCAAGTTCTGGTCTTGTTTTCCTTTCTTTCTGTTTGATCGAACCTCTCTGGACCTCCCCTGACCTCTTCCGACCTTATCCCCGTTTTGACCTCTTTCTCTGTTTAGACCTCCTCGTGGTTTATACCTCCTTTTATGTTTGAACCTTCTTTCGGTTTTAACCTCCCCTTTGGTCACGACCACCCCCGAGGTGCTCCCATCTTGGGTTTGTGTTTCAAACATCCTTGATTTCTGAAATCCGTCGCTCGGGTTGAATTCCTCCTTTCGAGATCTCCTTTGGTTCCATCTTGACCGTTGAGACCTCCCCTGCGTTGGTCTTGATCGTCAAGATCTCCTTTGGTTCCATCTTGACCGTTGAGACCTCCCCTGCGTTGGTCTTGACCGTCGAGATCTCCTTTGAGTTCCATCTTGGCCGTTGAGACCTCCCTTCGTTTGGATCTGAGGGTTTAGACCTCCATTCGTTTGGATCTGAGGGTCCAGACCTCCCCATGTCTTGGACCTCCCCGTCCTTGTGGTCCTTTTGTAAAGATGACCCTCTTGGTTTTTTTGCAAAGACCACCTCGGTTGGTCTTTTTGCAAAGACCACCCTTTTGGGCCGTGACCTCCCTTGTCGTTTTGCCGCGACCTCCTTTGAGGTCGCGACCTCCTCTCATTGTCGTTTTGCCGCGACCTCCCTTGAGGCCGCGACCTCCTCTCCTTGTCCTTTTGCCGCGACCTCCTCTCCTTGTCGTTTCGTCGTGACCTCCTTTGGTCGGGACCTCCCTTTGGCCTTTTTGCAAAGACCACCCCTCCTCGGTCTTTTGCAAAGACCACCTCTCCAGTGGGACCGCCCTCTCAGGTCCTCTGCCCGTGGGGGAGAAAAGTCTTCGTGCATTTAATGCTGCATTAAATGCTATCATTTCCACCATACCTTGTCTTTTCCTCTTTTTGTCACCTCTTTACCCGCTCCTTTCATTCCTTTACCTACTCCCATCAGGTGCATTAAATGCACCGTCCTCCTCTCAGGACCTCCTCGTGCCTATAAAAAGCACCGAAGAGGCCTCCTGCTTCCTTTTGTTTCCTAGAACCTTGAACCTCCTCGATAGAGCTTTTTCTTCTTCGATAGGAGCTCCGATTCAGTGAATCAAGTTTCTATCTTCACCCTGATCCTGTGTTTTTCTTTGGTTCTTTTCATTGGAGTTTTGTGGGTTCGTTTTATTTACTTGGTTCTTGTTCGCACGTGTAGGATCCGGCTGTTCTGAAGATCCTCTGGACCCGGCATTCTTGGCAGAAGACCCTCAGTTCTTCACTGAAGGCAAGTCATAGACCTTCGATCATGTTGAACCCATTTTTGCAAAAGGTATGTTGTTTTGTTATAAACATGCATGGCTAGTTTTATAGAAAAATGGTTTTGAGAGTAGTTAATCACCCACTTGCCTTAAGACTCCTTGGTTTAATTGAAAGCAACATGTTGACATGTACCCTTGAATACCTGTAGGATGGGTTATCTTAGTTGGATATCTTTGAATACCAACATGGGTGCATTTTATTACCTAGCCATGCTCTAAGTAGACGTTAGTCTCGCAATCTCATGACTCAAAGAAATGTTGAACATGACTAATGAGCTATGGAATTGTGGCAATGCCGCTGTTGTTAAAATTTGTGTGTCAGGACTAGGGTGGTCATTTGGCTAGGGAGAACCAAAAATGTTTCATGCTCGGGCGAGTAGTCGGGGAGTGAGTAGTGGGTGCCTTGAGCACACTGGGTTGTGGTCAGACTTGCCTGAGCAGCCAACTAAGGACTTAACCTTGTATGCCATCGATCTGGGTCATTACCGTGCAACCACAAGTCCAGGATAGGGTGGTCCTAATGTGGTTCTGTCGTGGTGGTCGAAATGGCGCAAGAGGGGGCCTAAGCATGGCGAATCCTTAGCGTGGCAGAACCAAGTCAGGACTGACCTTTGTAAAGACCTTGTCACGAGTTCTAGACTGCTTACTAGAGGAAGTGAGCAAGGGTATCAACGGGTGCCCAACCAACTAGAGGACTTCATGTCTTGTGGGTAAAGTGCACAACCTCTGCAGAGTGTAAAATCTATTCGAATAGCTGTGTCCTCGGTTATGGACATGCTCGGTTCTTTCACGCAAGGGGTAAATCTTTCTAAAAATGTGGTGATTGGATCCGTGTGGTTTGGCTCATGACCAGGGTGGTCGTGGGAGGTTTTCAAATAAACTTGTTTACTTATGTATTCTCTTTTCAACTTGTGCTTTGTAATCTACTTATTGTATTTCTGTTAAATGCTGCTTTATGCAAACTAACCATACATCTTTTGTTGCATAAATGTTACTGCATTCATTTCCCTATGGCTTGTTGAGTACATTCAAAAGTACTCATGGCTTGTGCCCTCTGGTTAATCAGCAGCTGAAGACCTCCCCGGGTGCTCCGAGCACTATGAGGAGGAGTTTGTTGAAGACTACGTGGACTAGGGAACGTCCTCCACTCGATAGCCTATGGCTCGCCGAGTGGCTCCGCGTTGTAATTTGTTTCCGCTGCAAGTGTTCCTTTTGCTTTTTGCCATGCGTGGCCCCTCCTGTAAACAAGCTTGATCATAAGGTCTTTTGTCTAATAATATTAATTTATCTGCTTCATCTTTGAGTTTGTTGTTTGGATGTGATGACACCACTTGTTAAGTCTCATGCGAGCGACTTCTTGACCCGAGGACTAGCTCATTGTCTTGCAGAGGCTAGGACCTCCAGGTGGTCTAGGTGGATCTCCGGGTGGACCTTCGAGTCCTCTGGGAGGTCCTAGAGGCCCTCCGGGTGGTTCTAGAAGACCTCCTGGGTGGTCTTGGAGGATCTCCCAGACCTTCAGGTGGTTCTATCGAACCTCCTGGGAGGTCCTGGGAGACCCCTCCAGGTCCTCTCGGGTCAGGTCCTTACACAAGAGTGACACATCAAAGTGTGAATCAATTTCCTATCACCCAGAATCAGCTCATGCAAGTAGCAATGCAACCATTAGACAGTACTAATGTTTGAAATGATGTACAACTCGTTGCCATCCCAATGGCACACCCTCAGTTCAAATTTACAAAGTTCATAATGACCAACCCACCCGTCTTTGAAGGATCAACCGCACTCAAGGATGCAGAATCCTAGATTCGCACAATAGAAAAGAAGCTAATTGTTGTGCAATACAACAATAATGAGAAAGTTTTCTATGTTGCTCATCAATTGGAAGGAGTCGCATTAGATTGGTGGGAAAAATTTCGAGCCACTCATCAGGACGAGCAGACCATCACTTGGGCAGAGTTCGCAACAACTTTTCGTTAACAGCATGAAACATCAAGCAAGAGTGATCAAGAGAAAACTGCTATTCCAATATCCTACACCCAGTCTAGCTGTTGTCATTTGAAGTGCTGCCAACCAAATAAGTCAGGAGATTGTGCATGTACCCGTTATGGAGAAATAGGCCATAGTGCCGATGAGCACAATATCAATTGTTCTAGTTGCGAAGGAAACCATTCTGTTGGAGAATATCCAATGAGCAAGTTCACATGTTTCTTTTGTGAAGGCAATGATCATTCTCCGAGCCAGTGCCCCATGTATTCAGTGTTAACTTCTGCAACACAACGCCAACGAGAAAATTTCCGAGCCGCTGCCAGAGCTTTAGCAAAAGAAGGCAAACCGTTGTCAGTACAAGAATTGTCAGCTGAGGGATTTTAAGAAAAAAATTGACCTTGTCAACCAACCTCAAAAGAGAAGCACGTCAATATCGTTAGTAGTGTGTTTCGAGTGTGGTAAGCAAGGCCACTATACCAAGAGATGCTATGTAAAGCGTTAAGCTTCAACCTTCAAAAAGGATAGTCATTCCACCACAGTCTCATTGGGCAAGTCACATTGGTCGTCACGTTTATGCTACAACTGTCATGGAAAAGGCCACTACGTCCGCTAGTGTCCTCAGAAGAACCAGTCACTCACTCCAGATGCAAGAATGTCAGAAGTCGTTTCAGTCAAGATTGTAACACCCAAAGTAGGTGGTAAAGCAGTAGGATCTGTGTGTCCAAAGAAGCAATCAAAGAAGAGGCGTTTGAATGATGATGTTACCAAGAAAGTCTAGATTGGTGATACCAAATCATGAAGTGCCATATCTCCGTTCGTAACAATAAAGTCAGAGAATCGTTGTAACCTTTCCTTTGTTTGAGAATAAAAAGGTGGACATCTTTGTATGCAAGTTGTGAAGAAAAAGAATAGTTGGATATTAAATCATTGAATACCTCTCTAAGTGTATGACTTTGCAAGTCGAGTAATCAGATGTTGATTCATGTTGATTGAAGGCCATAGAGCTGTAAACATGGAACATGATGTTGGATTCTAACTCAGCATTTTGCATAGGAGTGAGATAACAGTAAATGGTTGAAGACTATAACCATGAGATAATGTCCATATCCATAAGAGACTATGCAATGGTCATTGCAAGTGATCTTTTCATCATACAACCATATTAGAAGTCAAGTTGTCTTTGACTTGGTACCCAGGATCAGCCAATGTCAGAAGGAATTACGTCAGAGATGAATTATGACAATAGTTGCCAATGAGTTTGCAGAAGTGGCAGATCAAAGGATTTTCCCAGATAAAGATAGTGTCAAGTCAAGTTCGTCAGTTTGGCAAGCACCAATGTTGATTGTAAAGCAAAATGGTAGCACAAGAATGTGCGAGAACTTCAGTCTATCTAGGAGCTAATCTTCAGGACCTCAGAATCAGCTTGTTTGAGTTTTGAGAAAGAACTGCAGTTTCTTTAAGATTGTCCATGAACTAGACAGTGTCAGTTGAATACAAGAAAAACAATCGTTTCAAGATAGTGTCAGTTGAAGATTAGTGTGGCAGTCATTTCAAGATAGCCAAGACCCCTCATTGTTGTAAAAATACAAGTTAGCCTAGATCGCCAGAAATGAACTTAGTTAGTGAGAATTTTAGAAGAGATTGATCACAACTCCAGTGTTCATACTACCAGATACCAGGAAGAACCTTGATAACTTTTTATCACGGAACATCCAAGAATCAGTGTGTTAAGAAGTTTTGCGTGCATTTTCTAACAAGTGAAGTTTCAAGCAATGAAGTATCCTAGTCATAATTCAAAGTTGCAACCATGGAGCAGCAAAGATGGTTTTAAATGGATTAAGGACCAAGAGGTTGAAATCCATTCCCTTAGGACAGATCACTATAGTGACAGATATTTGAATCGAAAGAGCTACTGCAAGAATCCGTTGATCAGTCAACTAAAGTTACTTGTGAAATCCAAAAGTTGAATCTTGAGTCAATGCAAGAGTATATTTGTTGAACCCCAGAGTTCAACCCGATGATAAAAATCAGACTTGACTAGACAGTTATGTCAAGGAAACCAATCCTCACGTGAAGCAAGATAAAGCCTTGGAATCCACCGAAGGCGAACAAAAATGATCCATGAATCAATGAACATATCTACATATCTGATCAGAAGAAACTCAAGTAGTTGATGCTCAAACCAACATTTGAGTGCAAGCATTCTATTTTCTCTGAAAGTTCCAAGGTGTACAAAGATCTTGAAGTTGAATTGTAATGATCCAATATAAGGCAAAAGGTCACATAATGTGTTACCATGTATCTGGTATACAAGAAAGTTGGACTAGCATGTCAAAAGCTAGCTGGAATTACCCTGCCTCGAAGAATTCAAATATGGGTTTTCCTAGGACCTAACCGAGATGTAGTTTCTTGAAAGATGATTGTTGATCATTTGACAAAAATTTGCTGCTTCAGGCCTGCCAGTATCACCTAGTTTGGAGATCATTTAGCAGAGTGGTATACGACAGAGGTTGTATACGATAGAGATGGTATTCGCCAGAATTGGTATAGTGTCAGATCGATAGAGATGGTCAGTTTGCACAATGTGCCAGAGAAGTTAGTATCAGACCGAGGATCCCAGTTTACCTCGTGTCAGTGACAGAGTGTGTGTGTAGCCTTGGATGCCCGTTCAGTTCAGTATTGCGTATCGCCCTAAAATAGCAGACAGATTGAAAAAGATTAATGAGTTGTGCCTTAACTCATAGTACTAAGTCGAGCAAGCAAGTGTTGTGTGCAGAGTTCCCCTACAACGCCAAATGTCAGCCAGCTCGTAGTTGTCACCATTGGAAGTTCTCTATGGTCGACCGTTCGCTCAGCTAGAGACAGATCCAATAATAAAGTATGAGGATTTTGCACTAATCATGAAGCAGAAGGCCAAATGTCTTTAATCCTAAAAGGATTGTAGGTAGCTTAGTTCAAGCAGAAAAGCTACGCAGATTATGCAGATTATCACCCTCGCAGTTATGTCTATCGTCAGGTTACCTGTTGAAGTTCTGTGTTAAGAAGTTTGCGACAGAGATGTGTCAGTTAGTTCAGTTTTCGAAGCTCATAAGAAGAGTTAGTTTGTCAACCTGAGTTACCAGTCAGCAATAGGATTTTCTCAACTCCAGAAGTGTCTTCGAGCACCAATCAAGCAGCCGTTAGAAGCAATCAAGTTTCAAGATGCCTTTCCTACCAAGAGCCAGTTTGTCAAATTTTCGTTGAAGCAAGAAGTTCAGCAAGAATCAAGACATTTGTTCCATAAGTATTCAGAAGAGCAGTTCTGTCAAAGTCAAAGCAGTTGAAAGCAAGAAGAGAACCCGAAGGCTGAGTTCCCTAACCTATTTCCATAGCTAGCCTGAATCTCGGGGGCGAGATTGCTTTAAGGGGGGAGGTTTGTAACGTCCCAAAATTTGGCTTTTCAAAAATCTTTTGAGTAGTTTAGGTCTCTGGAAAATTTCACCAATTTTATTTGAATTAATAAAGCTTAATCGGGAATTTCCAAAATTCAAAATATTTAATTCGACTAATATAAACATCAATTAAAAAAAACCAGTGTTATTTAGCTTTGTTGTGTTCCAAGGAATTTTTTTGGTATTTTCTGAGTTTTTTCCAAGTTTGTTTGCTATTTATTTGGTCTCCTTGATTTTTGGCCTTTTCTTTATTCCAAAATTCCAATTCTTTTTCTCTCTCCTCGACCACGTGGTAGCTATTGTTCATTATCTTCTCCAAACCGACAGAGAGTCCATCTCCTGTACGCGTACAACCGAATCATCACGATTTCCTGATCTCCCTCCTCGATGCATATAAAAAGAAATCAAACCGCGTCATATTGAGACTCTTGATCTCCTCTTCCAATCCCTTGATTTAGTTTCCTCCGAATCGCCCTCATTTCATCGCAATCTGCAAAAGAACCGAGCTCCACTGAAGGTCTTCTCCATCGAGTTCTGCCTCCATCTGACGTCCCCCGACCGAACAGTCTGCGCCATTGAGTTCGCCTCGCCGTGTTCTACGTCTATCATCCATCCCCATCGCCCAAAGACCACCAAATCACCGCCAGCCATGTTGAGCCAAGACACTGAAACGCGTACGTCGTGTTCCCCGCTTCTTCGGTGAGTTTTTCCTAAATCTGATCACGTCATCTCGTGATCCTCGTCATGATCTATTTTTCTCATATTTAAGCTTCAAGTTTCATCCACCATGCACCGAGAACCAAGCTTTCTCTCTTCTCTAGGCCTACATCCATTCTTCGGTCAAATACTCCGTAACCGTTGATACCCTGCCTTCATTTCCATCACCGTTGGGTTCACGTCGTCGCGTTCTATGCCGTGCTCCTCTCCCTTTTCGCAGAGCATCGTCGGAAGTGGTGCGCCACCATGAGGCCACTACCGACTGCCATTCTTCGCCATGCTGCCGGTGCATGGTGCCGATTCTCATCGTTCGGACCGTGTCATCATCTTCGCCTCATCGTTGTCATTCTGTTTTGCACATTCGCCGGAGTTGGTCCGCCTTCGTTCGCCATCCACACCGTGCGCCCGAATCAACATGCCCTCTGTTTCTTATTCTCTGTTCGGTTGTCCAGAATGTGGAATTCCTTTGATTCCCTTTCTTCCTTTGCTATGAAGACTCAAGTCTTTCTCTCTGCCTCCTCTATTCCTTGTTTACCATCTCAGTGCTAAACTCTTGCCATGCCGATGCCTCCTTCATGTGCTAGGAACAACCGCCCCTCTTTGTCCTCTGTTCTATTGATTGACTTCGTTTCTGTTCTATCTTCTCTGTTAAACTTGCTCTCTGGCTGTTTTTGTTAGTTTGCTCTGTTAATTCCTAGTCTCTCTGATGAATGGACCCACTTGTCATCCTTTCTCTCACTGGTGGATTGGCCCTTAGTCATCCAATCATTCCAAGCCACACATCCAATTCTCTCTCTCTCTTCCATGTGGACCCCTTATGTCAATCAATCAATCAAAACCATATATCTATTTCTCTCACTTCCATGTGGACCCTACAAGTCAGTCAACCCTTGGTCAAACCCTAGTTCTTTAGCTTGGTTCACCGTGGACTAGCATCTCTCTATGGACATGGTCCGTAGACTAGTGGTCCACATGTCAACCCCTAATTCTGTTTTCTGGAATTCTTTTAATTCTAGAAATTCATCAAGTATCAGTAGGTCCCACATGTCATACACTTAGCCATTTTCTAGAATATCTAAAATAGAATATTGTAGGAATATTCTGTGGACCCCACTTGTCAGTTTCTTTCTCCCTTTTCTTTTTTTAGCATTTTCCTTTCCGATCGAACTTCTAAGAGCTCGTTCTTCCTCATACGAACTCCGATTGAACACATTCAAGTTTCTAAATTCATCTAAATTCAATATCTACCTTCCAGTACCATTCAATTTTTGATTTTTTTTCTTTTTATTTGTTTTGCGCTTTCTCTCTCGTTAGACGTTGAAGTCCCAGAATCGTCCGAAGGAGCTGAAGTCAAAGAAGTGGAAGATTGAAGATCGAAGATAAAATAAGATCATCATTGCTATAGCAAGGTAAGTTGTACCTTTGACCATGTTGAACCCAGTTTTCTAAAATTACTTTGATTCAAAGTACTGCATTTTACTTTAAGTATTTATTTAAATGCTTTGGGATTAGCTATACACTATTTGATTATGTCCACCTTGCCTATTGTATTACCTTGATCTTTTGTCACCCTAGCTTGATTAATTATTTAGTTGTATTGTCATAGCACCAACATGAGTTGGTTAGATTCGATTAGTTTGCTTAGCCATGCAATGAGTCATTCATATCATCTGAGTTGCAAATATAAATTTGACTAAGTGATTATGAAACTTTGTGTAAAACTGTGTGTTGTGTGTCATTACTCATTGATGGCATGTGTTGCACTAAACCAATAGGGTGGAAAAAGATTTATATTGAGACGAGTGGTGGAAATTGTGTGATATGGTGGAGCTTTGTGATTGTGAATGATAATTTCGTGGCATAGTTAGAAATTGAAAGTCTCGTCTTGGTCAATTAAAGACTTAACTTTTTGCACCATTGAACTGGGTCTTATCGTACAACCACTTGCCTGGTTTGGGACGACCCTAATATAGTAAGTTATGAAATCTCGACATTGACTACTCAGGTAGTACGTTAAGATCTGTGCCAGGGTGGAGGTGTGTTTCTATCTCTGTGGCGATTCCTATCGATGGACGGTTCGCCGCTTCCAGGCCCAACGGTGTGCATCGG
The DNA here is from genome assembly GCA_036346405.1 of Phyllostachys edulis. Lineage (NCBI taxonomy): Eukaryota > Viridiplantae > Streptophyta > Magnoliopsida > Poales > Poaceae > Phyllostachys > Phyllostachys edulis. The sequence goes on from CM070546.1 coordinate 121,209,537, forward strand.
ACCAGCGAGTGAGGTTGGGGTTGACAGTATTGCACACCGGGATAGTCAATTGTTGAGATGAAACTTCTAAAAGGTTTGTTATGATTGCTCAATCGCGTACTTCTGTATGGCGAGTCATGACAGACATAATGCGTTAATTGTATCTTGTGGGTAAAGTGTACAACCTCTACAGAGTGTTAATCAATCTATTTGAATAGTCGCGTCCGCGATCATGGACATGCTCGGGGATTTCACACGAGGGGTAGATTTTCATAAAACAATTGGGAATGGACAACTGTGTGATTTAAGTCATATGGCTGTGTGAAAGAAATTGATTAGGCTTTGTGTCCTTTGTGAAAATAATTGTTAAATTATTATTATTTATTTATTTTGAATTACGCTTTCAATCTATTATTCGTATTCAATTGCAAATGCAACTTTATTGCAAAATAACCACATAAGCCATTTCTTTCGGAATAAGCCATCATATATAAATTTCATTATGTTGTTCAACTTGTTGAGTATGGTTGTGTACTCATGCTTGCTGTAATCATTCAGATAAAGTGGAGGAATCATCGATCAACAAAGTCTACTTCAAGGATCGTGGATAACTAGGTCGCGCTACCCCAGCCGATTTCCTGTGGGCATATGGATGGGCTTCATTGATGTTATTCCAATACCTTTCGTTGCAGTTTAATTCAACTATTCACCATCCGAGGCATTAATTGTAAGCTTTGACCTTAAGGTCGTTACTCTGATAATTGTTGTTATTTACCTATTTATTAGTCATCTTTGTATATGGAAATGATATTTCGTCGATGTTGCTACTGCGTGCACTAGCGTGATCCTGTACTAGTGCAGTATATACAGAGAGTCCAGAATTGCATTTTTGGGTCCCGACAATCGAGCAGCGGGCGAAGTGCGGGCGCCGGAAGGAGGTGGCGGCGGGCGGGGCAGTAGGCGGTTGGTGGAGGAGCTGAGGTAGAAGGGCAGAGCAGCGAGTCGGCGACGCACCGGGGGCTCGGGCGTCGAGGATGCTTGGATGCGGGAGTTGATGCGGGAGCTGAGGGGAGGCCGGGACCACTGGGAGAGAGTTAGGGTTTAGACTTAGGCCATTTAGCCGCGTGGGGATGCTACATGGGGCGGATTGGGCTGCCTTGGTGCTGCAGCTCACCCGGCACCAGGCCTAGGCCCGCCCCTGCTCGCATGGCTTGGTAGTGAGTCCACCATTTCATTGGTTTCACTAGTTAATGCCACGGCTAATACAATGTAATGCAACAGTTAACTACTGTATATATAAGTACTCCCTCTATTCAGAAACATACAACATTGTAGACAGTGTGCACAAGGGCGGAGCCCGGTCCATAGATTTTTTTTGTGCAGATCAATTCTTTGGTACCATGTGTGCACCTCCAAGCAAAAACACTGTGAACCTAGGCCTCTTCCTCCAGCCCACGCGCATGACGCGCCAGCGGCCCACTCTGCTCCACACAGCACGCGCAGTCCCGCGGGCAGGCTGCCGGCCCACAAAATAGTCTGTACGAGTATATGCGCGCGCAGCCCCAAAGCAAGGTCCTCAATTCCTCTCGGCTTCAACAAACAGCAGCACAACACTACTAATAATGCCTCAGTAAGGTTCCTCCCTGTGACTGCCTTGTCGCTCCACATGTACAGCCCAAGCAGCAATTGACCAGCCTTCTAGCCTAATCAATGCATCTGCACAGTTCATAAATGAACAAATGCGGTATGTATACCTTTAATCTTAGTCTTGAAATTTCGCTAACCCAGTGTTAGCGTGCTGCGTGTAGAGCCGAGAGCCCAAGAACAGAACACAAAAAGCCATTGCCTCTCGCCTTAGTCGCCTGGACGCGGGACGCCGTCGCCCGACCGGAGACCTTGCCGGCCAGACGCTGTGGTTCATCGTTTCATGAACTTGAAAGAAAGTAAATACTAAAAGGTATTGTATTTACTTAATTACTTTTATTGGACTATTCTACTTTTTTACTAGATAATTTTAATTCGTTTTGTTCTTTTTTATAGGTCATTGAGGTCGGATGATGTATTTTGCCAATGTCGATAATATTTATCCATGATTTCGCCCTTTATTGCTTCGCTTTGCTACAATTAACAATATTATTAGTGAGTTTCTTTATATTGGTAAGCATTTTGATCGCTACTTTTTTTTTTATCATTGTATGTTACTATTGATTATGTTGAAATATTGATGCTAAAAGTTGTTGGATATATTACTATTTATTACCTTGTTGCTTCGAAATTATATATATTGTTATACGTACGGTGAAATAGTGAACCCTGGTCATTTTTATTCTAGTTCCGCCCCTGAGTGTGCAGTCAAACTTCCTTAACTTTGATCACTAATATATATATAAAAATATTTTTTATTGGTCATGTGAAAGTAGTATCGTTAGATTAGTCATGAAAAATATTTTTATAATATAATAATTATATATATTATTTTACGAACATATTCGTGTAAAAAGTAATGATCAAAGTTGAATGTCGAAGACCGTATCGATGTCTAAAATATCATATGTTTTTAAACAGATGGAGTATTATTCTACTCACTTGAATCCGAACTCAAACTTCGCATCCGTTCTTCAGTTTTTGTTTTTGCTTGAATCGACCCCCCTCTGGTGTATTGAATCTAGTCCATATCGCCAAAGGCATGCATCGAACCGGCTTAATAGTACTACAAGTCGTGCGGATGCGTTACCTTCAAACTCCACACAAGAATTAGAGGAGTATTTATCGATGCCAAGGGGAGTAACCCATCAAGCATACGTTTCTCATGGAAACGTCGAGGAAGTAGAACATACAACACATTCATTTCCTTATGAGAGAATAGCAAAGCTTACAACACCTCATGCATTTCGTCCGAGTGTTTTCCCAGAGCAAAAACATCGAAATAATAATACCCTAATAATAAGAACACATTCCAAATCTTAGTAGCTTAGGATACTCAACACTTATTAATACGAACACGCATTTCCTGGTGTAGAAATGCTGCAAAGCATATGGTCTATCAACCATAACTCATGATAATAACTTAGCTGATTATGCGCCTCATTTAGTTTCACCTTTAGTTCCACCGTTTCCAACACATAGATCAAGCTACACGTCCACACGGCTAGCTTAAACACGCCAGGCGAGGGCTTCATTCACTCTGCCCTTGTTCAAAGGGAGCTTATTGCCAAGGAAAACATCAGTAAGGACAGTCTTGGACTGCAGCGAGGCCTTGAGAATCTCCACACCCTGCAAATGCATTATGGAACATACACCACGATTGATGGTTGAATAAAATAAAAAATGGTAGTAAATAAGACGCAAAAATGCATGTGAACTAAGAGACAGTGATCGATGAGATGATGCATATATGTTCACCTCCTTGTACCCGAGCTGCACGGTCTTCTCCTGGAGCACGCTGCCCCTCCTCGCGTAGGTGTTGAGCTGTGTGATGGTGGAGATGACGGACATGGGCGTGATCGTGAGGTCGTCCGTCACGGTGTACGTCACGACGCGCATCACGAGCCCATTCGCTCCTTCGGCCCCGGCGTTCTGGTCAGAAGGCGCATACTGCAACGCATGCGCCATCTGGTTGCCACAGTTCGGACATTTCGTACCGCTCGCGTCCGTCACGTAGTTGTTGCAACAGTAATTGGGGCATTTGAAAAGGCTCTTCGACTGCCCAGAAGTCGGCGCCGGCAAGCGGAAGATGGAGCTGTTGGGGCTCGCCGCAGTGGTGGTGGTGGGGCAGAGGATCGCGTCCTTGGCCGCGCCGGGCTGGACGTAGGTGTCGTCGAGCTTCTCGACGCTGGCGTAGAGGTTGCCGAAGCAGCCGACCATGGACTCCTTCCCCAGCAGCTTCACGGCCGTGCCGACCGGCAGGGCGAGGAGGGAGAAGAGGAAGTCGACGACGTCCTTGCCGACCTCCGCGAACAGCACGCGCCGGCGCTGCGGACTGGCATCGATGAGGAGCTTCATGGTGAGCGCGGAGCTCGACGTGGTGGCAGCCATCTTGGAGTTCAACGACTTGCTACTTTCTCAGGCTGAGTTGATTTCTTGGTGGAATGGAATGGTCTAACCTCTATGGCGCGGCGAGCACGTGGACGTGGGCACTGCGCACCTCTAGGCCTTTGCTTGCCATTGCAATTCGCAAGGGAATCGTATCCTCTGCTTTTCCTCCAAAGGAGCAGAGGAGCACAGTACTCATATGCTACGAGATAACACAGTGTTTTGCTACATGGCATCACAGTATTCTGCTGTTACAGTAAATTTTCTATAGTAATTTCCCATTCTCTCTTTTCTTTTTAATGTGCTCCTCTGTCTTTCTATCCCAGGGTGTACGAACCTAGATTTTTTTTAAAAAAATATATATTATTTTAATATAATTACACAAATAAATGCATGTTCAATAGAATTACGAAAATGGGCATTTGTAGTCGTTTAAAATGGCAATATGGCCCTATCGCCAATTAGATTGGTGACAGGAGGCCTGTCGTCAACCAAACAGTAATAAACATCTCTGTCGCCAATTGGAATGTCGATAGGGCTCCTCTCGCTAATTGGAATGGTGACAATCACTAGTTGTCAAACCAAATGACAACAGGTGCTCAAAATTTTTTGGCAAAAACAAATTGAAATAAATTTATATTTATTTTTTGACATAATGTAGCTTCAAACTTTGGAATCAGCGGTACTAAATACATTGCATGGAATTATTCGACGCCTGACATAACATATATACTTTGAAGAACATAACTAAATAGGACATACGTCATCACGTAGTTGTAATATTTCGCACGCACGACGTACAACACACTTGCAAACCCACTACTCCGTACAAGCACGCGTTGGCGCTGGCGTAGAGGTTGCCGAAGTAGCCGACCATGGACTCCTTCCCTGGTAGACTCACGGCCGCGCCAACAGGTAGGGGGAGGAGGGAGAAGAGGAAGTCGACGACGTCCTTGCCGGTCTCTGCGAGCAGCACGCGCTGGTGCTGCGGACTGGCATCAATGAGGAGCTTCATGGTGAGCGCGCTGCTCGACGTGGTGGCAGCCATCTTGGAGTTCAACTTGTTAGGGGGGATATTAGGTGCACAAGCCATATTGTGTGCACATATGGACAAAGGCCATCTTGGCAGTCCATCCTGGAATCGACGGCGTGCAGCAGTGAGCGCAATCCCATGGGTGAGCGAGCGTGCGTGGCAGGCAATTTTGCAATTCCCCCCTCTCGCCCAAATGAGGAGCGATTTTGTGTTCTTCTCTGATTCGTTGCGCATTCCCACCCGCGAGCGAGCACTTCGCTAGGGTTCACCACTGTAGAGCGCCGCTGCCAGGTCTTGCTGCTCCTGTGTGTCGACATCGCCCTCGCCCCTGCATCACCCCCCTCGCTGTCGCCCCTATGTCGCCCCTCGCCTGCACTCTACGCCGCCCCCTCCAGTGCCTAGTGCCCCCGTTTGCACCAGGAGTCGCCCCCTATGTAAGGTAGGTACAAGTGTGTTGTCGAGAGCATGACGCAAGTATGTGACCTTAAAGTAACAGCGGTCAATGAGGATGGCAAGAAGGTAAGAAAAGTCACATGTGACACAAACACCATGATTGCCCAGTGCTCCTGTATGTTGTTTGGCACTCGTGGGATTCATTGCCATCACATTATCCTCGTATTACGAGGTGCATTGCTGAATGAGCTTCCAAGTCATTATGTTTTAAAAAGGTGAATATCGGACCCGGGAGTAACACCCCCCAAATCCTCTGTGTATTTCTGAACTAGTCCCATGATCAGTAGCTAGTTCACACAGTAAACAAATATGGCAACATCCATAAATCGCACAACTTTATTAATAAATATCAGAGTTGATTACAAGAAAGGCTTACAAGCCAACAATAAACAAACATAGTGGAAAATGAAGAAGAAGAAGTAGAGTCCAGCTGATCTGCCACAGGCAATCGACTGGGGTAGCGGCCTAGTCGTCGCAATCCACACTGATAGCGAAGTCCTTCTCCTCTGAAATTTATTTGCATTAAGTAAGGGTGAGCACAACTTCCGTGCTCGCAAGTTACACCCAATAACAGATTATAATGCATGCAAGGATATATCAAAAGAATGCTTATTGGTTGAATTTGCATAAATCAATGTTTTCTTTAAATATTTGTACTAAGTTCCAAAGCAGATATTTTATAACTAAAATTCATTTTCTAAATTCTCAAGTTTTTTAGTCAGATAACATTAACACAAGAGTGGCGAAGGATACCCTTCTATCACATGGCTACCCACCCAATTTCCCATTTGGATAAACCATTTGATAAAGTCTTTTGAAAACAAAATCAAACTCTAACTCCAAGTGGCTTTGTTAGCATGTCCATGACCGTGGACACAGCTATTCGAATAGCTTTACACTCTGCAGAGGTTGTACAGCTTTACCCACAACACACGAATTCTCTAGTTTATTTGGCATCCATCGATACCACCTCTCACTACCTATGGTAAGCAGTCTAGATCACGTGTCGAAGCTTTTACAATGCGCCATTCCACCGTAGTCCCACCTCGCTAAGGTTTCGCTTCCTTTGGATAGAAACCCACCGAATTTAAGCCCCCTCTTGCGCCATGTAGGAATATATAAAAAGTAGGCCATTCTGACACCCACACATCAACACGGCACAACCACGATGGAATGTTGCAAATTATTTAACCTCGTCCTCCCCACTTTGGATTTGTCGTAGTACGATGTGGCTTAGCAAGATGCGGCTCGAAGACCGGTCCTTAACTGACTTAGGCGACTTCCAATAGAACCCTGGGCCTCGATAATAGAAATGAATCGATCCCGTGCATGAACATGCACCCCTCCAAACATCCATTTCACTCAAGTCTAAACCAACTTTCATTTTATTTAACTAGTCAAATCATTTTATAAATTTCTATGGTACAGACAATACCATAGAATCATTTTCAAATCATAATTGAACTTTTGGCTAAAGTTCCCCCAAATCAAGATTTTTGGTCCAAGCTTTGACTAAGCGTAATATTTTCAAATGGTCCTAGTTCATATATTATCGTATCAACTAGGTTTTATCTAGGGTGACAATATATTCAATTCCAATATCAACATTGGCCATACAAAGGATTTAGGCATATCTATAAATTTAGAACAAGAATTGAAATAACTGAATATAAATAAGCATGCAGTAATAATTTAAAACAGAATAAATAATTTGGAATAATAGGGTCAAACATGATTAACTATGTAACTTTCCTTGCTTGATTAATCGTTGTTCTCACATAGCGTCGAAATCTGACTCTCCGAAGTCGTCGAAATCTAAACGCGAAAACGAGCCAAATTCAAATAAACATAAATAAATTAAAATAAAATAAAAATAAAAATAAACTCCAAATTGAATAAATTTGGTTTAGTTAGCTAGATCTTGAATTTGGATAAATTTAGAAATTTGAATCGTCGAAAACGGAGTTCGTATGAAGGAGAACGAACCCTGGGAAGTTTAAATCTAAAAGAAAACCCTAAAAATGATTTCCTAGAATTTCTTGATTTATTTTTCTAAAGGAAAATCAACTTATGACGCAGGCAAGATGTCAGCGATTGGAATTACGTTTTCAGATAAATTTATTTTCCTAAAGAAAAACGTTTGAATCTATTACATGTGGGCCCAACGTGCAAAGGTCCGAATGTTCATCCACGAGGTCCGAACGTGCAGTCCGAAGTGATGTGTAGTGCTGGCGTATTGCCACGCATGTGCACACGTGAGCAACCATGTAGGCACTAGGGCTGAGCTAGCGCTGAGGTGGCGCCTACGTGGACATGCCACGTTAGCCCGTGGCCGGCGATGTTCTGGCGTTGAGCTCGCCGGCGCTCTACGCCACGGCAAGCCACGTGAGTGGTACCAAAATGACCAGTGCAACGTACTGAACACGATGCTCACCTTGGAAGCTAGCGGGCGCGAGGTTTTGGTCGTCGGCGACGAGGATTAGCGGCGGTGTGTTCTAGGTTTCTGGCGAAGTGGTGCTCCTATGGTCATTGGCTCAAGATGATGCGTGCACTGGGTTGGCGATACCGAGGGTGTCAACGAAGGGGGCTGGGTGAGCTCGACGGCGGCAGAATCGGAGGTTGAAGAAGCTCTGAACGGCGGCGAAGATTTTCGAATTCCAGTGAGCACAAGGGAATTGGGGCTAAGTGAGTGGTGGCGTTGAGATGTGCGGAGAAGAGCGATGCGGGTGCGCGCTTAAATAGGCTGAGGGCGAGGGTGGAGCTTCGTAGGGTGCAAGTTGGCCGCACAGCATCTCCGGCGAGGATTGGGAGAATTAAAGTGAGATAAAGGAAGGTGAAGGTCGGGATGGACGTGAATTGATACGGGGTTTTAAATGCGCGTGGAATTAGGGGAATCCGATGAGGATTGAGCTGGGTTTGGAAGGTCTCCGAGCGGCGCTAATGGCGGACGAAAAAGGAAGGCGTCGGGGAAGAAGAAGGAAAGAGGACGATGGAGGACCTAACGTGTGGGCCCCACATGTCAGCGAGAAAGGAGACGTTCGAACTGGAGCGAAAGTTCACGCGGGTGGTTCAGACCGTTCAAAAGGAAATGGACTGCGCGTGCGTGAAAAGGGAATGGGCCGAGCTAGAGATTCGGCCCAAAGAGCGTCTGGAGGTTTTTAGTTGATTTAGTAATTTAAATAATTCGATTAATTCAAATTGGCTTTAGGAAATAGCGAATAAAGTCCAAAAATTATGAGAAAATTCACAAAAATTCCTAAGTTATTTTGGACTTAAATAAAATATTTCCAATTCGTAATTGGTAACTAATTTTGTAAATAATTTATTTTGGTTTTGAAATAAATAGGAAAAAGCTTTTAAAATTCCAAAGAAATTCAAGAAATTAATTAAATATTCCTTTTTAACTTTAAAGTTAAAAAACTCGTAAAACTCAATAAATTTTCTTTTGACCTGTTAAAAACTTAGGAAATTCAAGAAAAGCAAAAGAACTATTTTAAATTCAGAAAATCCAATAAAATAATAATTTTATTAATTTTAATTTTCGTAATAGAACTTTGAGATGTTACAGTGGACTGCAAATTGCAAGTTGCAAGAGGGTGGTTGTGTTCGATGAGAATGGCAATGTTCTTGAGGAAGAACCAAAAGATCCCAGTAAGGAAAAAAATAAAAAGTTGGCTTCGGAGATGCGTAAGGACTTAGAAGAATCGATACATTGAGCTACAGCTTCACTATCTTACATGCATAATGCGAGAGGAAAACTTAAACAGTTTATGCTGGACATAAACCAGGAAATTCCTGCCCGACCACAAAGTAAAGTGGAGGAGGTTGAAGCATATCTTTGGTGTGGCATCCCTAATGACATCGACATATTGTTGCCTATCGATAATCTCACTAGAGGCAAATGCAAGAGGAATCAGCCTGGGGAGAGCAAACTGAAGAAGTTGAAGGGAAAGGTAGCTTGCATGTGCAGGACATGCAATGAGATCAGCACCCATGACAGCCGCAACTGCTCTTTAAGGAAACAAGCAAAATAATCATGCCCATACATATTTCTGGTATGACTTGTACTCACTGTCTAGCATTCCATTGTTTTTTTTTGTTAAAGTACTCACTGTCTAAGATGTTCAGTATTCATATTTTCTCTGTAGGTGGCTGCAAAGGATGTGGCTTTGCTCAAGTACTCACTGTTATTTTGTTCAAGTAGGTGGCTGCAAAGGAGGTAGCTTCGTAGCTGCAAAGGACTTGTAATATTTGCTTTCATGTGTGGACTCATGGACTTGTAATGTTTGCTTTCATGTTTGGAGGTGGCTTCATGGACTTGTAATATTTGCTTTCATGTCTACACTCATGGACTTGTAATGTTTGCTTTCATGTCTGGAGGTGGCTTCATGGACTTGTAATATTTGGTTTCATGTTTGGACTCATGGACTTGTAATGATTGCTCAATGGTCAATTGTTCAGATTTCTGCACTTATGAGAATGCTGCATTGCCTTGTAATATCTGATTGTACAGTATTTGGTTTCGGATCAGCTCAATATCTAATTGTACAGTATCTAATTGTGCATAGACTTGTAATATCTGAATGTTCAGCTCAATGCTGATTGTACAATATCAGGTTTCTCGACTGTGTGCATGCATATTGTGGACATACATCCAGAATCACTTTCTAGACATGCTAGATCATGCTTTTCTATCCATTTCTGGTTATTCTGGACATACATTCATATTTCTATCCATTTCTTGTCCAATTCAAACATACATTCAGATTGTGTGCATGCATATTGTGGACATACATCTAGAATCACTTTCTGGACATGCTAGATCATGCTTTTCTATCCATTTCTGGACATACATTCAGATTTCTATCCATTTCTTGTCCAATTCAAATATACATTCAGATTTCTATCCTCATTCATCCAGACAACAATATTTCAGATTTCAAATTACAGACATCATAATTGAATCCATTCATCACAATTGAGGCACCATACATCCATTTCTAAATCCATTCATCCAGACAACAATATTTCAGATTTCAGAATGTACACAATATTTCAGATTTCAAAAAAAAAAATCATAATTGAGACAATTGAGATACCATACGTCCATTTGTGAATCCATACATCCAGACAACATTTCAGATTTCAGATCCAAACAAAATTTCAGAATGTACACAATATTTCATATTTCAGAAATCATAATTCAAACAATTGAGACACCATTTCAGACAGAATTTATACAAATTATCAATACCACTGTGATTCCCAGGACAGTTGCCAAACTAGATATTACATTACAAAAGACTTGGAAGATAACAAAATTAAAAACTCAGTTGACAATCTTCTCAATACAAATTCCTAACAGCAAGAATAAAAATGCAACTATAACTATTTTTAACTTTTCATCTCCAACAGTGGATTTCCTGACTGAGTTGTTGATCTGGTCTAGTGAGGTCTTCATCTGGTCCAATGAGGCCTTCATCACAGCTAAATGTTCCAATACACAGTGGTCGACTGTGAAAACCACTTCATTTCCATTGCTCAGCTTGACAGGCGAATGATCTCTTCTCTGCTGTCCCACCATATGCAACCCACTCAAATGACTCATGTATTAGTCTTTCCACATGAATGTGTCGCACCCCCCCCCCCGTATACATCTGGACCAACATAAACCCGGTTTCATCATCAGAATGCATAAACCGCCTACCAATACCAAAAACCAAATCTGAACATCAAAATCAACAACAAAGGGAGTTTCTTACCCCGTAGTTTCTAGGGCATTTGTAGTACACTTTTCCTCGATTCTTCAAGCTGCCGGACACAGCCCAAATCATCTTCGTATGGCACTTTGGGCATAGCACGAGAGGGAGCCCACCACTAGGCACTTTCGCCGTCGATGACCACTCGGAGTGCACCTCCGCGCTATCCTTCTTCTTCTCCATGGTGCGGCAATGCGCGGGGGAGGGGAACCCTAGTGGGAGAAAGGCGGAGGCACACAGACCTAACCCTAGACTCGATTTGGGGGAGGGGAGCCCTGGTGGGAGTGAGGCGGAGGCCCACGGACCGCAAGGGTAGGCGACGAGTAGCTCAAGGGGTGGAGAAGCGGTGCCGCCACGCTCGCCTCTTGCGCTTCAATTGGGGTCGACGGCGAGAGGATTTAGGGTCGAGGGCGAGAGGATTTAGGGAACGAGTGTCGGGGTGTGTTGAGGGATTTGGGGATCAGGCCGGGGTGGAAAACACAAAGCTCGTTCGGGTGGGAGGGGCGGGAGGGGGGGAGGGGGGTGAAACGAAAAAATGCTGACTCGCACACGCTCACCCATGTTGCGTCGTCGATCTCACGATGGAGCGCCAGGAATGCATATGTCCACACAAAGGATCATGTCCACCACATATGCTGCCAACTCGTTACTTTCCCAGGCTCAGTTAATTTCGGTCCATGGACTATTGGACTGTAGTTTGGTTGAAATGAAGTGTCACCATCATAATATTTTGCGTATTTCTAGTTAACAATGTTAGTTTCTTAACGGACCTTTTTAGACACATTTCTTATTAGAGCAGCTGTAAATTGTTGAGGAACCATCGCTGGCGAGTCCAGTCCGATCGATCACTTCATAGACAAACGTAGAATCGTACAGAACAATGCAAGAACAAATAGTAAATTGCTATTATAAATACGGGAAAATTAAGCCTTGCAAGACTCATCATAAGAATTTAATGCTTTGCTCTCCTAGAACTTACAACCATTATTCAAAGAATAAAATAATTCAATGTTCTATCACAACCACAAACTGCATGTGACTATAAAAAGGTCTAAGTGAAATGTGTGCACTAGATCGAATCATCGAAGTAGTTAGAAACTTCTATCTTAATCTGCTCCATGGTGATCTTCCCTTCTCGGGCAACTACGGTTGCGGCCGCTGCAATGTCCAAAGGAGGGGTGATGGGGGCTGCTACTGGGCTGTCCACATCCATGAGTGCAACTAATGGCTGTGGATCCTCCGTGCCTGCAATGACGAGGAGTGCCTCATGCTTTCCTTTGCCTTTCTTATTAGATTGGGAAGCATCAATAACGTGTGACCCACGACCTTACCCTTCTTGCCTCTCTCCTTTGTGAGAGGCTTCCTCACCTTGTAGGTGCTAGCATTGGCTTCATGGCTAACATTGCCACTAGACGGCTGTGAGATTTAGTTCTTCCTTAGAACATCATCTTGAGCTTCCACAACTTGAATGATGTCAATCAATTCGTCATACTCCTTTTAGCCCTCTTGACGATAGTTGTGTGCGGATTACACCGCATTCGGGTGAAAGGTAGAGAGAGTCATCTCAATCTTCTGCTCATCCATGATTACCTACCACAGAGTTGAAGACTGGTACAAATTCTGGCCATGCTGGGCCATCTCTTCCAACTCCCGGTTCGTGATGCTAGTCATCTCCATATTCATACAAAGCGTTCATAAGATTACTGCTGGTAATTTGCATAAAATGGTTGCAAAATTCTCATAATGTTCCCATATTTTTCTATGAATTTTTCATGATTTACTGCTATTTTCAGTGATTAAAAGCAATATAAACAATCATAGATAATCAAAACAGTAAATACAATATATAAATTACATAGAAATAATAATAACAGAGTTAAACAAGCTTCAAATGCTCAAAATGATTCAAAATTAGAATTCCTGAGGCCCTTTTCTGCTGGAATATGAATTTTTGGAGAATTTTTTACGTCATTTCCAGAAAATCCGAGGGCCCTTCTACAAAATTTCCTTTTCTTTTTTGGTTTTCTCCCCTTTTTTTTTTCTTTTCCCGAATTTCTCCAGCCAGGCCATTTTTCCTGTCCAGTTTTGGGCCACACCCTCACGGCCCATTCGGCCAGGGCAAAAAAGGGTTAGGGTTTCCCTTGCCCGTTCACAAAGGCGGTGGTGGCTGCTGGGCTTCACACGCGCGGCGGGTATGTGGTGCGAGGTAGCCGGCTCGGTGTCGGTGTGGCGGCATGCGGGTCGTGCTAGCTCACTAGTGTCCGGGCCGGCGGTGGCTAGGAGTCGTGCCCGTGCGGGGGCTAGCGGCGCTCCTGCTTATGCGGGGGCATTGACGCGACTATGCAACGATCTGCGGGTTAGCAATGGCGCGTCTTGGCACGACGGTCAGAGACCGTGGTCAGAGGTCGAGAGTCTGTGGTGAGGCGGTGCTTTCGGCGGTGCGTCGCATGGCGTGGCAAGGGTGGTTGAAGGACTATGTGAGATGGTCTTGGATAATGTTGTGATGAACCATTGCAATTTGTAAAGGTCGCAAAATTGATTTGCAAATTTATTGGAGTTTACAGGTTGCATTAGACATGTTACGGCTAACGTAGGGCAAGTTGTGAAGAACTTGTGCCCAGAAACGATTTCTTTACCTTTGGATGTGCAGGGTCGCATGGAGTCAACCACGGTTAATGCCAAGGATCGAGGCTAAGCTCATAGAGGAGTTGAGGCCCAGAACGATCGTGGATACCAGGTGAGGTGGTGATATCAAGCATGGCACAAGAAAGGCGGGAAATGTTGACGGGAAGTTCGAACAGCGGGATTGCACCATGTGGCTTAGTCGGTCCATGTGAGGCGTGGTTCGATGGAACCAAAACGGGAGAGATTTGCCAACGCACGACAAGCCAGTGGTGCATCTACATGTGGCAAGCATGGCAATTGCTTGCAATGGATGGAGAAGACCGGGTGAAGGAAGAGTATTTTGATAGTTTGACCAAAATACCGAAAACTACTTCGGAAGAAAACCGTGGCGCTTGAGCGGCATTTGGAAAGGCGGTTTAGGTCATGGAGAAGCTGGTATGATCAAGTTGATGGAGAAGCTAGTATGATCAAGTTGGATCAAGGCTAAGGACTTAGCGGATTTAGGCTTATGCGCTTTGAAAAACATGCATAAGAGTAGAGTGTGAGTTAAAACCCATGTTTGTGGGGCTATCGGGTTTCCCCCATTGTGCTAAGTGGATAGTACCCACTAAGGGTTGGATGTGGCTAGTTAGCCCATCTATTTAAGTGGTTCGGATGGAGACTTGTGGTCATCCATCCAACCATCCTCTCTTGAGGCCTAGGGTTCATGAGTTATAGGGTTAGGGTTTGAGAGAAGTTGAGAGCTATGGTGTTCTCTCTTGTCCTCCAAGTGGAGTGGTTGTAAAACCCTCATCCTCAACTAGCAATACATCAATCTTTGTTCATCTCCATGAATCTCCTTTGTGTTGATTGATTTGCTCTTGATTTGGTTGGTTTTTTCCCATCTCTCTTCCCTTCTCGATCTTGTTGTGCCTAGGATGTGTAAGAGATGGAGATAACCTCTGGAAATCAATCTCCACCCATCTAGGCACTTTCATGGTAAGATTCATGAAGAAACTCGATTTTTGCTCTCTTTGACCTCTCCGAGTGATTTCTTGATTCAGCTATTTTTGCCTCGATTTCTTTGGTATTCTTGCTTGCTGTGATATGTGGGAACATTTCTAGAGCCATCTTGGCCTTCATCCATCCACGAGCAAGTCATATTCATCGTCTTCAGTTTTTGCCCCGTTTTTGTGGAACTTTCCCTCAAATAGGAACATGTCATAACTTTGGCAACGATTTTCTTGATTGTTGAGTGTAATAGGTTCTTAACATCCTAAAGAGGGTGCACACCAAATTTCAAGTCATTTGGAGCTTTGGTTTGAGAGTTAGCTCAATTTTTGGTTTTGACCCGATTTTGGTGCAACAGAGCTTCACGAACTAAAAGATCCAAATTTTCTCAAGTTCCTTTAGATTTTTATATCGGGATAGGTTCCTAAGATCATGATGTATCTTTAGTTCAAGTTTCAAGTCTTTTGGATCTACGAATCAAAAGTTACATGGATTTTTAGATTTGAAATAGTGCCGTTTTTACTATTCATGATATGAAATTACTGTAGCAATTGATTTTTTGATTTTTGATCTTCATAGCTTTTGATAGCTATTGGAGTGAAGAGTAGGTGAATACTTGGGGGAAACTTTGAAGGCATCATTCACCCCTCCTCTGTTGCCATACCGGTCCTACAAGTGGTATCAGAGCCCAGCTAGCTCTTCTCATAGATCTTAGCCGGTCATAGGAGGCATGGCATCAGACAAGTATTCTACCAAGCCACCTATGTTCGATGGAGTCGATTTTTCTTATTGGAAGGCTCGCATGCATGCCTACAATGAGGCTCAAGGGCACTCAATTTGGTTTAAGGTCAAGAATCCTTATGTAGTGCCGGCCAATGACGATGTGATCTCACCAGATGCAGAGGCAAATAGCAAGGCTCGAAATTTCTTGATTCAAGGACTTAGTCAATCTGCGTTTGAGCGTGTCGCTCACTTGAAGTCTGCTCACGAGATCTGGAAGACCCTCGCTGACTACCATGAGGGCTCTACCGCGATCAAAGAAGTGAGACAGAACCAACTTAAGAAAGAGTACTCAAAGATCGAGCAAAGGCCCGGTGAATCTTTGGATGAGTTGTGGGAAAGGTTTTCCAAGATCATTAATGACTTATGTGCTGTGGACCTTGTGTTTTCTGAGTCTGAGAATGTACGCTAGCTCTTGGGTGCACTTGATGTGAGAGTTTGGGGGATAAAGATCACCTCCATCAATGATAACACTGTCATGAGTGAGCTTACCATGGATAAGCTCTACTCGAGGTTGAAGACGCATGAGATTGACTTCATCTCGCGTCTCCCCGAGACAGAGTCGATGGCTCTAGTGGTTGACCCTTCTAAGAGTAGCTCTTCTGATTCTTTGGACTTTGGCACATCTAGATTTTCATTGTCCGCCTTGCACTCCTTGAGCGATGAGCAACTAGAGAGGCTACCCGAGGATAACTTAGCCCTCCTATCCACAAAATTCATGGGAGCCTACAACAAAGTGAGAAACAAGAGGGAGAAGTGGTCATGTCACTTGCTTTGAGTGTGGTGAGCCAAACCACATTTGGGCTAAGTGCCCCAAGCTGAAGGGCAAGGAGGAGAAGGACTTCCGGAGGCGTCCTCAAGCTCGAGATGCAAAGGTCAAGAAGCCCAACTACCGGAAGTTCGTCAACCGAGTCCTTGCCACTCTTGAGAACGTTGATATGAGCGATGTGGACTCAGGGACGGAGGATGACGAGGATGATTTCCATGGCAAGAAGAAGGCCAGGACTTCACTGATATGTTCTTCATGGCCAAGGACAGCCATGACGTTGAATCCTTTAATGACGACGAGCCCTACAGCGATCTCGACGAGGTATGCCCCTCACCCAATGGGATGAAACGTGCTTTGGTTGCTACTGAACGAAATCTGAAAAAGCAAGCTAAAATGATTAGGAGACATGATATCATGATTGACAACTTGAACCTAGAAGTGGTTAGGCTCAAATCCATTAATCCTGCTGATGATTGTGATTCTTGCTCTTGCTTGCATGATGAATTGGCAAATATGAAATCTGCTCATTCTTCTATTGTAAATCAACTTAAAGATGCTCTAGATGAACTAGAATATCATAAATCTAGTCATAGTCATGTTTGCTTGGATGCTATTGCTTTAGATGTGACTCCTGTAGATACTATTCCATCACCTTGCTCAATTTGTGCTTTGCTCGAATTGAAATTGGATAGTGCTATTAAGGAATTGCTGAAATTTAATTCTAGTCACACTTGCTCTTATTGTGAGGATAGCAAGATTAAAATAAAGGAAATAACTGAAATGGTTCTTCATTCTAAGACTTCTTTGTGTGAAAACTGTTATAAACTCACAATCGAGAATAATGCTCTTAACAAGACTCTAGAGGAGAAATCTAAAATTAAAAAATCCATGTCCATGACTGCATTAATTGATTCTAATTCTTGTGCCTTTTGCGCTGAAATTGGGACTAATTTAGATGAGATACAAGAGGCATTTAGAGTCAAGTTCAAAGAGCAGTTGAGTAGGATTAGGAATTCGTCTTGTGTGTCTTGTGAGGCCTTAAAAGTTGAGGTAGCTATTCATAAAGAAAGATATGCTAGGGAAACCAAGTCGAATAAGTGTGCCACATGTAAGGACCTAGCCAAAGAAAATGACTATCGCAAAAAGACTCTTAAGAGATTCTCTAGTGAGAAGAAGAACCTCAACATGATCCTCGATCAATCTAAGGTGAGTGTGAAGAACAGTGGCCTAGGATTTAATTCCCTAGAGTAATCCAAGAACCACCTACCTAAGATTGTGATAGCTGTTGAGAGTGGCAAGTTTGAGGTAGAACCCCCTGAACCATCTAAGTCAGTCTTTAGATCTGCAGGTTTTGCCCAAACCCTTTCTAGCAAGTCCGATGCTTCTATTTCAGCAGGTCAGACCTCTCAAAAGGTCAAGTATCATTGCATCTTCTACAAGAAAGATGGCCACATAGTTGAGTTCTGCTTTAGTAGAGCCAAGGGTGAGAGGAAGGAGAGAGTGCGTGCCTTGAGGTCCGTTAGAGGAGTTCCTTCCCCTACGACTGTCTCTAGAGCTAGACAGCCTGTCTTTCCTACTAGACATAGGCCTAAGTTTGTAGATGACTTCTTTGACTCCTTTGGTGGCTCTAGGCAGCAGTTTGGGTTAGGATATCGTGAGGATAGACCACGGGTAGCATCTAGACAGGGAAAGTGCTGACCTTTTGGTAGGTCGATTCGGAGAGGTCTAGGTGTTTCACGTTTGCATTTTTATGATTATCCCTCTAACCATTTTATTGCCACTCCTACTGCTGTTCCTAGGCATCGTGTGGCTCAGTACTGGATTTCCAAGTCTTTTATCACTAACCCCAGTACTGATGCACAGATGTTCCTTGCTTACGCCCTATAGGTCCGACATGCGAGGAAGGAGGACATATGACTTGTTGACTCTGGGTGTTCTCGACACATGACCAGAGATTCTAGATGGTTCTCCTCCCTCATATGTGCATCCGGCAATGAGTTGATCACGTTTGGGGATGCTTCGACTATTTGACTAGAGTCAGTAGCAAGAACTTGATTAGAGGTTTGCCTAGGCTTAAGAATGTTAGAGACCGAGTGTGCACACCCTGTGGATATGGTAAGATGGTCTGTGCTTCTCATCCTCCTCTTACTTTAGTGATGACTGGTGGGCCTAGTTATCTCTTGCACTTAGACACGATTGGTCCTTCTAGAGTCCAGTCTACAGGAGGGAAGTGGTGTGTGTTTGCCATTGTAGATGACTTCTCTAGGTATTCTTAGGTATATTTTTTGGTTTCTAAGGATGAGGCATTTGGCTGCTTTAGAGAGTTGGTCCTTAGACAAGCATTTGACCTCCCTGGAGCCTTGAGAACCATTAGTAGTGACAATGGCACAGAATTCAAGAACTTATCTTTTGCCACTTTCTGCACTAAGAGAGGGTTAGAGCACCAGTTTTCCTCATCTAGAGTTCCCCAGTAGAATGAGGTTGTAGAAAGGAAGAATAGAACCCTTGTAGAGATGGCTAAGACCATGCTAGATGAGCATATCACACCTAGGAGCACTACTACAAAAAGGCTAATATGGACGCCTCATCACAGACGGTTGACCAAAACCGTATGTATTACATGCAATCACATACAGTTTTGGTTTAGAGACCGTCTGTGTTACTGGCAGCGCTAAAAACCGTCTGTGAAGAGGTAATATCACAGACGGTTCATAACTAAAACCGTCTGTGAAGTATCACAGACGGTTCATTTTTATAACTGTCTATGATAATTCTACCTATCACAGACGGTTTTAAAAAAGAACCGTCTGTGAAACCTCACAGACGGTTCTTAACAATAACCGTATGTGATATTGCTACATATCATAGACGGTTTTTTGTTATAACTGTCTGTGATAATCGCTACAGCTCCCGATGAGTTTCTTCGTCGCCGATGCGTTCTTCGTCACATCAGTGCCGCCTCGGCTCTGCATCTCTTCGTTGCATCAATGCCACTTCGGCTCCCCGATGCGTCTCTTCATCTCACGCTCCAAATTTATTCCTTGTTTTATAAAAAGGATCATCCACCATCGAAGATGATCATCCCCACTTATACAAAAAAAACAGAAATGACTGCCTCTTCTGTTTCCTTGTCGCCGGCATTGATGGCCTACCTGGCCGCACTATACGAGCACCTCTCTCACAGACATTGAACTGTCTTTGCGAAGAACACTGCTTCAACAGTGTCTTCGCTCCTCTGTCCGAGAATTTGCCGGAGCGGGTGACGGCCACCTTCCGCCGTCTTGACATCCTCCTCCGCCGTGTCTTCCGAGTGATCTCCCACTTTCGGAGAGTTTACCGCGTCGTCGACGTGGTCCTCCAAAATGACGTTGCACGTCTCCAGGAGGCTTGCCGTCACTTGGACTGCGTAATCGAGGCGGTAGGCGACCGAGTCGACCAAGCTGAGACCCCTCAAGCAAGGGAAGAGAGACTATGGGCTCAATTCTTCTTGGTTCAACAGTCCGAGGGTCTTTGGGAGACACTCGAATGAGCGTCGCCACGGATGGACGATTTCGAGCTTCGTTCGTGATGATCGTGAACCGTCCGATCGCGACGCGCCGCCTATGAAGTATTGAAGACGGCGATAGCAGCCTACCTCCGCCACTAGAAAAACTTTGTTTAATTATAGGTTTCTACTTTTTTTTAATATTTTTGTAAGTGACTAGCCACACTGTTTGGCCATATGAAAATTCCAAAATGAAAAAAAAGTTTGGAGGTGAAGTTAATTACTATATTAATTATATGTTGAATTATTACTCTATATATATATATATATATATATATATATATATATATATATCCTAGACGGTTTTGTGGAAAAAAATCTAGTTTGGAGGTGAAGTTACATTAATTAATATTAATTATATCGTAGACGGTTTAGTAGAACAAATTATATATATATATATATATATATATATATATATATATGTATGTATGTATGTATATATAGTTAAAGCAAATTTTAGTAGTATTTAAATGACAAAATTGACATATAAACATGTAATTTCTTCATGTCATGTAAGTGTATATACAAGATAAATATACTTGAGAAAAACCATTTCACAGAGCGGTTCTATTATGGAACCGTCGGTGATATCTTGACATATCCTGAGCGGTTCCATTATGGAACCGTCTGTGATCATTATCGCTGACGGTTCCATTATAGAACCGTCTGTGATAAGTCTCTTTATTAGTAGGAGCCTGACTGCTAGGGTTTGCGCTCGCCCTAACTCATCACTCCCCAGCGCCGCTAGGGTTTGCGATCGCCCTAACTCGTCACTCCCCAGCGCATTTACTCTCGTCCATTCTCCTCCCCACCTCGACGCTGCCGCCCGACCCCGTCGCCGTCGCCGCAGGTTGTGACACCACTCTGCACTTTGCACAAGATCGCACGATAGTCGTAGTGTCTTGTGCAAAGGTCGTGGTCGTACACAACTACGGTGTATTGCCACCAGCGTGTCGCTTTCTTGCCGCCATGGCTTGGTTCTCTGCTCGGCCTCCTGCTCTCGGGCCCTAGCGGGCTTTGCTTTCCCATCCTCCTCTATTCTCCTCTAGATCTGTTAGCTTAATGTCTTTTGTTGAGTTTGATTTTTATGCTCGAGTCTTAAGTTGTGTCCTCGATGTTTGTGTGATTTATGCAAGGTGAAGGAGATGGATGAGGGTTGTCTTTGGTGGTGGGGGTCATTTGCCGTGGTTATTTGTCTTGAGATATCACCCTACCTTACTACGTGATGTAATGATGTTAATAGTCTTATTTGAAATTGAATTGATAATTAGTTCATATTAATAGTCCCTTGCTCTGTGATGTAATGATGTTAATAGTCTTATGCTGAAATTGAATTGATAATTAGTTCATATTAATAGTCCCCTTGCTCTATGATGTAAACTGAGGGCTATTGGTGTATGTGCATTCTGTGCATCTTGCTTAGTTCATGCTATGGGTTCAAATTGACAAAATGAATAGGGCAAAATGGTGGGTTTGGTTAATGCTCTCTGATGGGTACTGAGGGTTATTGATGCCGGTTCTTTGTGCTTGGTTAGCTTACATGGGATCGATGTGGTTCGGATGGGGCTTGGCTGCAATTAACTTTTCATATTTGTGTCCCAGGTCAAGTTCTCCTCCCTTGCGTCCCAGGTACGTATACGTCCTACCATTCTATTCCTCATCTCTTCTCTATAAAACCTCCAAGCAGTGGCTGCTTGTGCCTTTAAAACCGGCTTCATATATATATATATATATATATATATATATATATATATATATATATATATATATATATATATATATATATATATATATATATATATATATATATAGTTTGTAGTCCTAGCCCTTTCGATTGGTGCGTGAGGAGGATGAGATAGGCGCCACGGGCAACCTCTCATCGAGCCCTTGCTTGATTCAAGAAGAGTATGCAAGGGAAGGCACATGACATTACAATTACCACGGATGTGAATCGATAGATAATTGGACTTGGCGTCAAGAAATGGTTGGTTCAGCGATACATGAAGCCACTTGGCTTCATGTATCGCAAGAACCACCATTTCTTGATGTCCAAATTCAATTACCTATCGACGACATCTAGGTAATTTTATGTCCACGCGCCTTCTCTTGCAACCTCACTTCATGAATTTGCAGGGCTCGATGAGAGGTTACCCGTGGCAGCTGTGTCATCCTCCTTCATGACCCCCCGAAAGTGGCTAGAGACTACAAACGATGTATAATATATACATATACATACATATACATATACATACATATACATATATATACATATACATATACATACATATATATATATATATATATATATATATATATATATATATATATATATATATATATATATATATATATATATATATATATATATATATATATATATATATATATATATATATATATATATATATATATACATATATATACATATATATATATATATATATATATATATATATATATATATATATATACATATATATATATATATATATGAAGCCGGTTTTAAAGGCACAAGTAGCCATTGCTTGGATGTTTTATTTATAGATCACAGACGGTTCGTGTTACGAACCGTCTGTGATAGACATTTATCACAGACAGTTCTGAACACGAACCGTCTGTGATAGTCATATATCACAAACGGTTCTGAACACGAACCGTCCGTGATAGTCATATATCATAGACGGTTCTGAGTTAATAACCGTCTGTGATAGCATGCATCACAGACGGTTCGAAAACCGTCTGTGATGACCTCATGTCATCACTGACCCACAAACTCAGACGGCTCACGAAACCGCCTGTGGTGACGTTTTTGAACCGTCTGTGAAGGCCTTTTCTGTAGTAGTGGAGGTTTTGGGCTGAGGCAATCTCTACTACTGGCTATGTATCCAATAGGGTCAGTCATAGGTAAGACTTCCTTTGAGCTTAGATTTGGTCATAGGTCTAGAGTATCTCATTTTAAGATATCTGGTTGCAAGTGCTTCATTCTTAAACATGGCAACTTGGATAAATTTAAATCTAGATGTTATGATGGTATTTTCCTTAGATATCCTGCTCACTCTCGTGGCTATCGTGTATTTAATTTGGATACTAACAAAATTGTTGAGACTTGTAAAGTCACTTTTGATGAGGCTAGTCCTGGTACTAGACCCGACGGTGCAGGTACACAGGTTCTTAGTGATCGAGAGAGTATCTTCGTCGACGACGACTCTGACATAGACGATGAGGAACCAATCTATCCTCTAGTCACTCTTGAGATGGTTGGAGAGCCTGCTTCTACTTCTCCAGCTTCATCAGAGTAGCCTCTTCCCACTTTCACCGGTGCTTTGAGTGGCTCTGCTCCTACCTCCATAGCCCATGAGGTAGAGGCCACATCTGCACTAGGACCTCCTCTTCATATTCAGCGACGACACCCTCCAGAGCAGATGATTGGGGATCTCCATGAGCGAGTTACTTGCCCTAGGTTTATCTCTCTAGATTCTCATGCGCGTTCTACTTTTGTTGCGTCTTTTGAACCCCGAGATGTCACCCATACTTTATCTGATTCCTCTTGGGTCAATGCTATGCATGAAGAGCTTGAAAATTTTGAAAGAAACTAAGTCTAGACCTTAGTTGAACCTCCACCTAATCACAATATAATTGGAACAAATGGGATTATCAAGAATAAACAAAGTGAGGATGGGTTGGTAGTTCGCAACAAGGCTAGGCTTGTAGCTCAAGGTTATTCCCAGGTAGAGGGCTTAGACTTTGAAGAGACTTTTGCTCTTGTAGCTAGATTAGAAGCTATTCGCATATTGCTAGCTTTTGCAGCATCTAACGGCTTTAAACTTTTTTCAAATGGATGTCAAGAGTGCTTTCCTTAATGGTTTCATAGAAGAAGAGGTCTATGTCAAGCAACCCCTTGGTTTTGAAAATCACAAGTTTCCAAACCATGTGTTTAAGCTCTCCAAAGCCTTGTATGGATTGAAGCAAGCCCCTAGAGCTTGATATGATAGGCTTAAGAGTTTCTTGCTTAAGAATGAGTTCAAAATGGGAATGGTAGATAAAACCTTGTTCACTCTTAGGCATGGCAGTGACTTTTTACTGGTTCAGATTTATGTGGATGACATCATATTCGGTGGTTCTTCTCATGCTTTGGTATCCAGATTTTCAGATTCTATGAGCAGGGAATTCAAAATGAGTAGGATGGGTGAGCTGACCTTCTTCCTTGGCCTTCAAGTCAAGCAACTGAAAGAGGGTACCTTCATTCATCAAAGCAAGTACACAAAGGACCTTCTTCGGCGCTTCGACATGGGAAACAGCAAGCCAATGTCTACTCCCATTGCCACTTCTACCGTGTTGGATCCTGATGAGGATGGAAAGCTCGTGGACTAGAAGGAGTACCGAAGCATGATCGGCTCCCTCCTCTACCTCGCGGCTTCGAGGCCAGACATACAGTTTGTTGTGTGTCTGTATGCTCGATTTCAGGCTTCCCCTCGTGCCTCTCATCGTCAAGCAGTGCGTCGCATCTTCAGGTACCTTCAGGACACTCTTGACTTTGGACTCTAGTATTCTTCTGATTCTGCTATCTCCATTCGGGCTTTTTCTGATGCTGATTTTACAGGGTGTAGAGTGGATAGGAAGATCACTTCTGGTACTTGTTACTTCTTAGACACTTCTCTTATCTTTTGGTCATCTAGGAAGCAATCCTCTGTTGCACAGTCCACTGTCGAGGTAGAGTATGTAGCTACAGCTAGTAGCTGCTCTTAGGTTCTCTGGATCTTGTCTACTCTGCGGGACTATGTGTTGTTCTTAGATAGTGTTTCTCTTTTCTGTGACAACACTAGTGCCATAAATATTGCCAAAAACCCGGTGCAACACTCTAGGACCAAGCATATTGACATTATATATCATTTCCTTAGAGACCATGTAGAGAAGCATGATGTTGTACTTCACTTTGTAGAGTCCGAACAGTAGGTTGCAGATATTTTCACTAAGGCTCTTGATTCTTCTCGTTTTGCTTCTTTGCGGGGAGAGTAGGGAGTTTGATCTTTTGCATCCATTATACCATATTGCATTTTAAAATCAGCAATTTGCATTGTAATATAAGTACTTGGAGCTTTAACTATTATCCTTGTGTGATAGGATATTTTGCTTTATATCTTGCCATGTATTGTGCTAGTTTACTAGATTTTTCATGTCCTTTTATGTGTAGCTCAGCTTTTGTCATGCTAGCTCTATTAACTGTGAGAAACTTGAAGTAAATCATGACTTGTTGGATCTTGTGACTAGTTTTGCTCTAGTGATCCTCTTATGATTCATGCCATGTCAAATAGGCTAAGTTAAGTCTTGAACCTAAATTGAGTTTTAGATTAAGCTATACTAGTTCCTTGTTGAAGTATGAGTTAGCATTAACTTTTGTTCTTGAACTAAGTCAAGAAAATAGAAAATGATCTTTTCTGTGCGAAAAAACTGATCTCACCAATTCTTTCTCATGAGACGGCTTGTCATTGCACTAGGCAAGAACTCAGGGGGAGTTTTGGATGACCCAGACCACTATCTTAAGCTTATTGCTTGGGTTGGTCGTAACACGGCTTGAGATCTAGCACATGGCTAGTGAAACAAAAATTGTGGAAACTGATTGAAGCTTAGGACGTAGTTGTGGATGGCTCCTGGTCCAGGACTTGCTTTGCTAAGATAAAACCAGAAATGAATTTCAGCAAGTGTTAAATGTACTAAATTTTCTTAATTCCAAGTGCTTGAACAAAATGATTCAACATTGAATGTGTAGCACTCTAAATCTCAATTGTAGCTTCTTGGTTCTATTTAGTTTATTGACATGGTTTTGCTCATTTTTGGATACCTTTGGCTAAACTATGATCTTGAGCACCTTAACATGCTAAACATCCATTTAATCTCATATTATTGCTCGTTTGGCTTTAGCTTTGCTATATATAATTTGCCATGATATAAAATAGCTACTTCACATAATATGGCTTGGTGTAATACTTGTAAAGACACCTCGGATAATTTTCATGGCTCCATTTGCTAAAAATGAATAAATTGCAGCCATTCCATTTCATTCATGCTCTATCTTCTTCCGTGCATCTTGATGACTCCATTGTCAAAGGGGGAGAAAGATTAGTAAAAATGGTGTTTTACAGCTTGATTTGGAGTTTTTGTGCAAAGTCTTACTAAAATTGGAGTTTTAATGCTTTGCTATGATTCTCTTAATCTGTTGATTTCTTCTCACCATGATCAAGTCAAATAGAACAATTGTTCTTTCATATGGACCTAGAGTGAGATTTCTCGACTCATTTGGTGAACTTGAAGCTTTTTGTGAAATTTCATTTTTTTTAGTAGCTTCAATTCACCTCTGCCTCAATTGGTCACTTTCAGCTCTTTGCATTCCTCTCTTGACCAATTGGAGCTTTATGTGCAATTTTTCCTCTCTATTGTCTAAAACCACATCCAAATTGCATTTTTTAGAAATTGTCAATGTGTTCATTAAGGGAGAGATTGAAGGACCATGTGAGAGGGTCCTGGATAATGTTGTGATGAACCATTGCAATTTGTGAAGGTCGGAAAATTGATTTGCAAATTTATCGGAGTTTACCGGTTGCATGAGACATGTTACTGCTAACGTAGGTCAAGTTGTGAAGAACTTGTGCCCGGAAACAATTTCTTTGTCTTTGTATGTGCAGGGTCGCCTGGAGTCAACCACAGTCAATGGCAAGGATCGAGGCTAAGCTCATGGAGGAATTGAGGCCCAGAATGATCGTGGATGTGGGGTGGGGTGGTGATCTCAAGCATGGCACGAGAAAGGCGGGAAATGTTGAAGGGAAGTTCGAATGGCGGGATTGCAACATGTGGCTTGGTCGGTCCAAGTAAGGCGTGGTCCGGTGGAACTGAAACGGGAGAGACTTGCCAACGCGTGGCAAGCTAGTGGTGCATCTACACGTGGTAAGCATGGCAATTGCTTGCAATGGATGGAGAAGACCGGGTTAAGGAAGGATATTTTGGTAGTTTGACCAAAATACCAAAAACTGCTTCGGAAGAAAACCGCGGCGCTTGAGCGGCATTTGGAAAGGCGGTTTAGGTCATGGAGAAGCTGGTATGATCAAGTTGGATAAAGGCTAAGGACTTAGTGGATTCGGGCTTATGCGCTTTGAAAAACGTGCATAAGAGTAGAGTATGAGTTAAAACCCGTGTGTGGGGTTATCGGGTTTCCCCCATTGTACTAAGTGGATAGTATCCACTAAGGGTTGGATGTGGCTGGTTAGCCCATCTATTTAAGTGGTTGGGATGGAGGTTTATGGTCATCCATCTAACCATCTGCTCTTGAGACCTAGGGTTCATGAGTTCTAGGGTTAGGGTTTGAGAGAAGTTGAGAGCTATGGTGTGTTCTCTTGTCCTCCAAGTGGAGTGGCTGTAAAACCCTCATCCTCAACTAGCAATACATCAATCTTTGTTCATCTCCATGAATCTCTTTTGTGTTGATTGATTTGCTCTTGATTTGGTTGGGTTTTTTCGCCATCTCTCTTCCCTTCTTGATCTTGTTGTGACAAGGATGTGTAAGAGATGGAGATAACCTCTGGAAATCAATCTTCACTCATCTAGGCACTTTCATGGCAAGATTCATGAAGACACCCGGTTTTTGCTCTCTTTGGCCTCTCCGAGTGATTTCTTGATTCAGCTATTTTGCCTCGATTTCTTTGGTATTCTTGCTTGCTATGATACGCGGAAACACATCTAGAGCTATCTTGGCCTACATTCCATGAGCAAGTGATATTCATCATCTTCGGTTTTTGCCCCGTTTTTGTACAACTTTCCTTCAAATAGGAAAATATCATAACTTTGGCAATGATTTTCTCGATTGTGAAGTGGAATATGTTCCTAACATCCTAGAGAGGGTGCACACCAAATTTCATGTCATTTGGAGCTTTGGTTTGAGAGTTAGCTTAATTTTTGGTTTTGACCCGATTTTGGTGCAGCAGAGCTTCACGAACCAAAAGATTCAAATTCTCTCATGTTCTTTCAGATTTTTCTATTAGGACAGGTTCCTAAGATCATGATCTAGCCTTGGTTCAAGTTTCAAGAATTCGCACACAAAGTACTCATATTCAGAAATTAGGGTTTTATGGCTTGAAAATATGGAATTTAGGTTTCGGAAATTAGGGTTTCATGATTTCATGTGACTTGGACTAAGGGAAGTTTACTACCACATGATTACTCTAGGTAATAGACACTCATATTAATTTTCTTTTGGTTCACAAGAAATAAATCATTGCATTTTTTCCTCAACAATCAACCCAAAAGGACATTAACATCAAGGTTCTTGATCACATTACTTCACTATGGTAGAGTTAAAGCAGAGTACTTTATGGAGCTTCTACAGAATGCAATTGAAGGGGCTGAGAACGCTCGTTGTGATTATAAAGATGACCTAAAACGTTAGATTGAAATATTATTGTTTCATGCTCTTCATGCACTACACAGTACAATTTGATATATATATTTGCTTCTTTATGCTCTAGAACTTGTACTCTTATGTTACGAGTTCTAATAGTCTGCCATTTTAATTTAGTTTTATTCATTCACCTGCTTGTGTTTGATCCACCCCTCTTTTTCATCTATCATTACAGTTGCATTTGGCTATGCTAACATGGAGGATTCGATGTTGGCGCGAATGATTCTTTCCGGGATTCCACTAGAAGAAGCACACTTGCAATATAGGCTTGCTTTCATGGCTCAACAGGAAAGAAAACGAATGAAGCAAGGAAAGCTACCAATTGATGACTGCTTTTATTTGATGGGTACAACATACCCTACATGAACTCTCCTACCTAATGAAGTTTGTGTGATACTGTAAGTGACATCAATACTCTTTTGCATCTGCATGCACTTAGAATGTTTTTTTTGTGTGTGTTTCAATGATCCAAAATTTAGTAGCCGCCATTTAGTGGTTTCAACGATCTTTGGCTGATGAGATGGCCAATAGTGATTTCGATGGCGACATGTACTGGGTTTGATGAGATGGCCAATAGTGATTTTGATGGCAACATGTACTTGTCGGACCTTGCTATAGCTGACTGGACAACCAACCAGATTGGTGACTTTTGACATCAGCATCTAGGGGGAGACGAACACATCCGTCGCAACTAGGTGCATAATAAGGCTTTCCACATATGCAGAAGTCATATTCTGATGCTGCCGTAGGGGCTCGCTAAACTCGCAACTATGGTCGATCAGCGCCTTGACCACAAAGACCGAGCCGAAGATCTTCGCTCATTCGATCAGTGCCTTGACCACAAAGACCGAGTCGAAGATCTTCGCTCAATGAGCACTAATCTTGCCAGGGTAGCCTTCCACTATGCACTTCACTGCGTACTTTCATGGGTGATGACTCCTAACTTGAGGTGAAGGAGAAGGTACAATATCCTCATCATCTTTATTTGCTTCATCTTCATCAACTTGAGGT
Organism: Phyllostachys edulis; assembly: GCA_036346405.1. NCBI lineage: Eukaryota > Viridiplantae > Streptophyta > Magnoliopsida > Poales > Poaceae > Phyllostachys > Phyllostachys edulis. The sequence goes on from CM070546.1 coordinate 121,238,958, forward strand.
GCCATTGATGATGAGGGTTGAGCTTCGACTTGTACCTCTTGATCATTCTCCTTTGGCTTGATATCACCAAGAGACATATTTTTCATTGTACTTCTTAGGCCTTCATTACCTACATCATCAAGATTTTCATGCTCTCCTTGAGAGCCATTAGATTCATCAAACTCCACATCATAGGTCTCTTCAACAAGCCCAGTGGCATTGTTGAAGACACGGTAAGCTTTTGAATTTGAGGAGTAACCCAAAAGAAATCCGATGTCGCATCGCCTTTGGAACTTTCCAAGATGGGTGCGCTTTTTGTAAATATAGCATTTGCATCCAAACACTCTAAAGTAGGAGATATTGGGTCTTCTCCCTACTAAGAGCTCATATGATGTCTTCTTTAAGAGCCGATGGAGATAGAGCCGGTTGATAGCATGACAAGATGTGTTGATGGCCTCCGCCCAAAACCAATCCGACGTACCATACTCATCAAGCATAGTCCTTGACATTTCGATCAAAGTCCTATTCTTCCGTTCAACAATTCCATTTTGTTGAGGAGTGTAAGTAGCGGAAAGCTCATGCTTAATGCCTATCTCATCACAATAATCTTCAATGTTAGTATTTTTAAACTCGGTTCCATTGTCACTACGTATTTTCTTAATTGGAGTTTCAAATTCATTTTGGGCCCTTTTTGCAAACCTTTTGAAAATACCGGAGGCTTCGGTCTTGTCTTGTAGAAAGAATACCCAAGTAAACCTTGAGAAATCGTCCACAACGACTAAATAATAAGAATTGCCCCCGATGCTCTTATAAGACGTTGGGCCAAACAAATCCATATGTAAGAGCTCTAGCGGTCTAGATGTGGACAAAAAATTCTTTGTGGGATGAGAGTTTGCCACTTGCTTGCCGGCTTGACAAGCACTACATAATTTATCCTTCTCAAATCTCACATCCTTTAAGCCCACAACCAAACCGTTTTTGAAAAGCTTTTTCAAAGTAGACATCCCCACATGTCCAAGACGGCGGTGCCAAAGCGAACCAAGTGAAACTTTAGCAAGTAAGCACGTTGAGATACATGAAGCATTAGAGGAGAAGTCCACAAGGTAAAGATTTTGAAAACGAAAGCCTTTGAAGATCAAACTTTGGTCATTTTTGTTTAAAACCAAAACGCCTTCTTCCGAAAAGAGACAATGGAACCCTAAATCACAAAGTTGAGCAACGGAAAGTAAATTAAAGTTTAGGGATTCAACCAATAGAACGTTGGAGATTGAATGATCATTTGAGATTGCCACCTTTCCTTGTCCAATTGCTTTACTCTTACTATTATCACCAAAAGTTATCTTGTTGCTTGAGTCCACACTTTCTTCTAAGGAGGTGAACATCCGCGAGTTGCCGGTCATGTGTTGAGTACATCCACTATCAATCACCCAATACCGGCCTCCGGTCTTGTAGTTCACCTACAAAAGTAGAGATCAAGTCTTTGCTTTAGGTACCCAAATCTTTTTGGGTCCTTTTGGATTAGTGCATAGGGACTTAGGCACCCAAATGGCCTTCTTTTTTTCATTAAGCATTGGAACACCTATGAACTTAGCAACAAATGTACCATCCTTGCCCTTTTGGAGCAAGTAGTGAGAGTCGTAGATGAAACTTTTGGTTGAAGCATTCTTGAATGAAGTGGCCAATGGACATGCAATGGGCTTATGGCCTTCACCATGACACTTGTAGCAAAAATAGCCCTCCTTCACGAACTTCGTCTTGGGTCTTATCCAACCACCTCCCTTGGGTACAACCTTTGGGACGTATCCCAATCCTTCCTTACCCAAGGTAAACCTTTGCTCCCCAAGAATCCGATCGAGAGTGGCACTTCCTTGATAGCACTTTGCTAGGCCCTTGTTAAGCATATCCACTTTTGCTTTAAGCTCCAAATTCTCCTTCACAAGGTTAGTAGCACACGAAGCAACACCACAAGAAGGAATATTGCAAGTAGGACTAGCATCTACTTTAGAAGAGCATGGCATAGAAATTAAATCATTACAAGAAGTAGAGCTATCGACCATGACGGAAGCATTGCATGCTTGAGTGGCAATTTGTTGAGGATAGAGATCACATGCAATACCCCTATCAACTTTGGTCACGACAAAATCCTTGTTAAGGAGAGAATCATGTTCAAGCTCTAGCTCTTCATACTTGGCAATAGCTTCCTCAAACTCGGTGCTAAGTGAAGTGTGCATTTTCTTGAGCACTTTGAACTTTTGCTTCTCCTTACCAAGAGCCATATTGAGCTCCTTAATAATTTCAACAAGCTCATCATATGAGGGAAGAGAGTCATGTACCTTCTCATCATGCGTTGCCATGAAGCAAAATGGTGAGGTTGGAGGTGGTGGAGTGGACTCAGTGAGAGCAAGTCCTGCATGGCCTTTTGGTGGTGTTGGGCCTTCATCTTCATCACTTGAGTCAGCCTCGGAGCTTTCCTCATTGGTAATCCATTCTCCAATGTAAGCTTCCTCCTTTCCATTTCGATTTAGCTTCTTGAATCTTATCTTCTTACCATCTTGCTTCTTCTTGCCCTTGTATGTATCCTTGTTCTTCTTCTTCTTGTTCTCACATCTTGCAGCAATGTGGCCCTTCTCATTGCACTCATAGCATATGGTGTTGGCAAAAGGGTTCTTCTTGTTCGACAAATAGTTTGATGAAGATCTTCTTCTCTTGTCAAAGTCTACCCCCTTATCATTTATCTTCTTGAGAAGGCGCCTTGTCTTCTTCATGAGCAAAGCCATATCATCGGAGTCCTCGGACTCATCATCTTCAACATGATTACTATCATCTTCCTCGTGATCTCCTTTGACCTTGAGAGCAATGTTCTTTTTGCTTGTAGAAGACTCTTCATACTCCTTCAAGAAAAGCTCATGTGCAAAGTGAGCCTTCCCAAAAAGCGGTTGGTGTCAATGAGTTCAAATCTCCATTTGTGAGTAGCACCACAAGCGTCTTGTACTCCTTGGGCAAAACCCTAAGCATTCTTCTCACAATTTCAAGGTTAGTAAGAGTTAATCCAAGACCCTTCAACTCATTCACAATACTATTCATGCGAGAGAACATTTCGTTAGCCGTCTCATGAGGTCGCATCACAAAATAGTCGAATTGCTCTTTAAGAACATACATTTTGGCCTCTCGCACATTAGATGTGCCCTCGCGAATCTCACGAAGAGTAGTCCAAATCTCATGAGCCGTGCTAAGATTGCTAACACGGTTGAAGACTTCAAGACTAAGAGAGCCAAAAAGTGCATTCTTTGCTTGGGCATTGTATTGAAGGTTTTTTACTTCCACATCCGTGGGTGCAAGTGGATTGCGTGGAGCAGCAAAACCATATTCAACCACACGCCAAACGTCCAAGCTCATAGCCTCAAGGTAGCAACCCATACGAACTTTCCAATATGAATAATTTGTGCCATCAAAAAGTGGAGCCCTACCAACATTCACACCCTCACCCGACATCCTTACTCAAGGCGGTAAAGCCCTAATTGAGCAACCTTGCTCTGATACCAATTGAAGTGGATCGAATGCCCAAGAGGGGGGGTGAATTGGGAAACTTTTTTTTAAGAACAATTAAAAGACTAAACAGTTTTAACAAAAACTATGTGTCTATGGATTCTAGTGTGGACAAACAACTCCTACACAATTCTAGAGAAGTTTTAAAAAGTGCAAGAAAGTAAATGCGTAAATGTAAAAGAGACAAAAGACACAACCAATTTTTTACCGAGGTCTCGGAGATTCGGCGATCTCCCCTACTCCTCGTTGGAGCACTCCCTCAAGAGTATTGCTCCGACTTGAAACCTAGCAAGTTATCAAGCCATTCACTTGTGGTAGTCCTTCTCCTCTCCGGATGGGTGGACTCCGAACCTTCACAACCTTACCGGTGCCTTCCACAAGCTCCTCCTTAGAAGGTCACCGAGAACCACGCCTCCAAGCCGTCTAGGAGACGCCGATCTCCAAAGGTAACAAGCCTAGACCATCACTTGAACTTAGAAAGATCAAGCAACTAGAGTGATGCACACTAAGCCTATGCTACCTCTCAAAATCTCTCAAGATATGCCCTTAAATGATCTTGGGTGTCCTTGATCTTCCCTTGGTATTAGATGTTACTGTAGAGTGGCCAAGAGAGCTTACAATCACGTCCATGAACAGTATTTATAGCCTCCTTGAAGAAACTAGCCGTTAAAGCTACTATCCTGAAAAATCAGCACATTCCGGATCATCCTGAAGCCCAAAATCCAACGGTCACAAAACTAGCCGTTGAAGGCTTAAAGTATCATCCGAAAGCTTACGGATCATCCTTACATCCGGATCATCCTTTCCTTCCAGATCATTCATAATGTACTCGGGTTTTCAGCTCATCCAAAAATATCTCTCTGGATCAATGATCCGCTTGATAGTCCGATAGCATCTGGATCATCCGGAAGGCATTGTCAAAATCCAATTCGGTACTGGTCCAATGATCCGCTTGATGCTCCCTTAGCTTGCGGATCATCCGGAAGGCGTTGTCCCAACTTAGAGTGGTACTGATCCAATGATCCGCTTGATGCTCCCTTAGCTAGCGGATCATCCGGAACGTCTCAGTTTTCAGCAAAAACCTACTGGTCCAATGATCCGTTAGCTTCCGAATCATCCGCAAGGTCTTAGTCATTTTTCACCATAGAAAAACAGCCTTCTGTTCCAATGATCCGTTAGCTTCCGAATCATCCTTAATGCACTGTCAACTCTTCAACCTTCTCAAATAAAGATCCAAATTGATTTCATTTCAACTCCAACTCTTCCAAGAGCTTCATTTGACTAGAGATGAGCTAAGTAAACCTAGTGTGCATCACAACTAGCTTCTCAACCTAACCAAGCTCAAGCTACTAGCATAAACCCCCTTTAATAGTACGGCTAAAATAAAAACAAAGGACCTATCACTACGATGATCCATCCTCAACTCCTTGGATCATTTCTAAAGAACAAAGTCCTTAATCTTCAACAATAATTCAAGCTTGCCTTCAATGACCATTTGGGGTCAACAAACAACCCACATAATCAAACCATCATCGCGACCTAACTTGAACTTATGCAACACCAACAAAAAGTTAGTCCCGATGATTTAAATCGTCATTAATCACCAAAACACGAATTAGGGGCCTAGATGCTTACACCTTCCTCTATCTGTCGCTTGGCTGCGGTGGCTCTATTGGCGAAATAACCAACAGTGTGAGTCCATATCTCCTCGACGATCGTGGTGATAGGAGGCACCGCACACCTTCAAGACATTTGTTGTGCACCTTTGAGGTCTCTCTAGATGGACTTAAACTTCCGTCTCTAGTTCTGCACACATAATGACTAGAACATCCTCAAACCTCCTGACTGCGGAACTGTATGAACAAGTTAGATACAAGATGCCTCATGCACCACCTGGATTGCACGTTGTTCCACTAGTGACGGGGTGTCGTCCCATGCTACATGGTGTTGATGGCCACTAACAACATAGCATTGCGGTCTGTGATAAGACATACGTTGCACCGGTCTCCCACCACCGCCGTCTTCACGTTCGACAGGAACGATAGCCAACTGAATATGTTCTCGCTCTCCATGATGGCAAATGCCACCGGGAGAAGCTAGTCATTCACGTCGGCCGCCACCGCGGTGAGAATGGTGCCCTTGTACCTCCCTGTGAGGAAAGTGTCATCCATCATAAGCACAGGGTAACAAAACTAGAAGCCCCGAACGGCCTAGGTGAAAGCCTAGAACGCCCAGTGTAATATGAAGCAGTTGGGCCCTCTGTTAGGATCTTCACTCTCAAGCTTGTTCATGTACATGCCAGGGTTTGATTCGGCAATCTGGTGAAGCAATCTCGGTACAAGGTTGTACGCTTCTTCGTATGTCCCGTACATGGACTCGATGACCTTTTGCTTGCCTCGTCGGACCTTGCTGTAGCTGACTGGATAACCAACCAAATTGGCGACTTCCGACATCAGCATCTTGGGAGAGATAGACACGTCCGCCGCAACTAGGTGCCTAACGAGGCTTGCCACATATGTGGAAGTCACGCCCGATCTTTGCTAGGGCTCACTAAGTTACAGAAGCGCGGTCGTCGATGCCATGACCACGAAGACCGAGCCGAAGATCTTCGCTCGTTGAGCGCTAATCTTGCCAGGGCAGCCTTTCACTATGCACTTCACTACTCACTTTCCTGGGTTGGACCGATGCACTCGGTACACACGGCTGATGGACATGGCGTACCATGCTATAGCTTGTTGCATGGCCACCTTGCTAGGGAAGCACTGGCCAACTAAGAGAGTGTCAGCATCAAACCCCTGGTGGGAGCCTTCTTCTTACGGTAGTACGAGCGAATGCACCCCGATATCATCAAATCTCGATGCCACATAAGGCACCTCGATGACACAATTCCTCCGGTTGGACCACCAGCCTGGTGTGCGTCCTCGTCGCTACCATTCGAGCTTGGGTCGGCGTTCTTGTCCGACTCCGATCTGAGAGGCTGGTCCGGTGGATACTCGTGGTAGTCAATGCAGGCCGACCACCACAATTCCGTCCCCTCGTTTCACACAAAAATTATGTGCGAGTCTTCCCTTCGAGGCAACACATTCCGTGCACTGTCTTCAGGCTCGGGCTGCGCTTGCCCGCTTGTAGAGGCCCGACATCATCAAGGTTTCTTGGTGCCCAGCGTACGAAATCGACGTACACCATCGGCTTCCCATAAATGGCCGCCTCGGGCTGGGAGGCAATCTGCATGTACTGGCTCCATGCTATACTTCCATTCACCTTGACGAGCCCCCACACAATATTCGTACAGGTGATCCCCTCGATCACAACTTTCCTCGTCGTTGCCTCCGTGACGAGCTCCCTCCGGATACAACTTCGAAACTCGTGAATATTCATCGCATCGAGCCCCTCCGCTCGGACTACCTTGTACTGGCATCTCGGTCCAACCCATCGGGCCTGGTCCATACGAGACCATCGCCATAAAACATGAACAAGTCTTGCATGTTTGAAATTACCTAAAGCCATAATAATCCCATCCGCAGTACATATGTGTAATTAAATACGACAAATTGCATGCAAATGATGGATGACATATGTGTAATTAAATATGAATAATTAATTAATTACCAAAAATTTCGAAAAATTGTTTGCAATTCATTACTACCGTGCTTACCACTATTAAACCACATGTTCATTGCCACTTAATTACTTACGACTAACTAATTTGCATTGCATAAGTTATGCCTAACTAATTGCTACTAAACTAATTACGACTGATTAATTACCACTAAATAAATTACGAGTAGTTCATTTCCACTAATTTAATATGCTAGACTGATAACCACTAAACTAATTACGACTGATTAATTACCTCTAAACTAACTAATTACGACTAATTAAATTGCCAGTACTTCATTTCCACTAATTTAATATGTCGTAATGATGACTACTAAACTAATTACAACTAATTAATTACCACTAAACTAACTAATTACGACTAATTAATTACCACTAAACTAACTAATTACGACTAATTAATTACCACTAAACTAACTAATTACGACTAGCTGACTAAGACGAATTAACTATGACTACGGTAATAACGATAAAAGCATCCGACAAATTACCTGCCCCTTGGGGGAAAGCAATCAAAAAAGGCTGATCGACGAGCGACGAGAAGCAAGCAAATACTTAATCTTCCAAAAAAATTTATTTATGTTACATTCTCTGAGTTCTAAGAGATGAGCGCCAGAACGAGAATCGAAACGCAATTGAGAAGAGCGAAGAGCGACTGCGAGAGTTCGGTATTTAAAGCCGAGCGAAGGAGGAGCCGCGGCGCTGGTGTCAGGAATTCTGGAAGTGTTGGCGTCAGGAATTCTGGACGAGGCGATAGATGTGCGGAGGAGGAAGGATGGGCGGTGCGAAAGGTGGCCACCATGCGCTTTTTTGTTTCTCCGCAGAACCTGACAGGTGCGTGGCGGTAGGAGAGAGTCGGGCGTGCAGGAGGGGGAGGGGAGGGTGCGTGGCGGTGGCGGGGGGCCACCACACGATGGCAGTGCGGCGGTGGGTGACGTGGTGGGCAGGGAGGGCCTGTCGCACGATGGCCGTGTGGCAGGGGGACAATTTTGCAAAAACAAATCGGGACCGTGCCATTCTTGTAAATACAGGACGGAAATAAGCCATTTCAGCCAAAAATTCTAGTTCATACGTGTTAGAGTGTAATCAGAGGAACGACACTTTGTTCGTGACGCACTGGAAAATAACATCGCGAACACCGAAAAATTAGACGAATGACATCACCGCCAGTTACTTCCGTTTCCAGAATTTTTTAAATATAGAAACTAAGCTCAAAAAATTATCAATTTTTTTGTGAAGCGGACACAATTTAATTGCTTGTGTATTTTTTTTAAAACTTTATACATTCTGATTTTGTCTCTAAAATTCATTTAATTTTACTGTTTGTAGGAATTTTCTAATATAGAAAATGAGGTCCAAACATTATGAAATTGTTTTTTTAGGCTCATTACATAGTGGACTTGATTGTGTAATTTTTCAAAATTTTACAAAATTAAATAATACAATTTCATAATGTCCACTGTGTGAGAGTCTAATATTTCATAATGTAAGGACATTATGAAATTGTATTAATTAATTTTATAAAAATTCTAGAAAAATTATATAATCAAGTCCACTATGTAAGGAGCTTGAAAAAATTCGTAATGTTTGGACTTCATTTTCTATATTAGAAATTCCTACAAACATTATACTTAAATGAATTTTAGAGACAAAATCAAAATGTATAAAGTTTTTTTTTTAAAATACACAAGCAATTAAACTATGTCAGAAGGCTTCACAAAAAATTGATAATTGTTTGAGCTTAATTAGTTTCTATATTTAAAAAATTATAGAAACGGAAGTAACTAGCGGCGATGTCATTTGTCTATTTTTTTTTGTGTTTGCGATGTTATTTTTCAATGTGTCCCGAACAAAGTATCGTTTCTCTGATTACGTTCTAACGCGATGTCATTGAGTTAATTTTCCCCTTTTTTATTATCCCGAGTAGGCAGCAACTAGCACGAAGATCAGCTTCAAGGATTTGACATTGACAATGTTAGTAGCTCCTTTAACTTGCGCGTCCATGCATGCACGTGTTGCTCTCGGTCTCGGATGTATTTGAACCTTAATTACCAGGATACTGCACGACATTCGGACGTCGGACACCTGTCAATTCTCTTATTTTAGCCTCAGTGAACAATTAACTTATTGACAAATCCCGGTCCCGGAATATATTTTTTTCCCAAATAGCGATGTTTGGACAAGAATTAGCGGGAATAGCATCATCGTGGCGTTATTTGCAATTTAGACGACCAAAACCGTCCAAGGGACGGACGGCCGGGATGCCGCCACGTTAGCCTCGTCCATCCCACCCACAGATGGACATACTCCTCTGTTCTACCCCCGCTGCGTCCGTCCGTCCAGCGTACGGTTTGTCCGCCAGTCGCTACAAAAGTGCTAGGACAAAAGGCGCATCCACAAACTGACGGACAAGAGAGCATGCGCAATCTAGACACAATCGTGTGACCGAGAATCTCCCCTTTATTCCCTTTCCTTTCTATCGCCTCATTGTCTTTCAATCGCGTCCATGCGTTCGCACAAAATGAATCCCTCCCATCATTAGCGGCACACGATTTCGTCTTGCTCGCGCTATAAATTCCGAGGAAGCGAGCGGGACACTTCGCTCACTCTTTCTCACTTGCTTTCATTTTCGTCGTCTCGGCCGGTTTCATTTTCGCGGACGATTAAAGATTGTTAGGTGTCGTTATTAGCGGCCATATTAATAGGTAAATTTCTTCTCGTATGAATTGTCTTTATTAAATGTGTAGTTAATTAATTGTAGTTACTTATGTGTAATTAATATAGTCCTTATCGTTTAGGCGTTATTAAATTTGTGTTATTTAGTTAGTTACGATAAATTAGCCCGTAATAAATTAGTCGTCGTTATATTAATCGTATGTATTTTAATTAGTTAGTTAATTACTCGTAATTAATTCATTGCAATTAATCGATTATAGTTAATTAGTCGTACTTTAGTAGCCGTAATTAATTTAATCATAGTTAGTCTATCATAATTAATTTAGTTGCTTTATGAAGTTTTAACTTTTTCCTAATTCATTTGTTGTAATTCATTAGTCCGAATTAATTAGGAGGTTAGAAATACTCGTATTAATTTGGTCACAACTAATTTAATCCTACTAATTAGTTGTGCTTAAGTAGTCCTAATTAATTTCCTCTTAGTTAATTAGTGCATATTTATTTTGTTTTCCATGCTTAGTCGTATTTTTTAATTTATAGTAATTCATCGTCATTATTGATTTATTCACTACTAACATGTGTCTTTAATCTCTTGCAAACCATGCCTCTACCGAAGCTACTGGAACCGTTCTACAACGAGCATCACCGGTACCAGGTATGGATCGTCGAGGACGGGGATGGCCCTCCACCCCTGGCGCTTAACTAACTGACACTAACTAATTACGACAGCATAAATTGTAACTAATTAACTAGGCCACGAATAAATACGTAGGATTAATATAACAACGACTAATTCGTTGCGACCTATTTTATCGTAACTAACTAAATAACAAAAATTTAATAAGACCTAAACGATAAGGACTAAATTAATTAAGCCTAAATAACTATAATTAATTAACTACACATTTAATAAAGACAATTCATACGAGAAAAAAATTACTTGTTAATATGACCGCTAATGATAGCACTAAACAATCTTTAATCGTCTATGAAGAAAGCGACAAAGCGAACGAAGTGTGTGACCGAAGAGTGCGACCCAAGAGTGCGAGCGAAGAGTGCACACAGCTCGGAATTTATAGCGAAAGCGAGAGGAAATCACGTGCTAACGACATGCCGGTAATGACGGGAGGGAATCGGACGTAGCATGCAGATCGGTGAAAGACGTGTGACGTGACTAATTGGACATTAACGTGGCACTCCGTATCTGCTGCGAGGATGAGAGAGCGGAAGTCGGGAGGGAATTGCGCGCACGGGGACAGCCGTCAAATCGTATGCATTACGAGTGAATCTGACGTAAATAGCACTCACTTTCACTTGGAGGGTATGCAGCGTGTGGTGAGCCCTCCTGTGTTTTCATATTTCAGTGTGTTCCATGGAGCAATATACGGCTTGTACGCTTGCTATTCCGGGACCGGGATTTGTCAATAAGTTAACTGTTCACTGAGACTAAAATAAGAGAATTGATAGGTGTTTGACGTCCGAATGCTGTGCAGTATCTGATAATTAAGGTTCAAAATACATCCGAGACCGAGAGCAACACGTGCAGGCATGGACGCGTGTGTCAAATCCTTGAAGCGAATCTTCGCGATGGTTGCTGCCTACTTGGCCTAATAAAAAATCGTTCCAACTCGCATGAACCGCACACATGCACAGCAGGCAAAGCCAGCAACCAAATCTGTCTGTTGTTGGGCGGACGTCCGCTGCTCAGACGGACGACGGACGGAGGAGTGAGGCCCGCGGCTCGGAGGGACGGACGGCTGGCGCGTCTACGGCTCGGATGGACGGTTCTGGCGCGTGCGCGGCTCCAACGGACGGACTGCCTCGTCCGTGGCTCGGAGGGGCGGCAGAGGCGACTTCGTCCGCTGGTGGCGCGGACAAGATCACAGGGCGACGCGGGAGCCGATCGTGCTGTTCAGGGACGGACACCTGCGCCAATTATGTAAAAAAGACGCCGAGAACGTCATTAGTGCTAATGCAGCTCTAAAACGTGCTAATTCCACAAAATATTCATGTTAACCTGTCTGTCCGCCAGATACCATGACTGTCAGTAACTGGAACTTCCAGCAAAAATGTATCAACTGGGTTTAGAAACCATATATATGCACTGCTCTTTACTGTGTTCAACTCGGCCATATTCATAGCTACTACTGTATTTCTGCATTATGCTCTCTAGCTTTGCACGTACTGGTGCTTCTATTTATTTATTTATTTTTGCATTGTGTAAAGGTTGCGGTTTATACTGAGTTTTGCTGCCACCAATGTAAGCTGATTACGGGATGATTTCATGGATTTGAAAAAAGGAAGGTCCAATGGAAGCATCCACTTGTTTTCCCCCTTTCACTGAGGAGAATAAGAACTATCTTCTTTCATATGCTAGCATGGACCAATTAAGGCAGTTATATATTAGAGATTCTTTGTTATGTGTGAATAACAAGAAAATTCTGAAGGCTCTTATCTGGGTTTTATTCCTTTTTTAATTTCACTGGATTTTTAATCTAATTTCATCCTTACACACAGGAACTTTGACGTGTCTTACTAGACAGTGTGATTCATTGAGCCATAGCATGATTATTAATATTCAGTACGTGGATTCATCAAATAACTGGGGAAAACAACTTGTTTTTTAATCCCTTTTTGAAAGGTTGCTTATCAGAACCGTTAATAAACTACTTTAAAATCCTGTTTCTGGTAGCCGGCCGGCGTTGTTTTGTAGAGTTGCACCTGAATTTGAAACCATGTTCTGGAAGGTTTTGAAGACTAACCTGAACAATAGATCCATCTATATATGCTGCAAGTACTACATTATACATGTACCATGTTTGTTTTCCTCACAACAAATAGCGGTTCTCATTCCTTCGCATGTGATTATGTATCTATCTTCTTTCTTTCTTTTGAAACGAATAATTGGATGCTTTTTCTAGTTTTAGTTATCTTTTCCCGTGCTGGTAATATTCTGCAATCACAAAGAAACCTAATCATTGCTTCCATTTATTTCCACAATCAAGGGGAAGCATGCGAAAAAGGTAATAGCAACCGTGGTGGATAGATTCTGTGGGTCAAGTCAAGCACTCCTTGCTCGGCGAAGTTTGACATGATAAAGATTCTTATTCTTCCCTTTTTAATGCTTATTACTTGTAAGATTGCAGAATTAATGTTTGATTTATGCTTAAATTGTAAGATAGCAGAATTGAAGGTGAAATGAGCAGAGTCTATATAATGATTGTTTGTATTCATCTATCTAGTGTGTATACAGGCAAGAGATGCTTATGATCATCTCATTCATGCACGAAATGGGTCTATATAATGATTGTTTGTATTCATCTATCTAGTCCATTAAGTACTTGTTGGGCCCTTCAGTGTTAATGCACGGTGACGTACTCTTCCCCCGTCGATCCCAGCAAGCAGCACGTGTCGATATGTGCGTGTTGGCCCCTTCAGAGCATCTACAATAGTTTGTTTTTTAGCTTGTTACTAAGAGGAAAGAGAGTACTTAATCTGGTTGTTAGAAACAACCATTCCAATGGATTATTTCTTAAGCTTGTATCTAAGACTTAATTGCTACAAGCTTGTTGGTAGGCAGTGGGACCCACAAAATGAGTGTTTAGGTAACAACTAAGCCTCCAATAGAGTTTTTTGTTGTTTATTATGTTTTGGTATTAACAATCTGATAGTTTCTTCATGTAGAAACAGCTTCACCTTTTTTTCTCATCTTCTTTCCTCCACATCATCTAAAAGCTGATGTGGCAACCTCTTAGTAACAGCTGAGGTAGATTGTTGTAGATGCTCTCAGGATTAATGGACTTAGCTAGGCTTAGCTGCTATCCATCTATTTAGTCACAGGGCTCACAACAAAACCGACGCCCAGAGGGAAAACAACCCAGAGGGCTCAGCTGCTTCAGTATTAATGGGCCGGCCCGAGGATCCAAAATGGGTAAGGATAGGACCTGGGTCTTCCTACTTAAAGGGTTGGACTAGATTAGGTGTAGTCATTGAGTAGAGGACTGAGTAAAGGTAGGGCTACTCCCCACACTTATAGGGACAGGGTGGGGTTCGGACTGGGCAACCCATTACCAGGCTAGTCTAACCTCTATGGCATGGCGAGCATGTGGACATGGGCGCTGCACGCCTCTAGGCCTTGCCATTGCAATTTGCAAGGGAATCGTATCCTCTGCCTTCCCTTCAAAGGAGCATAGGAGCACAGCACACATGCTAAGTTCAAGATAACACAGTGTTTTGCTACATCGCATCACCCATATTCTGCTGTTACATTAAATTTGCTAAAGTAATACCCCATTCTCTCTTTTCTTTTTAATGTGCTCCTCTGCCTTTCTAACCCAAGGTATACTATTGAACTGACGACATGATACTTGTCGCCAACGAAAAATAATAAACTCCTCTGTCGCCAATTGAACTGGTGGAACTGCTTGTTGCCAAACCAAATGAAGACAGGTGCTCAAAAAAAAAATTGGCAGATAAAAAATTGAATATATATATATTTGATAGAATGCTGCTTCAAACTTTGGAATCAACGATACTAAATACATTGCACAGAATTATTCGACGCCCAACATAACATAAACACTTCAAAAAATATAATTAAATAGGACATACACCATCACCTAGTTATAATACATTGCGCCTCTGGACCTTGCCATTGCAATTTGCAAGGGAATCGTATCCTCTGCCTTTCCTCCAAAGGAGCAGAAGAGCACAGTACATGTGCTAAGTTCATATGCTACGAGTAGCTGTATCGCATCACAATATTCTGTTGTTACAGTACATTTGCTATGATAATTTTTCATTCTCTCTCTTCTTTTTAATGTGCTCCTCTGCCTTTATATCCCAGGGTATACGATTCTACTCCATTTGGAAGCGATGTAACGGCCGAAATAAAGGAGCAAGTTTCTTTTTAATGTGCTCCCCTGCCTTGCTCCATTTGCAATTGGGCGAGCGGCCGAGAGGAGTGATTTGATTGAAGTTGATGGGAGGGGAGACACGACGTGCTTGTGCAGATCTTCCCAAGTCCCAACCTAGCCGCGGAGCGTAAGCAAAAGACTTGGTGCCGATGTGCAGGCACGCGATCGTGACCAGAGGCGGAGGGAGGGGACTGGCAGTGCCGGAGCGTGGCTCTATGATTCAAATTTTGTCATTAAATTTTCCAATGATTCATAGAATTTTATCAATATTCATGTTATTTGGTATCCCTTGTAGAATACAATTTCTACACTTATTAATAAGAACACACATTTCTTCATGTAGAAATGCAGCAAAGCAAATGGCCTACCTACCATAACTCATGATAATAACTTTGCTAATTATGCACCTCATTTAGTTTCATGGTCTAGGGCGAGAGCCTTTAGGACCATTCGCTTTATCTTCGTTAGGTCGTTGGGACCAATGGACCACCCCTACGACCCCTTCTCTCTCTTATTGCCAACTCTCTCACACGCTGACACACCAAGGTTCAACCTGCTATCTCTCTCACACCCGAGATTCACTGTCGCCACCGTCATTGACCGACCTCACCGGTGACGAACTCGATCGCGGTGGTGCCTCCCCTCTGTTAGACAAACAGGATCTCATCAATTGTAATTGGAGTTGGTTTCCTAAGGAGAAAGATCTGGCCGGTAGTTTGCTTTGGTAGTTGTTGTAAAGATAGAAGGTTACGATTGTTGTATATATGCATGTAAATCAGGATCGATATCAGCCAAATCTTTCTCCTATGGACGCCCGTGTAAACCGACCACGCGAGGGGCTATTCCTCGCCTATATTAACACGAAGACGCGGCCCCTACGGGGGCAGAGACG
This sequence comes from Phyllostachys edulis, assembly GCA_036346405.1. Taxonomy (NCBI): domain Eukaryota; kingdom Viridiplantae; phylum Streptophyta; class Magnoliopsida; order Poales; family Poaceae; genus Phyllostachys; species Phyllostachys edulis. The sequence goes on from CM070546.1 coordinate 121,254,585, forward strand.
CTTATCTATTCTCTTCCGCTCCTCTGAATTTCCTTCCTGGTATCAGAGCCACATACATCTAAGATCCAATCCATGGCGTCCTCCTCTTCCTCAGGTCTCGGCATAAGCTCCTTGCTTGGCCTGACCGTCACGGAGAAGTTGTCCAAGAACAATCACGCGACGTGGAAGGCACAAGTCCTTACTACTGTCCGTGGTGCACGTCTCTACGGCCACATCACCGGCACCAACCCTGCACCTGATGCCGAAATTGATGGCAAAGATGGTGACAAGGCTGTGAAGGTGTCGAATCCAGCATACGAGGAATGGTTTGCTTCAGATCAACAAGTTCTGAGCTTCCTCCTCGGGTCCCTGTCAAGGGACGTCCTGTCCCAGATTGTGGCTCAAGACACCGCAGCAAAGGCATGGAAGGCGATCGAGGACATGTTCTCATCGTAGACTCGCCTTGTCAACTGCCAGGAAGGGAAGCCAGACGATCGCCGAGTATGTTGGTAAGATGAGGGCTCTCGGCGACGAGATGGCTACCGCCGGGAGACGCTTAGAAGATGAAGAACTGGTGGAATATATTCTCACCAGACTCGACTACGACTTCAATCCAATTGTGTCCGCTCTGCTTGCAAGATTGGACCCTGTCTCGGTAAGCGAGGCTTATTCGCAGCTGCTTGCCTTCGAAACCAGGATGGATCTCCTGGGCGACCACCCATCCTCCGGGTCATCTGCCAACTTGGCAAATCGAGGGGGACGTGGTGGCCGTGGATGGGGCTCTGGTCGCGGACGTACGCCAGGTCACGGTCGCGGCAACGGAGGCAACGTCACCCAGAACAACGCTAGCGCCAATCAGCATCGCGGGGGCACTGGCTAGGGACGCAGCAACACCAAAACGGGCATCACCTGTCAGGTCTGTCTTAAGACCGGCCACACCGCCGACAAATGTTGGCACAGGTATGATGAATCGTATGTTCCAGATCAGAGAAACACGGCTGCTGCAACAAGCTCCTACATTGTGGATACAAATTGGTACACCGACACTGGTGCTACCGATCATATCACTGGGGAACTGGAGAAACTAGCAGTCCGTGACAGATATAATGGCACAAATCAGATCCACACTGCGAGCGGTGCAGGTATGAACATTAGTCACATTGGCCAGTCTATTATTCATACCCCTAGTCATAATCTCAGTCTTAAAAATATTCTGCATGTTCCAAAGGCCAAGAAAAACCTCATTTTTGTTCATCGCCTTGCTGCTGATAATAATGTCTTTTTAGAGTTTCACCCCAATTTCTTTTTGATCAAGGATTAAGACACGAAGAGCACTCTGGTTAGAGGAACATGTCAGAGAGGGCTATATCCTTTCCCTTCTGCACCAACCATTAAACAAGCTTTTGGAGTCAATAAACCATCTTTTGACAGATGGCACAGTCGTCTAGGTCATCCTGCTGCACCAATCATTCAGCGAGTTATTAGAGATTTTAATCTTCCTTGTTTACATGAGTCCAATAAAAACTCTGTTTGTGATGCTTGCCAGCAAGCAAAGAGTCATCAGTTGCCGTATCCCAAATCTAACAGTGTATCAAGTTACCCTTTACAGCTTGTGTTTTCTGATGTTTGGGGGCCTGCACCTGACTCTGTTGGAAGATACAAATATTATGTTAGCTTTATTGATGACTTTAGTAAATTCACCTAGATCTATCTTCTAAGATTTAAATCTGAAGTCTTTCAAAAATCCCAAGAATTTCAAGCTCTTGTTGAGAGACTTTTTGATCGTAAAATTATTGCTATGCAAACTGATTGGGGTGGTGAGTACAGAAAACTTGATTCGTTTTTCTCTAAACTTGGCATATCACACCTTGTTTCCTGTCCTCGTGCACATCAGCAAAATGGAGCTGCTGAGCGCAAGCATCGACACGTTGTCGAAGTGGGTCTGTCCCTCCTGGCGCATGCACACATGCCCCTCAAGTTCTGGGATGAAGCATTCCTTGCTGCTACCTATTTGATCAATCGTACTCCCAGTAAAGTCATTGACTACTCCACACCTTTAGAGCGTTTGTTTCATATCAAGCCTGATTTCTCTTCCTTGCGCATTTTTGGGTGTGCTTGTTGGCCAAATTTGCGTCCTTATAACAGTCACAAACTTCAATTTCGCTCTAAAGAATATGTGTTCCTTGGCTACAACAATATGCATAAAGGGTTCAAGTGTTTAGATGTCTCCACAGGACGCATCTATATATCCAGGGATGTAGTCTTTGATGAAAATATTTTTCTTTTCTCCAAACTACATTCCAATACTGGAGCTCAGTTGAGATCTGAACTTTTACTCCTTCCTTCCACTTTACTCAATCCTAGGACTGGGGATGAATTTTTAGCTGGTCAATTGCCTAATGATTCAGATACTAATGCCTTTCCTGAAGATGTACAGGAATTCCATGCAATAATCGGTGCCACCGCAGGTGCTACAGGCGCTGAGCCTTTGCCCCATGCAGCAGCGGGGGACATGACCCAGTCCGTGACCGCCCCATCGACTGCAATCGCGGCTCCATCTCCCGTATGTCCGACATGTGCGGGGACTGGGGGGGCAGAGGTGACGCAGGATCCGAGGGATCTGACGTCTGCGCATGATGTCCCTGCGACATCTCTAGCTCCAGTACCAGTGCATGAAGCGGCTCCTGCACCAGAAGCTCCCACACGCATACAGACACGACTCCAGCATGGTATTCAAAAACCAAAGGTATACACAAATGGCACTGTTCGTTATGGTTGTCTTGCATCCTCTGATAGTGAACCACACAGTGTTAGTGAAGCTTTATGTGATGAGAATTGGAAGAATGCAATGGATATTGAATATGATGCTCTCATGAAACATAAAACCTGGCATCTAGTTCCACCTCAAAAAGGAAGAAATGTTATAGATTGTAAGTGGGTATACAAGATTAAACGAAAGGCTGATGGAAGCTTAGACAGATATAAAGCTCGCTTAGTCGCAAAAGGCTTTAAGCAACGATATGGTGTAGATTATGAAGACACCTTTAGTCCTGTTGTCAAAGCTGTTACCATCAGAATTATCTTGTCTATTGTTATCTCAAGAAATTGGAGTTTAAGGCAACTAGATGTCCAAAATGCCTTTTTACATGGCTATTTAGAAGAAGTCTATATGAGGCAGCCCCCAGGATATGAAGATAAAATTGTGCCAGACTATGTTTGCAAGCTAGATAAAGCTCTCTATGGTTTAAAACAAGCACCACGTGCCTGGTATTCTCGGCTAAGTGCCAAGCTACATGACCTTGGTTTTAGTGCTTCAAAGGCAGACACGTCTCTATTTTATTTCAGTAAAGATAATGTCACTGTTTTTGTGTTGATATATGTTGATGATATAATTGTGGCAAGTTCAACACATGAGGCAATGACATGCTTGCTGCGCAATCTAAAGCAAGACTTTGCATTGAAGGATCTTAGGGACTTACATTATTTCTTGCGTATAGAAGTGAACAAGGTACGAGATGGAATTGTTCTGACTCAAGATAAGTATGCCTCAGATTTGCTTAAAAGAGTCGGTATGTCTGATTGTAAACCTGTTAGTACTCCTCTTTCAACTAGTGAAAAATTGTCTATCTTTGATGGTACGCCACTTGGTGCTAATGATGCAAATCAATACAGAAGTATTGTTGGTGCCTTGCAGTATTTGACTCTTACTAGACCTGATATCGCCTTCTCAGTAAATAAAGTGTGTCAGTTCTTGCATGCTCCAACAACAACACACTAGGCTGCAGTAAAAAGGATACTGAGATATCTGAAACAATGTACAAAAGTTGGATTGAAAATTTGCAAGTCAAAGTCTTTACTTGTCAGTGCCTTTTCAGATGCAGACTAGGCAGGATCTCTAGATGACAGAAGGTCTACTGGGGGTTTTGCTATTTTTCTAGGATCAAACTTGGTCTCATGGAGTGCACACAAGCAAGCAACTGTTTCAAGGTCTAGCACAGAAGCAGAATACAAGGCTATTGCCAATGCTACTGCCGAAGTAATGTGGATCCAAACTTTGCTGTTAGAACTTGGTATACAATGTCCATCTGCTGCTAAGTTATGGTGTGATAATATTGGTGCAAAATATCTTTCTGCTAATCCTGTGTTTCACGCTCGAACCAAGCACATAGAAGTTGATTATCATTTTGTGAGAGAAAGAGTGTCCAGGAAATTACTTGAGATTGATTTTATTCATTCTAAAGATCAAGTTGCAGATGGATTTACCAAGTCACTACCTATGAAGAAGTTAGAAAATTTTAAACACAATCTCAACCTAGCACGGTTGTGATTGAGGGAGGCTGTTAGACAAACAGGATCTCATCAATTGTAATTGGAGTTGGTTTCCTAAGGAGAAAGATCTGGCCGGTAGTTTTCTTTGGTAGTTGTTGTAAAGATAGAAGGTTACGATTGTTGTAGATATGCATGTAAATCAGGATCGATATCAGCCAAATCTTTCTCCTATGGACGCCCGTGTAAACCGGCCATGCGAGGGGCTATTCCTCGCCTATATTAACACGAAGACGCGGCCCCTACGGGGGCAGAGACGCTTATCTATTCTCTTCCGCTCCTCTGAATTTCCTTCACCCTCCAGGCGGAGAGAAAGAGAGAGAGAGGAGTACTTTTCTCCCATCAATATCTGGCTCTCCGCCCTCGATCCCGCGACAGGGTGGGCAACGAGCCAGCGAAGCCGGCGTAGGGAGCTGCGACGGTGCTAGGTGCTCCCATGGCTTGCTAGTGAGTCCACCGTTTCATTGGTTTTGCTAGTTAATGCCACGACTAATACAATTTAATGCATTTAATGCAATAGCTAACCGCTATATATATAAGGCTGCTCCCAGTGGACAGTATCTTAGTGCATGAGAAGTGTTAGGATACTATCTTTCCAATGCATGGTTTCTTATGGTGTACTATCTTATGCTGTTTCATTTAATTACACGCATAATCTTTACTAGTATTTGAGCATTGTGGCCTATTTGTGGCATGTACTAAAACAATACATGTTTGTTGACACACACAAACGTAAATACATGAACATGTATCCGTACATAAAAAGTGCCAACTAAAATTTCATCAAAATATATTTAGAGGTACATGAATGGAGTCATGAACATAATCTATTTCGGCCCAAACTTTTTCCAAATATGCTCAAACAGAAACCGTGCGAGACGCTGTAAATTCGACACAGTTTTGGATCAGACCTATACAAATGTCTTTGTAATGAGACATTTTAGTCTACCCTTCATGTAAACCTGCTTATTCTTGTAAACGTTGTTTGGGTAAAAAGAAAACAAGCCTTCACTTGGGCCATGAGTGAACACACAGCTCTGCTAATTCGGTCAATATGCCTAACAAGTAAATTTGCATGTTAACAAATATAAAGATCCAACAAAATGCCATGCGTGTTCTAATCCACTGAGACCATAGCATGAAATTTTAACCCTATACCAGTATACCACATATCAATCCTCTCAAATTAGCATTGCTTACAGGATCGCGAAATAAATTTTTACGTGTTGGATTTCGAGCCCAAACTGGTATCCAAATTAGATACTAAAGTACTATCTCTCCTCATTAACTATGGTGCCACATCATCAATTTGCCTACATGGCATGCTTAAGATACTAGCCAAGGTGGAGCATTGGGAGCAGCCTAAGTGTATTATTCTACTCACTTGAATCCAAACCCAAATTTCCCATCGGTTTTTTGTTTTGTTTTTGTTTGAATCAACCTTCGCTAGTGTAGTGTATTGAATCGAGTCCATATCGCCAAAGGCATGCATCGAACCGGCTTAATAGTACTACGAGCACCAACAAAGGACGTAATAACCTGATTAAAGCTAGCTAAGATTTCAATCAATAGAAACCCCTCCCTCTCAGCTAGAGAAGAAATGACTATTTTAGTGCTCTCATTTTGTCTAGGCATTTTGCTTGATATGCTCCACACAAGAATTAGAGGAGTATTTATCGATGCCAAGGGGAGAAACCCATCAAGCATACGTTTCTCATGGAAACGTCGACAAAGTAAAACCCATTTACAACAGAATTCATTTCCTTATGAGAGAACAGCAAAGCTTACAATACCTCATGTATTTCGTCCGAGTGTTTTCTCATAGCAAAAATATCGAAATAGTAATATATTATTAATAAGAACATGTCTCCCAGTCTTAGAGCATCTCTAATAGTTTGTCTCTTAGCTTGTCTCTAATACCCTCCATGTCATCTTGAGACAATATTCGAGACAACTATTCCAATAGTTTGTCTCTTAGGTTGTCTCTAACACCTTTACAAGCATTTAAGCTTTGCATGAATCAAATAACTATACTGATCAACACTAACTTCAATCTTTGTAACCTACATGTGTTGTTTGGTTACATCTACAAAGAAAAGCTTCCCAAAGAGAGGCCCCCATGACTCATATCCATTATTGATCGCATTAGAAACTCCAGCTACAACCCTGATGAAATTCAACAATAGTAGTGTAGTTGGAGGTATCAGCAAGGTAGTCCACTTGAACGTATATAGCTCTGAGAAGTCTTCATCATCTCTAGCCTTTGATGTCACCGTGAAGTTGGTATCAACACCGCAAGGACCTTGAAGTCCTTGGAATACAAAGAAAGAGATGTGCGTAAACGCCCAATGACCCAAAACCGCTCATTTCTCCACCAATCATCAATGGCCACACCACTCTATCTCATTTAAAGGATGCTTGTGGCAAAAATACAGATGAAAAGTGACATGAACCAGAGACTGGCAACATTGTTAAGCTGCAAGTTGAAATACCAGGAGTCTTTCGGCGTAAAGCTTGGTAAGGCGACTCCGGAGGCGTCCGGCATGCCCCCACCAGTTTCGCTCCGGTGCCACTCTAGCACCGGCGGTCACATCCGCGATGCCCCCTCCCCCACCAAGCCTCCACCTCTGCCTCCACCCCCCTCCTCCGGCCTGCTTTGCCAGCGATCTCTCACCCCCATCGCCCTTTCTCCCCAGCCAACACCGCATCCCTTTATCACCTCCCTCCCTCCTTCGGTTCCAATCCCCCCTCCTCATCTCAGACCCCTTCCAGGGCCAGATCCAGATCTGGTTTGGCCCTCGCAGGCGGCCGGCCTCCACTCCAACCAGGCTCCTCGCACCACCAGCTTCGAAGCTCTGGTGGCAGCATCCCCGAGCTTCGCCCAGCCAGCCTTGGCTCCCTCCAACCTTTCGTCGGCCTTGACTGATGCTCATCACTAGACATTGAAGGCACCACCATATTTTGTGCAGATACTACAGCGTCAAGAACCTTTGAAGGTCACCAAATTTACTGCACCTGCCTGCCCCAACACTCAGCTACCAAACACCATTCAAGAGCCTCTTAGCTCACTCAAGGCTAGCGAAGTAGCTCGGCGAACACCATCCCATCGATCCTTCCCCGAGCAAGTTGTGTATACACAAGTCAGAGACGGCATGGCCACGCTCAATCTCAAAGCCATTCGGCTCGGCGCAACAAAGGGGTGGCAGGAAGTTAAGCATCCAAGATGGTGGCGCGCAGCTGGACGGCGACCCACTCCGTGCCTTGGTTCAGCTTCCTCAACATCCTTTGTCACTAAATCCGAAGGAAGGTGCTTTCGCTGCCTTGCGCGCGACCACAAAGTCTCCAGTTGCAGAGATCCCATCCGGTGTCACCTCTGCTTCTCCTCAGGCCACCGGGCAAGAGAGTGTCAGAGCAGGTAGAAGAATCCCCACTCTTCCTCGTCGCTGAAGCAGGCTACCCCAAAGACACCTTCTTCGCTGCAGCAGGCTCTCCCAAAGTCTTAGGCCCCAGACATGACGTTCTTGGGCGCGCCTGACACCCGGCCTGAAGAAGACTACTGCATCGTCAATGGCTACCCCCTACTCGACCGTGCCCGCCAGGACTGGGAGTCCACCGCGCTTGTGGCATGGGTGCTACGGGGCGACGCTAGCGCCGACGACAGAGCGGTTGCCAACGAGGTTCAGCATCGCTTTGGTCTGCACCGTGAGGAGGTCATCGTATCCCTTCATCATCCGGAGACCTACCTCCTCAAGTTCGGCAGCAAGCATACAAGGGACAGAATGCGGGACGCGAAGAAATTCCACCATGAGGCTCTTGAGATTCACGTGCGACCCTGGAGGTCTGTGAGTCACGCCTTCGGCGCGGCGATGTTCTTCCGCGTCACACTCTGTCTTGAAGGACTTCTGGTGTTCGCCTGGACACCGGACATTGCGGAGCGCATCATGGGCAGGAAATACTCGCTGCATTCCATTAAAGGAGTCTTGGCGAGCCAGGAGGACACCAGGACCCTCAACCTCTGGGTCTGGATGTCCAATCCCAGCTCCATTCCAAAGGTGGCTTGGATCACCTTCACTCAACAAGGAGGCGATCCTAGCTGGCCAGAAGCGAGCTCCCGCCTCCCAGACAAATAGAGGCGAGGGCTCACCCACCAGGTGATCATTCACCTCGACTACGTTGAGGACCACACCGCTGCGCCACTCGACGACTTCCTCTCAACGGCAGACACTGTCCCCTTCGAGCCTATCACAACCAGCCTTCCATGGAACCTGGGGGCGGTCGATGGCACACCAGAATCCAAAGGGGGGCTGAGTCACATTCCCACACAACCAAGGAGGCAGGAAGAGGAGGCGGAGGAGAACCCCACTGCCGAAGCTCCCCACGATCCTCACGGCCAACGCTGCCCTCATTGCCACGGGGTGTATGATGACCACCCCCACCTTGACCCGGAGGCGCAAGGACAACGACAACACGGGCTGCCACAACCACAACAGCCGTAGAACCTACAGAAGCTCCGCCACGTTAGGCAAGTCGCGCTTAGGCTCTGGTCGAGACTGCGATCGTTCCCCTCGATAGGGGCACCCACACGGTGGCAATAGGGTTGGGCGTCGCTGGGCAGCGACTCGGGGACAACTAGGCCCCAATTCTAGAGCTACAGGAGGCAGCTTTTGCTGTTTCGGTCTGCCCAAATAGTCAGCGGAACAGGTCAAAGCAAACACGGACCGTACACTGTAGGACCTCTTCGCTTCCTACGCCGACTCCCTGCGTAAAGCCCTACACGAGGTCTTCGACAACAACACTATTCAGACCTCCACACAACCTCTCACCTGCGTCGAGGAGGCACGAGGAGAATGGCTGCAAAAAGCGGAGGACTACATCAAGGCTACGTCCGCGGCTGCTGTTCAACTCGTGCTTGCCCCGGGACCTTCGACAGTTTTGAAGCCTAAGCCATCATGGTCAACCTTCCTCCAGGCAGCGGGTCATCTTGCTGCTCCAGCACCTCCAAAGCAAGCCCCAGAACAAGAGCCCAACCTCTAGACAGAGATAGCCCTGGCCGACTCTCCGCCGGCATCCCCGATGCTATCACCGGTGCCGACTACCTTCACTGACACCATCATTGTCCCTTGCTTGTGCGATAGTGTTGAGATGCAGAAGGGTGTGCTCTAAGCACATGTCCCAGTTGGAGGGAACTTGAATCCTTCCAAAGGGATTAACCGATGTGCTGCTCTCACACTAGCCCTTCTGGTTGAAGGCCATCAACTCCATTCAACTAACTCCACTCCAAGCTTTGGCTCCGGTCCTATGACCATAAGTGCAAGTGACCATAGCGAGACCTTCAGCACTTCCTTGCAGGGGACAGGATCTCAAGACTGGGCATGTGTTGGCAAGCTGCAACTCCCCTCGGCTGCTTCGGCTACAAACCAAGAAAAGACACCAACTGAGGTGACCGTCCAGGAGCCAGGCCAGTGGCAGAATCTGCAGATCGTAGAGATAGCACATCAGAAGCCAGCTGAGGTTACACAAGCACTCCAGAAGCTCGACGCTGAGGGCCTTCAACTCCCTCTGGCTGTTTCTGCACCAAACCAAGAGAAGATGACAGCGCTCGCTTCCACCCAGGTGTCCAACCAGTGGGATGTTTTGAATCCACTGGTGCAGGCTCTTATTTAGCACATTGCTGCCGTCCTTGAGCTAACCCCCTATAGTACAGGGCCCCTTCCGAGGTCAGCGCTGTCATGACGCCTATCGTGCCCGCCCCTATTCTTGTCGCGGAGGTCCAGCCCTCTGGCAGCAGCGACACCCAGCCACCTATTGGGGCCAGCCGATTAGTGTTCAAGCCGACTCAGTTCATCTCAGAGGTCACCAAAGAGCTTGTCCCCCCTTTGCTGCACTTCTACAAGAGGAGACCACCTGCGGAGACGCAAGTCAAGAAGAAGGGGTTGAGTTTGTGCCGCAGTGCACGCCTAGCTTGTAAACCTGCAGGAAAGCTCACCATGGAATAAAGGCCCAACAACTGCTCAAGAGAAGGTTGGGGGTGCCCGTTGACAGCACCCATGAATACCTAAAGCTGTTTGAAGGTCCGCTCACGGAGGCTGCAATCAGAGCTATCTCCGCATTGGTAGGATTGGGCGTGGAGGACTATCGCCTCCCCATCACTATGGCGAGTCTGCGGGTGGGTCATGCTGCCTCCCATGCGTGCACCTAGGTGGTTGCGGCTTGGCGAGCCGCCCCCCACCAGCTTGAAGGGGTCCTCCACCTGCCTTAGTCGTCGTCGAGGATTTGTCTCCTTCAAGCCCCCTGCTGTTTTCATTCCCCGCGGCTCTGTCGCGTTTTGTTGTCGTCTTGTTTGGGTCCTGTTCTGTTCTGTGCAGCTGCTTCGACCTGGTAGGAGGAGTCTTCTCTGAGGTAGCAACTTTTGTTTCTGGAGTCGTCCGACCTGCCTGTGCTTCATGTGTCTAGATGCGTGTTTCGCCCGCTGGTGCCTTGGGCTATTGGACCGATCTACACTGTATTGCATTTGTGTTTCTATCCGTTCCCTGGTGGTTTTGAAATCCCCATGTCACGTCAAAACTACATAATTCTGAACTGGAATGTTCGAGGCCTCAATTCCCCTGCTAGGCGATATGTTGTGCATGAGTTGGTCCAGAGCACAAGATGCACCATTGTGTGCCTTCAAGAAACCAAGTTAGCTTCAATTGGTAGGCAATTGGTAGTTGAAACCTTGGGTATCAAATTTGTGGACTCCTTCTGCTTCCTTCCGGCTATCGGTGTTCAGAGTGGCATCCTTCAGATCGATGCTAAACCACCTCGGCCTTAAAGAAATCAGCTTATCTGGTAGAAAATTCACCTGATGCCATGAGAGATCTAACTCCACGCATACAAGAATTGATCGTATGTTCTGTTCTACCAGTTGGGACCTCCTCTTCCCTTTAGCTTTTCTTCAAGCCCTGCCAACTCCTGTTTCAGACCATGCCCCGCTGCTCCTTCATGGCGAAATGGAGTGCCATCGTTTCAAAGGTTTCCGCTTTGAAAACCATTGGACTAGGTTGAATGGTTTTCTATAGGCTGTCTAAGAAGCCTGGAGCAGGCCAGTTTCGTCCCTCAGCGCCACCAAAAGGTTTCATATAAAACTCTCCCGCACTGCAAAAGCACTCAAGCATTGGGTAAAGCTCAAAGTCAGCAATTCGAAGGTTCAGCTAGCTATTGTCGAAGAAGTGATTCTTCAGCTTGACAAAGCCCAAGAGCGTCGAACCCTCTCGCAACAAGAGCTCCTCTTGCAGCGTAGTCTTAAAGCAAGATGCCTGGGTCTAGCGAGCATTGAAAAAGCAAGAATTAAGCAAAGGTCCCGGCTAACCTGGATCAAGCAGGGGGATGCCAACACCAATTTTTTTCCATATTCGAGCAAGCAATAGAAGAAGGAAAAATCACATTCAAATGTTGCAAACCGACAAGGGGCCTATTACCACTCAACAAGACAAGGAGGACGAAGCCTTCAGGTTCTTCAACTCTCTTATTGGATCTACGGGGACTCGAACAAGATCCTTGGATTGGACCAATCTAGGTTACCAGCAGTGAGACCTCCATCAATTAGAAACCCCGTTCGGCGAAGAGGAGATCAAGGAAACTATCTTCTCCATGCCTCCGGATAAAGCTCCGAGCCCTGATGGCTTCACTGGTCTGTTCTACAGAGTATGCTGGGATATACTCAAGAATGACTTGGTTGCAACCTTCCAACAATTATTTAATCTGCATGCCCAACACTTCGACCTCACAAATTCGGCGAACATCGTGCTCCTTCCTAAAAAAACAGATTCTTCCCGAATCACAGATTTTCGCCAATCACCGATCCACACCACGGCAAAATTTTCTGCAAGCTTTTGGCAAACCGTCTGGCCCCTCACCTGGACTCAATCATCTCTCCCTGCCAAAGCGCCTTCATCAAGAAGAGATGCATCTAGGACAACTTCTTATATGCTCAAAATGTGATTCAGAACTTACACAAATCTAACACGCCCTCCTTATTCTTCAAGCTGGACATTGCAAAAGCCTTCGACTCCATCCATTGGGCATATATTTTAGAAGCGCTGGAATGATTTGGTTTCAGCCCTAGATGGAGGGAGTGGATCTCGATCCTGTTTGCTACCTCGTCTTCCAAGGTCCTTATTAATGGCAAGCTGTGGAGAAGTTTCCACCATCAAAGAGGGGTATGCCAAGGGGACCCCCTAGCACCGATGCTTTTCATCTTAGCGATCGACCATTTGGCCAAAATCATTGACCGTGCAATTCAAGACAATATCCTTTCCCCGATTCTCTCGCGTGCAATTCAGATGAGAACCTCGGTTTATGTGGATGATGCCGCCATTTTCATGAACCCAATAAAGACCGAAATTCAAGCCTTTCAACAAATCTTGGAAGTTTTTGGGAAGCAACGGGCCTAGTAACCAACCTCCAGAAAAGCGTGGTGTACCTTATTCGATGTGGGGAGCTTGACCTCCAAGAAATTCTGCAGCCTTTCCCGGGAGAGTGCAACGAGTTCCCTTGCAAATATTTAGGTCTGCCGCTTCACACACGCAAGCTGAGGAAAATCCACGTTCTGCCTACCATAGACAAGATAGCATCAAGGCTACCGAGTTGGAAGGGAAAGCTTCTATCCAAAGCGGGCAGGTTAACCCTCGTCAACTCGGTGCTATCCTCGCTTCCGACGTACCACCTCACTATCTTTCCCTTAGCAAAGTGGGCATAGAAGAAGTTGGACAGAATTAGACGATCTTTTCTTTGGAAGGGGTCCGATCACGCGAATGGAGGGCACTCCTTAGTTAATTGGGGGGAAGGTGTGTCGCCTAAAGAAGCTTGGTGGCTTAGGAATCTCCGACCTCGAAAAATTTGGTCGGGCTCTAAGGCTAAGATGGTTGTGGTATGATTGGAAGAGTAACTCCAAACCCTGGGGCGGAACAGATCTACCCTTTGACGAAACTGACAAGCAATTATTCCGGGCGGCAACAACTATTTCCATCGGAAATGGGCTTAAGGCGAGTTTCTGGAATGATCACAGGCTTTCAAGCACGGCGCCAAAATACATAGCTCCGAACCTTTTCAAAATAGCAACGAGGAAAAACAGATCGGTTGCTAAGGAATTGCATCATAGTAACTGGATGCGCTCGATCAGATCCCTCAACACCTCCCAACAACTCCAGGAATTCATAACCCTGTGGACCAAAATTCAGCAAGTCAGCCTCGATCCAAATATTCAAGACGACATTGTCTGGACACGGACGTTGAATGGCGAGTATTCTTCTAAATCAACCTACCTAATGCAATTCCAAGGCAGCATTCATTGTTCCTTCGGAAAGCTGATCTGGAAGGCTCAGACGGAGAACAAGTGCAAGTTTTTTGCTTGGACCTTAAGCAACGACAAAATCCTAACGACGGATAACCTAGCGAAGAGAGGATGGCCTCATCACCCTCTTTGTAGTCTGTGCAATCAAGCCCTAGAAACTTCATCGCACTTATGCTTACTGTGCCCCTACGCTCTTCAGACCTGGACTAGGGTGTTCAGCCTCACAAACTGCAACATTCTGAGTCATGTGCCTCCTTAGAATTTCAGCACCTTTATGACTTGGTGGCAACAAGCGAGCCTTCTGACCCCTTAAAGTGACAGAAAAAACTTCAACGGCTTAGTCATCTACATAGTTTGGAACATCTAGAAGGAAAGGAATCGGAGGATCTTCCAACAGGTGGAGCTGACCTCGCTGGAGCTCGCTTCCAAGATCAGAGAGGACATCAACTTGCGGGAGCAAGCCTTTCTGGTTTAGTTTTTGTTTTGTTTTTTTTCTCCTTTTGCAGTGAGTCTTTGCGGCTCTCTGTCGCATTCTCTTGCTGCTAGTCCCTCTCTTCCTCTTGGGCTTGTTTCTCCTTTCTTTCTTTAATGAAATTGGCAAAGCTCCCGCCTTTTGCGAAAAAAAAGTTGAAATACCAATGGTGGTAAGATTCAAAAAGAAAATAGCAAGATTCCTAAAGTTTATAGCTAAATAAAGTATACGTCTGGAGTGATAAATTTCCCCGTGAGCAAGCATATGGTAGGCAATGTACAATAAGCCAAGAGCGGAATGGATGTCCAGGGATATACGATAGAATTAATATAAGAAAATCTCTCCAAAAATTTTAGCCCACCACCATACCCATACCAAAGTGGGCTATGAATGCTAAAGAAAATTTCAGCAGATCCAAGAGCCCAACGAGGACACGGTGAAAGATTTCGAAAAGATTCAAAGGTGCGAGAACCTTTGAATGTAGGCCGATTGGAATGCGATAAATAGACCGCCAACCATGACGGTGCATCTTAAAACCGGTCGAGGATATCTTCGTAAATGATCCATAAATCCATCAATCGCAAGAAACATGATTTAAGCGGTAAGAAATATTTTCAAAAGATTAATCATCAGTATTTCAATCAGGGTGTATATCTTGGTATTGACATTTAAGATAGAGCAAAATTTCATGAATAAGAAAGAGCAAGTATATCTTGGTATTGACATTTAACCAACCTTAGTGACAAACGGTCGAGGTAAGTCTCTCTCTCAATGGGAAGCCACTTTGGGAATTGATCAATATTCCAAGACATGGCAAACCAGATTTCACATATTACAGATATGAGCCATAAAGCAAATGCATCATTCATAGAATGCATCACTTGGTAGTGGAAGAAAAAACTCAAAACCACCAACCGAATAATGATATCCATCCTATAGGGATTAATTCGGCTAGAAGGAATTGGGATTTTTTTGGACAACGGCTGTCGAGCTTCATCCATTCTGTTTAACAAATTTAAGAGACACTTTACAACTATAGTCTAGTAGCACTCTTTGCAAAGGAAAGGACAAATATTTCTTTAACAAAATACTTCAACAAAAAGTTAATCCTTGTATTCAACATAAGAAATTAAAGATTAAGATAAAACATCAATGATGCCATGCAAAAATTATTGTTACATACACTTCCATACTGATTTTTATGAACATAAAGCTAATGACCATGCTCAAAGACAAATCAAACATTTGCATTTGTTTTTTGGAGTCTTTCCAACTATATCCTTATGTGCACGAATTTTGCAAACCTCATGTCATGATTAATACAACAATCTCTTTTTTAACACTATACCATCAAATGAGACTTGAATAACAACCTTATACGTGTTCTTTGTTTAGCTAGAGCCTAGAGATTAGCAATTTAAGAAAGTATAGCATTAGGCTCCGAAGAGTATGAAACCTTTAGTTCAATCACCACGCCCTCGCTCCCGAGCTGATGAAGCCTCTCCGCTCCTTCATCCCTCCATCCTCTCCTTCCGAGCCACGCTCCGTGCCGTGGCGGCAGATCCTTGGATGGGTCCATGGATCTCGGTTGCCTTTGTAGCACCAAGACTACCATCAAGACACACGCCACCGGACAAGTAATTCAACACTACCAGATTTCGACCCAAATAACCCACGGAAGGCTCGGATCTGCGAGCGGAGCGGTGGATCCTCTTTCCCCACCGCCGCCACCCATGTATGAAGGCACCAATGCGTCTTTGCCGTACGGATGTCGTCAACCCGCAATATTCACAAAGCCGTAATCGAATTCAACTAAGGGCAATCCAAGAAGCGGACAGAAGGGTAAGAAGAGGAGGAATTGCACCATCTAGCCGATTGGTGAGGAGCGCACATTGGGGATGGGTTGGGCAGCCGGGTCGCCATGCATGGGAAGGCACGCGAAGGAAAAGCTTCAGCCGGCGCGAGGAAGGAAAGGCTCGCGACGCCGGATCCGCCGAGAAGAACAAAAACGCGTGAGCAAACGACGACGTGCTCCAACAGAGAAACCATTCGTCGCATATGCCTCGTTTGTTAAGCGACGCTCATTTCATGAGATGACGATTTGGTTCTCTCTACTCCTTTACTCTCCGCCATGTTATCAAAAAGTTTACGTGGCATCTCTTAGAGATAAGTGAAATAGACTATTGGAGATGCCCTTATTAGGTTAGGATATGAGTCACCCATACTCAACACTTATTAATACGAACACGCATTTCCTCGTATATAAATGCAGCAAAGAAAATGGTCCATCAACCATAACTCATGATAATAATTTTGCTAATTATGCACCTCATTTAATTAGTTTCACCATTAGTTCCACGATTTCCAACACATACATTTGTTGGAAAGTAATCTAGACTTGCAAAGTAATAGGGCGTTAGGATCCTGATGTAATCAGCATCAGATCAAATTATTTTGTTTCCTTTGTAAGGCTTTTGTCACGACCCGACCCAGGGTGCACCCGGGAGGTCCCTTAGGACCTCTTGGGAGGTCCAAAAAGGGACCACTAGGACGTCCCGAGAGGTCCCTCAGGACCTCCTGGGAGGTCCGTAAAGGACTTCCCAGGACGTCCCGAGAGGACATCCCGAGAGGACCTCTAGACCTCCCGAGAGGTCCGATAGACCACCCGGAGGTCTGGGGTCCCGACCCGAGGAGGTCGTTGGACCTCAAACCTCCCCAAGCTCCACGCGCTACTCGAGGGAGGTCCGAGAGGAGCCAACCCCAGGAGGTCGTGGGGCTTGAGGACAAGCCTAAAGTCCACTACGATCCAAACTGGTCCCCAGGGATCATCGACCAGTTCTCACAGCAAGCAAGTGATAACATGGACATCCACAACAGCTTTATTAACAACAAAAGGAGGTTTGATTACAAGGGTTGCTTACAAGCTCCAACAACCGAGAGCACACAAAGCGGCCGGAAAACAAAGATCTGCACACCCATTACACCACGGTGATTACCGGAGGGCGTGGCCTAATTGAGTTGGTCATCTTCATCATCAAAGGAGTCTTCATCTGCTCAATTCATGAATCAAGCAAGAGTGAGCACAACAACCGTGCTCGCAAGTTACACTCGTTAATTAACAGAATGACATGCATAGGGATATATCAAGGGAAAGCATATTAGGGTTGTTTTGCATAAAGCCAATTTTATTTCAAATACAATTATTAAAGTTTCAAGGCAGGTTACAATAGTTAAAATTCATTTTTACAAATCCATTTTCAGTTGGATACATTCATCATTGAAATGGTGAAGGATACCCTCCTGCACATGGCTTCCCGCCCAAACCCAATTTGGTTAAACCACCAAAACCAATTCATAAGTCTTTTGAAAACCAAAACCAAGAGCTAACTTTGAGTGATATTGCCAGCATGTCCAAACGGCCAAGATTAAGCACATCAGAGGAGGTCCGCAAGGGCAAGGAGGAGGTCCTCACCCGCAGGGAGGTCCCTGACAGCTGGATCTCCAAAAGGAGGTCCAACGGTCAAGATCAATTACAAACGGGAGGTCTCAAGAAGGTAAAAGAAGATCCTCACCGCAAGGGAGGTCTAGAGTCGAGGATCAAATCCAGGAGGTCCGAACGGTTAGGATTTCCAAGGAGGTCCTCACGATCGGATCTCGCCAAAAGGGAGGTCAGGACGGCCAAGATCTCCAAAGGGGAGGTCTTGACGACCAGATGCACGAGGAGGAGGAGGTCCGACGGTTAAGATCTCCAAGGGGAGGTCTTAATGGTCCAGATCTTCAAGGAGGAGGTCTGAGACGGTTAAGATCTCCAAGGGGGTCTTAACGGTCCAGATTACAAGGAGGAGGTCAGGACGGTTAAGATCTCCAAGGGGAGGTCTTAACGGTCCAAATTTAAGGAGGAGGTTGACCGTGGATTCGACGGTTGAGAATGATCTAAGGCTCAAGGGGAGGACGTAACGACCAGTAGAAACTAGCGAGAATCTCGGCCTTAGAACTCCATCGGGTGGTCCAAAACGGCATTTGTTTGCGTTGGAAGGTCCGACTAAGATCTCATCGGACCGTCTTAACGAAGATCTAAGGGCTAAGAAGGTGGGTCGTTAGGACGTCTCAAGATCAAACCTCCAAGGGGACGACTCACATTTGATCCAGATGGAAACCGATAGGGAGGATATCTGGAGGACACGGGAGGTCCGGGGAGGTCTTAGGAGGTCCAAGAAAGGTAAGGGGAGGTCCTAGAGGACATGGAGAGGTCTGAAGGACGCGGAGAGGTCCAATAAAGGTGAGGGAAGGTCCTAGAGGACATGGGAGGTCTCAAGGATGCGGAGAGGTCCATTAAAGGTAAGGGAGGTCCTAGAGGACATGGAGAGGTCTAAAGGACGCGGAGAGGTCACAATAAAGGTAAGGGAGGTCCAAAAAGGTAAGGAGGTCCTAGAGGACATGGGAGGTCCCAGAGGGACACAAGGAGGTCTAATAAAGGTAAGGGGAGATCCTAGAGGACATGGAGAGGTCCTCAAGGACGCGGAGAGGTCCATTAAAGGTAAGGGAGGTCTCAAGAAGTGGTAGTACCGCATGGTGCGGGTGGTACTACCGGGCTGGTACTGAAGGGAACCTCCGGAGAAGGTGTCAAGGCTACAAGCAACGAATGAAGTCCAAGTAAACACGAAATGCTTCAACAGGATTCCAAAGGAGCTCAGGTGCACATAAAGGTGGCGCAGGCTTGGGGAGGTTGTAAACCAGATAAGACCCGAGAGGGAGAATCGAACCCAGGGAGGTTCAAGCGTTTGGGAGGTCTAGACCCAAGGAGGTTTGGACCATGGGAGGACAACACAAAGGAGGTCCGAACCTTTGGATCCAAACGAAGGAGAGGTCTGGGCCATTAGACTCAGACGAAGGGAGGTCTAGACCAGAAGCGGGTAAAAGACAAACAGAGAAGGAAAGACCATCAAAACTCCAATAATCAGTAAACCAACAAGGAACTTTAGTTGTAGTTTGAGTTAGTCAACTTAAATCCATTATGAAATTTCAGGTTAAGCTTTGAATTCTCATCAAAATAAAATGATTCTTTTTGTTTTGAAAATTTCAAAAAGGTTCTGAAAATCATGGTGTCACAAACCTACCCCCCCTTAAGGGAATCTCGGCCCGAGATTCAAGCTTGGCCAGCAAAGAGGTATGGATAGTTCGCTCTAAGGTCTTCCTCCTTTTTCCATGTGTCTTCACTCTCTGGATGGTGACTCCATTGCACCTTGTAGGTTCGAAGAATCCTGCTCCTGGTGACACGTTCTATGACATCCAAAATTTTGATTAGTTTCTCCACATAAGTAAGGTCTTCTTGGAGATCAATGCTTTCCAGCGAGGTATGGTCTTCCGGTACTCGAAGGCATTTTCTCAATTGTGACACATAGAATGTATTGTGCATTGCCGATAGAGAAGTAGGCAGCTCAATCTTATAAGCCACTTCACCTTGCCTTGCCAATATCTTGTATGGTCCGACAAACCTTGGAGCTAGCTTCCCTCTGGTTCGGAATCTTCTAACTCCTTTGAGTGGAGTTACTCTAAGATATACAAAGTCTCCAACTTCAAAAGACAAGTCCCGACGTCGAGTATCGGCGTAGCTCTTTTGTCTAGATTGAGCCTCTCTCAAGAGCTCCCTTATGAGCTTCACTTTTTCCTCAGCTTCCTTGATGACATCGGGTCCATAAAATTGGCGCTCACCCACTTGATCCCATAGGAGAGGGGTTCTACACTGCCTGCCATACAACACTTCAAATGGAGACATCTCCAAACTAGCTTGGTAACTATTATTGTAGGAGAACTCGGCGTAGGGAAGATTTTTGTCCCAACTTTTCCTATAGTCCAAAGCACAAGCTCGAAGCATGTCTTCAAGCACTTGATTCACTCTCTCTGTTTGACCATCGGTCTGAGGGTGGTAAGTAGTGCTAAAATTAAGTCTTGTCCCCAAGGCTTCATGGAGACCTTCCCAAAATCTTGAGGTGAACTGGGAGCCTCTATCAAACACTATGCTTTTGGGTACTCCATGTAAACATATAATTCGGGCTAGGTATAACTCAGCCAACCTGCTGCTAGAATAGGTGATCTTGACCGGAATAAAGTGGGCTACTTTGGTCAACCGATCCACAATAACCCAGATGGAGTCATAGCCCGAGTGGGTTCTTGGCAAACCAGTGATGAAGTCCATGCCAATTTGCTCCCATTTCCACTCGAGGATAGGTAAAGGTTGAAGCAAATCTACAGCCTTTGGTGCTCAAATTTTGACCCTTTGGCATACATCACATTGTGCTACATACTTGGCTATTTTCTCTTCATGTCGACCCACCAATACCTCTTTTGAGGTCTTTATACATCTTTGTGCTCCTGGATGGATGGAGTAGTGTGACTCATGAGCTTTTTAAGCAGGAGGTACTTTATGTCCCGGCAGCTTAAGACACATATCCTTTTGCCGAACCAAAGGACCTCTTGCTCATCCACTGAAAATCCAAGAGCCTTGCCTTTTCCTATGTTGTCTCTAATTTCCAGGAGATCTTTATCCTTGAATTGGTTCTCCCGGATTTGCTTTTGAATGGTAGGTTCGACTCCAAGAGCATGTATACAACCTTGATCAACAATGCCCGTGTTTAGACGCCTCATTTCTTCATATAACTTGGGCTGGTTTTCTTGAACCAATAGGAGGTTGCAATAGTCTTTTCAGCTCAAAGCATCAGCTACCACGTTTGCTTTACCTGGGTGGTAGTGAATTCCAAGGTCATAGTCTTTGATGAGCTCTAACCATCTTCTCTGCCTAAGATTGAGGTCGGCTTGGGTAAAGATATACTTCAAGCTCTTATGGTCTGTAAAGACCTCGCAGCCGATTACCAATTAGGTAATGGCGCCAAATTTTTAGGGCATGCACCACTACCGCTAGTTCCAAATCATGGGTGGGTAGTTGGTTCATGAGGCTTTAATCGCCGAGAGGCATAAGCTACTACCCGACCCTCTTGCATTAGAACACAACCAAGACCTTGTCTTGAGGCATCACAAAAGACTTCAAAATCCTTCCTAATATCGGGCAAAATCAACACCGAGCAGAGGTCATTTTTCTTCAATTCTTGAAAGCTATGCTCACAAGTCGGGTCCAAACATACGGGTTTCCTTCTTGAGCAGCTGGGTGAGAGGTCTTGCTATCTTCGAAAAGCCTTCAATAAACCTACGGTAATACCCGCCATGCCAAGAAAGCTTCTTTATCTACCAGATCGACTTAGGTGGTTTCCAATCTAGGACATCTTGGACCTTACTAGGTTAATCGCCACTCCAAAGCCCGACATAATATGGCCCAAAAGGTGACTTCACTCATCCAAAAGTCACATTTCTCAAATTTTGCATAGAGCTGGTGGTCCCTGAGCTTGTTTAGGACCAACCGAAGGTGACCTTCATGCTCTGCCTCAGTTTTAGAGTACACAAGAATGCCATCTATGAAGACAATGATAAACTTGTCTAAGTACTCTATAAACACTTTATTCATCAAGTTCATGAAGTATGCAGGAGCATTGGTTAATCCAAAGGACATAACCGTGAACTCATAAAGTCCATACCGAGTTGAGAAGGCTTTTTTTGGAATGTCCTCTTGTCGAATCTTCAATTGGTGGTAACCTGACCTTAAGTCAATCTTGGAGAAAACTGCTGCCCCTTTTAGTTGATCAAATAAGTCATCGATCCTGGGCAAAAGATACTTATTCTTGATGGTAACATCATTGAGAGCTCTATAATCCACACACATGCGCCTGGTACCATCCTTCTTGCCACAAAGATCACAGAGCTCCCAAGGAGAGGAACTCGGTCTCACAAAACCTTTACTTTGCATCTCTTCAATTTGTCAGCTTTAGCTCAACCAAGTCATTAACAGCAACCTATATGGCCTTTTTGAAATAGGTGTCAGCCCTAGGACTAGGTTAATGACAAACTCCAAATCTCGGCCCTGAGGCATTCCTGTAGCTCACTAGGAAACACATCGGTACTCTCTTACCACAGTGGAGGTCAAGTCTCACTTTCTTAAGCAGACAACTTAGGACCCGCCTTTAGGAGAGGTCTCGGTTGAATTCAACTTGCACACCTTGCACATTGGTGAGCACAATGGACTTGTTGGCATAATCTATTTGGCCCCGGGTTCTTAGATAACCACCATTCCAAGAATCACATCTAATCCTTGGGAGTGCAAGACTATCAAGTCTCAGATAGAAAGGTACTCCCAAGATTTCCAAGGAAAGATTTGGGCATAAGGAGTTAGTCCTCATTTCCAAGCCCGGAATGGATTAGCATAGGGTTTACTAAAGGAGTTATAGCTAACCCATTATTACCCACAAACTTTGAAGAGATAAATGAATGAGAAGTCTTAATCAAAAGAATTGAGGCAGTACTAGATAACAAGAAACGCATTAAGGACCACATCCGGCTTGTTGAGCTTCCTTAGCCGAAGATGGTTCACTCGCCCTTTATTATATTGCATCGAGGCTTTGGATGGGTGTGGCCGCCATGAGCCGAGGACCCTTGAGCCGATCGGTGGGAGTTGAGCCAAGCTTGAAGTTTCTTCTGACATTTATTTGCATAGTGTCCAACTTCATGGTAATTGAAGCAAGTCACCCTACCAGAGTTTGGGGTGGCCTTGTTTAAAATTGACCTCCGGGAGGTCTTATGAGAGCCGGAGGTGCTAGACCGCTAGACTTGCATTGAAGTCCTCGATGGGGAGGAGGTCGCAGACTCATAGGTCGGAATTGGGAGGTCTTTGGCCCGAAAATCCTCTCGACCTGAAATTGGGTGCCTTCCTCTTTTTACGCTTATTTCAACATGCTTGCCCTCTGTCAAGGGTCTTGCTCACTAAGTGCCGGAAACTGGGTAATCATGAGCAAGAAGTTGGACCGAGAGATCATCGTTAAGTTTGTCCAAGAACCGCTTCTTGCTTGGACTCATCGGTGGGCTACATCCTCAAAGCATACCTTGCCAACTGTTGAACTTGTGTAAATATTCACGACCGTAGTTCCTTGGCGCAAGGCTCTAAACTCCTTCTTCTTTAATACCATCATTCCATGAGGAATATGTGCACGCCTAAAAGCTTGAGTGAATTCCTCCTGTGTGATCTCTTGAGCTGGGGGGATTGAGTAAAGTTCTCCCACCATTCCGAGGTCGGGTCCTGGAGTTGATGAGAGGCAATAGAACTCTCTCTGTCTCTGTAGTGGATCATGTTCCGCTTTTCTACTCACAACCCCGAGCTACCATCACTTCTAGAGGTTCGGCAGTGCCGAGAATGTAGGTGGCCTCATCCTCATAAACTCGGAAATGTTGGCTCTAGGAGGAGGTGGAATATGCACCGGGGGTTGGGCTGCTGCTGCTGCTTAAAGGTTCTGAGTGTTGGTGATGGACTGGGCTAGTAAATCGATCAACTGTGCTTGATTGGTCATCATTTGGTTCCAGTCTGGACCTAGAGTTGGAGGATGGGGTGGTTGCTGCCCTGGAGTCTCTAGATCATTCCCAGGGGCTCTACCTTGGCCACTTAGGCCGCCACTACCCCTTGTGGTCACCATCTGCTAGGGTCCAAGAGGTAAGAAAAGATAAGAGAACTAAGGGGGAAAGGTTTAAGACTTAAAGCAACTAAACCCATGATAACCCAAAAGCCAGAACTTCAGCAATCAAACTCAACACTTTACTACGAGGCTTGTCGCCTCGTGGTCGCAAGCAATAAGGTCACGACAAGGAGGGGTGGTCTTTTGTAAAGTAGCCCCAGGGTAACCTTTACAAAGGACTGCCACTCATTGCCACAACAGGGAGGTCCTTATTGCTATCACAACAACCTTGATTGGTCCTATAGATATTCCAAGGAAAGAATTCCATTAAATTTTTATAAAACGTTGAGGCAAGCAAAAAGATAAGGAGGAGATAAGGTGATATAAGATACAGAAGAGGGGTAAGAATAGATAGATGAATCAGGTAAGGAGAGAACAATTTTTTCTCTTGTTTATTAAAAAATATTTTGAACTCTTCCTAACGGCCATTCTATTAGGGTCAAGGCCCGCAATAAGATGCTCGATACCACTTGTCACGACTCCGCCAGGCACCCCCGGATTACCTCAGACCTCCCCGGGAGGTCCAAAAGGAACCCCAAGACGCCCCAAGAGGTCCTCAGATCTCCGGGAGGTCTTATGACCTCCCAGACGCCCCGAGAGAACATCCCAAGAGGACCTCCTGCATCTCCCGAGAGGTTCGACAGACCACCCGAGGTCCGGGGTCCCCACCCGAGGAGGTCAGACCTCGACTCCCAAGCTCCACATGCTACTTGAGGGAGGTCCGAGAGGAGCCAACCCGAGGAGGTCGTGGGGCTTGAGGACAAGCCTAAAGTACACTGCGATCCGAACTGGTCCCCAGGGATCATCGACCAATTCTCACAGCAAGCAAGTGACAACAAAAACATCCACGTAACTTTATTAACAAAGAAAAGGAGGTTTGATTACAAGGGTTGCTTACAAGCTCCAAAGAATCGAGAGCACACAAACGCAATGAAAACAAAGACATAGTCCACCCATTACACCACAGTGATCGGCCGAGGGCACGGCCTAATTGAGTTGATAATCTTCATCATCATAGGAGTCTTCAACTGCTCAATTCATGAATCAAGTAAGAGTGAGCACAACAACCGTGCTCGCAAGTTACACCCGTCAATTAGCACAATGACATGCATAGGGATATATCAAAGGAAAACATATTAGGGTTGATTTGCATCAAGCCAGTTTTATTTCAAATACAAGTATTAAGTTTCAAGGCAGGTTACAATAGTTAGAATTCATTTTTGTGGAATCCATTTTCGCTGATAGCATTCATCATTGAAATGGTGAAGGATACCTCCCGCACAAGGCTTCCCGCCCAAACCCAATTTGGTTAAACCACCAAAACCAGTGCCAATATTCCTTTTGAAAACCAAAACCAAGAGCTAACTTTGAGTGACATTGCCAGCATGTCCATGACCATGGACACGGCTATTCGAATAGATTTACACTCTACAGAGGTTGTACACTTTACCCACATGACATGAATTCTCTAGTTTGCTTGGCATCCGTCGATACAACCTCACACTTCCTTTGGTGAGAGGTCTAGAGTACATGACAAGGCTTTTACAATGCATTGCTCCATCGCAGTCCACCCCCCATTAAGGTTTCGCAGATCCCCCCCTTTGGATAGAAACCCGCCGGGTTAATGGGGTGCCTCCTCTTATGCCAGGTGGGACTACAACTAGTCATAACATGACAAACCCACTGCATCCACAGGATGAACCACGACAGAGCTTTGCAAATTAATTAGCCAGGTCCCACACCCCATGCTGGAGACATGTGGTTGCACAATTTTGGCTTAGCCCATTATAGGCTTAGCAAGTGGTGTCTCAAAGACCAGTCCTCAACCGACTTGGGCGACAAGCCTCAACCCTGGGGCATCGGATCACATGACCCCCGTGCATAGACATGCACCAACCAAACAACCAGCTTCGCCCAAGCCAAATCTATTTTTTATTTACTTTGCTTTTCAAACCTCCATGGCACAAAAATGCCATGGCCATTTGTAAAACATCCATGACACACCAATGTCATGGCCGAAATCCCCATGGCACACCAATGCCACGGCCCAAGTTATATGATCAAATGATATTTTTAGTCAAAACTCCCAAATCAAGATTTTGGTCTAAGCAATACTAAGCATTCCATTTTTCAAGAGCTACAGGTCCTCACTATTGCAAGAACCAGGTTTTATCTAGGGTGACAATGAAGTTGATTTCAACATGGACAGTGGTCATACCAAGCAGTAGGCATAACAATGAATTGAAAGATAGGTATTGAAATAACTTAGTAAAGTAAGCATGCATACAGCTTTGAAAACGACATAAGTAGTTTGAAGTATTGGGTGCAATATGATCAAGAGTGTAACTTGCATTGCTCAAAGTCTTGAGTCGCTCTCTCCTCACGTAACCCTGCCCCCACTGCCTTGACAATCTACACGTGAAAACCAAATGACTCAAATAAAGCTCCAACAAAATCCAAAGGAAAACCCAATAAACTCCAAGGTAATCCAATAGAGAGGATGGGAGGTCGGGAGGAAGTCCAATGAGCTCGCTGGAGAGGTCCTAGGGCTTGAGAGAGGAGGTCCCGTAACTTGGAGGAGGTCCAAGGAGTGTTTTGCTGAGACAGAGAGGAGAAATAGAGAAGAAAATGAGGAAGGAGGGCTTCCCAAACTATATATAGTGGAAGCTAATGCACATGACCCGAATAGGGTCATCAGAGTTGGTAACAGGACAATAGGAGTAGGCAAGGAATGTGACAACCCAGATGACATGAGTATCAAGAAAGGTGAGAGCATTTAATGTGATACAAAATGCATTAAATGCGTGAAGACTTCGCCCAAGGACACACCAAAGGTAAAGAACCGGGAGTGTGATCGCCCAGGGGGCGCCTAAGACCACAGAGGAGGTCCCGAATGGCCTTGAGGAGGTCTTGCAAAGGAACATGGGGAGATCCTCACCCATCGGGAGGTCTCGACGGCTGGATCTCCCAAAGGGAGGTCCAAACGCCAAGATTAAGGGCACCAGAGGAGGTCCGCAAGAGTTAGGAGGAGGTCCTCACCAAGAAGGAGGAGGTCCCGACTTGCTGATCTCCAAAAAGGGAGGTCCAACGGTCAAGATCAATTACAAACGGGGAGGTCTGCAAAGGTAAGAGAAGAACCTCACCCGCAAGGGAGGTCTAGAGTCGTAGGATCAAATCCAGGGGAGGTCTCGAACTGTTAGGATTTCCAAGGAGGTCCTAACTGCTGATCTCGCCAAAAGGGAGGTCTAGACAGCCAAGATCTCCAAAGGGGAGGTCTTGACGGCCAGATGCACAAGGAGGAGGTCTGGACGGTTAAGATCTCCAAGGGGGAGGTCTTAACTCCCAGATCTTCAAGGAGGGAGGTCTGGATGGTTAAGATCTCCAAGGGGGAGGTCTTATCGGTCCAGATTTACCAGGGGGAGGTCTGGACGGTTAAGATCTCCAAGGGGGAGGTCTTAATGGTCCAGATTTACAAGAAGGAGGTCTGGACGGTTAAGATCTCCAAGGGGGAGGTCTTAACGGTCCAAGTTTACAAGGGGGAGGTCTGGACGGTTAAGATCTCCAAGGGGGAGGTCTTAACGGTCCAGGTTTACAAAGGGAGGTCTGGACGGTTAAGATCTCGAAGGAGGAGGTCTTAACGGTCCAGATTTACAAAGGGAGGTCTGGACGGTTAAGATCTCTAAGGGGGAGGTCTTAACGGTCCAGATTTACAAGGAGGAGGTCTGGACGGTTAAGATCTCCAAGGGGGAGGTCTTAACGGTCTAGATTTACAGGGGGGAGGTCGAGACCGCTGGATTTCGATCGGACCGCCCAAAATGATCTAAGGCTCGGGAAGGGTGGGACGTTCGGACCATCCGAATGTCTCACAAGGATCAAATCGTCCAATACAAATCGGACGACTCACAATCAATCGAGGTGCAAATAGGCAAGGAGGAGGTCCTGGAGGACCCGGGGAGGTCCGGTAGGACACAGGGAGGTCTAATAAAGGTAAGGGGAGATCCTAGAGGACATGGAGAGGTCCTGAAGGACGCGAAGAGGTCCAATAAAGGTAAGGGGAGGTCTGAAGAAGCGGTAGTACCGCATGGTGCGGGTGGTACTACCGGGTTGGTACTGAAGGGAACCTCCGGAGAAGGTTTCAAGGCTACAAGCAACGAATGAAGTCCAAGTAAACACGAAACGCTTCAACAGGATTCCAAAGGAGCTCAGGTGCACATAAGAGTGGCGCAGGCTTGGGGAGGTTGTAAACCAGATAAGACCCAAGAGGGAGAATCTGACCTGTGGAGGTCCAGTTGTTGCTTGGGAGGTCTAGACCCAAGGAGGTCTAGACCAGGAGGACAACACAAAGGAGGTCCCAACCTTGATCCAACGAAGGAGAGGTCTGGGCCATTAGATCCTGATTTAAGGAGGTCTAGACCCAAGCTGTAAAAGACAAACAGAGAAGGAAAGACCATCAAAACTCCAATAACTCAAGAACCAACAAGGAACTTTAGTTGTAGTTTGAGTTAGTCAACTTAAATCCATTATGAAATTTCGTGTTAAGCTTTTGAATTCTCATCAAAACAAAATGGTTCTTTTTGTTTTGAAAATTTCAAAAGGTTCTCAAAATCGGTGTCACATCTAGCAAACTCAATTCACAGAAACTGGTAAACGAATGTGCATGCTACAAGCCTACAGCAATAGGAGTATCAAGTGGTATCAAGCATATCACACGTTTTGGTTGAAGCATATACTGCACAAATCATACCCTAGGGCTCCAAACATATTTTATATAGAAAAATAGAAGTTACCCAACCAATGAACTAAAATTGGCTTGTAAGCAGATTAACTATATAAACTAATAGAAGTTAGCCATTGAACTTAAATATAGAATACGTAGTAAAGAAAATTGAAAACTGAAAAGGTACACATGTTAACATCTGCTTGGTAACATATACCATGTGTATATGGAAGAAATCATCTTAAACCTTAGATAATTGATGTTATGGGGTGCTCTCAGAAGGCAGGTTGGAAAAGAATTAATCCTTGCAATCTCAACCCTTTTGCCTATACTCTTCATTAATTTAATCATGATAATATAGTTCCAAATTTTGAGCTCTAAACAAAACTTTAGTAAACTGTCAAATGATCAAATTAAGGTAATATACAGACTCTATTTCAGTCAAATAGGAGATCACAAGTATCACAAACTGAAATTTACATTACCAACAAAACTTGACAATCTCAGGTATATATACTGAAAAAAAACAAAGGTCCAGCAGCAAAGCCGAATGGCTAGCAGAAGAATACTCAAACTGGATTGCTAGATATCAATATAACCAGAGCAGAACAACTAGTTATACCTAGAGCAACATATTGACTTCAGATCTAGAGACAGCAGCAAGAACACAATAGAGCTCAAAATAAGAACTAATTATCAAGTTAATTTCAGTATATGGCAAACATCATCATAGAGTAGAAAAGCAAGCATCTACATACTAGTCATGTACCAGTACTCTAGTAGTACCATACTACTGGTACACGAGAACAAGCAAAGCATCACTCTGCATAAGCAAAGCATCACTCTACATCAGTACACTTGTTCTGCAGTTCTGCTCTACTAATAGCCATCGGCCATCGCGGCATCGCCAATCAGCAAAAATAAGACAAGAAGATAAGAGGGAGAGTGAAGAATGGAGATCTTAACTGGAGGAGGTACTAGAGTCGGCGGCATGAGGGAGGACTGGAGGAGGCACTGGAGCCGGCGGTGTGAGGGAGGACCGGAGGAGGAGCTGGAGTCGACGACGTGAGGGAGGACCGGGGGAGGCACTGGAGCCGGCAGCGCGAGGGAGGACCGGAGGAGGAGCTGGAGCCGGCGACGTGAGGGAGACGTGGCTCCAGTGTGGAGGAGGCTTCGGGCGGCGATGGCGCTCGGGTGGGGAGGGGAACGAGAGAGGGTGGCTCTAGGTGAGCAGTCGAACAGGCAAGTGACGAGAATAAGGGCGCAAACCCTAGTGCCTACTTATAAAGGGATATCACAGACGGTTCTATTATGGAACCGTATATGATAAGTAATCACAGACGATTCCATACTAGAACCGTCTGTGATATGGTCGCATATTTATAGAACTGTATGTGATATGCTACTATGTGAAACTTCATTCTATAGCTACTATGTTTTTCGGCTAGCACGGGGCCAAATTAAATTTTTTTAGAGATATGTGCATATAGGTATTCTATAGCATACTAGTTCATAACATGAACCTTTATAAGCCATACAAGAGTAGGGAGACATTAAGTCCATCATATTTGACATATTAGGACATGAGACAAATAGGTTGTACGAGTGCATAATATTACCATTCCACATTACAGTGAAGTCCACATTGACAGCAAAATCAGAGATGACAAGTCCATAATACATTAACACATAACAATTCCACATTGACATCAAAATAAGAGATTACAAGTCCATAACACATGGCAAGTCCACATTGACAGCAAAATAAGAGATTACAAGTCATGAATCTTATGAATATGGTATTCATGGAGTATTTGGAAAAGTTTGTGGTGGTTTTTATAGATGACACCCTCATCTACTCGAAGAATGATGAAGAGCATGCCCAACACCTGCAGTTAGTGTTGGAAAAGCTGCGTGAGCACTAGCTGTATGCAAAATTTAGCAAGTGGCATTCTTGGGTCATGTTCTTTCAGCGAGAGGTGTAGCCGTGGATCCTAGCAAGGTCAGTGTTGTGCTCTCTTGAGGGAAGCCCAAGTCAGCGACTGATGTGAGGAGTTTTCTCGGTTTAGTGGGATATTATCGTCGCTTTATCGAGAACTTCTCCAAGATCGCGAAGCCGATGACAGAGTTGCTCAAGAAGGACAAGAAGTTTGAGTGGTCCACTGAGTGTGAGAAGAGTTTCCAAGAGCTCAAGAAGCGGTTGACCACAGCTCTAGTTCTTGTTCTTCCAGATATTCATCAAAGTTTTGATATCTACTGTGATGCTTCTCGTTAAGGACTTGGTTGTATTCTTATGCAAGAAGGCAAGGTAGTAGCCTATGCATCAAGACAATTGAGACCTCATGAGCTTAATTATCCAACCCATGACTTGGAACTTGTCATGTGGTTCATGCATCAATATTTGGTGACATTACCTCATCAGAATCGCTAGAGGTGTATTTGGACCACAAGAGTTTGAAGTATTTGTTCACCCAACCGGATTTGAACCTCCAAAGAAAGAAGATGGTTGGAGTTGATCAAAGATTATGACATGGATATCCAAGACCATCCGTGCAAGGCTAATGTAGTTGGAGACGCTTTCAGTCACAAAGTGTATTGTAATGCTTTGATGCTTAAAGAACAGCAGCCTGCCCTTCATGAAGAATTTCAGTGGCTCAACTTGAGAGTGGTTGAGCATGGTTTTCTCACGCCTTTAGCAAAGGCATCCAACTCGAAGATCGATCAACACGCTCAACAGATTTAACGATGGAGTGAACTGAATCAAGCAAAACATCAAGAATGGGACAACCAAGTGTTTCTTAGAGGATAACAATGGTGTTGTATGGTTCGGATAGTGCCTTGTGGTTCCTAAAGACATGGAATTGCAGAATTTGATTCTCCGTGAAGCCCATGATTCTCCTTTATCCATTCATCCCGGAGCCACAAAGATGTATCAAGATCTTCGTTAGAGATTTTGGTGGACCCGAATGAAGAGGGAGATTGCTAAGTTCATTGCCGAATGCGACATGTGTCATCGTGTGAAGGCTGAGCATCAACGACCGGCGGGTTTACTTCAACCTTTGCAGGTGTCCGAGTGGAAATGGGACTCGATCGGTATGGATTTTATCACCGGTCTGCCTCGAACTCCAAAAGGAAATGATGCCATTTGGGTTGTCATTGATTGACTAACTAAAGTGGGACACTTCTTTCCCGTCAAGATTAAACTTCGTGTGAGCCGCTTATGAGCTCTATGTTTCTGCATTGTGAGTCTACATGGAATACCGAAGACGATTATTTCAGATCATGGCTCACTCTTTACCTCCCAGCTTTTGGAAGAGTTTGCAAGAGGCCATGGAACTCGTCTTTCTTTCAAAGATCGCTTCCATCCTCGGATCGATGGTCGACGGAGAGAGTCAATCAAATCCTAGGAGACATGCTCCGTGCTTGTGTTCTCTCCTATGGAAAGAATTGGGAGAAATACTTGCCGTTTGCTGAGTTTTCTTACAACAACAGTTTTCAAGCTAGTCTTGGCATGGCACCCTTTGAAGCTTTATACGAGAGAAAGTGCAGAACCTCGTTGAATTGGTCTGAGACTGGTGAAAGACCACTCTTTGGCCTGCATATCCATCCAAGAGGCGTAAGATCATGTTCGATTGGTTCAAGATGATCGCGACTACCAATCCTCGATGTAAGAGCTATGCATATCGACATTGTCGAGAATTGAGCTTTGAACCTAATGACTTTGTTTATCTCAAAGTCTCTCCTATGAAGGGCAGTCAACGGTTTGACGTCAAAGGCAAGTTAGCTCCTCAATATGTCGGACCTTTCCACATTGTTGAGAAGAAAGGACCTGTGGCTTACAAGCTGGATTTGCCTGATACACTTTCAGGGGTACACGATGTATTTCATGTACCTCAGTTGAAGAAATGCTTTCGTGTTCCTACTGAGGAAGCTCCATTAGAAGGTCTTGAAGTGCAAGAAGATCTAACTTATCGTGAGCATCCTATTCGTATCCTTGAAGAAGCTGAACGAAGGACAAGAAATTGCTCCATCAAATTCCTCAAGGTTCAATGGTCTAATCATGCCGAGGATGAAGCCACTTGGGAACGAGAGGATCGCCTTAGTGCAGATTTTCCATCTTTCTTTTCTGAGTAAACGGAATCTCGGGACGAGATTCTTATAAGGGGGGGGGAGAGTTGTAACATCCTGAACTTTGGTTTGTGTTTCAAATGTATAAAAGTGTGAGGGTTTCATAAACTTTTGTTGAAATTCACAAGTTTGTACTTGGTTTCAAATTTTTGTTTCAAACATTCAAACTTTTGACTTGAAACCAAGATTCTAGTCAATTTCAGAAAAATGTATGTATAAAAATATTTGTAAATAATTTTGTAAAATACTAGATTATTTATCACAGATTATTATAATTTTTCACAAATTTTTAGAAGTTATTTTGACCCCATCAAATTTTAAACCAAGTTAGTAAAGCTGATTTGAAAAAGGATTTATTTTAGCCAAATGGAAAATCAATAGTGGCCGAAATGATTTTTCCTAAGTCGTAGATAAACCTAAGAGCACCCACAAATTTTTTTGAATTTTTAGAAATTTATTTCTATTTTAAACGGCCAAGTCAAACTTGTTTGTTTTCGGTCAAAACTAAATCCAACACTAACCCTAGTCAGACAAATTTCATTTTGTTGCGCCGATTTTGGGTCGTCCGATCTGATTTCTACGATCCAGATTCACTGATCTGATCGGACTATCCAGTATAGTCATTCCGACCACACCACCTTGTTGACTTGACTCGACCACGCCTAACTCGCTCGACCCGAAGTCGACTGCTCACGCCGCAGCACCACCACGACGAAAGCAGTGCCCCACCTGTCACTGGCTGCCACCGACATGCCGCTTATACACTCACATAAGGCCACAAGATGCGTGCTATGCAGCCTCCGTGCCACCTAGAGCACGCGTGGCAGGCCAGATGGGATCGCCGGACCTATATGTAGCCCGCCATCCATTTGTCCTCTTTCGCCTCTCTCGCCCTTCTTCTCCAAACTCGATCCTCCGCCGCCACCCAAATTCACGCCTCCGACCTCCATCGGCGACAAGGCTTGGGGTGTCTTGCTCCTTAGGCCAAGGCGCACCCGAGGCGCGCTTTCCCGAAGCTTCTAGGCGTCCGTGGTGTCCTCTCCAGAAGACCCTGGGCCGCCTCCGCTTTCTTGCTGCCGCCACTTGCCGCCTATCGCATCCGGATTAATGTCCCAAATCCTCTATGTATTTCTCCCATGATCAGTAGCTAGTTCACACAGTTAAACAGATATGGTAACATCCATAAATCGCACAATATTATTAATAATCAACAGAGTTTATTATAAAAGAGGCTTACAAGCCAACAATAAAGAACACAGCAGAAGACGAAGAAGTAGTGGAGTCCAACCGACCGCCACGCATAATCGATCGGGTAGCAATTTAGTCGCCGAGATCCACACCAAGAGCTAAGTCCTTCTCCTCTCGAAATTTGTTTGCATAAAGCAAGTATGAGCACAACTATCAGATTGCAAGTTACACTCATATAATGTGATTGAATGCATGCATACAAGGGTATAACAAAGGAAGGCTTATTGGTTAAATTTGCATAAAGCAATGTTTTCTTTAAATACTTGTACTAAGTTCCAAAGCAGTTATTCTATAACTAAAATTCATTTTATAAATTCTCAGATTTATAGTTAGATAACATTCACACATGAATGGTGAAGGATACCCTCCTATCACATGGCTTCCTGCCTAATTCCCATTTGGATAGAAATCCAAAATCATTTATGTCAAATCATTTTGAAATCAAAACCAAAGTCTAACTTTGAGTGGCTTTGCTGAGCGTGTCCATGACCGTGGACACGGCTATTCTATTAGTTCTTAATACTCTGCAGAGGTTGTACAGCTTTACCCACATGGCACGAATTCTCTAGTTTGTCCCAAGATATATCTATGCCACCGCCACTACCTTAGGTAAGCGGCCTAGAGCACATGCCAAAGCCTTTACAATGTGCCATTCCACCATAGTTCCCCTCGCTAAGGTTTCTCACCCTTGGATCGACTGTCACGGCTTTAGGCCCTCTTGCGCCAAAGGGACTAACGAGGTCATAACATGACTACCCACCGTGATCTCAAGGAACGACCATGGTGGAACATTGTAAATTAATCAGCCAGGTTCCGCCCATACTCAGGACATGTGGTGGTACGATGTGGCTTAGCAAGATGCGGCTCGAAGACCGGTCCTTAACCGACTTGGGCGACTTTCCACAAAACCCTTGAGCTTCAACCCATACCCGGATTAATCCTGCATAAACTCGCACCCACCAATCAACTATTTCGCCCAAGTACAAACCAACTTTTCCTTTTTTCCTTTTCAAAATCATTTACAAAATCTTCCATGACAAATCAATACCATAGACTTTTAAAGAACATTTGATTTTTGGCTGAAATTTCCAAATCAAATATTTTTGGTCTAAGCATGGCTAAGCATAATTTTTCTCAAAAAGTTCTTGTTCATACTATTGCATAAACTAGATTTTCATCTAAGGTGTCAAGGTAGGTTTATTTCAATGTCAAAATTGGCAAGACAAAGGAATTAAGCATAACTATAATTTAAAACAGAGGTTAAATTATTGAATAAAAATAAGCATACAAGAATAATTTAAAATAGAATTTAAATAATTTTAAATAATGGGATAAAATATGATCAAAGGTATAACTTGCCTTGCTTTATTGGATGCTCTCAAACGGCGTCGAAATCTAACTCTCCGAAGTCGTCGAAATCTATACGCAAAAATAAGCCAAATTCAAACAAAATTCAAATAAAGATTCAAATGAACTCCAAATTAAATAATTTTGGTTTAGATAGCTAGATCTTGAATTTATAGGAATTTATAAATTTGAATCGACAAAATCGGAGTTCGTATGAAGGAGAACGAACCCCGGGAAGTTTAAAACCCGAAAGAAAACCCTAAAAAGGAATTTCTGGAATTTCTTGATTTATTTTTCTAAAGGAAATCCACTTTCTGACATCGGCTAACATCAGCGGCTGAATTTGAGAAATTGAAATCATTATGATAGGTGGGGCCAACTTGTCATAGGAGTGGTGCACAGTGGATCTGGTCTACGAGGTTTTGGAACAGGGTTTTAATTGGGAGTGCCACGCGGCTACTGACGGGGCAGCCATGTAGGCCAAAGGGGGTGATGGGGCGCCTCGGTGGCGATAGCGTGGACGCCACATCGGCACCGAACGGCGGGGGCACGGGAGCCTAGGGCTCGCTGGTGATTGGTGGTGCGACGGCGGACGACGAGAGGTGCATCGGGGAGAGGAGAGCGAGAGGGTCGTGATGCTTACCACAGTGGCGCTCAGGCATGGAGAAATCGCCGACGGCGAGGACTTTGGCGGCAATGCGTGCGGCTCTACGGCGGCAATGGTGCTTCGGTGGTCCTCGGGCCGGGTGATTGCGCGTACGGGGTCAGCGAGGTTGCATCGATGCCAAATCCGGGGTCGGTGTCGACGATGGGTCCTCATCGGCGTCAAAAACGAAGGTTTTATGAGCTTCGGCGGCGCGGAGAAAATCTTGAAACCCGGCCGCTTAGGAGGGAGAGGAGATGGGGGAATCAGGGGCTTGGGATGAGTAGAATGGTGTGCACCCAAGGCTCTCTTAAATAGGGCCTGGACGGGGAGGAGACAGCGTGCGGCACACGATGGTCCGTGCGGGACTTTCGGCGATGATTGAGAAATCCGGCGAGAAAGGAAAGGGAAGAGACAACATCGGGCGCGGGATTGAGGGACGCATTGAATGCACGCAGCCGCGTGAGGAGAGAGGGCGAGAATCACGGCATTGATGAGCTCAACGCGGCGCTAATGGTGGCCGGCTTGGCTCATCCGCGCGGAGAAGAAAGGCGTGGGGGAGAAGATGACGCGGCGGGCCCACTTGGCGGTGACGGGCGGAAAAAATGAAAGGGACAGGGGTGGCATGGGATCGTTGGATTTAGATCCAACGGTCCGCGTTGATTGCAACGTTCGAACTATTTGAACTCCACATCCAGATCTGACCGTTCAAATGAAATCGAACGGTTGGGATGTAACGGGGCGCATCGCGCGGGAGGAGCGAAAAGGAGCGTGGTAAACACAAGGTTTGATTTTAATCCGGATACCATGATTAGATGAGGGGTCAGGCGACGGGCCGCTTGGGCCGGTAAGGGGAAAAAGGTCGGGTCAGACAGAACTTTCGCCCAAAGGTAGGTTAGGGTTTTAAAAGGATTTGTTAAATTAAATAATTAGATTAATTTGTTTAAGCTTTAGAAAATAGCAAATAAAGTCCAAAAATTCTAGGAAAATTCATAGAAATTCCTAGAGTTATTTTGGACTTAATAAAATTATTTTCAACTTAACTGTGGTAATAGTTTTTGCAAATTAATTTATTTTGGCTTTAAAATAATTAGGAAAAAGCTTTTGAAATTCCAAAAATTCCAAAAAATAATTAAATTTTTATTTTTCAATTTAAATCCAATAAAACTTCAAAGACTTCAATAAATTTTATTTTTAACTTTTAAAACTTCAAAAAGCAATGAAACTCTTTCAAATTTTAGAAAATCCAATAAAATAGTAACTTTATTATTTTTAATTTGGTAACATAACTTTGGGATGTTACACCGTCGTCCTCCTCGAGCACCCGTCACCATCACCGCTTGCTGTCCTTGCAAGACGTGTGTGTCTTCTACCAAGACCCACTCAATTGCCACATCCTCCACCTCACGGTGTTCCTCGCCATGAATCCGGCTATCGAGGCACCCGCGCCATTAAGGTTGACGCTATTAGGAGTTAAATGGTGATTAGGTATTAGTATGACAAAGGGCCGCCCAAGGAAAAACGTAATTAGAGGTTTAATGGAATCGCTTTGAATCCTCGAGCCGCTGACTGTGGGCCCTTTCTATTTGGTTAGGATTATGTGCAATTTTAAAATACATTTTCTGAAAATGAAAACGATTTTACTTTATGCGTAAATAGAAATTACGTTTTGTTAAATCAAGACGATTCTTGAATACGCCGACGCCGCCGTTAGCCACTACCGGGTCAAGATGACCTAGTCAACGCCTCGCCCCACTGGCACAAGGACCGTGGGTCGGCTACATGTCGGTCAAGTAAAAGATTTTAAGGATGTTAGTAATTCAAATGAATTAGTTTTACTTTAGAAATTGTTTTAACTTAGAAAATTCATAACTAATTCAAATTTGCTCCAAACTGAATGAAACCAATTTTGTTAGTTTTATTATTTAGTGTACTTTTTAATGGTTTATATTTCAAGTATGTTGCTGCTACAGAAAGTTTGGTTTAATTAAAATATCTGTTTTTACATTAGAAAATGGGTTAAAACTTCCAAAAATCATAAGTATTTCATCCTAACTCCAAATAGAGTGAAGTTAATTTTGTTACTTCTTATTTTTCCTGGACTTTAACTTGGCTTAAGTTTGTCTCTTGTTGCTATTTCAGAAAATATTGCTAAGTAATTAATTTGTGAAGTTATGCTTTTAACTTGTTAAGTATTTAGAGAAAACCAGATAAATTAATTTTTGACTGAACCCAAACTCTTTGACAATCAAACTCTACCTGATGTGTATGTTGGTTTGATGAATTTGGTTATTGATTATTTTGATGTTGTCTGTTTTTATTCGCTGTTTTGATCAATCGTTAGATTCCGACGATACGGGTATATTCGAGAGTGATCCTCAGTAGTCAGACGACTATCTTCATCAAGGCAAGAAATTTTCCATTGATGCACGTTGATCCCATTATATTCGCATGTTAATATTTCAAATGTATGCATGCATGCTATGTTGACAAGTATTTTTATCAGTTCGCGATAGTTAACCTGAATAGTTACTTGAACTGTAGGTAAAATACCCATCTTTACCACTGAGCCTAGGCCATATCCGTTGTGACTTAGAGCTCGTTGAATGGGCTCTAGTCATTTTATATTGTAGTATGCGAGTTGTTGTCGCTTAGCCATGCTTAGAACGGTAATCTGGGATCATCGCTTGACGATGGTCATTACAACATCACTTTATATACCTGAGTCAGGGTACTCATGATTATATCATATTTGGAAAAACTAAAAACTAAAAATAAAAAAAGATTTAGATTTGGGCACATGGATGATGGTGTGATTATTGGGTGTGTGGTTGTGTGCCCGAGTCAACAAGGACCGAACATCTCGTCCCACTAAACCAAGCATTATTACGTGCATCCACATGAGGGTATTGGGAACCCCTCTTGACTTAGTACTCTTGGGAGTGTTAATTGATGAGTCGCTGGTGGTAGGTATAGGGATAAAAGAAATGTGTTATACTATGTCGAGAATGTGATGGGTGGGGTTCCGAGGAGGTTCCCTCGCCCGAGGAGCATTGGCAGTTGCTACGGCTGGGCTAATGTCTCCGACACAACGTATGGGTCCTCTGTGGGAGCCTAGGATGGACGGTTCACAGAGGGTTAACCCCCATACGTGCGACTCTTGATTAGCTCACTCCATTGGAAAACGCCTCGTAGGACTTAGCTCTACCAAGATACCTTCTAAGTGTGCTTTATCCGTGGCAAAAGGAGCGGTCTCGACATGTGGGTAAGTTGTACACCCTCGCAGGTTAAATCTATTCAAATAGCTAAGTCCTTGGTTATGGACACGCTTGGGGAGGTCTTTCGAGAGTTAGACTATAACATTTTGATAAAACTTGAAATTGGGTGGTACAAATGGGTAATTCGTACTATTGTTGTGGTGGCTGTGGGAAGTCACCTCTAGGTTGTTAATTATGTTTATTATTATTTTCACATTGTTATTTGATTCACTAAAAACTGATTTGCTAAAAATTGCTTCCAATCTACTACACTATTGCAAATAAAACATTGTTTTACGCTGAAAATAAACCCTAAAGCTTTCTCCATTGAAATAAGCTTGCATGTGGCTATGTATATGTTTGTTAATCGTAAGTCTTGCTGAGTACATTTTTGTACTCAACTTCTTTGTCTAATTACTGCAGAGGAGGTTGACCCCCAAGGGGTTGACGAGTGTGAGGTCGACTACACTGGATGACTAGCTTGGACGCTTCGCCGCTTGCCTTGTGGGTAAGGGCAAACCGTTGGTGTTGTTTACAACCATCTTGTGGCAACTGTTCGATGCAAACTCTTTTTGTATGTTGAATATGATATAAATTATGAAGACTTCAATAATGTAAAATATTGTGTATGGAGTTGATGCTTAATTTTTGTACGGGGCATGTGTACTACAATTCTGGGAAGTACATATACGCTGAGAGTGGGGAAATTTGATTTGTAATGCTAGGACCTATGGAAAGGTTAAGTATTACAAACTAAATCGCCTAGAGGCTCACAAAAGTTGGTATCAGAGCCATACTGACAATAGAAACCCATAGTTTGGTCGTTTTAGGATATTTAAAAATTTAGTTTCAAAATATTAAGTATTTGATGAAAACCTAAGTAAGTTCTCAGATTTTACTCCTTATCTATCTTAGGTTGCTTATCTTACCTTGTTCTTATTAAACTTTTGAAAAGATGTTTTCTTTCTCATCTCTTTTGTATGAATTTTTAAATATAGAAAATGAGCTCCAAAAATTATAAAATTGTTTGTGGAGCCTCTTGACATAGTTTTCTTGCTTTTGTAACTTTTTCAAAATTTTATCCATTTTGAATGTTTCTCAAAAATTCCTACAAACAAGATAATTAAATGAATTTTTGAGACAAAATCATAACAGATAAAATTTTGAAAAAATTACACAAGCTAGTACACTATGTCGAAGGCTGCACAAAACATTTCATAATTTTTGAGCTCATTTTATATGTTTAAAAATTCATACAAATGTATATTTAAATAATTTTTTAAAAGAAAACAATGCTACAAGACTTCTAAGACTGTGGGTCAGGCGGTAGGTGGTGCTACAGTGACCCCACCACACGGTGGTCATGCGGGAGGCCTCCACCGCAGTCAGGCGGTGTGTTAGCCTGGCACCTGTCACACGGCCACTGCGTAAGGTAGGCATCATTTTTGCAAATTCGCCAAGACGGTCATTCTGCAAATACGGGCAAATTTGCACCATTTCGCCGCCAACCTAATCAGATAAGCAAGTGACCTATGTGGCACTAACCATTGCAAACACACATGAGATACAAGGAAGATCACATGATCACATATTCACATCCAATAATATTAGCAAACCATAGCGACACAGCCTGAGCAGTTGTCAACCCCCAAATTTGAAATTTGAAATCTTCTATGTTCACAGCACTAGTGTGATATCCAGTTTAATTAAATAAATAATTGAGAGATTAGAAGAGGTATTTAAGAGTGAAATTTTAGAATTTAGTGAGTTGAGGAGAGAGTGGGTCACGGTCCATAGCCCGCTGGGGAGCCCACTTAAGAGGGAGGGGAGACAAAACCTAAGCCAAGCACAGACCACCGCCTGTACTGTAGTGCCGCCACATTGTAGCACGCGGGGGCACCGTAGCAATTCCCCCTACTGCTATGCCAAGAGGAGAAAGGAAGGAGAGGAAGGAAGAAGAAGAAGGGAGGGGAAGAGAAGAAGAGGAAGAGGTAGAGGAGGGGAAGACTTCGCATAGGCTTCAGCGGCATCCAACACTATTCTTGTGGGTAATTTCACATTCCCCATTAGTTTTGGTAGACCGTTCATATGCGAAATGTCTCTAATAGCCAGATTGTAACTGCAGTTGTAGATCGATTGATTCTGCTGTTCTGTTAACGTATGAAGTTGAGTTAGTTCCATGTGGATCCAGTATTTAATGTCTCCTAGACTTATGTGGGGTTTCACGTCGGCTTTTCATAAAGTATTAATTCATAATTTTTGGTTGAATGGTGAATTAGTTATGAATTTTGTAAGTCTGGGTGCTTATTCAGTCTATGGATTCGGGCAGCGAGCGTAGTTCTGTGAATTAGGGGTTTGAGATGGATGAATTTGGTCAGTTGATTTTCATGATTTATGTAGATATCTTTATGATGATTCCAGGAAGATAAATTTTATAATTTTTGGACATTTATAACGAAAGATATGAATTTTTGAAGTTAATGCTGTAATCTGTCCTTC
Source organism: Phyllostachys edulis (assembly GCA_036346405.1). Classification (NCBI taxonomy): domain Eukaryota; kingdom Viridiplantae; phylum Streptophyta; class Magnoliopsida; order Poales; family Poaceae; genus Phyllostachys; species Phyllostachys edulis. The sequence continues at coordinate 121,296,140 of CM070546.1, forward strand.
TGTTGTGGACAGTAGAGAAAGACTTGGCTGTTTGCAACATTTGTTGCACAGTGAGGATAATTATGATAAATTTATTGAGAAAGCTAGTTTTCTATAGTTTCCAAAGAGTCTGAGAACAATGGGTTTGGATGTACCAAATAAAAGTTATGAAATTCCCAAGTCAGTAATATCGAAGATGACAAAACGGTCTTTGGGGTTAAAAACAAAGGCTTAGATGGGATAATTTGATCATTCGATCACCTGAGAGGTTGTAGTTATGCTTGTGTAGATTCTAGGAAAATTTGGATTTATGAATTTTGGAGTTTTGACTCAAAAGTTATGGATTTTCTCTTGATAACCGTTAGTTTGGACAGATTGGGATTTGGGAGTGCATCGATTAAGTTTCGGGTTGCGATTAAAAGTTTATTGATTTCATTTTGTTCCATTGCTTTGCTGTGCACTTTTGATTGGTATACTTAGTATACTTTACGGTTGCCAGGTGGTGGTGAGCATCAGGGCTAGAGCCTTCTCGTCGTTGTCATCCGTCTCACGGTTGAGGCAAGTGCAAGCAGTGTAGAATGAATTGCGATATTTCATTCATGTTAATTGCCATGGTTTAATTATGAAGTATTATGTTTTGATAATATCGCTGAATATTATACTTTCATGATGGATTGAGAATGTGAGTTTCAATTTGCATCATGGCATTCATTCTCGAACCTTGTACTCACGTGGTAGCCAAGGGTTGTTTATTTTGAGGTCCCCGTCATGCATTGGACGGCATTAGATCCCCGCCATGCATTGGACGGAGTTAGTCCCCACACTCGTGGAGTGTGGGTTGAGGGCCCCTGTGCTCGAGGGCACAGCTTGAGTATGCATCGACGGATGCATTACTCCCGATTACCGTAATTGCAAAGAAGAAAAAAAGAGTATTCTTGACATATGCATTGCATACAAGCATAAGAGATTCATTTATGGTTCCTTACTGATGCTCGTAAGAAGATTTGATATCTTCACTGGCTGTTCATGAGGTTATGTTTTTATTACTGTTGTACTTTGTTGAGTCGTGGACTCTTGCTTGTTGTGTTGTTCTTTCTAGGTACCTCTCGAGACAGCGACATGCATGAGAAGGGGTAGACCTGATGCACATCACACTTATACTATTCATGGAAAATAAATCAGTACAATTATCTAAACTTCGAGTTCATGATAATTCCTTGAGATTCAGACTACGTCCATCCTTCGTGGTGGTTGGTTCGATGGTATTCGTGAATGATCTGTTTATGCTTTTAGACCTCATTTGATGGTTTATTTGATTCGGGATGATTGAATAGCATAGACGTTTGATTTGGATTTAGTTGATAAAGATAAAGATCCATGCTTAGATTAATTACAATTGATAGATGCCATTATTTATCTTGTTTAATTTATAGATGGTGCTAGATCTTGATGATTAGAACTGTCTTTCATTTGAATATTTTCTTTGAAAGTTTATTATTAAATTGAAATGAAATGGTTCTCAGAGAGTATTTGGTAGCATCCTAGGCTCTATGTTGGGTGTTGGGCTAGGTGTTACAACTAGTCCGTGGATCAAGAGCTAGTGCCCATAGTTATATCATTGAATATTAATCACATATCACAAATATGTAAAGCTATTGCGTAATAATAAACAAAGCATAAATATACCTTACATCTTTTGACTTGCAGAGTGGTTTGACATGCCAAATACCTTTCAAAGAATAGCAGTGGAAGTAGAATAAAGTATACCACGTGGAACCCTCATGATATACCCACAGGCAATCGACTAGGGCTTACGACCTAGTTCTTGGCCTTCTTGATCTTCAGTCTTGACAAATGCTCATAAGTGTCCATGTAGCCTTCTTCTTTTGTGCGTACTGAATAATAATATATTGAGCGGGCATGAGTACACAACAGTACTTGCGAGCCAACACACAAAATGCAGTTATATAATATGCAAGGCTGATCAAAGGAATGACTTGTGGTTCTTTTGTTTACATAAAGCCACTTATTGAAATAGATTATGTAGTAGCAAATCCTGAGACCTAGCATTTTGACTAAGCCAAGTTTTAATGGAATTCAGTGTTTTTGTATAATAGCAGTGAATGTTCCATCCACCTCTAGTGGAGAACTATACACAGAGGTTCCATCCATTCACATATAGATATCAGTTCCATTCACCTCATTATATATCATTTTCCAGGGTTGTGTCCACCCGGCGATCCCAAGGCTGCAACCACCTGGCAATTCTAGGACTACTTGGCAATTCCCATGAGTACCTCATATTCCGTGCTTAATGCCCCTAACAATCCCAAAGATGAATGCTCCCGTAAACTGAGCCACACCACCCGCTAATTCTAGGCACATTCCTCCAATCCAAGATGTATCCCCGGCAATTCCAGACGATCCGATCATGAGTCCTGTGACGCATTCCTCTTGCAATCCCATGGTCGCACACACCCGTCACTTCCCAATTGGCTCTCACCAGTCAAATCAAATCCTGCTCTCAACTCGACTTTTCATTCCACCTACAATTTGTTTTATAAAAACGAAATCTAATCAAGCAAGTTCTCAAGACCTCCCATGGTCGTAGGCACGCTTATCCGTGCGGTTTACAACTGCAGAGGTCGCACAACTTTACCAACAAGAGCTGATTATCTTATAATATCAACACGCTGCCGTAGGCGTGGGACCTAAGAAAATCTTCCCAAAGCCTTTACAATGCCCCACCCCAACGCAACCCCACCCGGTAAGGTTGCTCTGCCAAAGGTGATAACCCCGAGGCCCCTCTTGCGCTGTAGTGGTTTCTACATGCACGTAGTCATACCACCCTCAAGTGGATTTACACTCGGTGACCGATATGCATGCCACATTCGGGATGATGGAGCAACGCCAAGGCGAGGCAAATTAGTGAGCCAGTCATACACATGGTAGACTTGTGGTTGCAATTGTTAGTGCACGAGATCATCACATGAATCGATCCTTAATCGACTTGGCGGTTCTCCTCATACCCATTCTCGTGACTCTTACGCATCTACCACTCTTTCCACTTGCCTAAGTCTAAAAACAGTTTTCGTGTTTTCTTTTGAAATCTCTTTCTATTTTCAACATACCAGCCAGGCTAAGGCTCTAGCCTCGACTGCCCAAATCTAGTTTTGAGTTTTAAAAGTTGTCGGGGCAAATCATTGTCCACATGCCAATGTATCTAAGCAAGGCTAAGCATGACACTTAGATACATACTTATTAACTAGTATGTATACCATTAGTCTAGGGTGACAAAGGATAGTGTCCAAGTTAAGGATTGAAAGTTTATACATGTGAGAACCCAGGATATTTAACTTGTAATACTCAACCATCAAGATGATTCTAACATTACAAATCAAATATCTCGACTTTCTACAGATATGTACTTCCTGTAATTGCAAGACACATACCCCATACAAAAATTATGCATCAATTCCATTCAACACATAGAACCAAGGTACAACTAAGCAATTCAAAAGACATACATAATAGAGTTATTACAAAAGGGACCGATGGGCCAAATAACATCTAAAGAGTTAGATAAACAGCGGAAGCAAACAGCCATAAGATGGCGATAAACAAGAGCCAATTAGTGTGCCTTTAACCCACAAGGCAACCAACCTAGTCGTCAAACGCGCCGCACATCTCACAAAAGTGGATCCCTTGGGGATCAGCTTCCTCCTCTGCAACAATTAATTAAGCATAGCAAATGAGTACAAAAATGTACTCGCAAGACTTACATGTAGGGTAACAGGCCTATACAAAACTACATGCAAGCTTATTTAAGTGGAGGAGGCTCTAGACTCATTTTCAGCATAAAGCAAGTTTTCATTTGCAATAATGTAATAGATTTAAAGTAGTTTTACAATATGTTTTTATTTGATGTAAAACAATGAGATACAAGTATTTAATAATAACAAGACATCCCGAAGTGGCTAACCCAATAGCCACCACAACAATAGCATGAATTCCCCATTCATACCACCCACATCAAGTTTTAATTAAATGTTATAGTCTAACTCTTGTAGAGACTTAACCAAGCGTGTCCATAACCTAGGACGAGGCTATTCAATAGTTTATACCTGCAGGGTGTACCAATGTACCCACATGCCGCACCGCCTCTTTTGCCAATCGGATTAAGCACACTTCGAAGGTATGCCGGCAAGGCTAAGTCCCACGAGACGCTTTTCCAATATTGTGTATTAACTACGAGTCGCCTCAGATAGGAATAGAAACCCCCATACGCTAGACGGAGTCAACGACAGAGAGAGAACTTACTGCTGTCCTCGGGTAGGGAACTTGGACTTAATACCAAACCCATCTCACACGCCCAACACACACATGGGATAAATCCTCTTCAACACAACATAACCTCCTGCGACCTTGAGCTAACACACGCCAAGGTACTAAGTCAAGATAGATCCCATATCCCCTCATGTGGTTAGTACACAAAAGTTCTTGGGTCGGTGTCCAAGATGTTCGGTCCTTGTTGACCCGCACCATTCCACCACACCATAAGATCACACCATCAACCATTGTGCCCAAGTCTCAAACATTTCATTTTCATTTTCAGTTTTTGACTTTACAAAGTAACAAAGCACAAAGTGCTGAGCATAATGATAATAATAATTTTAGGTGATCAAAGTTATCGACTAAGTCGATAACCGCCCAATTCTACGGTAGCTAAGCATTTCTAAGCATAACATCGAAAAGACAATAAAAGAGTATAATTCAACCACCGGCTCTAATTCACAAGTAGATTAATAACTTAAGTTTAGTGGCAGGGGATGAACAATTTAAGAGCAACCATGCAATAGGAATAGCTACCTCTAGTCGGGAAAATAAACTTTGACACAAAAGCATGCATACATACAATTTGTAAACAAAGTATTAGACTTTGAAAGTGATGGGATGTTTATGATCAAACTGCTAGCCTTGCTGGGGATGACTCTCTTGTTGCAGAGGATCACTCTCGTATACAATAGAATCGTCGGAACGTATCGAAAGAATCGAAAGCACAATAAGAACAAATAATACCGAAAAGACCCAAAAATTCAAATTCATCCAAAAATCATGAAAAATTTACAGAAGGAAGAACATGATTTTAGGTGAATTTATCAACAAGAATCAATTGATTTGGATGTTCTATGCAAAAGTTATGGCAGTTTGAAGGTCAGTTTTCCAGAAAATTCAAATAAATTGCTACCGGTTACTGTTCATCCGAATTAATTATTTTGGTGAAAATTTCCAGAGGGGTGGTGTACTTGAAATTTTTATGGTAGACAGAGCACCAGATGAGATGAACAATGGAATTTGATTCACCTCATTTGGAGCTAAGATGAATTTTCTATGATTTTTTCAAAGTCATGAAAGTAGTGTACAAAACATTTGTAAGATGAGATTTTTAGTAACAGCAACATGCTCAAAATCTATTCTACAATAAACTACACTAACAGAGGATTCCCACAAAGTTGAGTTTACTCAATTTGGAGTTACAGAGAAATACTTATGCATTTTTGAAATTAAAACAATTTTTAGTGCAACAATAATACTAACCTAAAGTAATTTTGCCAAAAGTGATTTATAGAATAGTAACATGATTCAACCCATTTTTATATTAAAGTACACTTAAAAAGGAAACTAACAAAATTTGAATCATCAATTTTGGAGCTAAAATGAATTACTTATGAAATTTTGAAGTTTAACCAATTTTCAGTTCACAAATAAAGCATTTCGGAAATTATATAAACATAAAATAGTTTTTATACCCAGGCCAAGCTAGCCACGGTCACTGACCAGTGGGCCCTCTAAATAGTGCCATTTTCTGCTTTTCAATTTAAATTTGTTAAAACCGATGTGGGACCCTTTGTCATAGAGTTGGTCCACTTAAACACAAGGACCGCGAGTCTATGACTGGTTCACAAGGCCCACAACTGTGCACTTAAGGCTTTGGGCCCACTTGTAATACACTCATAGCTAATAAAAACCAATCATTAACGCAGTTAAAACCAGATTTGCCGACAGAGATACGCTATTAACTACTAATCATCGCCATTAATTCCTAATCATGTCGCTACAGGACCTATCGGAACGTGCCACGCAGGGCGCGTGCGCAGCCGCGAGCTTCCCCAATGAATCGCCGGTGAACCCGAGCACGGCAGCGCGGCCGGGTGGCCAAAATGGAAAGCCCAAGTCATAGCGCACCCAACGGCACCAGTGGCGAAGCGGCGGGTCTGACGCGGTGGTGGCATGAGCTAAGCCGAGTGGGAGCTAGGGGAAAAACCGACAACCAAACTACGACAACGCTGCGAGCAATCTAGTGCGCGCACAAGCATTAGAGGGGCTCCAGAAACTCACTGCGATGACCCGGATGTGGGGAGGTTGTCGAGTTGGGCATGATGAAGAACAACGCATGGGCGATGGTGTTACCGAGGAGAGCTCACCCCGAGCAAAGAAAGAGAGAAAGAGGTGTCGGAAACGCTAGATAGGGCCCTTGTGATGGTCATAGAGCAAGGAATTAGGCAAAGGCTCACCAGATCGTCGCCGGAGAAGAAAGTGGCTCTTTGCGGCCGGAATGGGAAAACTCCAAATTCCCGAGCTCTGTGATGCAAAGGCCAAAATAGTTGAGGATCTCTCCATAGGCTAAAAGGCGATGGTGACGACTTAAGCGAGAAAGAAACTCACCGGAGTGACAGTTGGCGTGGAGAGGCCTTGCGGACCACGCACCGGAGGCGGAGGTGACGAGTTTTGTGACCCGGGCGCTACAAGCGACGATGAAGCCTCACATTAACACACAAAGCACAGCGATGAATGAAGGTGACGGAGGACCAAGAGAGAGGAACCTCACCCAAGAGCTGAGCTCAAACCAGTGCCTCCCTCCTCAGCCACCGAGAGGAGGAATGACCTCTAACAGGCAAGAGAGAGAGGGTTATAGCTGGGCAACGGTCGGGAGAGAAGCGGTGTGAAGAGACGACGCTCCAGGAGTGGTCAGACGGGGCGGTGGATTGACGCCGTTCGGGCGCAGACGAGTAAAGCAGAAGCAGAGCGGCATGACGCGTGGCGAGTGAGCTCTGCCCGAGCGCCAGAGGTGGAAGACGCGACTGACCGGTGGGGCCCGCGGCATCAGTGGCTCAGCGGCGCGCGAGAGATCGAGCGAAGGGGGTCGGCGTGGGCCGTTGGATCGAGATCCAATGGTCGACATTGCGCGAGCAGTTTTTATACCTGGCCGAAGCGGTACGCGATCAGGACCGTTGAGTTTCCATCGGACGACTGACGTGAGGTGCGGGTTAGGTGATTGGTCGAGCCAAGTCGGCTCGGGTCGGACTTGAGTCTGGTTCGAGTCAGAGGAATAGTGATTTCTGATTTTTATCTAAAAGGCTGAGAAGATAGGGAATTTTTTGGAGGTAGCTCCGAAGCTCCAAAAATTCTAAAATTTTTATCGAAGCTTGCTGGATCAGAGTAAAACCTTGCATAATTTTTCTAGAAATTTTCATGCACTGCATTACTCTCTATAAAATTCACAAGAGGCTGCCCTAGGGGTTTGACCAGAATTCCAACTGGTTTGACTAGCTCTTTAGAAATAGCAACTAAAATCTAAAAATTATGAGATTTTTCAGAAAGGTTACTAGGATGATCTAGAAGCTAGGAAAAATATTTCCAGAGGATGATCACAAGATTAGATTTGAAAGTTTTCAAGGATTATGCTTTCATCAATTGAAGCATTGATTCTTTGAAAATAGGAAATTCACGGGGAAAGTTTCCAGAAAATTTCAAATGACATCATGAGGCATCAATAGTTTTAATTTATCCTCATTTTCATACATTTGAAACATACACCATTGTTTGGGATGTTACAATACACAATTATCGTCAAGGTAGTAGCTATCAGCTAAATCAACATATTTGTATAAATCATAGCAACGCAATTTCATAATTTAAAACAATTTAATTATATTTCAAAAGTAGGTGCAAAATGATCAAGTGTTGACTCGCTTGCTCAATGTTATGATAATCTTGGTCTTGTTCTGCTCGCCTCGCATCATTGCTCCATCATAGCTTCATATTCTATCTACGTAGAATACAATTGAACTCGAGAACATTTGAAAGCAACCAAATAAAAACCAATAAATCCAAAGACAATGAAATAGAAGAAAACACTTCAATTGAAAGTCAATAAACCCAAGAGTGTTTGAAGCAGAATATGCTCCAAACAAAACTAAACATATCTGATGGGATCTTAAAAGAAGGAAGTAATTTAGATGAAACTAATCATACTTAGTGGAGTTGATGAAGGAAATACTTCAGATGAAATATGTCCAAGGAAGTTAATGAAGGAAATAATTCAAACGAAGTATATCCAAGGAAGTTGATGAAGGAAATACTTCAGACCAAAGTAGATAAATCCAAACTAGACTCGTTTGGTCTAGTGGTGGGGTTTTGGATTGACAATCATACTTAGGGTTAGGTAACTATTTGATTCGGTGGGGGTGAGAGGATCGGGCTCTCGAAGTCCGCGGTGTAAGGAGTCGACTAACGGGAGGAGTGAATATTCATTGAATATTCGCGATCGATCACCTAGATGGAGAGATTACCCATTTAGGTCAAACTCATCGATCCATCTTCGGGTCACGAAGGGTCTGACTACTGAGAACAGATAGCGATGGATGATAGCTAGAGTCTATACGAGATTGATTGATGATGGAACTACTATCATCCACTTGGGAATGTATCACCGCTACTCACATGTGGTGCCTAGCTAATCTATGATTTCTTTAGTTATTATTTACTATTTATCGAGGAAGTTCCATGGGCCTTAGCTGGAACTTTCAAGCATTGGTTAGACACCAGTGTTACATATTTAGTGATGTCTATGGTTGTGGGTTTCATCTTTGGGGCAATCTATACTTAGTCTTACTACCTACATGGTTTGGTATATACTAAAGTAATCGGCACACTAGGTTGATCCTTAGCTACAACATCGACTAACGACTACTTCTCGTTAGGTAGGTAACTATACTACAAGACCTATGGTTTCTACCCACTAATCCTTGTTTAGCGATCATCTCTATCACCTTGATTACTACTACTAGTATGAAGCTAGGTCACAACTACCACTAACATTCATTAAGTTTTATCACTACTATACTTTACTTTGCTCTAAACGTCAAGGACACACTTAGTTGCTTAATCAACTACTAGCATGATCCATATGTCAATTGACATACATGCATATACATATACTTTTATTCGCTTGCTTATTCTAGGTCCTAAGTATATGTGAGCTTATGTGTCTCACTAAAGGGTTACTGTACTAATATTAACCCTAGACACGGTGTTGCTAGATCATGGTATATAACCCGGGTTATGTTCATTTGGGTACTCCTAGACATAAGGCTATACATTAATGGTACTTGATTATTATCCAATTGCTTTACTATCCCGATTAACTTATTATCTTTATTATTACAACAATGGTCTTGTGCTGACTTGGTGTCTGATCATCTGTGTAGGTATATACCCAACTACGACTATACCATCTTTCTAACTACGAGTTGATCATTCTAGTTAGTTTACTTGCCCAAGTAAACTAACTAGAATGATCAACTCAGGTAGTTAGAAAGATGGTATAGTCGTAGTTGGGTATATACCTACACAGATGATCAGACACCAGTCAGCCCAAAAATTCATAATTGTAAAAATGAGGGTTTTTAAAACTTTTGTATAATGTCTATTGTCGCTCGCTTGTTCGCATCTTTGAGATGTGCTTGAGGACATTTTGCATCTCTTCTGCTCTCATGATTTTATCTACCATCCTGTCAATTTGTCTTTTCTCAAGTCTTTCTAGTTTTCCTTCCTTCTCCCCATACCTCCTTTGGCTAAAATGTTGATCAGCCTAGGGTCTGATCCGACTCACCCTGCTCCCGTGCATTCCCTCTTCTATTCCTCTGACCCATGGCTGGTCAAGCCGATGTAGCCAAACCTCTGGCTGTAGACCGGGGCAGTTGGGTCTCCCCCTTTTTACGGGCGCCAAGTGCAACTAGGAGTGCACACTGGTAGAGGCTATCAATCGGCCATTAATGCCCATCACAACATCTCGCGATCTGATCTTGCCACTCCATCAACAAAGACCTGACCATACCTCCCTGTCGCCGTGAGCAAAAGTGCTTATACTTAGCTGCTCCAAGACCTTATTGCCTTTTCGCCATTCGGCTTAGCCCCATTCTCTTCTTCCTCCAAGAGAGCTCGAGCTCCAGTCAAGCTCAAGCACTCGCCTCTGTCGAGCGCCCCCACACCACCGCCTTGCCGCAGGCACCCATCGGTAAGGCCACTGCCATGCCGTGCGCATTTGCTCACACCTATGCCCCGAAGTGGTATTTTCCTCAATTAAGTCTACTCCTTGATTCGTAGGAACAACCTTGGAGACCACTCTTCTTTCTCCTCTGACCAGGACATTTCAAGACATCCGAGTAGGATCATTCACCTACTTCCAGGGAGCAACCTTGAAGACCGAAGACCACCCTTCTGCTTCAAGCTATTATTGCAGCACATAGCTTCTCTCGTAGTCGTGGCCCACGTCGCCAGCTGGCTCTGACTAGCTCATTTCCCAGCCCGTACCGGTAAGTTCCTAGTGGCCAGATACTCCTCCTAGTTCGAGCTATCATATTCTTCCTCTACTGCTCCTTTGGTTCTTCCTCTAGCCCTTTCACTGGTTCATTCAATTATTTCAATAAAGTCAAGCCTTCGCTTCTTTCAACCGCTGCTGTGTAGTCGAACACTTCTCTCATTTGATTACGCACGGTTAACACTCTCATGACCTCTCTCCTTGCTCAGACCTCCCATTTCACAAAGACCACCCTCGTGGTCGCAACCGCCCATTTTATAAAGACCACCTCTGTGGTCGCGACCTCCCATTTTACAAAGACCACCCTCTTAATCGTGACCTCCCATTTCACAAAAACCACCCTCGTTGTCGCAACCGCCCATCTTATAAAGACCACCTCCATGGTCGCGACCTCCTATTTTACAAAGACCACCCTCTTAGTCATGATCTTCCTTTTTACAAAGACCACCCTTTATCTCATGACCTTCCCTTTTACATAGACCACCCTTTTGGTCGTAACACTCTCACGACCTTCCCTGGTCGTAACACTCTCACAACCTTCCCCAGGTCGTAACACTCTCAGGACCTCCCCTGGTCGTAACGCTCACACGACCTCCCCTAGTCGTAACACTCACAAGACCTCCTCAAGTCACAGCACTTCCAGGACCTCTCCAGGTCATAGTACTACCAGGACTTCCCTAGGTCCCAACACTTCCAAGACCTCCCCTGGCTACAGTACTTCCAGGACCTCCCTTGGCTACAGTGATTCCAGGACCCCCCCTGGCTACTAGGGATGGCAATCGGGCACGGCGAGCACGGGTAGTGCTTGCCCATACCCATGCCCGCGATCCCGATTTCCCTCCACGGGCATGCCCGTGAAGGACGACGGGCGAAAAATCTCGCCCATACCCGTCGCCCGCGGGCATGCCCGTTTACCCACGAACAATGCACCACCGCCTGTGGGTACCCATCACCGTGGGCATGTGCTTCACATATTGACATGTAAACAATGCACACATCAAGTTCATCACAAATCCACAATTCACAAAGCAATAATGCATCACACATTCAACAAACACAAAGACATAGCTCTGGAACACAAACACAAAGACATAACTCTGGAGTAGCTCTGGAACACAAAGATATAGCTCTAGAACGTAGCAATTCAAAGACTCGCTAAAAGTAATACATAGCAATGCATTCACAATCTCTCGAACCGAAGCAATACATTCACAAGAAGCTTCCTAGAAGCAATACATTCACAACATAGCAATACATTCAAATGATTGAGGAACCCAACGGGAGCTGCTTTGCTGTGGAGCAGTCATGTTACCACCACCGCCGACCGGCCGCTTTCTCCATGACAATTAGTAGCACCCACATCCGAATGCATACTTCATGCATCAACCACTTGTCATCAAAAGTTAAAAACAAACAACATCAGTAAAGCCAAAGCATAACAAGAATTAATTAGAGAAAGAAAGGGAAGGGGGAACCAGGCCAGCGATGGGCGTGAGCCAGAAAAGGGCGCCCCAGGGGCCAAGGTGGCATAGGCGGCGGTGGCCGGAGGCCAAGCCACGGGGCCGTGCTAGCACAGGGGGGGGGTTAGGCAAAGGGAGAACCCAAAGACCGATGCCACTGCCATGGGGCCATGTGAGCAGGGGAAGGAGAGGCCACAGGGGTGCGGGCAAGCGGCGTCGGGACGTGGAGGAGCCGAAGGGGAGCGGTCGGTGGGCTGCACGGTGGCGCGCAAGCAGCAGAGAACACGGGCAGGTGGCGGCGACAGACCACATGGGGTAACCACTACCGATGGTGGAGCAAGGCGTCGGGCCAATCAAGAGAAGGGAGGAGGCGCCATGGAGGAAGGGGAGAGGAAGAAGGAGTTGGGGAGGAAGCAAATGGGAGGAGGACGGGGGAGAGCCGGCCAGGAGGAGATCTGGAGCGGGGGAGCAGATCTGGAGCGGCGTGAGGAAGAGAGTTGGGCTGGTGGCTAGGAAGAAGTGGGAGGCTGGGAGTTGAGTTATTAGGGTTTTAGAGAGTGGAGTGTCTCACGGTCCCACCTGTCAGTGTAGGTTGCGGGTAATTAGGCGAAGCGGGTACAGGTGGAGCTTACCCATGCCCGCGCCCGTTTACCCAATAGGCAAGGAATTGTGCCCGTTTCTATGCTCGTGGGTAAAGAAAGACTCCCATACCCGCCTCTATTAGTATTCACCCATGCACGCTGCATCGAGCACAATTGCCATCCCCTCAGCTCTGAGTGATTCCAGGACCTCCCCTGGTCACAGTACCTTTAGGACCACCCCAAGTCATAGTACTTCCACGACCTCCCTGTCGTATCCTTCTAGAAACAAAGTAGCTCCTACGACCACCACAGATCCGACGACCACTAAGTTTTCAACTGTGTTGGTCTCACATTTCTAATCTACGATTTTGCATTATTTGTAATTCTTTGCATATTTGAAAACTATTTGAGTTGAATATATTGCTTATTTGCCTTTCCGATTGTTTTGCGAATATAGAAGCCGAGGCGACTGAAGAACCGTTCGTTGATCAGTATCTCGATCAGCAGCACTCTGAACAAGGAGAGTCAACACTTTGATCATATTGCACCTACCTTTTGCAAATTATGTTGCTTTAAATTAAGAAATTGCATTGCTATGTTTTATCAAGCTAAATTGGTCTAGCCCATAGTTAATGCCTTAATAGTAATTGTGTATAAACTTCTAAGTCTTGAACTTGGACACTATCCTTTGTCACTCTAGACTTAATGGATTACATACTAGTTAATAAGTGCGTATCTAAGTTTCATGTTTATCCTTGCTTAGATACAATGTCATACGGGCATTAAATTGTCTGACCACTATCCTTAAAAAACTTTGGAAAAATGATTTGGGCAAGAAGGTCGAGCCTAGCCGGTATGTTGAAGTAAATGGTTATTTTCCAAAACAAATAAAACACAAAACTGTTTTCGACTTGGGCGGCTGGTAAGAGTGGCTGGTGCCGGGGGCACGAGAGATGGTTGGCATGTGGATGTACCGCCCAAGTCAGTCAAGGACCGAATCTAGTGATGACCTCTCATGTAAAAACAGCGCAACCACAAGTCTATAATAGGTACGACCTGGCCGACTAATTTGCTCGCCTCGACGTAGGTCCGCCGTTGGGTTGATTGCGGATGGATAGCCAGGGGAGAACGAAGCCACAAGTACTGCATTGGCACAAGAGGAGGCCTCCCAGAGAGCCTCAAGAGTGGGCTCAGGGCGGTGGAAACCTTAGTGTAGCGGATGGAGTGCGTTGAGGTTGAGCATTGTAAAGGCTTTGTGGCAATCTCTCCTTGATTCACATGTCTAAGGAAACATGTGTATATATCAAGATGGTTACCTCTTGTGGGTAAAGTGTGCAAACTCTGTAGAGTAAGAAAACTATCTAGATAGCCGTGCTCACGGTCAAGAGCGGTGCTGAGAACTTGCTGGATATAGTTTTTATTTTCATAAAACCATTTGTGATGGAAAGGAAGGATGGGGTGGGACCCTAGGGTTTTGAGAAAAGCCTAGTCGGGGACTAATGGTAATGGAAAAGCCTGGTCGGGGGCTAGTGGTAATTACAGGATAACCCGATCATTGAGTGGATGGAGCCACTCAATGGTATAGGAGGTGAGACCTCCACTAGTACTTTACAAATGAAAACACGCTTCTGAAATTGGCTTGTAAAAATGCTAGGTCACATGACTTTCTATTAAGTCTATTTCAAACTTGGCTTTATGCAAATGAAAGAACCCCAAGCTTCCCTTGATTAGCCTTACATCTATACAACTGCATTGTGTGTTGGCTCGCGAGTACGGTTGTATACTCAGGCTCTGCCAATATAATATTTTTAGATCCAAATGATCAAGACCCCTACCAGTACTTCACAAAAGCTAATCCGGATGGTGGTGATGATAACGAAGCTTAGGTCGGGGCGCCCAGTCGCTTGCCTGTGGGCAGAGCGAATGGATCCACCATGATCTGTTTTGTTTCTGCACTTGTCTCCTATTCTGTACTCTTGACTTTTGTAAAACTCTTGCCTATGTGGCGCTTTTGTAAACAGTTGGCCGCCCAGATTGATATTTATGTAATATATTATGGACTTGCACTGTTCATATCAAGTACTAAATCTAATGAGCAAGATTCGCTATCAGTTTGTGCCTAACCGCCAAATAGATGTCTTACGACCACCCCTGGATGTTCTATAACCACTACTAGGTGACTTAGGACAACCCTTAGTTGATTGAGGACCTCTACCAAATGACCTACGACCACCCTTAGCCAACCTATGACCGCTATCAGATGTCTCACGACCACCCTCGTAGAGTTTATAACTAGCTCTAGTGGGCCTAGGACCTCCTCAGGATCTCCTATGACCACTAGGACCTTACTTGATTTTCCCTGGATCTCCCAGGACCTCCCCATGAACTACATGACCTCCTAGGACCTCCCTTGATCTTTTCAGGATCTCCCATGACTTCCAGGACCTCCTCCGGGACTCTCAGGATCTCCCAGGACCTCCTCAGGTCCCACAAGACCTCCTCCGGACCTCCGTAGGATCTCCCTCGACCTCCTCAGGACCTCTCCTTAGGACCTCCTCTCAAGATCTCCTCAGGACCTCCCTTGACTCACAGGACCTCCTCATGACCTCTCCTTAGGACCTCCCTTGACTCCTCAGGACCTCCTCTCAGGACCTCCTCAGGGCCTCCCTTGCCTCACCGGACCTCCTCATGACCTCCTCTCAGGACCTCCTTAGTACCTCCATTGACTCCTCAGGACCTCTCCTCAGTACCTCCTCTCAGGACCTCCGCAGGACCTCCTTAGGATCACTCAGGACCTCCTCAAGATCACTCTAGACTTTTCCCAGGGCACCTTCAAGACCTCCCTAGACTTCCTTTTGCCCAAGCATGGTCGTATATGTGCACCTAATCGTGTGTCTGCTATGAGTTCTCGAAGTTAGGTGGATGAACCAACGGTGTTACTGTGTGTGTCAGCTACTGATCCAGGGAATGATACCGTTATACATAGTGGATCCCAAGTTCCAAATTTGGGGTTCGACGAGGGGAAGGCGCTCGGGTGCGAGAGGGAGGAAGTGTGATGGTGATGGGGGTAGACCGAGGCGGCGTGGCGTACAGAGGGAGGTCCTCACGGCAACGACGCGTGGGGAGGGAGAGGAGGAGTGAATGGTGGGGGAGGATACATGACGACAGAGGCAATGGTGGCGGTTGGAACGGAGAGAGGAGGCGACGACACAGGTTCCGGAGGAAATCCCAAATCGATTGAGGGCTTTTTCTTGTGGTGTTGTGGAACATGACGTGACATAGTTGGTTTGGGGAGGAGGTCACCGAGACGGTGGCGCGGCGAGGGCGGCTTTGACGGTCAAAATCAGAGGCGCCACGCCTTGTGCGTTTGCGTTTGGTGGAGAAGGGGGGAGGGGAGGGAATGGCAGGAGGGGGTGAGGCGAGTGCTTGGTGGTCCTTAAGAAGGTTAAAGGGAGGCGTGAGAACTCCTTCGTTTCTCGGCGAGATGGATGAGCGGCACGCGGCGCATGCGAGAAGCTGCTGTGTGCGGCGACGCGGGCACAACGGCGAAGACACGATGGGCAGGAGTGGCTCCAGTGGCGAGGTGACACAACGCCAACTGCGGTGATGAGCGGCAGTGGCTCGGATGGATGGGGGCAGGCGCGGCATGGCACCAGTGGTGTGCACGTGGACGGCATGGCGCCATGGCGCGAGTAGTGGCCAGAGGAGGAAGAAGGAAGCAGAGGGGCTGGTGAGTGGCTCGAGAGGGAGAAAAGGAGAAAAGAAAGAAAAGGAAAAAGGAGAAGGAGAAGAAAGGAAAAAAGAAAGGAAAGGAAAGGAAAAAAAATATTTTCTTGTTAAACTCGGGTTTTAATTCGATTTTCAGTTTTTCGGGTTGAGATTTCAATTAACAACTCAAAAATTTGAACATTGCTAAAACATAACAATTTTTTTTTTAAATCCCACATTTTTTAAACAGTTCAAATGTTTAGAATTTTTGGACGTTAGAGCAGTAGATTATGGTAGTTAGTTTAAGTTGAGCTAGGTTACTGGGCTTTGAGGAGAGAGTGCCGCGTTGGATTGTGCTATCAGTTGGAGTCAGGATTGATTCTTAGGCCTAGTCCGGTTGGACGGCCCGGCCCGTAAATGAAGAAGCCTAATGGCCTTCCTCCCTGACGAATAGCAAAAACGTCTCCGTTTTTTAGATGGGAAACAAAAGAAAAATTTCTCCAAATGATGCGTGTTGCGTATTTGCAAACATCCACTTGATTGACCAACCAAATTGTACGTACAGGAGCAAGAAAGATTTGTGGCGAGACAAGCTCAGTTTGCACCAGAATTTGGTTGAAGCGTTGCGATCATTCGTGTGTAGTTATGTTGTTTAGCAAGTACTTAAAACCAGAACGCAGCATACCTCAACAGGTACATCATCATCTTAACATCAACATTTATGTACTGATTTCTTACAAGTTACTCATACAAGTCTGCGCATTTTATTCTTCCGCGCCAACATCTCGGATGCTCCCTGTGCTAAAACGAACGGGCAGAGGAGGAATGACTACAGGCAAATTTACACCGAACAAAGACAAACTTTTGGCTTATGAGGCGCTAAGCCTGAGCGACTCGAAGGAGCACTCAAGCTGAGCAGCGCCGCCGGCCACCTGCCGGAGCAGGTTATTCACCGACTCCACCCAGTCCTGCTGTTGCATCCTGCTCTCGCACTGGAACTCAAGGAGGCCCTGTGCCGTCCTAAGCCCAAAGTGGCACTTCTCCCCCTCCACCGCCGTCGCGGACTCGCGCGCCGGCCACGCCGGCATGTCGTCGTAGACGCCGTACACAACGCTCTTCTTCTTCTTGGAGAAGGCGCCGCCGATGTGCTTGCTCTTGAGCTTCACGATCACCTGCGATTTCTTGTTGACGTACACGGCCACTCGCTTCCAGTGCCGAGCGCCTTTGCGGTTGCGTTTGAGGATCGTGCCTTCCTTGCACCATATGTCCGCGCGGCAGCTGCCAGCCTTCTCGAAGGGCGCCACGGCCGCTTTGCTCCTCGCTTCCCGCTGCGCTCTCAGCCTCAGCGCCGCCGCTCCTCTGAGAGCTGCCACGTTATGCAAAGTCGCACTTAACTCGGCAGCAACAAACGGTGACATACAGCAGTAGCAGCGAACAACGGCTTGCGTGCGTACTCACTCACCTGTGGCTGCGGCGGCGGTGAGGGTCATGAGATCACCGGGGCTCCGAACGTCGACGGCCGCCTCCACGGCGGAGGCCACCTGGTCGTGGTCGGCGCCCGCAAGCTCGGCGATCTCGATGCAGTGCGAAGCCAGCAGCTGCGTGGCGGACGCCAGCGCGGCGTCCATCTTGGCGTCCTCGAGGTCCTCCGGGTTCACGGCGCCCGCGGCCACGGCTGCGACCGCGGCCGCCACGCTGGCCACGGAGACCGCGGCGTGGACGCGCGCCCTCTCGGAGCGGGCCTTGTCGACCCTGCTGCTCCCTTCCCTGTGATGGAACCACCTCCCGATAGTGTGGTGGTGCGCGGAGATCGCGCTCTTGCTCCTGAAAGTCTGCACACAAAATAAATGGGAGCTCCAGATCACTTCACAAAGCGTGCACATTTTACGTAATCGCAACACTTCGTGTTTGCTTGTAATCTTAGTATCTTACACGCTTGCGGGGGCTCAGGTTAGTGCCGGAAGCGGCGGCGAGCGCGAGCGTCTCCGGCATGAGCATCCCGGAGAGGCGGTCGACCACGAAGTTGGAGCTCCGCCTCCCGCCGCCGCTGCCGGTCAGCACCTTGGATATCTCCGACGCAGACACGCTCCACGACCGCGACAGGAACTCCATGGGCTCCATCGGCGTCTGCGGCGACTGCACCGCCGCCGGACCACCGGCGCTGTCCATGAGCAGCAGGTGGTCCCTCCTCTTCATCCTCCCCAACAAGTACCCTTCCATCCTCACTTCTCTAACCGTTGGTTTGCTATATTGCAGTGTTATTTGCATTTGCGTCCTCCGGTGATACCTCGCCGGCTACTTATGGGGCCGGGCGCGCGTCCACACGAAGCACGGGAAAGAGGCTGTGCGGGCGGCAGGAAACACCAAGACTTCGGTTTCTGACGGAGCTGCCGCCCCTGTCGCGCGGCAGCGCGGAGCGACACGTAACAGTGTTGCTTGCAGCGTGGCCATCGCCGTCCGCGTACGTTGCACACTTGCACTGGAGGGATGGGAGGCCGTGCAGGAGACAGGCGCGTTGGGCTTTGGCTACATATAAAAAGCGGAACGAACGGATAACACCTCGGACTCGTGAGCCGGCCTGCCAGTGTACATTCTTTGCTAGTTTTATTCGCTAGTAATAACTGGTGAATCCCACGCCGAGTTTGTCGGAGCAAACGGACAAGAGTCAGAACGTGGGGCGGAGGGTAAAAACCATTGGCACTTGCCACTTGCCACTCTACGTGTGTAGTGATACAGCATAAAACATGCCGCAAAGAAGAGTTGCCATTGGCGTGGTGCAGTCATAGTGAGAAGTGTTAGTTTTTATTTATTTAAGAAACAGTTGTGGCAGTGTTCATGAACTATTTTATATTTATATATGTACATACGTACTCTCTCTCAGTTTCGGGTTTGTCACTGCTCAACCTCCTGAAGTTTCATTTGGTCTACTTAACCCTGAAGTTTCAATACCAGATCACTTCACCCTCTAAGAACGGTTTTGAGAGTGGTTTTGCCACTAT
Source organism: Phyllostachys edulis (assembly GCA_036346405.1). Lineage (NCBI taxonomy): Eukaryota > Viridiplantae > Streptophyta > Magnoliopsida > Poales > Poaceae > Phyllostachys > Phyllostachys edulis. The sequence continues at coordinate 121,315,530 of CM070546.1, forward strand.
AGCAGCCACATCATCCGATTTTGCCATGTGGCATCATACATGGGCTGACGTTGTCATCATCTCTCTCCCAACACACTTCCAGAGGCGACGTCTTAGATTAGACGATGTTTGTCCACTGGAGGAGGAGGGGAGCGCATGGGAAAAGGCAGAGTGTGGGCTCACAGCGAGTGCACGAGCATCATGTCGAGCTAAGCGCAATTGGTGTGTGCAGGCAGAGTTTGAGCGACACAGTGAGCTGAAAACGCACGGCGAGGACTTCACTTGCGGGACGCGTGCAGATTGGGCACGACTAGCGGAGCGTGTGCAGGTTGTGCACGACAAGGACAACAGCCCGTCTACCCACCCACGTGAAGCCTCAAGCCGTGGCCGAACCAAGCCACCATTACCGCCCGCCACCGAACATTGATCTCTCAAATCGGTGAGCCACCTCGATGTTCATTCGCGTCAATTTGTGTTCCACAATCTTCTCATCCAAACCCCTAAATTAATTTGATTATTTTTCTCACAGGAGTCGGCAATCGACTTTCTTCTTCCTCACCTACGTTCGGGTTTCGCCGTCACCGTTCGTCGTCTATGAGGATCCTTCATCCAATTAAACTATACCAGGACTTCCTCTAGTCGTGTTCTACATTTTGACGTGAGTAGCTATTTCTCCCAACCTCTGTAACACCACTTCCACCATGGCCGAACCACCACCATCGTTGCCACCCATCACCTTATGCTCCGCATCGTCGCAAGCATTCCATTTCCCCATTCCCCAAACCTCGCCACCCCTCCTTCGCAGATCTTCTACCTAGCCCGACACCACCAGCATTACTCACTACGTTCTCTCTGTCCAAAGCTAGAGAAGGAAGATGACCGGATGATGTGGCAAAACTAGACGGGCTTCTTTCCAAAATTGCAAAATGAAGTGGCTGCCATAGTGGCGAAACCAGATGATGTGGCTGCCACGGTGGCAAAACCACTCAAAACCATATTCAAGGGGTGAAGTAATCCGGTATTCAAACTTTAGGGGGTTAAATGGACCAAATAAAATGTTAGGGGGTTATGTAGACAAACGTGAAACTTCAGAGAAATAACATGGACTTTTTCCTATATATATCGAGGGGGATCAATGCACTGATAAAGTCATGCAAATTTATCGGTGATGGATGGTATGTAGCGTCAGCTGGCCCAACGCCCAAGGGTCTAGTGAAACTAGGGGCTAGACCACGAAAGGCCCTGTCCTACATAGGCAACTAGGTTGGTAAAGAGCAGCCATTTTAGCCTTTTAGTCCGAGCTAGCATTTCCACGAAGTATCTATCTCCTACTGGTACTTCCCCTAAAAATCTCTCTCCTAGGGGAGGAAGTGGTTTTAGTGGGTTTTTGTTGGCGCCACATTTTGCAACACTTGAATTAGGCACCTTTGATTTTCCGTGACAAATGTTTGGTTCTCTGCCACAACTATGGTATGCCACATTTGTAATAGGCATATTGCTTTGCCAAAATTTGGCTAGCTTGTGGCTACCAAATTGGGAGCCACAAAAAAGTATGGCAAGCAACACCTTGGCAAGAAAATTGTGGCAAGTGTTGGCATCCATCCAAACAACCCACTCTTAACTAATACAAAAAGAGGTTGCTACTTGATTTCATTTTAACTAAGAGCCTGTTTGGTATAGCTCCTACTCCCAGCTTCTCGTTCGGATCTTGTAGAGCTGCACCAAACACCCAGCTTCCAAAATAACCTGATTCTATTTCTCGCGATCAGCTGTCTCGAAAATGAGCTAGCAACGAGGAGCGACCTTCTCGTGGATTATCATGGGAAGCAATCCTACTAGAAACAAAAATACCGTAATTTACTCAAACTAATCCTTGCCATTGTTGCCTTGCGGGTGTTGGTCGGCTTGGCCCACAACCATAACAACACAACTAAGAGCAAACGATGTTGCCTTGCAGGTGTTGGCCGGTTTGGCTCATGACCATAACAACACAGCTAAGAGCAAATGGTGTTCCTCTCTTCCTCTCTCGACGAATGATGCAATCACACTTTGTATCATTTATATACATTCATATGGTCTTCAAAAATGTGAAAAAAATCCATAATTTATGTACAAATACAAAGGAGTAAGACACAAATACAGTAGAAGTATTACAACGAGGGGTAGCATAGTCTATTTTCCTATAATCCTCTCTGTTATGGTTTTTGGAGCCAACCTACTAGTCAAACGCTTTCCTAGGACATCTCTAGATTTTCATAGAAGTAGATTATCAGAGAATCAGGAGCAGGAGCTGAAAAATTAGAATATGGAGCTCTACCAAATAGGGTCTAAATTGTTTTTTCCTTTTGGAATAGTTTTGCGATGCACGTGTATCTAATTCCAGATTAATCTATGTGACAACCCAAAATATCAAAATTTGCATAAAAAATTTCGCAAAATGTTTTGATCTTGCTTTTGAGTTGTTCGTCGTGTTTTCCTGCCTCCGTAGAGCTTTTCCTGCTTTTGTTCAAGTTTCTCTCCTTCCTAGAAATCCTTTTTCCTCTCCAAATCCCATAGAAAACCCCAAAACACGAAAAAATCTTAAAACTCCCTTGGGCCAAATTATCTTCCACACTCATAAAGCCACTAGCCCAAAAATTTCTCCCACTTTTTCTCCTTAGGCCATGGCCTATTCATTTTGACAACCATCTCCCCTCATTTGTTTCCCCCTCTCAGGCCGCCTTCCTCACTTTGGCCCAATCCTCTAGCCTGCACAATCAGCCCATTCCCAACGTCTTGGGCCGTTTCGACCGGCCTGCCTAGCCTGCTCACCCTAGCCCGCTTGCCCTCCTATCCCCACTAATGTCACTGATGCCTAGCCAGAACCCACATCAGCCCTCTGTTCACATCTGAGCAAATGCTACCTCCTTTGGGCCTTTGTCATTGCATCACTTTTGCCTGCCTATCATGCCACATGTTTGCCACGAAGGCTCGCCACCCATTCCAAATCATAGCTGCTCGCCTCCCCGCTCGATCAGCCGCCACCACCGACAACACATCACCTGCTTCCCTTGGCAATAAAGCCTAAACCCCAACACCTTGTCTCCCCTTTTAGATCTCCTATGCACCCATAAGCTCGCCACACCACCGCGTTGTCCATCATCTTCCCCAGCCACGGTAAGCCACCACCCCTTTTTTGATTCACTGCCAAAATCCCCAAAATCCGTCATCTACACTGTTCCGCTCGCATTGCCCATCATCTTCCCTAGCCACGATAAGCCACCACCCCTTTTTCGATTCACTGCGAAAATCCCCAAAATTCATCGTCTACACTGTCCCGCCCACTAAATCAGTTTCCCATTTAGCTCCACAAACTCCCCATGACCTCACAGAGCCCCTACGACTGGATCAATCTTGCTGAGACATCACCTACGCTAAGCCACCAGCTGGCTCTGTCCCTACAACCGACTCCCCGCTGACTCCGACACAAGGTGTGCCTTGACATGCTGAAGCTAGCTCTCACCATCACCTATCTCCCTATCCGCCGTGGACAGCCATCGTTGTACTCCTCTCTTTCATAATGACTATAGCCAACGCCTCCTCCGCCCTCCTCAACCTCAAAAACGAAATCCCCAAGATCGGGAACACATCGTGCGTGTGCTATCCCCACCCCTTACCGCCGGAGTCCCTGTGTTGCATTAAGAAAATTTACGATCATGACTTGTTGAGTACGAAAGTACTCATTCTTGCATATTTTGTTCAGGCAATGAGTACTATGAGGAAGAAGCACCATAAGGAGTAGAGTACTATGGAGGTGAAGGTCAAACGTTCTAGGTTACGCCTGCACTCAAGTGTAACCTGTGGGTGTGTGCTGTCTTTTGGATCGTTTGCTTGTAATAGGATTAGGATTGCAATCCAAATTGGATTAGGATTGAGCAATCCAAATTCATGGTGGACTCCAAATCCAAAATGCATGCTAATTTCCAAATACGCATGCAATGCTGAATGCAATCCACCTTGAAATCAGATTGGTTGAAACCGAGTTAGATTAGGATTTGTCATTTAAGTTTTCAGCATTACAATTAGGCTTTTATTTCATAAATTTAGCTTAGCTTTTCGGTCACTTGTCCTATTTTCTGAATTCCCCTAGGTTTCCTCCCCCCTTTCCTTGTCCGACATAGGAAGTACTCCCCCTTGTCCGAATTCATATGGGACTTGAAGGGATATGTCACGACCCGGCCCAGAGCACACCCGGGAGGTCCCTCAGGACCTCCTGGGAGGTCCAAAAAGGAACCCCAGGATGTCCCGAGAGGTCCCTCAGGACCTCCTGGGAGGTCCGTAAAGGACTTCCCAGGCGCCCCGAGAGGACATCCTAGATGGACCTCCTGACCTCCCGAGAGGTCGATAGAACCTCTCTGAGGTGCAGGGTCCCGACCCGAGGAGGTCGTTGGACCTCGAGACCTCCTCAAACTCCACGCTACTCGGAGAGGTCCGAAGGAGCCAACCCGAGGAGGTCGTGAGGCTTGAGGATGAGCCTGAAATCCACTGCGATCCAAACTGGTCCCCAAGGATCATCGACCAGTTCTCACAGCAAGCAAGTGACAACAAAAGCATCCACAAACTTTATTAACAACAAAAGGAGGTTTGATTACAAAGGTTGCTTACAAGCTCTAGCAACCGAGAGCACACAAACGCAGTAGAAAACCAAAAGACATGGTCCACCCATTACACCACAGGTGACTGGCTGGAGGGCGCGACCTAATTGAGCTGGTCATCTTCATCATCAAAGGAGTCTTCATCTGCCCAATTCATGAATCAAGCAAGAGTGAGCACAACAACCGTGCTCGCAAGTTACACCCGTCAAGTAACAGAATGACATGCATAGGGATATATCAAAGGACAGCATATTAGGGTTGATTTGCATAAAGCTAATTTTATTTCAAATACAAGTATTAAGTTTCAAGGCAGATTACAATAGATAAAATTCACTTTTGCAAGTCTATTTTCGGTTGGATAGCATTCATCATTGAAATGGTGAAGGATACCCTCTGCACAAGGCTTCCGCCCACTCCCAATTTGGTTCAACCACCAAAACCAATTTCCAAACCTTTTGTTCCAAACCTTTTGAAAACCAACATCAAGAGCTAACTTTGAGTGACATTGCCAAGATGTCCATGACCGTGGACACGACGATTGAATAGATTTACACTCTGCAGAGGTTGCACACTTTACCCACATGACATGAATTCTCTAGTTTGCTTGGCATCCGTCGATACCACCTCACACTTCCTTTGGTGAGAGGTCTAGAGCACATGACAAGGCCTTTACAATGCATTGGTCCACCATGATCCACCCACATTAAGGTTTCGCAGATCCCCTTTGGATACAAACCCGCCGGGTTAATGGGTGCCCCTCTCAAGCTGTGGGACTATAACTAGTCATAACATGACAAACCCACAGCGTCATAGGCAAACTACTGATGAGAGCTTTGCAAATTACTTAGCAGTCCCACACCCCACACTAGAGACATGTGGTTGCACAATTTTGGCATAGCCCATTATAGGCTTAGCAAGTGGTGTCTCAAAGACCGGTCCTTAACCGACTTGGGCGACAAACCTCAACCACGGGCATCGGATCACACGACCCCGTGCATAGACATGCACCAACCAAACAACCGATTTCGCCCAAGTCAAATCCTTTTTCATTTACTTTGCTTTTCAAACCTCCATGGCACACCAATGCCATGGCTATTTGTAAACCCCATGACACACCAATGTCATGGCCGAGTCTCCATGGCACACCAATGCCACGGCCCAAATTATTTGATTAAGTGATATTTTTGGTCAAAACTCCCCAAATCAAGATTTTGGTCTAAGCAATACTAAGCATTCCATTTTTCAAGAGCTATAGGTCCTCACTATTGCAAGAACCATATTTTATCTAGGGTGACAATGGGGTTGATTCAACACGGACAGTGGTCATACCAAGCAGTAGGCATAGCTACGAATTTAAAGGTAGGCATTGAAATATCTTAGTGAAGTAAGCATGCATACATCTTTGAAAACAACATAAGTAACTTGAAGTATTGGGTGCAACATGATCAAGAGTGTAACTTGCCTTGCTCAAAGTCTTGTGCTGCTCCCTCTCCCTCACTGAACTCGGGCTCTCCACGGTCTTGACAATCTACACGTGAAAACCAAATAGCTCAAACAAAGTTCAAACAAGATCCAAAGAACTCCAAATAAACTCAAAGATAAAACCAACAGAGAGGTTGGAAGGTTAAGAGGAGGCCCAAGGAGCTCGCTGGAGAGGTCCTGGGGCTTGAGAGAGGATGCCCAAGAACTGTTTGGAGGAGGTCCAAGAAGTGCTCGGTTGAGACAGAGGGGAGAAATGGAGAAGAAAATGAGAAAGGAGGGCTTCCCAAACTATATATAGTGGAAGCCAATGCACATGACCCAGGATAGGGTCAACAAGAGTTGGTAAATAGGACGATGGGAGTAGGCAAGGAATGTGACAATTGGTATGACATGAGTAATGCAAAGGTAGGAGCATTTAATGTGATACAACATGCATTAAATGTGGTGAAGACTTCCTTGCCCAAGGACTCAGTCAAAGGTAAAGAAACCGGGAGTGTGGATCGCCAAGTGGGGCACCAAGACACTGCAGAGGAGGTCCTGCAAGGATCTTGAGGAGGTCTTGCAGTGAACAAGGGAGATCCTCACCATCGGGAGAGGTCCCCGAGTTGGATCTCCCAGGGAGGTCCAACGGTCAAGATTAAGCGCCGGATGAGGTGCAAAGGTAAGGAGGAGGTCAGACGGCTAAGATCTCCAAGGGGAGGTCTTAACTGTTAGGATTTCAAGGGAGGTCCCAACGATCGATCTGCCTAAAGAGGAGGTCCAGGACGGCCAAGATTTTCAAAGGGAGGTCTTGACGGTCCGGGTTGTGCAGGAGGAGGTGCAGGACGGTCAAGATCTCCAAGGGGGAGGTCTTAACGGTCCAGATATGCAAGGAGGAGATCTGGACGGTCAAGATCTCCAAGGGGGAGGTCTTAACGGTCCAGATGTGCAAGGAGGAGGTCTGGACGGTTAAGATCTCCAAGGGGGAGGTCTTAACGGTCCAGATGTGCAAGGAGGAGATCGGGACCGCTGGATTTCGATCGGACCGCCCAAAACGATTGGGACGTTCGGACCAACACAACTAGCACAGGATCTCAGCCTTAGAACTAAATCGGGTGGTCCAAAATAGTTGGGACGTTCGGACCGCCCGAACGCCACCACAAATCGGACCGTCCAACGAAGATCTAAGGACTCAGAGAAGGTGGGATGTTCGGACCATCCGAACGTCTCACCAGGATCAAACCGTCCAATGCAAATTGGACGACTCACAATCAATAGAGATGCAAATAGGCAATGAGGAGGTCCTAGAGGACATGGGGAGGTCCAGTGGGACACAGGGAGGTCCAATAAAGGTAAGGGGAGGTCCTAGAGGACATGGAGAGGTCCTGAAGGACGCGGAGAGGTCCAATTAAGGTAAGGGGAGGTCCTAGAGGACACAGGGAGGTCCTAGAGGACATGGGGAGGTCCAGACCCAAGGAGGTCTGGGCCAGAGGAGGGTAAAAGATGGACAGAGAAGGGAGAACCAACAAAACTCTAACAACTCAACAAATCAACAGGGACTTTTAGTTGAAGTTTGGGTTAGTCAATTTAAATCCATTATGAATTTTCAGGTTAAGCTTTTGAATTCTCATCAAAACAAAATGGTTCTTTTTATTTTGAAAATTTCCAAAAAGGTTCTAAAGATCAGGGTGTCACAGGATACGGGTAGGCCACGCTAGTGACAATTCAAAAATCTACCATGTAAACCAGGAAGCCATGTAAGTAGAAGATCACGATCGTTACTACTAGACGCAGTAGTCAGAAAAGAAGAGTTGGAGCTTTGATCCAACGTAGAGCGCGTCGATGAAGTGGTCATAGTCGATTGGCCAATGTCAAGCACGTCAATGCAGTGGTCGTAGTCGATCGTCCAGTATCCTCGTGAGTCGATCGTCTCCTCTAGCAACCTTTGCAGTTCCTTGTGAAGATCGCAGATCGTCCTCAAGAACAACGACAACCGCATGATAGCACCTCTACGGTATCCACATCGTCCGAAAGGAACACCGCATGCGGTGTGCTAGCACCAAGTTGCACGGCAGGCTCTCTCGAGAAGATGGCGGCTAGGGTTTTGGTGGGACAACTCACGTGTCTCGCGTGTCTCCCAACAACCTCATGCATCTCCTTATATAGTGCCTATGATGGATCCTATCCGAACACGTTTTGTTCTATCCCGTTAAGTGTGTGACCACAGCAGGTTTATGCGTAATTGGTTGTGACTGGAAACCCTTTCCGACCACTAGTCGTTAGCGGTTTCTAGCGAGGACATAACGATTCTCGAATACACACATTATATCGGACGAACCTTAATGCAATATGATTTCTGACCGAGGCCTTATCACCAACAACTAGCTCGTATCTCTATCGACTAGTTCATACTTAGTCTCGACCGATTCGTAACTCCTTCACGGCGAGGTTTCGATCACTTAGTGATTATGTTCGACTAGTCTCGACTAGCTCGTATCTCCATCGACTAGTCATGATCTCGTCGAACTTAACGAACTTCTCGTGTATTCTCCCTTTGTCTCACGATATCTGTTTGAACTCGGTGAGATATTATGTCATTCATGGGTATTCAATACTTTCTCGACCGAGTGTTGGATAACTTCTTATGGTGAACTATTCGACCACCGATGGCATGGCCATGCACTTTCTTTATCGACCACATCGAGGGACGAGAGATATCTCTCCTGTTATGTTAGGAGGAGCAAATCCCATATCCGACCAGTCACATTCCTCCGCATATTTCATAGCATACCCGAAAAGCTACCTTTATAGCTATCCAGTTACGAGTAGCGTTTGGCAACAATCCCTAAGAGTGCTATTACATATGTAGGAAACCATGCTGATCTCAGGTCTAAGGATTACGCATCATCATTGCTTGAGACCAACTAATGACACATAGAATCATAACAATCTTAATAGTGTCTCAAGGTGGGTCTATCCAACACCATGTTCTCTAACATGTGTTCACATCATTGATTCAGTATCCCTATACCTATGAGTGGTGAAACATGGTCATCAATTAATACATGTGCTAGTCGATAAGTCACTAGTGTTCCGACCAAAGTGACATTTGACTATGAATACATTTAGAGCGATATCATATAAGTTAAAGAGCTTCACCAACAAATCGCATACTTGTTAATCTTTATAACCGATGAATCGTCCAAGGAACATAATTGTAACACCCTAGCTCGACAATGAGCTTGGAATACTACTAAATTACCTTAACAATCTACTTTACATCTACTTACAATAAAATTTCAGCAAGCTTCTCTTTATCAATTAAGCTAGCATTAATCTAAATAACAGGTACAAGATACATATAACCATGTTATTGAACATCATGGAATGAATAAAAGGAGTCTAAGCAACTATCTAGTTCTTGCTCACAACTTTTCAGTCATAATAAAATATTATATCATAAAGAGTAAGAGTTCCTTACTAGCTATATATTTTTCTTTGAAATTCGACAGAGTTTCACTTGTATTTTTAACACTAAACAAGATTCATGAAACAGTCTAACATGAAGGGATTTGATAAATCAATAACGAAATTCTAAAGCATAATCAGAAGCAACCGTAGGAAGTTCTCAACTATCTCAATTACAAAGTAATTAGTTTATCACGAAGGATGAGCACAGTCTTAGAAAAGAAGTAATAACAGGTTCTCTTTGATTTAAACGAATGTGCCATTTTTATTTGCCATAGGTAATCTCGAGTGAAGTGCACCAAAATTCCATCTCTTCCCATGCATGCCACTTTCACGGGAGTACCTAAAGAAAACACCAACAACAAGTGTGAGTCTTGACTCGACAAAAGTACAATCAATGTAACAAACTGAACAACATAAACAAATATCGAATACTACAATGTTCACATATAACCATCAAGAATGATCAACATACACAAATATTGAACATTACAATGTTCACCTATAGCCGTTAATGCTGAACATCATAATCAACCATGGAACATTACCATGTTCACATATAGCCATCAAGATTGAATTCATAAATTAGTCTCTTTTACTTTCATGCAATGCAGATGCCAAGAATGCAACTCTCTTCCTTCTTTGCAATTACCGGTAATGCAAAGTAGTGTATCCGTCGATGCATACTCAAGCACGTGCCTTCTAGCACTTTGAGACCTCAAGCCCACACTCTCACGAGTGTGGGGACCTCATGCCCATCAATACATGATGGGGACCTCAAAAGAATCATTCTTGGCTACCACGTAGTCCAAGACTCAAGGATGTATGCTTTGATGCAAATGAGCATAATAACCTTAATCGAACATGTAGGACCGAAATAGGCGACTAGAGGGGGGGGGAGGGTGAATAGGAGCACTAAATCTTTTTCACAAAGATCGGATTCAAATAATAAATTACTCCAATAGCTATGAGAGCTATGAAGATCAATACTTAAGCACGCAGTGGAAGACTTGCTTTGAATCCAATCAACACCCCAAGCTAAAAGACCAAAAACACATCAACTTAAAACCAAAATGAGTTGGGCGGTCGACCTCCATATAGTTGGCGGTCGACCTCTCAATACATGGCGATCCGCCGGTCCTATGGGCGGTGCGACCTCAACTAGAAATCGGTCGACCTCTAGGCCAATGAGCAGTAAAATCAGCCCAAACTCAAAATCACAAAAGGTCTAACTTTTGATTCGTGACTCCAAACTTCACGAAACTTGAAACATACCTTCCTTAGGATGTCGGGAACCTATTCAATCAATAATCTTGAAGATCGTTGTCAAAGTTCCGACCTTTATCCGTTTTAGTGAAGGTCGCTTCAAAATCGATCCAAATACGAAAACGGTGATTGAGAGGATTTCGTGGGAGGAATCAATACAAGATGGCTAAGGATGGTCTCCCATACATCTTAGTACTCTCAATCACAGAAAGAATCAAGCCAAAAGCTCTCAAGAGCAAAATCCCTAAAATCACCCTTTCTTTCACTAAAACTGGGCAAAATCAAAACTTAGATCTAAAAGCTTGCTCGTGTGTTTTACAAATTTAAAAGGGTTTGGAAAATCAGGATGTTACATTATATATTAGACTTTCATCTAAATGTTAGCCTAGGTTTTTGGCCGAATTGGAGGATTTCGCCAGCTAGACTATTGTGGAGGTTTTCTTTACCTTTCCATAGGATCTGAGATCACTCTGTTTCGAGTCTCAGAGCAAAATATATGATGTTTTTAGTACCGCTGTCCAGTTTGTCGTCCTGCTAGATTGTCGGTCATATTAGATAGAACAATTATATGAACCTTGGATTTAGGAAGAGGAGTTTAAGCGTTGTGATTAGCGTCTTATTCACGTTATTTCTTATTCAAGTAATTAATTTGTGTAGGAGGAGAATTGAGTTTAGTGGCATCCTCCTTGCCTCCTAACGCCTTGTGCCAAGGCAAGTACCTTATGATTCATATTGTTGATGATTGATGGTTGCTTGTTGTTCATGTTATTATTTCATTCAATGATCTATGAGTAAATTTCAATGCTTCTCGTTCCGTGGATGATGATCAAGTTGACCTTAGATTGATTCCCACATATCCCAGCAAGCAAGATCAGGAAGAAAAACCAAGTAAAAACTCCGGATTAAAGAAAGCCCCAAAATCATCAAATAGAGAGGAAGAACACAAAGGACTCATCTCAATATGTGATGCTTGGATTGATTTGAGATAGATGGATGTTTCTGATCACTCCATCATGGAGGACAAAGCTCAACACATGAGCACACAATCAATCCACTCCTCTAGAAACCCTAGCTCTCCTCCTTTCTCCCAAAACCTAAAACACAAAATAGGGTTATCAAATAGCCAAAGGGTCTTAAGTGCAACTAGCACTTAGCCCTATTTATAGTGGAGGCTAGGTCTAGAGAATATTCCATTAGGGCACCCATTAAGCCCAACACACAAATGGGTTAACACACGACGCTTCTCAAAGCACCATCTTCATCTTGATTGACCTAAACCGCTTCTCCATGCGCCGACCAGCGCCACGGTTTAGCCAAAAGGTCACAAAGGCGGTATTTGGTGAAATGACCAAAATACCCCTTCTCGATCTCAAAAGACCGAGTCCACAGATCGTGAAGCAATCCCATGCTTCGCCACGTGTAGGTTGATCAACGGCTATCATGTCGGCAAGTCTCTCCCGTCCGGATCCCACTGGCACCACCAAGGCACTTGCATCGACTCCCGTCGCTTGATCCAATCAGTCGCACCGAACCGCCCGTTTGGTCATCCTTGTCTATTCTGCGCCCTGCTTGAGTCCTCGACCTCACTGGCATCCTCAATCGTTCGGACCTCGGCTCTCCAAGCTTAGTCCTGATCCTCCTCATGAATTGACCGTCATTGACACGCAAGCCACCGACTGACAATAGACCAAGAAACTATTTTAAAACAAGTTCTTCACAACTTGACCCACATTAGCCAAAACATGCATCATGCAACACATATGCCATGAAACCCATGAACTTGACCTAACCCAACACTCATCGCCACTTTAGGCGATGAAACGACAAAACCGGTCAGACCTCCGGCCTTTGGCCGGTCGTATATGATTTCGGTCGACCTTGACAAAGGACTTAACCAAAAATCCACTCTAGAAATCCGAAACTCTCTGGAATTTTCAATCGAATAGAACTTTTGCTGGAGGCTCCAAAAGTATGGGACCAAGTCGAAGAACCCTCTCACTTGCCTACACCTCTATTTTTGGCCCACTCCAAATTCCAAAGTTCATAAAGTGGCCGTCGATCGCTCGAGCCAAAGCGGGAAGAGCGCCACCTCGGCGGTCACCGCCGGGCACCATTCGGAAAAGCAACACAAGGCATGGCCGGTCAGACCGCCAGAGGCCTGACAAAACTAGAGCAACGCCGAAAACGGGTGATTCCACAAACCCTCAACGCCATTGCTAATTGTCTCATCATCCTAAGATCGTAAGCATATCCCCATAATATCCACAGAACATGAACAAATATCTTCCAGCAAAAAGATCATGAATAAAACTCATACAAGTAACTAATTATTATAAAGTTATCTATCTAATTCATGGAGACCAAAAGTCCAAATTTGTCCCTTTTCAAATTGTAATTTACAAAACCTTGATTGCTGCCCGAAACCCAAAAACAGAACATGCACTCGTATTGTAAAAATTATAACTAATTATCCACTCATCCAAATAATACGAACCAAGACTTTCCATAAATCTAATGAAATTCTCTACCTATCCCTAGGAGACGCAAAACCCTAATTTCGCACTGAACTAATCCAAAACTACAGATCAACAGGACTGCAGATTACTCGATCTACTGCACGAATATCTACCGACAGGAAAGACTGAACACAAAAGAGGAGAAAATTGATTTCTACCCTTGGAGAATGAGATGACAAATGCGGAGAACCAGTGAGGCTCCTTCCTTTCCTTCCTCTTTTCCTTCTCTCCTTCTTCTTCCTTTCTCTTCCCTTCTTCCATTGCCAGCAGTAAGGGGCGACATGGCTTGGCCATGAAGGGCACCATCTTGAGGGTGCAGTGGGATGATGTGCTCTGATCTGGTGTCTAGGTTGTGGCTTCCCCTGTCTTAAGCCAATTCCCCACTTGGGCTAAAAAGCTCTGGGCCGAAGGCCCGAGTTCTAACACTCCTCTCAAAATTCTAAATTTTTTATTTCTAAATCTATTTAATTTCAGTACTAATCACTTAGTTGTTTTATTTTTAAACATGATGTTACAATAATAATATTTATTCAATAACTCATAAACATAGATATGATACAATCATCTCTATGATTGCCTCTAGGGCATATCACCAACAGGACTACCCCCAAATCCGAAACACACTTGGATGAGTCCCATGTTGAATCCGAGTGGGAGGAGGGGAGCTCTCCTTGGCCAACCATAGGGAGGAGGACCCTATATATTCAAGGCATTGCCCTTATTGTAAACTCAAACCACAAATAAATATTTTGATTGCTTTTACATCAACAACGTTTAACGCTTGATTCTTCCAAAAGTTTTGTGAAGGCCGACTACTTGAAGGGGAATATGGCGTTATTCTTTCAAAGATCGTTCTATCTTTCCGTCGGGAATTGAGAGATCGATAAAACTCCGCTTGGTGGTCGGGTGGAAGACATGTGAGATTGAGCGAATTAAATAGTTGTAAGTTCATGCATTGACATTGGGTGAGCAACTACTATTAGTTAAGTCAAGCGTGCAAGTTATCTTTGATCCTATGTTGAGAAGATAGCCCGTGTATTATCTTGGTATTAGAGCTTCGTTGGCTCTGTAGGATCTTTATCTAGTTATTTAAGTTTCATTTTTTTATTCCTATACACAAAACAACATTTTGTTCTTTCATCTGTAGTATTTAATCTGAATTTTTAGTGAGTTTTGTTAAGTTTTTATTCATTAGAATCAAATTTGGTTTGCTAATCTTAAATTCTTTTGTGTTGCTTTTTTACTTTCAATCGAGTTTGATCTTTGTTTAGGTTTTCTAGTAGTATTTGTCAAAAACAAAAAAAAGAGTCAATTTTTATCCTTTGTGAATCTTTCAATCATTTGCGAATACTTTGAACCTAGTAAGACTAGCTAAACCGTTGTAGGGATGCATATTAATATTTACGCTCTTGCAATTGTTCAAAAATCAAAAGGTGGGAAAGAAAGTTTGCTCATTTCATTGGAACATATAGTGTTCGGCCTATTTAAAAAGGGAAAGAAAAAGATAGGAGAAAAAGAAGAGAAAAATAAAATTACAGACCGAACCCTAAAATTGAGCCCAAATCCCCATTTATATTTTATTCAATTGTAAGCATACCTATGTTTTTTTTGTGCAATCTTGTGCCCTAGTTTCAATTAATTGTAACAAACATCCATTGTCGTGCTTTGACTTGCTCTTGAATTTGCTCAATTATCACATTGTTATCACCTATGCAATCCAGTGTGAGTTTGTTATCTCAATTCACTTCGGAAAGGTTATAATGTGATTTGGTAAGAAGAGTGGGTTTTAGAGATACACATACATACATACATACATACATACATACATACATATTCTTTGTTGTTTTGTTGCTACTAACAAATGGCGTGTCATGAGTACACGTGTATTCCCTTCTATGGTAGTCTTGATCCGAAGAGTACCTTGAGTGGGTACAAGACATGGAGTTGGAGCTTGAATCCCAAAAGTTACCAAAAGCTAAGGAAGTAATCTGAACAACCATGGAATTTAGAATACGCTTCCAATTGGTGGAGACAACATCTGAAAAGCCATTTGTGAAGACATGGTCACTGGCTGAAGTGGGTCATGAGAACTACATCAACAATTGAAGCATATTAAGCAAGGATCCAGATCTGTCCAAGATTATTGGGAAGAGTTGAGGTGTGCTTTCCTTCATGCCAGTATATTGTTGGATGGAGGGGTAGCAGCGAAGAGGTATTTCACTGAAGGTACGTTTGAATCCCGGGATTGCTTCATTTGTTCGTTTGAAATATGGAGGTGTTATGCAAGATTTTGTGATGTATGCTATGGAGGAAGAGGAGAGAATTAAAGGTAGGTAGGCACGATTCAATTTGAGCCAACACTTTAGTTCTTATTCATAAACTAGTCTATCACTTGAGAAGAAGGTCGAGCATGGGATTTTCTCTTGGTAGAGGTGATGAGTAGTGTTGCCCTATCGCAACTTGCATCATGTGAGGAGGTCATGGTTGATGGTCATTGCGCCATTCTTGCCCACGGTCTTACAAGGATGAGATGTATCAAAAACTTATATGAGGAGGAAAGCCACATAGCCAAATTGAGTGATAGTGATAAAAAGAGTGTGTTGTGTGATTCCACCATATGCGAGGTTGAGAGCATCCCAATTGAGAGTGTAAGAGATGCACTAAAAGAAAAGAGAGATAGATGATAGGACAAGTGAGGTAATTGTTGAAACTAATAATTTGCCCTCTATTTCTAGTGTTGTTAATAACATTGTGCATGTTGACCAAGGAGATGAAGAGCTGAATGCTACACAAGCTACACCAATTGGAGAAGAAAGCGAGGACATAATCACGATTGGAGAAGAAACACTTGCTATTATGTGGTTACATGATAAAGTTACGATACCCACGACACCTACATCAACTAAGGAGGCGGTCAAGGTAACACTATTGGTGCTAAATTGATAGTTCATCAAGAAAAGGTGTGTCAAACTGCAAACTTTACTATTCCTCTAATGATTCCACGTTATGAATTTGATATGCTTAATTTGCATAATTGTGGAATTAATTACTCATAAAAAGTTCTTACTAGAATATCTCCTAATGATTCTTTGTGCTATATCATATTCCATAATCCTGCAGAGCTATCTAGTGTAATTAAGCAAGTTTCGGAAATTTCATCACTAGTTAGAACCTACACCTACACTTGTAAATTCAATTTTATTGGAGATTACGATGTAGAAAATAAGTTTCATGTTTATCAAATGTGCATTGCATGTGATAAGCTTGCTAATTTGAAATTGCATATTTTGCGCAAACCATATTTTGAGCAATGTCATGATCACTTAGCGATGAGATTCAATTTGAATGCATATTGTTTAATCTTTGCCTACTTGTTTATCTCGACATTTATAAGTAATCGAGTAGCACAGTAGAAGCATGAAAGACACTAAATTTGTTTTCACCCACTTTCCATAGATTTGATGTTGGGAAGGTGAAATATGATCATATGAGTGAGTTGTGCAATTTCAAACATGATTAGAAGCTATCCATTGTGCAAAACAATGAGACGAACATAATAATTTATTCATACATATACCATGCATATCGTTGTTTTCTTTGTCTAGCATATTTTAGGCCATCAAAAGCCGAGGATGACTTTTCTTGAAGAAGGGGAGTATGATGAGGACATCCCTACCATTTGCTACAACTTCTAGCCTTCTGCTACCAAGAACAAATAAGAAGAATGGAAACACAAGCCTCTCGGCCAAACCCTAGAAAGGAGAGAAACTCTTCCGATCGAAAACCAATAAAACAAGAAGAGAGACAAAGAAGGACACACACACCATGTTGCATGGGGACACAAACCAAAGGAGGAAGAAGTCAAGAATTTTTGAAATCCGATTGCATAAGGATTCCTAATCCTAATAGGATTAGGATTGCAATTCGAATTGCAAAAGGATTTCATGCAAACCAAAGGAGGAAGAAGTCAATAATACCTGAAATCCTAATTGCATAAGGATTCCAAATCCTAATAGGTGGATTCCAATGTAATCCAAATTGGATTAGGATTGAGCAATCCGAATTCAAGGTGGACTCCAAATCCAAAATGCAAGCTAATTTCCAAACCGCATGCAATCTTTGAATGCAATCCACCTTGAAATCGATTGGTTGGCCCGAGTTAGATTAGGATTTGTCATTTAAATCTTCAAACAATAGAATTAGGCTTTTATTTCTGAAATTTAGCTTAGCTTTTCGATCACTTGGCCTATTGTCTGAATTTCCCTAGGTTTCCTTCCCCCTTTCCTTGTCCGACATAGGAAGGACTCCCCCTTGTCCGAATTCATGTGGGACTCCCCCAATCCGAAACACACTTGGAGGAGGAGTCCCATGTTGAATCCGAGTGGGAGGAGGGGAGCTCTCCTTGGCCGACCATAGGGAGGAGGAGGACCCTATATATTCAAGGCATTGCTCTCATTGTAAACTCAGACCACAGATAAAGATTTTGATTGCTTTTGCATCAATAGTGTTCAACACTTGATTCTTCCAAAAGTTTTGTGAACGCCAACTACTTGAAGGGGAATATGGCGTTATTCTTTCAAAGATTGTTCTGTCTTTCCACCAGGAATTGAGAGATCGATAAAACTCCGCTGGGTGGTCGGGTGGAGTACACGTGAGATTGGACAAATTAAAGAGTTGCAAGTTTATGCATTGGTATCAGGTGAGCAACTACGATCAGTGTGTGTAAGTTATCTTTGATCCTACGTCGAGAAGATTAGGCACCCCCGAATCACATGTGTTGTTGTTTATCATTATGTGTGTGACTAAAATCCTGGACAGTAACAGGAATAAGGGATACCATACTAAGGCATGTACAGTAATCCACCATCAGTTGTCTATAAGAGAAGCCACCTAGGATTTTTAGTGAGCTGGAGGAAAGAGAATAGAGAGAGAGAGAGAGAGAGAGAGAGAAATGTCGTCTATCATGCAATTGACGGCTTCGTTCCACAAAATCTGGATGCTATCGACGCCCATTTCCCCATTGTGCACGTTGTCTTCCCCCTGGTTCGGTCCGCTGCTCCCAACCTCTTGTGCACGCCTTTGCCTCCTCAGCGTGCTATTTTCCCCGCCGTCCGCCTCCTCATGCTAATTTGTTCACCATGCCCTCCTCGCTGCGTAATCTTCTCCACCCACAATTTCTTCTCCACGACAAGACGCTTGCGATTTCTTCTCCACGCCTCCTCCTGGCGCGCGCGATTTCTCCTCCACGCCCTGCCCCCGCGCGCAAAAGGAAAGGGGATGGACTTCTTCTCCACGCCCTTCTTCTCCACAACGCTTGCCTCGTCAATCCCAGGCATCCCCATCACCTCTCGCATGAGCCACATTGCCGGTCACATTCTTTGAACAGGGAAGTTGCCTTGTCGATCGACAGGTGGGTGCGCCGCCTACCGCCAGCGTGGAGCTAAAAGTAGCACATCTGTGGAGCATGCAGATTGCCTCCTCCCGTTCTAAGGCTGCTGGTTTGGTGGGGTGGCGATACATTGGTAGCCCCACCTTCTCACCTCAGCGGTCCCCACGGACAAGCGGCAGGTCGAGATCACAGCGGCGCCGAGTTCTCATCCCCAACCTCGGATCCACAACACTGCATCTTTGTTCTTCCAAATTTCTGATTTGTACATTACGAAGAGATTGGTTGTTCACAAATTCAATCGGTTGAATGCACGAGGAATAGCATAGAAAATGAAGAAGAGAAATGTCGAGAAGGGGAGGCGGTGAGCATCGTCAACCCCTATAGATATCGAAGATATCCCGCCCAAAGGGAACAAAAGCACCAAGGCGAACGTAATGACAAAGGAAAGTCGAAGGCGCTCACAGTGAGATATGGAAGTGCTTGACAAGTATATAGTTTCAGGGCCAAAGCAAAAAACAATCGTCTTGGGATGCTAGGCGCAACAACGTCTCTCCGCCGAGAAGCTTGAATCAAGAAAGCTCTTAGCCCTACAAAGAAAGGACAACAAGGAGGCCAAAAAGCTTGAGAGAGAGTGTCGAAATGATGAAAACGTATAGAGCGCTGATTATGCAAGATACAATTGGGATGACAGACGAAATGAAGAATTAGCATGCGAAGGCACTAAAGACTATGAGAGAGATTATTTGGCAACGCCAAGAAGATCTATTCCTAGTCCTTATGCTTCCTTGTCAAATTCTTGAAATGCAGCCTAAAAGTTTGTTATTTACATCTTTGAAGAGTTTGACTACTAGTTAATTAGCTTCATCGCTTCATGCTTCATGGAAATGCTCAATAAGATGTGCTCTTCTACTCCTAGTGTTAATGTCAATTGGTTCTGGAACTTCCTGTAATGTTCTGATTACTTCTCTTGTCAATTACTTTCTATAACTTGTTATAGTTGGAACTGAGAAGCCATGGTGTGATGCTGCTATGGAGTACCTGGTGTTAATGTTCTGTTAGTTGAACGCATGGATTTGTTCTGTCATGGTGTTAATGTTCTGTTAGTTGAACGCATGCATTTGTTCTGTCATGGTGTTAATGTTCTGTAATGCTGATATGGAGTCCCTTGTTCTGTTATTTGCTATGGTTTGTAACTAAACTAGTCATGATGCTGGGATTGACTGGTAATGGTGGTAAAGAACTATTCTCAAATATTTCTCCCCATTTTAAACTGTTAGCATGGCAGACTGGCAGTGAGTTGTTTACTCAAGTTAATTTAGACACCTTGCTTATTACAACATCCCATTCATACAAGATCTGGGAGCTCTAGCAGTCTATGGAGTTTTAAAGGTCAAGTCATCTCTTGATATTCATAGTTCAACTTGGACATATGTATTTGTGTCTTCCATGTGCAAATGATGCTCACCGGTGTAGCACAATTATGTGTAAGTCCGCTAGCGCCTATGTGATTGTTTTAGACACCTAGCTTATTACAACATCCCATTCATACAAGCAAAATTTTAGTGAAATCTAACAATTGATGGTGGCCTAGGTCCTTCCACCATTGATGCTTCTAGAGTCCATGATGTGCATGAGGAATCGAGTCAAGACCTACATGAGCTAATGCATGAGAGGGACTCGGTCTAGCTATTCCAAATCATGAGCTAATGTAGCAGCCAAGATCGCATGGTGGAGGACTCGGTCCGGCTATTCCTGTCTTTGATCTTTGGGATTGAGGAGTCAAGATCGCCATCATAATCTGCATGGAGATTGGTAGGATCGGTTTATATACTCCACCATGACCAGATCTTGTCATCTTAGTCCACTAGAAGGAAATGTGTTCTAGCATCTCCGTGTCGATTACTACTTAGCTTTATAGAAAGGAAAATCCTAATTTTCCGCTCTCAACTCAATCTCACACGGGTTTGATTGATCTAGCTTTTGCTTCAGATGATAAGTCACGGTATGTGCAAAATTTTGTGCTTATTCACCTCGCCATGCCATCATAGTTACCAATATGTCTGTATTGGTTCGTAAAGTGAAGACATGTTAGCGGTATTAATTATTAAGTGTACCAGCAACATTGTTAACAATATGTCTGTATTTTAGGGGGTATAATCCATGTATACAACTACATGAAAAATCCTAGCTCACTTTCACTCTCATTGCAATCACGTGGGACAACATCAACAAAACATGTCGTATGAATCGGGCTCTTCTTGTTTTGATGATGACGACGACAAACACTTTTGACCCAACGAAGTTTACACATTGGAAGACTTCATCACCGAGCAAGAAATCTTGGACCGAATCGGGGAGCGGATTGGTGCAGAGTTGATGGCAAAACTAGAGGAACAAAGTGTTGAATCATCACGACGCCAAAGTGTTCCCAGGAGGTACATACCGAGGGATCATGAAGCCACCCATAAGGAGCTTGTGGTCAACTATTTCTCTGAGCATCCTCTCTACACCGACAAATGTTCTGTAGAAGGTTTCGAATGAGAAGACCCCTATTCCAATGAATTGTGACTGCCCTTGAAGAGTGGGATCCCTATTTCACTTATAGGACAGATGCCACTAATAGACTGGGACTCTCGCCACTGCAGAAGTGTACGGTACCGCAATTCAGTATAGTTAGCGTGATGGCACCTCGCCGACCAACTTGATGAGGTACTAATGATCGGCCTTAATCGCATTGGAGTATTTGGGCAAGTTTATGCAAGGGGTGATTGACATGTTTGGTGGTGAGTATTTGTGACACCCATAAGTGACTTAAGTGGAGCGCTTGCTTCAAATCGGTGAGTCTCGTGGCTTCCTTAGCATGCTAGGGAGCATTGACTTTATGCATTGGCAAGGGGAGAAATGTCCGCTTGCATGGAGGCCAATTCACCGGTGATCATGGTGTCCCTACTATGACCCTCGAAGTGGTTGCTTCGCATGACCTTCGGATATGGCATGCTTATTTTGGTGTCACCGGATCCAATAATGACATCAACGTGCTTAATCAGTTGTCGTTGTTCATTGAAGAGTTGAAAGGGAAGCTCCACAAGTGCAGTTCATCGTCAATGAGACGCTTAATATGACAAGGGTTACTACCTAGCCGATGGGATTTACCCAGAATGGGTTGTCTTTGTGAAGACTATACCCCTCCCTTAGACAGAGAAGCACAAATTGTTTGCACGACATCAAGAAGGAGCAAGGAAAGATGTTGAGAGGGCATTTGGGGTATTGCAATCTCGTTTTAATATCGTGGCGACGCCCAAAGACTTGCCAGTGGAGACGGGGTTGTTGTTGGAAAATCATGGAAGCTTGCATCATTCTTCATAATATGATTGTTGAAGACGAATGAGAAATGGTTACCGCCTTTGACTTGAACTAGACTTCTGGGACATCTTTCGTTTCTACGCGAAGTCAACAATGGCCCTAACATTTGCTTTTATGGACGTGCTACGGGAATTCGCTCTATTCGTGTTCGCCAACACACACACAACTCAAGAGTGATTTAGTTGAGCATATTTGGCACAACTTTGGGAATAAGTAAAATCATTATGCCTAGTTTCGATAATTTTATTATGTAATATTTTTCTTCTATTAGTAGACAATTTCGATATGTACTTGTTCCTACAAATGCAATTCGCTCTTTGCCCAATGTGTGAGAACTAATCCCTTTCATACATAATAATATTATTCTTGTGCATTATGTTCAAAATATTGTTCATGCAAGTGTGTTTCAGTTGTACTGGCAAAAAGCAACAAAATATACCACAAAGATATAATTTAGTGTTGATCAATAAATTTTCATGTTTCATGCAATTGTGGGGCTCTATATAGACAACTAAATAGACAACCCATTGTAGAAGATGTTTTTATGCTATCTATAGATGACATAGAGTAGTAGTATAGACGTGAAATGCTGTGCTACTATACATGCCCTAAATCCGGATACCCCACAATCCAACTGTTCAGTTACTAGATCATCACTGGCGGAGCTTTGTGCAGGTCAGAGTGGGCCATGGCCCCGCCAACACTTGATGACTTGACTAAACCCCATAGTGATTAGAATGACATCATCTACTTCTTTGCAATCCTCTTTAAGAGTGGCCTCGTCTATAATTTGCTTGAAGCTCCACCACTGCAGATCATATGTAATTAGGGTTGTAAAAAGTTTGTGCTCGACGAGCTATTTGAGCTCGGCACATGTGTGAAAAGTTACGTGTATTCCAAATCCCCGATGCAAACGAAATCAAATTCAAATTAGTACTCCTCTATTTTTTACTTGACTTTCTAGAATCCTGTGGTCAAACTTTTAAAGTTTGGCTACCAATAGATTTAAAACTATCTACATTGACTATATAAAAATTATATCATTAGATTTGTCGTTAAAAATGCTATCATAATATTATAATTTTATTACTACATCTTAATGTAAAGTTATAAAAAGTAACGATCAAAGTCGATCTAAAGAAAACCGCAAAAAGTCAAAAACATTAAATAAAAAAAAGAACGGAGGGAGTAGTACTTTTGAATAACATTTTTCTTGCAAACAAGAAACCGCAGAACGAAACCTTTACATGGATGGAATAAAAAGGAAAAGGAAATACAAGGGCCGTGACCGTGATACATCATCGATCATTCGTGCATACATCCGTGATCATACCGCACGACGAAGAGCAAGCAAAGTTGCAAATTGAAACGGAGCGTTCGGTTCATCCGCTCTGGGCCATCTCCAACG